>OZ018375.1:27680245-28291182 GCA_963969555.1 Polydrusus pterygomalis
CAACAAAATTAATACTGCATAACTGCTTTTCATGCATATATCCAGTCTAGATTGAGATATGGTGTGATATTTTGAGGTGATTCGCCTGACATTCACAGAATCATGCAGAGAAGGTGCATTCGAAGTATCTAAAATGAAACAATGGCAAAGCTGTAAACCCATCTTTATTGAAAAAAATATTTTGATAGTGGTAGGAATGTACATTCTGGACTCGGCAACGTTTGTGTCTGAAAACCGAGATCTTTTCGCAGACTGCGACGTAAAACACGATCACGACACTCGCCAGAAAAGTAATCTAGTTATCTAAAAGTCTACAATTTTATGTACAGGGTCATTCCGTATATTTAGACAGCGTCTACTGCGTTTATTATAAGAGATAGAAAAAAACTTTAAATATAAAAGTTATAGGGTTTACCCTAAGTCGCCAGAAAATGTTACGCAAAACAACAAATGAATGTCACAAAGTTAGGAAAAAACACTAACTTGGTTAATCTTTAATGGAACACCCTGTATATTGAAACAAAAAATAATAGATCTTTTTGTTTTGAATTCAAAAATATATAATATGTTGACATTTGGTTTAGCCGTTTTCGAAATATTTGCATTTTAAAAATGTGAATTTATTGTTTAATTAAATCGCACTTGCCATGGATAAACAAATTAAATGGCTCGAACGCCATTATTTAATAGTATTTATATGGCTGTCAGATTTCCTTTAGTCCATACGTAAAATGGGTTACACAGAAGAAGAAAAATTAGAAATAATTCGACTTTTTTACAAAAACAACAATAATGTTGCTCAAGCACAAGCAGAGTATCGGCGTATTCATCGCGAAATGCCTGTTCTTGCTAGGTCCACTTTTTATTATACCGAAAGGAGCATGAGGGAGCACAAAACCCTTCATAGGAAAAAACGCACAGTTATCGCAAATGAGGATGAAGAACTACAGATTTTATTGTATTTTGAAGGTATGAAAGAAGTATTTAATTATTTGCTCTGATTTATCAATGTGCTAATACTTATTTTTAGAAAATCCAAAGCTATCTATTGCCGATGCTAGTAAATACTTTGAAAAATCTACAAAAAAGATTCAAACTGTTTTACACAAATATGGATATCACCCATACAAAATGTTGCCGGTACAAAAATTGACAGATGATCATAAAATTAGAAGGCTAGCATATTGTAATGATATGTTAGTTAGGAAAACTCAAGCCCATGATTTTTATAATAGGATTTTGTGGAGCGATGAAGCTACGTTTACTACAGCAGGAGTATATAACCGACGAAACACACACGACATGTGGGCATCAGAGAACCCCCACTCTTATATTGAAATTAAAATTCAGGGTCGTATGTCCTTGAATGTTTGGTGTGGTATTTTAAGGAACCGAATAATTGGCCCTATTATATTTGATGGATCGTTAACAGGAGATAGATACATTCAGTTTTTAAATATTGAAATTGAAGGTTTGTTAGAAGAACTTCCTATCAGGGAATATAATAACATAATATGGCACCAGGACGGTGCGCCACCTCATAACTATGGAGAACTATAGGGTAGGAGGCCGATCGACAATGGCAGCATTTTCAAATTCTGTCCCGGTTTTTTGGTTAGTTTGCTATTGGCCGATAGATGGCTCTCGCGTCCGAAGTGGGCTGATGTTGTCTTCTTCTTCTTCGTTTTTAATATGGAAAACTAGATCCTCCATAGTTTTTAACTTTTACTTAAACCCTTTATTTTTCTGTGCTTTTACTTTTGACAATTGACATTTTATTTTTCGAAATAACAAATAATGTTTGAAGGCAAGACAAGACAAATAACGTTGTATTGTAATTAATTTCCATATTTATAATGAATAATGGTACAATTTATAAAAGTAGAGTTTGCTTTGTGTCGGGGTGTAAGACAGGATCTTTTTCAGAGAGAAAACGCAGCCAAATAAGTCTCTTTCTAGCTCCAAAGGTATTGCTGGAATGTTTAATACCCTGTATTTTAAAAACCAAGCATCGTTGGAACTTTATACAGGCCGAGTTTACTAATAAGTATAACAAAGTAAGTGTAAATTCATATAAAAGTCCTTATTTGTTCCTTAAAGAACTAATTTAAATAAAAATAGTTATTGCGTCCATAAGAAACCATTATTTGATAGCCCACTTCGAACACGCGCGCCATCTTACAGCGACTCGTAAAGCTGAATTACCGATGCTAATTTGGGACCGAATCCAATGCATTGCGATCGGCCTCCTACCTCAAGTCCTCCATACTCATAACACAATGCTTGTGAGAAATTTTTTAAATAACCGGTTTAACGAGTGGATTGGAACTCATGGGATCATTAACTGGCCACCTAATAGTCCCGACCTGACCCCTTTAGACAATTTTTTATGGGGCTATCTAAAAGATGAAGTATACAAAGAAAGAAGTCAAAGTTTGGAGGACTTAATGCAAAAAATTCAAAGAAGTATAAATTCATTGAATGAAGAACATCTGGAGTATATTGGCAATGCTTTATCTAAATTAGAGGAAGATTACAGAAAATGTATCGAAAATAACGGTGGTCACATTCAACACTTGTAAGTTTTCATAAATTATTTTATTAAAAAATATTTTTAGGTATTTCTAATTTTTCTTCTTCTGTGTAACCCATTTTACGTATGGACTAAAGGAAATCTGACAGCTATATAAATACTATTAAATAATGGCGTTCGAGCCATTTAATTTGTTTATCCATGGCAAGTGCGATTTAATTAAACAATAAATTCACATTTTTAAAATGCAAATATTTCGAAAACGGCTAAACCAAATGTCAACATATTATATATTTTTGAATTCAGAAAAAAAAGATCTATTAATTTTTGTTTCATTATACAGGGTGTTCCATTAAAGATTTACCAAGTTAGTGTTTTTTCCTAACTTTGTGACATTCATTTGTTGTTTTGCGTAACATTTTCTGGCGACTTAGGGTAAACCCTATAACTTTTATATTTAAAGTTTTTTTCTGTCTCTTATAATAAATGCAGTAGACGCTGTCTAAATATACGGAATGACCCTGTACTTGCAAAAAAATGTAAAATGCTGTATTATAAAAAATTTAACTGCTTTCCAGATAGAATTAGAAATATACCAATGATTAAACTTAAATGTCCTACCTTAAAAAAACATCTAGTCAATAAGGCGTTTTATAATATTAATGAATTCTTCAACGATCCTGATAAACAGTCAATACAATGCTTATAAACTTTAAATGTTTTTGTAGCTGTACAAATTACTAAAATGTTTGTGATTACACGTTAATATGATTTTTTGTTCTTTTAAGCAGATCAACGCTACGCATTGAATGCTTTTTAAACCTGTCGCCACCATTTTTGAGTTTTTAACATATCGCTTTCCGCGATATGTTATTCGTCTCCTCCGGAATTACGACAACCCTGATTGCCTCTTAAAAATTTCGCACTATATAGGCGCCTTCGTGAAGATAATGTGCGTATGTTGTCGGCGTTGTGGTCTCTTTCGACATTTTCACATTTACCTTTTTTTTTCGGAAACGGTTAGAGTGGGACGATTGAAACTTTTTCAGTTTAGAGAGGAATAGTGGGGGTACGTTGTGTGAAAATTTCGAATATACAGGGTGTGCCGGAAAAAAGTTATTAATTTTGAAAGTCGATGATTATCGGATTCTCGTTGGCACTCGATACAGGTCGTAAAAATAAGCTTTTTCGATGTAAACTTTTTGAACGTATAGACGACCATGGGCTACAGAAGCCTATTGTTTCTGAGCGCGATCGAAAGTTTGGAAATATTTATTTTTATTTTTTAAAAGTCAAAAATTGGTAGAAACAAGTACCTATTGGATCGTTAATAAGTCGAATTGGGTGCATTCGATCGACATTCGGTTTGGATAATCGTTTAGGCCATCATAAAAACTACCTTTTTCGAATATACCGTTCTATACCTAACTGGAATGGAAATAATCAAAAATCATAAGAAAGTGGAAACCACAGAATATTACAGCAAAGCAGAAGCGACAATACCTGTCGGTACCTTTGATATCGACTGGTCGTTTTTCAGTGACCTTCACATAACGGTCGATCCACAGCTTGATACTCCGAGAAAGCTTGCTTACTTTCTACACTGAGCCACCTTACTTTTAAGTACAGATGCAAATGCAACAGAACGAAAACAAATAATAACACAATTAGCTAGGCGCAACGTCAGCTCGCGGACTAAACACAATTTAGACGAGCACATAGTTTTTAGCGATACACAACTTATTTGCCACATGCGCCTACCAAAACAAGACACGCAAAACGCCGAGCTGTCGCTTCTCGTTGGCTTTGAGTTCTCTGGTGGAAACCATAATGTTAGGCATGATTTTTTCACGGTTTTTATTTTTTTTTCGTACGGAAAACGACTTTTGATCGAAACGTTGTATACTTTATTGGATAGAGCTCGTCAATTTGTATTTGTGAGATATTTTTTCATTTCTTTATATTTAATACGGAAAAAACGGCAAGCTTCCGAAATTTCACTTCCTAAGTATTCTATCACGTCCCACTGGATCGCTTAAACACGTCAGCAAGTTTCTGTATATAACTTTTTAAATTTTTTTTTGGTCCACTATCCACGGATAAACAAGCTTTAGTTTGCATAGTAAGCGCGCTCTGGGAAAACATTATTTGTGGCTCAAAAAAATTAATTCATGATTTTTTCAGAGATATTTTTTTCTGATGTTTTACTATATCGACTGTAGCTTATTCAATTTTTAACAAAACCGTTTTATTTTTTCCCCAAAAAATGCGCTGATTACTTTTCAACATTCCTGCATGTCCAAACTTATCAAAATATATTCGCAAATTTGAGCAAAGTCGCTTTTTTGGGTGCGGAAACAGGCAAAATTTACAAATTCTAACAGCATTCTCTTTTGACGAGAGTGCCTTGGTTTTGATGTAAATTAATTCTAAAAATCCGGCTGTCAAAAATGGCGAAAAATGGGTGTTTTGAGCTTGACTTGCTAGACTAATAAGAACATTTCCTGATTTTAAATTGGATGGAATATCTACCCTGAACCTTCTTCTAATTTTATTGACCAATATTTTTGCCCGAAATGTTTTAGAAATAGTTGTAAATCTCGATTTTAAAGATGGCGTTACGACATTGATAATCCGTCGCCACGTGGTAGGAGGTTGTTCGACATTTCGATATTCGCGAATTTTTTCTTCGGAAACGGTTAGAGCAAAACGATTCAAACTTTCTGTACATAGAGAGGAATAGTCGGGGCACGTTCTGGGAACAATTTCCAATATACAGGGTGTACCGGAAAAAAGTTATTAAAGTCAAAGTTTGAAAATATTGTTTTTTTCGTTGTATCGCGTTACAGGTGGCAAAAATCATTTTAATCGATTTAAACTTTTTCGGCGTGTAGACGACGTTGGGCTACAGAACACTGTTGTTTGCCAAGGCGATCGGAAGTTGGGAAGTTCATTTTTTGATTTTTTTAAAATCAATGTAGGGTCATGTTGGATCGTTAATAAATCGAATTGGGTGCGTCCCACATATTTTTGGTTTGGAGATTTGTTTAGGTCATCTTAAATACTACTTTTTTCAAATATATTGTTCTATACCTAATGGTAATAGAAATGGTCAATAATTGTAAACAAGTGAAATAAGCTATTTCAGACAAGTTTTTTATGCGGTTTTTATTTTTTCTCGTACTGAAAACAACTTTTGATTGAAATGTTATATACCTTAGCGAAGAGAAAAAAAAATATTTTTTTTGTTTGTTCATTTTGAATACGGAAAAATCGGGAAACTTTTGAATTCTTACAGCGACAATGCTAGGTACAAAAAAAACGAACTTGGGTTCTGAAGAAACTAAACATATCTTTTTTATCGCAAATCGAAATGCTTTACAATTATTAGAGGTTGCTAACAAATGATTTTGTAAAAAGTATGAAATAAAATAAACGAACTCGAACAGTGCCGTGCCCGAAGGGCTCGGCACAATAAGCTTTTAAACTAACTTAGCAGCTATCAATGTAAGAATAGTTTCTTTACTTATGTTTAAATTGATTGAATACATATTTTTATAGGACAAACTTGGAAAGTATATTCCACATTGCATACGTTTGCTGTGCGATTTTAAAAAGAGCCGGTGCTGATATTTTCAATGTTAATATCAATGTCATAATATTAAATATCTTATATTTCCGTAACGAAAAGTCGTAGCGAATGGAGCGAGACGGCATTGGAAACGGGACATCGAGCACTATACGATGCCGTCTTCAAAAACTACCTATTTATACGAGAAAACGGAAATTTTGCACCAGTTATTTTTATTTTTTAGTTTTTGCCAGTTATAATGACAATTTGGCGATATGTTTCCCCTTCACGTTCCGAAGGAAGGTGAGGCAAAAAAAGCAATAGAACACATAGAAAAAAGAAACTAAAAATAATACTTTTTAAATACAAACTTTTAGTACTAATAATAATAATAGATGCACTCTCGGCTGACGATTAGCGATATGTACCCAGTCTAGTTAAATTATGTGTCTTTCTTTTCTGTTTGTAAGTATATCTTTTATCATTTGTCAACAACAAACCCGATCACAGCTACAGCACAGCTATAATCCTCTATACGAATTTTTTTTTAAAAAATTGACATTTACCTGTCAAAATCTGACAGCTGTCGTATTGAACTTTGTTATTTAGGTACTGAAAATTTTTTTAATTTAGGATTCTTACAGCTATAACCCTCGCTACGAAAAAGCTAAAAAAAAATTGATACTTAAGTACCTGTCAAAATTTGACAGCTACCGTATAGAACTTTGTTATTTAGGAACTGAAAAATTTTTCAATTTAGGATTCTTACAGCTATAACTCTCGCTACGAAAAAGCTAAAAAAAAAATTGACACTTACCTGTCAAAATTTGACAGCTGTCGTATAGAACTTTGTTATTTAGGTACTGAAAATTTTTTAAATTTCGGATTCTTACAGTTATAATCCTAGATACAAGAAAAGCTTAAAAGAAGCTTGACATTTACCGATCAAAATGACAGCTGTCGCAAAAAAGGCATTTTATTCACTAAAATTTTGTACATGAGAGAATCTCTCACGTGGTGGGTTAACTCTAGAACAGGTTAGAGCAAATATAAAAGAAGAAACTGTAATCGGGTTTTTAGTGCTAGCAGATGAGCAAATCAACAACATTTTTACCTTGTCCCTATTTGAGCGGTCCCCACACTTGGCAACCGAACAAAATTTCACCATTCTGTAAATCAACTAAAATAGTAGAAAAAGAACAACAGTAACCTTGCTTTTAGTTTACACTTTACAATCTTTGAAAAACTAGAGAAAGCATAATATACTTTTTAACACTAATAATAATATCAAAAACTCACAAAAAATAGTAAAAAAACATCATCTTGCAAGTTCTAGGAGTCCACACTTTAACAAGTTTAATATTACACGATTATTTTAACACTTTCAAATCACTTTGAACCTTTTTTGTTATCTTCAGGGATACTTTAACACGTCTAAAACAAGAAACTACTAAGTACAACTTATTATGATTTGGCTGATTAAATCAATAACGTACGTAAATAAATGTTAAAATCGTTTGTTCGTCCCCCTATCGAAAGTAAGGTTATGTAATTTGTGACATATTAGAGTATTAGCTAGTGCCTAATACTTATAAAAACTTTTTTATCCAACACCATAAGAGAGTTATTGTACTTTGTCACGCTATTGGGACACACCGTATTTATTGTCATATTGTATTTAAGTCTTAATTATTAAAGCCTATAAATTGATTGAATATGAAATTATTTATTTGTTTCAACAGGATATTGTCGAAGAATCCGAAGATGAACGATTCGACGACATGTCAGATTCCGCGCCTCCAATTGATCTACCCCCGTGCGAGGTGAGCCGATTGGAGCAGATCAGCGATTTGATCAGCAATTGCCTCACGACACCCATGAGAAAAGAAAAATTGGCAGCCGCGATAGAGAGCGAGGGTTACATCCGCAGACTTATTAACTTATTTCACATGTGTGAAGATCTCGAGAGTACCGAACGGTTATATCACCTCTACGATATATTTAAAAATATTTTTCTTTTAAACAAAAACGTTCTTTTTGAAACTATGTTTAGTGACGATTTAATTTTCGACGTGGTTGGGTGTTTGGAATACGACCCCTCGTCTCCGACACCGAAAAGGCACCGGGAGTACTTGAGGCAGCAGGCGAAATTCCGCGAAGCCATTCCCATTAAAAACGCGGAGCTACTGGCCAAGATACATCAGACGTTTCGCGTACAATATATCCAGGACGTAGTGTTACCCACCCCTTCCGTGTTCGAAGAGAACATGCTCTCAACTTTAAGTAGTTTTATATTTTTTAACAAAGTCGAGATAGTTTCGCTGGTGCAAGAGGACGAGAAGTTTTTAACGGAACTTTTTACAATGTTAACGGATTTGAACACACCGGACGCGAAAAGAAGGGACTTGGTGCTATTTTTAAAAGAGTTCTGCAACTATTCCCAAAATTTACAACCGCAGGCCAAGGAGTCTTTTTACAAGACTCTGACGTCTTTGGGTATATTGCCGGCGTTGGAGATCACTTTGGCGATGGAGGATCAGAAGACTAAGACTGCTTCGATAGACATTCTGACGTATATTGTGGAGTATTCGCCGTCGGTGGTAAGAGAGTACACCTTGCAGCAGGCCAGTAATACAGACGAGGTGAGTAGTGGGTTTTTAATAAACTGCGCATCACAAGTTCCACATATGGTTTTTACACCTTTATTACAGGTGTGTAGTTCGAAAACGACATCACGGATTTTGATAAAAAACAAACTACGTAAACAGTCATCAATGTCTGCAGTTGTGTCCCAAACAGCTGTTTTTGTTTACAAAAAAATAGAATAAATAAATATATAATTCATACTTAGCTATCTTCAATTATTTTGGATTCCTATTATATTATATTACATATTTAAAAGGATTCATATATTTACGAACCTATTCTGAATTTCGGCTTATGTAGGTCACTTCTCTAGTCTGGAAGGTATCTACTGATTTATGTCTATTTATTTATTTGAAATCTGTTCAATTATTTGAAATTTAAACTTATAGGAAAATTGCAGCTATTACACATACAGGTGTTTAGTCATCTAGGTGATTGGTGGTTGCATTTTTTGTGTACAAATTTATCTTAGTATTTATTACTTAACAAAAACTTTGTAGAGGAGATAACTTTTAACTATTAATACAACTAAATTTAAATGTAACGATTTAAATTTAATACATGATGTGGTAGGGGTACAGGGGTACGGTTCCCACCGAAAATATAAAATATATTCTTGCCCTAGGGCATTAATAAAAAAAATACCGAAATTGTGAGATAAAAAGGTTATAAAACATAACACGAAAAAACACTAGTAACAAAATGTGACTTACTTGAAGTTTTCGTATTCTAATCCGTGATGTCGTTTCCGAACTACACACCTGTTAAAAAAACAATTGGTCAAACTTTCTGATGAGCAGTTTATTAGGTATTTAAGAAAAGTCTAAGATCCGCACCAGGATCGACCTTCACTCACCTGTTTCAATAATAAAAATATTTCTAGTTTCTCACAAATTTTTCCTAGAAACAAAGAAAAAGACTCCGCGAAAGCAGGAAGTTTGAAAACAAGAGATCAGATATTTAGTACGTTCAATTCGCTTATTTGCCGATAGTGCGAAAGATTATGTTTTCTTCGTTTCGATAACTTGAATAGAAAAGAACTGGATACCCGACTGGATAGACCATTCAGCTAGATGCCGGCGGGTCGACCTTCAGTCCGAATCCCTGCGACTGGTCAATTTAATGTGACGTAGATCGCTGGTTTGCGAGTTTTTACTTAGTTTAATAATTCCCTCAGTAAATGAGTCAAGATCTTAAAACGTGAAACCGTAGAAACATTTTCTTCATGTACCTAGGTAAAAATCAAAATATAGTGAAATAGCCCATTTTTTTAATAATAGACTTAGATAATAATCGATTTTAACTATTTTATTATGTAATTTTTATTTTATTTTTTAAACTAGGATCAAATCCTTCTTAATATCATAATTGAACAAATGATCTGTGATGCTGACCCCGAGTTAGGAGGCGCCGTTCAGCTTATGGGAGTACTCCGGATACTTCTCGACCCGGAGAACATGATGGCTTCAGTAAACAAATCCGAGAAAACAGACTTCCTAAATTTTTTCTATAAGCACAGTGTCCAAATTTTAATAGGTAAGTTTTAGGTTTGACCTTACACGAGCGTGTACATACAATATATTACATTTTTACAAGTTTATATGATTGAAGCCAAAAAAGAAGTATTTGTAGATCATTATTAATATCAAATTACATTTCTGCGAAACTTTCAGCGAAATAAATGATTGTCGTATCATCTGCAAAGAGCTTTATATTGCCTTTTAAGTTCAATTTAGAAACATACTTAATATAAATTAAGAATAGTAGTGGACCTAATGTTGATCCTTGTGGAACTCCACATTATATTTATTTTTTCGAACTTTTTCTCCTCAATTTGAACAAACTTTTTACTATAGCTTAAATAATTTTGAAGTAATTTGTGTGTACTTTCCCTTATCCCAATACTGTCTAATTTTCTTAATAAAACGTGATAGTTTACGGTTTCAAAAGACTTACACAGGTTAGTAAACATCACTTTTCTGATTATGCCAGTTTATGGCGAAACATGTAATCAGTGGCTACTCGTGACTAGCGAGACAGGGGGGCGCTGGCTTTAAATAAAAAAAATTTAAAATGTCTATTGTTTTCGAAAGTACGTGTCTGTTTTTTCTAACTTTCTCGTTGTGAATTTTAATTTCATCAGCATAAGCACTACTTAAACAAGTTAAAATATTAGTTTGTCCTAACATCTCAAAACTTACCACATTATGACGATGTTTTGCACTATTTTCATGTTTTTTATTTTCTCTGAAAGATGTAAGTCCTGCACCCCATTTATAGTCCAATTATCATCCCCGTCAAAAAGAAGACACACGAAACAAAAAAAAATTTTTGTCCTCACAACCGCATATCCAGAATTTTTATTATATATTTCTTTGTCAAACTTACGCGTAAACTGTGCCTTGCTTTTACATTTTGATTGCACTTGTACTATGTTCAATAGTGGCCGCCCTGCATTTTTTAAATCAAGTTTTTCACTTAAGCTCAGAGAACTAAACACAAGCTTCTTCTGTAAATCACTGACCTTCATATTACACGAAATTTTCCAACTTTATAACGTAACTAATAAATCAAATCAAAACAAATAAACAAAACATCAGCGACATCGACAGTCGCCTCGTCAGAGTACATAATAATTATATCGATTATTCTACCGTGGCATCGCGATTCGCGAACAGCTGTTTGGCGCGGAAAAGTGAAGCTCATCCGTGGCCGCTCGTTGTGCGATGTGTAGGTGACATCACGTCTCCGTCGTCATGGCAACTCACGAGAAGTCGCGTTGAATCGGGACGAATAATCCGTCGCCCGCGCTTAGTATAATCTTGAGAGCGCGCAACTCGCTTGTCTATGAGTATAGCCTGTCCGCTGGAATAGGGCTATGTTTGGTTTGAATTATTTTAATGGATTGCTCACATACATTGCTTTATTGGTATTTTAAGTAAAGTAATTTTGGATTCTGTTTGAAATAATTGCAGGGAGGGCGGCGCCCCAGAGCCCTTCATCAACGAGCCGCCACTGCATGTAATGGAAGTAAATAAACAGACAAAAATAGTTTTAATGTGAGGCCGAGACTGTAATTTTTACTTATTGCTGTCAACATTAACTTAAATACACGATACAAAGATATAATATTCAGAGGCCCTGACGTCATGTGGTGTTTAAAAATTAGCATGTGTAACCATGGAAACACAATGAAAATGACCAACTGTTTCTATGGGTACTTACTCGCCCCATGACGTAGCAGCCTTTAAAGATCATAATATTGTTAATTTTTGTAAAGGCTGTTCAATGACCACTGACCGTTACGTCATATTCTCCATATTTGTGGTACGCCGTAAATTAATTCAGTCAGTTTGACTTACCGGTGGTAAAGGTTATGATTTTTCTTAGGCTTGATCTACATAAAGACGGATGCATCTGAACAAGTAAAATACAAGCGCGTTTTTTTAAATTATTGATTAATGTTTTTATACTGTTAATAAAGTCAGAAATAAGTAGTTTATTTAGGGTAAAAGGTATCATGGGATGAAACATTTTGTTTTTGAAAATCAGTATGAAATTTTTAATTAATTTAAATTTACTGAAAAATCAATAAAACTTATTTATAAAATTTAAAATTGAACCATATATTTTTTGTCTAGTGTATCTCTAGTGCATCAGTCTATAAATTGTGTTTCAACTATTTTCATCTTATTTATAAAATCATAAAGATGAAAATATAATAAAATATGAGAACACAACTAAATACAGCTTTTTAATAATTAAAATAAATCATCTTCGCAAGGATCGTCATCATCAGATTCGTCCAAGTTAATAATAAGGGGAGTATCTGAAGCATTGCTAAATCTTTCCCGTTCCCACACATCATTTATAATCTTATTAGTGTATGTTACATAATTTTTCCACTGATATATTTTCTATTGCTTTATTCCACAGACCCAAAACTAAGTCATTTGTTACAAAATGCATAGAACTTATGTTTGCTTCATAATAGCGCTTACCAGGGTTGGCATGATATATATCACTGATATACAGGGTCCTGCACCTCACCTCCCGTCTTCTATAGCTCACTTAGTAATTAAGTTTGAATTTTCATATTTTGCAGACCTTATCTGTATCTTGGGGCGCATTTCAGGAAAATATTTTTTTTCATATGTTCCAAAAAAGTGTGACGTCATAAGGGTGTATTTTTTAAAATTACATGCCATATATTTTCTTACATTTTTAGGTGCCTCCTATAGTTACCTACATACCCCTAAAATTTTATTAAAATTGATTCAGTATTATAGACGAAAAAAAATAAAAACTAAAAAATATCAGTTTTGCGCCACTGGTATTAAAAATAAATAAAAAATAAAAATAATGCCTCGTTAATAAATTTCTACAAAGGTACCTATTAAATAAGGTATAACAATTTTGTTAACCAAGTTTGGTTAACACGAATTCTACAGGGTGTCCAATGTTTAGTGTCAAACTTTGCAAACTTTAAAGCAATTTATTTTTCTTATTTCAAATGGGAACCCCTGTATATTTTTATGTCATTCGATGCAGAATTAAAAATCAAACTTTTTTCCTAATTGCAACCCTATCGAAATTTTTAACGCATCAAGAGTTATTTGCAGAAAACTAATTTTATCAACTATTCCAACAGTCATTATTATGAATAAATATCGAAGGTGGCTTTGAAAAACAATTTATTGGTATTAAAGTTTATTAAAGTGACCAGAGACCATTTTGACTTTAGCAATCTAAAAGTTTTAAATACTGTTAAATTGTTAGTAATTACTTAAGCTGTTATAATTACTTTATATTGTTTTTGTGATGGACTACAACCAAGAAGAGCTCGTAGATATGATTTTTATATTAGGAGCATGCGAAAAGAACTCTATTTTGGCAAACCAAGTTTACGCACAGTGTTATCCGGAACGACGACATCCAGACAAAAGGAGCCTGCAAAACCTATTAGAGAGGTTTGTACGAACGGGAAATGTAAACTACCCAAAACCAGTGAGAAATAAACCGGTCCGAACTGAACAAAATCAATTGGCTGTGCTATTATCTGTTTTAGAAAATCCTTCCGTTACTCAATAAGCAGTCGCTGATGCCGTAGATGTAATCGAAAGAACAGTTCAACGAATTTTCAAGGATAACCATATTCACGATTATCATTTCCAGTTAATAATTACTTACAAATTAACAATATTTGAAACATTTAGATAACTAAAGTCAAAATGGTCTATGGTGACTTTAATAAACTTTATTACCAATAAATTGTTTTTCAAAGCCACCTTCGATATTTATTCATAATAATGACTGTTGGAATAGTTGATAAAATTAGTTTTCTGCAAATAACTCTTGATGCGTTAGAAATTTCGATAGGGTTGCAATTAGGAAAAAAGTTTGATTTTTAATTCTGCATCGAATGACATAAAAATATACAGGGGTTCCCATTTGAAATAAGAAAAATAAATTGCTTTAAAGTTTGCAAAGTTTGACACTAAACATTGGACACCCTGTACAATTCGTGTTAACCAAACTTGGTTAACGAAATTTTTATACCTTATTTAATAGGTACCTTTGTAGACATTTATTAACGAGGCATTATTTTTATTTTTTATTTATTTTTAATACCAGTGGCGCAAAACTGATATTTTTTAGTTTTTATTTTTTTTTCGTCTATAATACTGAATCAATTTTAATAAAATTTTAGGGGTATGTAGGTAACTATAGGAGGCACCCAAAAATGTAAGAAAATATATGGCATGTAATTTAAAAAAATACACCCTTATGACGTCACACTTTCTTGGAACACCCTGTATGAAAAAAATATTTTCCTGAAATGCGCCCCAAGATACAGATAACTTCTGCAAAATATGAAAATTCTAACTTAATTATACTAAGTGAGCTATAGAAGACGGGAGGTGAGGTGCAGGACCCTCTATATCATGATATTTATATCTCGGTATATATCATGGTATTTATTATTAAAAAATTACTTTTTTTTAAGTGCTGAAAAAACTGTTAACAACGATATTAAACAAATTTTTGGAAATTTTAATTTACCGCCGAATGTTGTATGGTTTGGGTTGGTATTACGATTGGTATCCCTTATTTATTTCATTATTATTTTTCATTACTGAAGCGTTCGTCGACGCGACTGTGCATTGTGTGTGCTTTTTTTTATTACTACGTTAATCCGTAATAAAATTTAAATTTAAAATGCCAAAATAAAAATATAATATTTACTTAAATATCTAGTTCCTTGATTTTACTTGGCTACCTACTATAGTATGGTTTTACCTGTTTCAGCTGAAAAAAAATTATTTGATATATATCAGATATATACAGTGTGTGTATAAAGTCCGGAAACGGCTTAATAACATCACAATTTACTGGCCGATTTAAACCAAATTTGGTACAGTTGTGTAAGAGGATCTAACGCATCGAATGACGATATTGGCGTTGTTGCCAGGTTTTTAGTTTGTCTGGAATTCGAACGAATTTTATATTTTTAAATATAACACCCTGTATATTTTTACATTTTTAAATTCCACATAAAATTATAATTATTTTTTATTGAATGCATTATTAGTCTATACTTCATAGTTTCCGAGATATTGACTCTCAAAAAGTGACATTTTTGAACTTTGACAGCTTATAACTTTCTAACAGTACGTCTTAGAGCAAAACGGCTTACATGTCCCTATCTTCAATTTTTATTATCTTCCCAAAAAAATCAACTTCCGGTTAAACCGGATGTAACTCGAAAGCAGAAAATATAGTTGTTCCGGTTTAACTGGAAGTTGATTTTTTTGGGAAGATAATAAAAATTAAAGATAGGGACATGTAAGCCGTTTTGCTCTAAGACGTACTGTTAGAAAGTTATAAGCTGTCAAAGTTCAAAAATGTCACTTTTCGAGAGTCAATATCTCGGAAACTATGAAGTATAGACTAATAATGCATTTAATAAAAAATAATTATAATTTTATGTGGAATTTAAAAATGTAAAAATATACTGGGTGTTATATTTAAAAATATAAAATTCGTTCGAATTCCAGACAAACTAAAAAGCTGGCAACAACGCCAATATCGTCATTCGGTGCGTTAGATCCTCTTACACAACTGTACCAAATTTGGTTTAAATCGGCCAGTAAATTGTGATGTTATTAAGCCGTTTCCAGACTTTATACACACACTGTATTGGATATATATCGGATACATATCCGATATTTGATATTTATATAAATATCATGATATTTGCCAACCCTGGCCCTTACATTCCCACCAAACTATTTCAATAGGATTAAAGTGGCAATGATATGGAGGAAGTCTTAAAACTCGATGTACATGTTGCAATGCTAGTTCGTCCAACCTATTAAAATAAAATTAAAATATTTGAAAAATGAAATAAATAGCGCTTTCCAGACTTGTAACGTTTGGGTGGGGTATGCTGCTTCACTATTACCCAGATCTGATCCTTCATTGCAAATGGTGAAACCGGAATTTGTCTTTGTTCTAACCATGCAATAAGTAATATTTTTGACTAACTTGTATGTGGAATTTTTTCAATTAGCCCCGAATAGGTGGCGTTATCCGTGATAATAAGCGACGGTTATTCCAAGTTTGATAACAATTTTTCCTCAAACCATTTTTCAAAGTTTTTTCTATTCATCGAATCATGATAATTACCAGGTTTTAGGTATAGACTTGAATATCACACTTTTTATTATTCACAAATCCATTTTCTAAACCAGCATGTAAAATGTAGAACAATATACCGTTCCCCTCTGACGCTGACGATTTTTTTTAACTGTGTGAAGAGTATCCTCTTGCCAACTTCGCCTAAAAGCCCCTTTACTGTATATCCAAGTTTCATCCAGAAAAACAGGTTTTAAGGAAATTAGGAGTTGCCGTTATTCTTAAATTTTCTTTAAAATTCTACTCATTATTGGGCTATATGGGGTTGCTCTATTAAAAAACGCCTGTTTGATACAATACATTTACGTCATTTAAATTTAAATTTTTTTATACAGTCCATTTTTTCTAATATTTTTGAAAAGTTTTGTAAGACATATTGGGCGATAATTACTGCATTTATGTTATTTTTAAATTCCGTTGTTACTGAAAATTTTGTTTCAAAAATTCATTGAGCCTAATGAATAAAAATTAAGCAATCACTTTTTAGTAAAAGCAATTGCTTCAGTAGCAAATGCTATAAGTAAAAGCAATTGCTAGATCTGGATATAAATAAAATTTTGAAGCAATTACTGTTTTTCTTACACCTCTGTAGCAAACGCTTATTCAACACAAGTTCAGACGTGGCTTATCCACTTGTTCAGATTATAGATTTCATGTTCAGTTTGGTGCCTAATTTGCAAAAGAGTTGACGTAAATCCAACAACGTTGGTCTATTTATTTAGTACAATAGTAGTCGTTACGTTTTTTGTGGAAAATAGGAAACTTATATTTGTGATATGGCAGATTTCAGTGAAAATGAGGAAAGTGATAGTAGTGATAAAGAAATTAAAGACAAGCAATTGATATTCGTTTACAAATTGAAGGAACATAAATAAATCTCTCCGACCACAACCGTTTAGCTTCCACAACAGCTTCAGCACTTGTAGGAAATTTAGTAAAAATATTGGCCTTCTCCAAAACTGCATCCATTACAGAAGTGTATGTCTTACAGACATTAGTTTGGTGAACACCGAGTTCATCACGTACAGAATTTTGGAAGCCCGGGCCCGACAATTTCCACAGAAAGAATTTAATCTTATTTAAATACGACAGTGCACCAGTATCAGTCAAAAAATAATTTGCCAACCACTCAACATTTTCGCAGTCAAATCGATATAACTTTCTAAAGGCCTTTTTACAGTCGGCAATACTATTTGCAAGTTGCAATTGTCTTGCTTATAAGCATGCGCAGTAGAGAACCAGCTGATCGGATTTGGCAATTCTCTTGCTATTGCGAAAAATCGGTCCCGCTCGATTTTTGTTGCAAGTGCGTTTGCAATTCTGGTGGATTTATAGTAATTTTCATTGTGACCAACAAAAACGAAAGTTCCTAGAGAGGACGCGCTCAAGCTGAGTTTGACTTTTGTCAGAGTTTGGGTTGTTTCTCTTTTGTTGTGAGTTCACTGTTTCTTTGCGCTTATCCGGTTTGTTTTGTGTTATTGTTATTCGGTTGTTTTCGCATTGACAGATTAACAACAGAGGCATTTATTTTTGTAATGTTGGCGATCCTTTTCAATGAAAATAGAATTGCCAGCTGTAAAACATCCTGCAAGACAAATTTCAGGCAATGTCTTGCGCCTGCAATGCATTGCAGCAATTGAGTTGCAAATAGTATTGCCGACTGTAAAAAGGCCTTTACATCATCATATCCGCAATTTTTATGTACACTGTAGATTTTTCTTTTACGGACATTCATATATTCAGCCATAATTGAAGACACAAATTAAGAGCAACGCACGTGCAGTGGCGGCTCGCGGTTGTAAAAAATGGTGAAGAGCTTAGAAGCAGTTTGTGCTCAGAAGTATAAAGCCCGCCGCAGGCGAAAATTCTTTTGGACCACGCCCAAATTTGGTCAATAATTTATTACTTTGATACTTATAAACGAAAAAAAATTACCACAATAATAATTAATATAATTTTTTAGACCTACAAAACAATTTTAGTAAGGCGGCACTACTACATAGCCAATTATACTCTGAAAACCAGGAACACTTAAAATTAATCTTATAGGATCTGCCACTTTTTTCAATTCTTTTTTAAATCTATGTTTAAGATTCCAGTAGGTCGCCCATGTACTAAAACGTCTCTCTTATCCTCATCTGTCCCACGACTGAATGGAGTTTCTAACAAATTACAAACTATGTCATTAATTGGATTTATTTTTAAAACGCACAATAAAAATTAAACTAAGTATTTAGGTCTACTGAATTAACTGAAAAATAAAAACAAAACCTTCTAATCACACAATAAAGCACGTAAAAAGGATATCTATAGCCGTAAGTTTCGCGAAGCCTCAAAATAAATACCCGAACCAATACTTAAAACAATAGTGCATATGACTGATCTATTTTTAGATGCACTTCAATCACGAGGCACATGCTATCGCGTACCTGACGTCACGTAACCATAGCGACGGTGGAAATCAAAGCCACTTGACTGTACGTTCAGTATGTTGGGTTTTCGCCGCTCTTCACTTCACTTGCTGCTTTGACCTTTCGATGCGACGGCGCCGGACGGCGGTCGGCTGGGGCGCGCCAAAATGCACGAGTGTTTATAATAAAATTATTGTCCATCAGAGTTAACCGTGGTCCTATTATGCATAGCTATATTCGGATTAAATTAATATTATTGATTCGAACATAATTATTTTTTAAGGTAGCTGTATTGGTACATTTAATATTTAATATTGTCGAAAAAATTTCCTCCTGGGTTTTTTTTTATTGGTGAAGGGCCCCTTCACCTACTTCACCTGACGAGCCGCCACTGCGCACGTGTATGCCGCGGAGAACTAAAGTTGACTGCTACCAAGCAAATGATGCAGGGGTCGACCTACCTTAAAAAGTTGAAAGCAATTGCTACACTAGAAAAAGCAATTCCTTAATTTATTCATCACATTTTAAGCAAACGATAGCAATAAAATTGCTTCTATTTTTTAAGAAATAGCATTGACTAGAAGCAATTCCTGCACTTTTAAACAATTGCTGGACGCAAAAGCAATTACTTTAGTTTTTATTCATTGGCTTTTAAGAAATTACTTCGATTTTATAAGAAAAAGCAATTGCTACTACATTTTTATTCATTAGGTCATTGTTAGTCATACATTTTTCTGCAATCGCTAAATAAGGCACGATAATGTGATTACAAAAGGATTGTAAAAAAATCAAAAATTATTATTTCTTACAGAAGAAAATACATAAATCTGTATGTTTATTTGTAATCCAACTAAATAATGAAATAGACTTTTTTACTTCAGCTCCCCTACTAGAGAACACCGTTAACGACACCCCACAAAAAGAAGACTATCGAACTGTTCAGCTGTTGGGGCTCATACTCGAACTGCTGTCGTTTTGCGTGGAACACCATACATACCACATCAAGAACTGTATACTTAACAAGGACCTGTTGCGGAGAATATTGGTTCTTATGAAATCGACACACAAGTTTCTCGTTTTGTGTGCTTTAAGGCAAGTATAATTTTGCGATATTACATACATTGATATTCACATCAAAAAAGGTAAACTTTCTAATGTCTACAAGAGGAGATCAAATTGTCAAAATAATTGTTACATTTAAAACGTCAAAATAAACTAGCATTGTCGTTCGGGCCGAAATTGACATATGTACACGCTCCACCTTCTACATTTCACAAGAAATTAGAAATCCATGGATTCTATACATACAGTAACCTAATTCGTGAAATGTATTTGGTTTAAAACGAGCGAAAGTACGAAAAACTATGTTTTCTAAAATATACGATTATTACTATTGACTCCTAAAAACGTCGAGCCCAAGGGAAGCATGCCTCCGTGTGTATTTCGTCAACCGGCTGCGATCAAATGGACAGCGAGGCTTCAGGATACGACAATATTAAAACAAAATAAACAACAGAATAATTGAATATTGTAGGTAGTAAATATGTATTAGAGACGTTTGGGCAAATTCGCATACAAACAAATTGTCAACCGATTTCGAATTTTTCTCTGCTCATGCATAATTTCTAACTGCCATGCTGTGATTTTTTTTAGAAATAACATATTGTACAGGGTGGATTATAAAAATACTCGTGTATAAACTTTAATGTTTTTAATGAAAAAATGTATATTTTTACATTCTACAATCAAGTCTAGACATTTTTCATAAAATGCCGAATACCTATCTTCAACTGTTTACGAAATATTAACACTTCAATACTGGTATGCACCATTGATATGTTTCTCGGTTTAGCAACGTTCTGTACTCAAGTCGCAATCTTTAAGGCATCGACAATGACATTTTGCTATTTAAGTTTGAGACGTCGAAAAATGTCGGTGAATGTTAATCAAATTTGAATATGGCTCTGCTGATATTACATCCAAAACGCGCCTCGCTGAAGAGTGTGGAGATAAAAGTAGAAGTCATGGGGAAGTATGTTCAATAAAAAATATCCAAATCGCTCGCTTATTAGCCAATTGACAGTGTCCAGGGTAGCAATTAAGTGGAGAACTTCCCGTACTGTTAAAGATAGCATTAAAAGTGATCGTCCTGGTATACCTGAGGAGAAAAATTAAGATATTATTATCGCTAAAGAAAGATTCTCATAGCTCAAGCACACAACTTGGGCGTGACTACGATACTCACCAAACCACCGCATCTAAATTTTAAAAAAAGAGAAGTTTTATCCCTACAAACCAGTAATTGTACAAGAGTTGTTGGACGATGATTCTGATATGCGAGAGCAATATTAGTGAAATAATAATTGAGCCAACAGATAATCACCCACGAATTGTCCGAAGAATTTGTGTTTCAGATGAAGCTACGTTTTCTTTAAATGGTCAGGTTAATAGGCAACATTTCAGATCACACCCAACACTATAATGAAAAGGTCAATGCCTGGGTCCAGGCATTGTTGAAAATATAATATTTGCGTCATTTCTCTTTGATGAGCGCCTCACTGGAGAAAGATATGAGAATTTCCTTCGAAATGATGTGGTTCCAGCTCTAGCCTATCTATTTCCAGATGATAATAATCCTGATTCACCAAGTTTAACCTTATAGTTTCAACAGGGTGGTGCGCCCCCGCATTATGCTGCTCATGTAAGTGTGTAATTAAATACAATTCTTCCTGGGCGGTGGATAGGTAGACGGGGGGTCAATAGAGTGACCACCCAGATCGCCCGATCTTAACCCACTGGACTTTTTTTATGAGGCTTCTTTAAACATTTAGTTTATAAAATCTAAACCCAACTCAATAGATTTAAGGAGTTCATTCGACGAGTAATACGAGAACTTTCTCCACTAGTATAACAAAAGGATTTTCAGATCGATTGATCTAATGGAGGATGAAAAATGTGTAGAATGTAAAAATGTACAATATGTTTCATTAAAAAAATTAAAGTTGATACACGTAGCATTTATGCACGCTATGATATCTTTTAGGGAAGAAATGGATTTCAAAAAATTATATTTGACGGCTTCGAGCGATTCCTGATTAAGTGGGCGGTATTCTATATAAAAGGCTGATCCGTTTCTTTATCATCGGTTAGGTTAGGTTAGAGTGGCAGGCCTCTGGCATTGTCCAAACAGTCACACGTAGTCCTATAAGGACCGTTGTGGTACCACACATGTTCCGCGGAATCTATTACATCAGCTTCCCGATGGTTAACGCGATCGTAGAAGAATCTTGACAGCTCATTCAAACTAGCCACTACTGTTAATAAACTTAGTAAGTCGACCCAGTTGCAGGCTGCTCACTTCCTCCAGATTAGTAAAAAATGGTTCGCCCAGTGCATTGAACCTTCTTCTCGCGAGGCCGGGGGGGGGGGGGGGGGGCATTCACACAAGAAATGCTGAATACTTTCCTCCTCTTCTTCATCTCTGCAACTTCTACAGAAGTCGTTAGTTGGTATTTGCATACGTTCAGCGTGTCTACCGAACAGGCAATGTCCGGTGACCACGGCAGTGATGTTTCTAAGGTCCTTCCGACTGTGCTGTAATAGCGCTGCGGTTTTCCTGTTATCAAGTAAGGGCCACAATTGCCCGGAGATGCTACAAGTTGTGAGCCCTGTCCATCTGCTTTGCGCAAGTTGTTAAGCTATTCGATCTATCTCTTCTTTGGACTGATCCCAGTGGTCTAGCCACAGTATTCTCTGCTAGTTCGACAGACATGCTTGCGCCCTCCCTGGCGAGCGCATCAGCAGTCTCGTTGCCATATATGTGTGTATTCCGCCCTTTGATCATAACCCTGTATACTGTTTACATTTGCCATAGCACTGGATGACATAGCCATCCATCGTACAAACATACATTCGGGTCAAATTAAAGTGTCCTCTAAGTCAATTAAAAATATTCTTTTACTAACCATAACATATCTTCGTTTTCAGGTTTATGCGCAAACTTATAGCGCTCAAAGACGAATTCTACAACAGGTACATAATCAAAGGGAATTTGTTCGCGCCCGTGGTGGACGCGTTCGTCCGCAACAACGGTCGTTACAACCTCCTTGACTCGGCAATCATCGAGATGTTCGAGTTCATCAAGCTTGAGGATATTAAAACGTTATGTTCGCACGTCGTGGAGAACTATGGTAAACTGCTGGACGACATCTGCTACGTGCAGACGTTCAAGGCATTGAAACTTAGGTACGACCAGCATCAGGATAAGTTGAAGGAGAGGAATAGTCTGGATGGGTGAGTGGGCTTTGTGTTGCTTTAATAAATCCCTTCCCGATTTGTCTGGGCTTGTTTGCAGTAGTTACAGGGTATTTTAGTGATTTTTATGTTTTATATTGATACCCACATTACTACAACTACAGGGTGATTCCATAGATACCTTTAGATAAGCAAACAATAATCACGAAAGTGGCAAATTTATGGCCTCGCGCATGTAAACAAAGCGACACCGGATTAGGTATGCGTACTGCAACATTATCATTTGACGAATGGAAAAATAGACAGGTCCGGGCTTTAAAATTTAAGTTCTTGCTCCAGAAATTGTAAAAGTTGACCTTCAATTTAGTTTTACCTGTAATCAGCTAAAATTTGCCCCAAATTCTTGCCAAAAAATTGGAATTTCTTCTCAATTTTTGATCAAGTTGGGAAAAAAGGTTGACATTTTAAGTAGTTGCAAACCTATCAGATTTTGAGGATAGAAAATTGTTTTTAAGGTTTTGTTGCTCAAATTTGTCTAAAAATGATTCGTCGTCGTATTTTTAGTTCGAAAAGGAAGAGAACAAGTCAATTAAACTAGTATTATAAAATCTTAACATAGTATAAAACAAAGTCGCTGTCTGTCCGTCCATCCTTACCTATACACGGTGTACCATATTAAGTGGGCACTATTGCTAACTCTTTTATTATTAGAGATACAAAGTCGGTTAAATTAACAAAGTAGTAGCATTTTTTATGCTGATTATGATTATGAAAGAAGAAAAACAATAATTGTTTTTCTTCTTTCATAATCATAATCAGCATAAAAAATGCTATTTATTATTGAACGTGGCGTTTCCGAATAAATGATTAAAATGAAATTTTTTTAAATGGAACAACCTGTATATTTTTACATTTTTAAATTCCTCATAAAATTATAATTATTTTTTATGAAATGCATTATTAGTCTATACTTCATAGTTTCCGAGATATTGACTCTCGAAAAGTGACATTTTTGAACTTTGACAGCTTCTAACTTTCTAACAGTACGTCTTAGAGCAAAACGGCTTACATGTCCCTATCTTCAATTTTTATTATCTTCCCAAAAAAATCAACTTCCGGTTAAACCGGATGTAACTCGAAAGCAGGAAATATAGTTGTTCCGGTTTAACTGGAAGTTGATTTTTTGGGAAGATAATAAAAATTGAATATAGGGACATGTAAGCCGTTTTGCTCTAAGACGTACTGTTAGAAAGTTAGAAGCTGTCAAAGTTCAAAAATGTCACTTTTCGAGAGGCAATATCTCGGAAACTATGAAGTATAGACTAATAATGCATTCCATAAAAAATAATTATAATTTTATGAGGAATTTAAAAATGTAAAAAAAAATTATTTTAATCATTTATTCGGAAACGCCACGTTCAATTGTTTTTCTTCTTTCATAATCATAATCAGCATAAAAAATTCTACTACTTTGTTATTTTAATTTGTATCTCTAATATTAAAAGAGTTAGCAATAGTGCCCACTTAATATGGTACACCGTGTATATGCTTAAATCTTTAAAACTAAAACTACGCAACGGATTTTGAAGCGATTTTTTTTAATAGATAGAGTGATTCAAGGGGAAGGTTTTTATTTATAACTAGCGACCCGCCCCTGCTTCGCACGGGTGCAATTTCAGAAAGTGGCATGCCGGGTACTAATATATCGGGTTTGTATTTATACCAGCGGGTTGCAACGCATGCCGGATACACGCTAGTCGAATATAAAAAACAAACAAAACCAGCAAAATGACCAATCTTCGATGTTATCGCGTACCTGACCTCAAGTAAAATATTAGTTAGTATATTACTTGTATGGATTTTTACAATTTGGCAAAAACTTGGGTACATGTAAAACATTTTCAAGCACAATTTCTTGACAAGATCTTGACCCGTGGAATACTTTCACCCTTGGATTAATATAAACATACCTAGGAATTTACTTTTTTCTTTTATATAATATAAGTACAGTACAATCGCGATAATATGAATATGCACTCTTATGAACGACTCAGTAATATGAACATAATATTTTTTTGCATTGACCACTCTGTAAAATGAACAGTGTTTAATAACGGTAATATGAACAACTTGTTAAATCTTGTTTGTTTTTGTTTCGCCGCCTTAGCATTTCTTTCTTGATTCATTGTAGTATAATATCGGAATATGTAGCTTGTGAAAGTGAACCTTAGATTAGTGTAGCGTTTATCTTCAGTGCTAAAGAGTGTTATACCTTGAATCGTACTCAATTTTATGCATTAATCAGTTCAAAATGGTTAAAGTAAAAGGAAAATCAAAATGCCTTCCTCTTTGCGAAAAAGCAAAAATCATAGAGGATGTTAATATTTGCTGAAGAGATAGAACATTGGAACAAGGACGCATTTGAAGACTCAATCTTGGAAGAAGGCGTAAATGAGAATGAAGAGGATGAAAGTGATCTTGAAATCCAAGACTAGCCAAGTGTTAAAATTAGGCATGGTGACGCAGTTGAAGCCCTTAGGATAGCAATAGAATGGGCTAAGCAGAACGGCTTAAACATAACGGAAATCGCGAGTTTAAAAAACATTCATGAGTAAGCTGTTTTAGCAAACATTTCTGCTAAAAAAACACAATCTAAATTAACACCTTATTTTGCTATAAAAGATTAGTTAAGTATCTTAAGTTAGGTTATTGTATCAATACACACTATGTAGTATGCTAGGTACAATAATAATAATTTGTTACATATGTATTTTTTGTAAACTTCGCTAATATAAACGTTCCGTTAATGTGAACTCCTTAGAATTTTTTGTGTTTACGTTACCGAGATTGTACTGTATAAAGAAAAGTGTCTTTTAAACTTTTGGAATTAATATATTGCCCGAAAAATAAGCCTACCTAATTAGATCGCAGGGCCGCAAATAGAATATACCAAAACATGCATCGGGATAATCGTTCTTGGTATGTGTTCTCTTTATTTTCATACCTTGTTTGTGTAGCATAGGCCTAGTTACATGTGTTTCAATTGATCATAATAAAATAGTAAGACACATCACTACTATTCACTACTCCATACTTACTAAATGCTCATGATTGCAAAACGACTAAAAATATGAACAGTGACAAATTAGTAATTTAGATAAAAAATTTAATTCTGTACCCGTTAGGAAGATAAAACACAGGGTGTTCCATTTACAAGAATTGTCTTACGCACATTTATCTAAATGGCTAAATTGGCAGAATTTAAAAAAACCGCATAAAAAATGTAAAACCCAAGTTATGGAATTTAACGCTCTATGTATTTGTTAAGAGCTATCAAAATTTTACATGATTAGCTTTATTAGTTTCAAAGTTACTGAACTTTCTTCTCGGTATGTTTACACATAAAAAATAATTTTATAATCCATTGTTAAAAGTAACTTAGGTATTAGGAAGTTATGAAAAAATGCTAAAATATACACACATATTACTATTTGCAATAATAAAGTTGGTCATAACTTCCAGTATAAACGGAAGTAATTCAAACGTAAAAATATATTTCAAAAGGCAATTATGTCTGCTACCAAATTTAAAAAATATAACTTCGGTCGTTTCCGAAATCTTCTAATAGGCTACTCAATGTGAATCACCCTGTATAGTAGTTATCACGTTAGTTTGTAATGGCCGCCGTTGTCATAATATGTCATTTCTAGTAACATTATGTTTACACAACGTGAGAGCACTGGTCAGGGCAGGACTTTTTTTATTATTATTTATAAACTTCCTCGCTTATAACCAACAATAAATTTGTATAAGTCAAACAGGGTTGCCAGGTCGAAAAAAAAAATTCATGAGAAAACGCAACAAAAATCATGAGATTTTCAGTAAAAATCATGAGATGACTAATTTTATCAAGAATTTTAAAAAATGCACCTATTTTAATAATATGCATTTTTATTGAATTAAAAAAATCGCTTTTCTTGAAAAAAAAAACACAAAACATAAATATAACAGAAAAAATAAAATAAACAAAATTCAAAACATCATACCTTATTCGAAATGTCATTTGACTTGACAAGCACGTTTGTCAACTGAACAATTTTTAATAATTTCTATGTTGCCAAGCATTAATTTAAAATGACATTTTATTTGAGATGCATGCTAACCAATATAGTGTAACTATAAAATTTACGTCAAATGACATTTCGAATAAGTTCAATAGGGAACTTTCCAATTTTTTTTTTCAATAATATGATTCAGTTAGGCCTAAAAAAAATATTCCCCAATTATTACTTCTTAAAAATCAGTAATAACTTGTTAAAAATTCTTTAAAGTTTCGCGCGTGTCAAAAGCATTTCAAACGACCTTTTAAGCGCGCCCTATTGGTACCTACTTTCTAGGTACTAAGGTACTAGGTAACTAACAATAATAAAATAGGAACTATTTTAGCGATTAGTCATGGCAACAGACTCGGAAAAAACAATTTCATTTAATTTTAAATTCAAATGATAGAATTAGGGGGGTAATTGTGTATTGCGCCAAAAATCATGAGATTTTTGTTGAAAATCATGGAATCATGAGACAAGTGTCGAAATCATGAGATCTCATGATAAATCATGAGACCTGGCAACCCTGAAGTCAAATGCATAATTTGGTATAAATAATAATAGAACAAGGTGCATTATTTTTTAACGCCTCTGAGGTGACGACTGTATTATCATCGTGTTCGGGAGCTTTAAAAGGTAGTTGACTACTTGCAAGTCATCTTAAAATATATGATATATGTATCTATGGCAGCATAAAGAATGACAAAGCCAAAGTTACCACAAATTTAAAATATAAACTCAAAAAAAAAAGTTAATTCAAAACTATTTTAAAAACTGTAAGCTTTTGCACTAAATAACTCGTTAGAACTTAGGTATTAATAAGAGTTAAGAGACGTATAGGCCAGTCAGCAAGTGCATTGATAGCTGATATGATAAATACTATAATATACAGTATGTCTCCGTAAGTTGGAACCATATGGAAAACTTTTGTATTATTAATTTTACGACAAAAAGTTATTCTTCATAAAAAATTCTGCATAGTCTAAAACCTAAAATGCAACTATCAGATATTAAATTCTTTTAGGCGTACCTATACGAGGTTTGTCAAAAAATATGAATTTTGCCCAAGAGCAAAGTTCCTTTATTTTTGACAATATCGAAAATTGTTATTAAAAAAAGTTGATCAGAACTAAAAACCACGTTTAAATATGTAATTTCACCGATTTACAATGAAAAAATTATTTTTTCTTTTTTGAAACGTATGTGTACAATAACAATGCAAATTTAACTGTACAGTAGTTACATGTAATCTAGAATGTATCTTTTCTTATTTGCAATATAAATGTATAATATGTATTTATTAATGACTTGTTTAAATTGCAACATTGTTAGATAAAATTACGAAACGAAAAGGTTATCATGTTATTAATTTAATATCTGATAATTGCATTTTAGGTTTTATACCATGCAGAACTTTTTATTAAAAATAACTTTTTTTCGTAAAATGAATAATAAAAAAGTTTTCCATATGGTTCCAACTTACGGATACATACTGTATATCTTCATTAATAGTATATTATACAACAACCCAAGTAGCAATTATAGATACAAATTGGACACAAATTCTGAGAAACGTTTCGAAACATTTTCGAATTTAGTTACTAGAAACGATTAAGAACTGTTAGTTTCGAAATACTTTCCAAACTACAGTGTCGATACATTTAGGAAACGCACAAAAGAAAATTTTTCGATACATTTTTATATAATATTATAAAATTGTGTTTAGACACATGTGCTCCCAAATTGTAGCGACACATATTCGAATTAAGTGATTCAAAACTTTGACTTTGACTTTGAATTTTCGAAACTGCCAGAAACCTTTACACAACCGCACCCGGACAATTATTATAACCTCGAGTATAACGATTATAACCTATAAATTGTACATTTTTGTTTTGTTAATATGGGAAGATAACAACAGTTTAAACATTCTTCGAGGTTTTACAAGGCACTAAAAAGGAAAAAGAAAGAAATTGAAATTCAAAAGGAAAAAATTAAACCACAACCTGATTTTTTTAACTAGCGATGTCCCATCGACAATCGGCCAAAGTAGGTGGTCTCCGACTATCCAGCTGGTCGGCACAGCCGTTAGGACCAACCTACTTTTTTCCTTTGTCTCGACAATTGAGTACATGTTTTAGATTATTACTTAGGAATAAGTTATAAGTAAGTTTTATTAAACGTTCAACAAAGTACAAACCAATTTTGTAGGTTATATGTCACAGAAAGTGTAAAGTGTATACCGTGACGGTATACAGAAGTTTTATGCTTCTAAGCTTAACCTTTCTCTTGACGGGACTGTGCATTTTTTATTTTAGCGACGTTTGTTTCGCATGGTTTCGGTACAATATCGAAACATTCTTCATGTTTCGACACATTTTCTATGAATTATAGCTACATGATTATCGAAACATTATAGAAACCAAATACTAGAAATTGTGTGTCGACTCCATTTTAGACCAGAATAATTCTCGCTTTCTGGCGGCCATTTTGACAAATTCATTTTTATATTATTAAAATGGACTTTAATTAACTTCCTGCGTCATTTGAAATGTAAAAAAGTGGTTACATTAGTTCCATTTTGCTAGCTTAATCAATTGAAAGAAGAATTAAGTAAAATTTTAAAAATATTTAAGATTTTATTTTTTGACAAAGTATTTATTTTGTGTGTAAATGTCAATATACCGGGAGCGTCTTAAGAATATAAAGCTAAATTACTAAATTGCACGATAAAATTTATTTCGTCAACGATTTTTGGATCTCCTCTGCAATAAACCATACGAAAAAAATGTATCACTTATAGAAAATACTCTGGTGACAAATTCATTATGGCGAAATTATGCTGTCATCATATTGTTTACTTTCTTTTATTTTACGACCTGCAGAAAGATAGATATTATATATCTAATTATTTGTTTCAATAATGTTTCTATTTTGACAATTTACAATTCCAACAAACAGCGCCCTCTTTGTAAAATGAACTCTCACTCGACACATTTATGGAAACATGTTCCAAACATTTCTGAAAAATTTTCGAAACATTTTCGATAAAAGTTTCGATTTTGCGTCGAAACAGCGAAAGTCACAGCCCGTACCAACCACTTGGAAACACGTGCTAATGCGCCATTTAAAATGTATACGTTTCGAAAATATTTCCATACATGTTGCCAACAATTTCCAATTTGTGTCGGAAACAGAAACAATAGTTTAGACACATTTACCGTAATGTGTCTAAAAATGCTACTTGGGAAGCATATAAAAGCCATTATATGCGAGTAGAATACTATACTTTGTCCACGACCATCCAATAATAATTGTAGCCCGAATTACTAAACATCTTTATTTATTTAGAAATATTAATAGTAATATTGGTATTCACACAATGTGCCAAGTTAATTGTAGGAATCGAATTTAATCTACATTAACATCTTGGTTATTCGTTGTAGTAGATGTAGATAAAGATGTAGATGTAGATACTGCCTAATTGCGTATACCGGGTGTTCACGGTGACCCTCTAACTTTTTTTTTTCAAGATAATGAAATTAAATTCGGAGGATTTGTATACGACATAAAACTGCATTTTTTGACAGGTGACTCCAAATTATGGAACTTCCGGTTTAACTGGAAGTGACATAAACTTTCGATTTTTAAATGGGACACCTGGTATATTTTTACTTTTTTTGACTCCATATGACATTCTAAATACAACGATGTGTCACTTGTCACTTTTTGTCACCAAGAAAATATTTTTTTTCCAAATTCATTGTTTTATCTAGAGGGCTATGAATACCTTAAAATCACTTATTTCAGTTCTTTTATCTTGGGAAAAATACAATTTTACTATTTTTGGTCCAATGCTATGTGCTATGTAAAATGTAATCTTTAAAGTTGTATAACTAATTTTTTTTAAATGGCAACATGGTGGAGTGAAAAAGTTGATTTGTTATTATTGTCAGGCTCATTTCGCATTTTCGGAACCAGTTTTGGGTACCTAATAGTGCCGGGTTAGATGACGCCGATTAAAATATGCCTAAAGTCGTGCAGCATAGGTTGAATTATTTCTACATTCTCCAAACACTAATAACATATTAACTTTTTCACTCCTTGTAAAACTAGTATTTTCCATGCTTTTTAAACAACAAACTAATTTACTTTGGCAGAAGCTGTTGGTTTTTCAATTTTCTTCAAGACATGATTTTGTTTTATCAGTTTTGCTAGTCACAGGCTTCTTGATGCATTTAAATCTAAATTTATTCTTAAAATATGCTTCATTTTAGGAAAGTTCTAAGTTAACTTTTTAAAGTTTTTTAATGGCAGCTTTTCTAAAACCTAATAGTGTGTGGTATCAAAATAATCGTAATAAAATCCTCTTTTTTCTTAACCCGACGAGCCACCATGTTGGCATTTAAAAAAAATGAGTTATACAACTTTAAAGATTAAATTTTACATAGCACATAGCATTGGACCAAAAATAGTAAAATTGTATTTTTCCCAAGATTAAAGAACTGAAATAAGTGATTTTAAGACATTCATAGCCCTCTAGATAAAACAATAAATTTGCGGAAAAAAAATATTTTATTGGTGACAAAAAGTGACAAGTGACACATCGTTGTATTTAGAATGTCATATGGAGTCAAAAAGAGTAAAAATATACCAGGTGTCCCATTTAAAAATCGAAAGTTTATATCACTTCCGGTTAAACCGGAAGTTCCATAATGTTGAGTCACCTGTCAAAAAATGCAGTTTTATGTCGTATACAAATCCCCCGAATTTTATTTCATTATCTTGAAAAACAAAAAGTTAGAGGGGCGAGCCACCTTCCGTGGACACCCGGTATATACGGCTGACCAAAAGGATTTTTCTAGATCGCGTCTGATTTTTTTTAGCTGTTTTCATTTTATTTTTTATTGAGTCATCAATATATTCTGCGACCGCCGTGGATTTCCATCCACCGTGTCTTTTCAATGCAGTTATATCCCCGCCTGCGTCTACAAGTATAGTGGCTGAAGATCTGCGAAAACTGTGACCAGAATATTTTTCTGGAGGGGGTAATTGCAGAAATGTTGCTATTTGTCTCCCCATTTGCGTAAATTTATTGATTCCTATCCTTTGTGAGGTACAGTTACCGTCACAAAAATCCGGGCACTAATCTGACAGCTAACATTTTTTTCCTGCATTTTGGTAATTCAGGCTTTTACCTTTACTACCATAGATTGGAAGGTAAAAATATTGGTAAAGAGATTTGGAAAAAGTAAATTAGACAATAATAACTTGTTATTCAATACAGAAATAGCTTAAAAGAAAATAAAGTAACTCTACTATTACAAAACTATAGCAATATAAATAAACGGAGGAGGAAATAAAACCAATAGTATTTAATATTTTATTGCCCCTTCATTACTTTGAATAACTGAAGTTAATCTTCTAAGCATTGAAGCCACCAGACCATTACAGTATTCTTGCGTTAGTTGGTTTCAAGTCTCTTGTATTTTCAGCCACAATTGTTCTCTATTTTCTGGACGAAAATCATTATATTTGTTAATTCTCTTGATCATGTAACCCCAAACATTTTCCATCGGATTTAAATTTGGACTCCTAGAAGGACAGGGTAATACTTGAATGTCCCTTTGTTGCATCCAATCAAATACTGCGTGGGCAGTACAAACCGGGCAGTTATCATGTTGATAAATGTCATTAGTATTGGGAAACACATCATTAACCGATGGCAACGTCACATTCTCCAATAATTTTGTGCATTAAATCTACCTTCTATGCACGTACAAACTCATATACCCTGTGCACTCTTCGACCCCCAAACGTTGACAGAAAAACGGCCGCTTGTTGAAATAGTGTAACGTTCATTAAACCGGGTATTTGGTGGTCTATATACCCTTACTCTCCCGCTGTAACATGATTGGAAAATCTTTTCGTCTGTGAAAATTACATTTTACCACCTTCTTAATATTGTAATGCATAACCCACTCTTTGCTCTTAGTTGGTTACCGTTAGGAAAGGCTTTTTAGGTGATTGCGAAGATTTGAACCATCTCTTATTTTTCGTTGTGTAACGAAGTTATGGCTGCTCTCTAGAAGGGTCATTGTTAAGATTTAAAAGGGTTGGTTGGTAAAGAAAAGTCCTTTCTACCTTCTTATATTTATAAAATACTAAAATTGTCATCTGACTGACAGCATTTAGTACCTTTTCGTTTGTTACACGTATGGAGGGCTTTAGGAAGGAGTCCGATCGAAAATGGCTGTTCTTTAAATTTACGTCCCTGTTTAGTAGTTAGTTCGCTGTTTCCCCGTCGCGGCGCAGTGATCGTCAAGTGTTTGACTTTTTACAGGTTTTGATAGACGTCAGCGGTATTTTTATCCAATAATTATTAAAATAAGCTTTATTAGATATAATATATACATATCTCAGCCTGTAGAGGGTTTTAGTTAACTAAATTCAATAAAACAGTTGATTATCCCATAAGAACCCATGCATTTTACAGATTTAAAGGAACACATGCGCCCCTGACGGCCATTTTTAAAGCTGCTTTACCGATCCAAAACTTTGCCCGAAACCAATGTATTGCGATCGGACTCCTAACCTAAAGCCCTCCATAGTTACACGTATTTATTTATTTTTGAATCATGATTGTGTCGTAATTCTAATTTTTTAATTTAATGTTAGTTATTTATTTGTGTGTTGACTGGGCGCGTCTCGCTATGTGACCCTGTATGTGTATTTTCATAATCTCTACGCCCTGAAGATGACTTATATAAGTCGAAACCCGTAGGCAATTTTAGTATTTTATAAATATAAGAAGGTAGAAAGGACTTTTCTTTACCAACCAACCCTTTTAAATCTTCGTTGTGTGATTCTAACGGAACCCGGAAAATCAGTTACATTGTGAGTTAAAACAGCCGTTTTAAAAGAATTTTCCCTTAGGTATTGAATTAGAGTATTGTCATGTTCTTCTGTCGATGCCCTTTTAAGGCCTGTTCGTTCTATTATTTCCAGCGAATGTGTTTCCATCCATTTTATTTTAATATCATGAACTGTACTTTTTGGCGCTTGAAATCTTTGAGCCACCCGTCTCTCTGACCATCCTTCTTCTAGCAGTGTCACAATTTTGGCCTTTTCCGCAGTATTTAAATGACGGGGCATATTTGTAAATTTATTTCACTAGCCGTAAATAAATTTCAGTTGACAAATTTTGTCAATGTCATTAAAACAGGTATTTTTTTAGGATTCGAGGTGTATAAAGGTCGGCTTACAATAGAAAAAACTGCTGCCCGGATTTTTGTGACGGTAACTGTACATTTGCCATTTTGATAATTAAAAAAAAATATTAGATGTGACGGAAGATGAACGAAGGCTGATATACTTCTTGCAAATTTGGTAATAATCGTCTGATATTGTAAATTTGCGGGTAATTTTTGTTTTACCTTTACTAAGAAAGCTGCTCCAAGATCTTGTTAATGTTCAAGTGTCATAAAGTTCAGTTCATTACCACGGCAAGCACCCATTACTCCCATTATTAATGCCACCTAAAATAAATAATATAATATGTGAATTTTCATAAGGGACACAATAAATTTTAACTTGCTATTTTTGCTGCTTCCTGTATATCTGGTGGGGTATAACACATCTCATCTTCACTATCTCTAATCATTTTGTAAGTTATTTTAATACAATTCTTAACTTTAAGTTGATAAGTTGAACTATATTTTGACGTTTCAAATTAAAATTACAAAGCGCTTCGACTTGACATTTCATGGCATGCTTGAATTTTTCATCATACACACCAAAAAGTATTATGAATGGACCTTACAGGGGAAACGACCAACGATATTTTTTTATTTCAAATCGCATTACCTGTCGATTTTATTATTCACTAGTGAATAATGAATATTATTATTATTGAGCAAACACATATGTAATGAACATATTATACAATAGTCGTGGACAAAATAATTTAGTCCCGTATTAAGTATTTGAGAAATGATAATAATTAAATACGTTTGGATAGACTGCATGATAATTCTTAAACTTTTGCAAAGTCTCCCAGCTGAAGCACCACCCTATAAAGTTGCATTATTATTACAAATCCCCATTCCATAATATTATTCCACACGGAGTATTCTATTTTTTGTTCAAATTTGTTTTTAAACAATCACCTATTTTTTTTTTCAGTGTCCCTTCCATTCTTCGAAATAGTAGGTACCGTCGCGACCAGCGGCAGGTCGAGGAGGAGGAGGAGATGTGGTTCAACGAGGACGACGACTTTGACGACGGCCCGTCGGTGCACAAGTCGCCCGCGACGCCGCCGCCCGCGTCGCATGACATTTTAGCCAAAAAATTGGATTCGAATTTAGAGAGTATAGGAGGTGAGAGTCAAAATATACCATTTTTATTTTTAAATGTAAGGAAATTTACTTAAATATCAGAATTTTTAATATTTTATAGGGACAAATAGACAACTAGAAGGCTTTCTAGAATATATTAATTCAATTATTAAAAATATCAAGTTCACAGTCAAAACTAAAGCAAATAATTCACAATTTTCTAAACTAACAATTACTGGGTCGCCAATAAACATAATTTGTCTTGACTAATGGAAGAGTTTTGGACTTGCATTGTCTTCATTTGTTTTAAATCACAACGTTTTAACTGGTATGTATCTCCGCTCGTCTTCAGGTGAATACTCTCACTATGACAAAATATTAATTATTATTGTTCTACAGAAAAGGAAAGTTAGTGTATTAAATACTAACAATTTATATTTCTGAAAAAAGTAATCCCCGAGCCGTGTTCTAATTTATTTTCCCCAAATAGAGTAAGGATGAGATCACAGAAACTCTGCATCTAACGTCTGCAGCTGCAAGTAGCAGTTTGCAGGTGCAAATAACAAAATTGGAATTCCAGAACACGTTTGTCATACTTTGCGTCTGCAAATTTGCATAAGGTTGGAAGGTCCTGCAGACTTGCAGAATGTATAAAATTTGTTAAAAACTTACCTATATTTTGGGGATTTGACGGACTATGGTATTAGTTGTTATTTCCAATTTGTAGCTGATTTTTATATAAAAAAAATAAGGGAACGTTACGAGTTAAATTTATAATTTTAATATTTTACGTATTTGGCAGGTCGATATCAACAAACCATAAGTAGTAAAACGGTTTAAGTACAATAAAAATGGCGGATTTGCAGATAGTTTTTGGATGCAAATTTCTGCAAGTCCGCCATATTTGCAGATCTGCAGGTATGCATTTTCTGTAATCTTACCCTAAATAATCTATACCATTGAATATCAAACTATAAGAAGGCCATATAATCAGATTTCCTAAATCTGCTACGTTAAATTCATAGATGGCACAATGAGTTCACCAACAATAAAGCGTGTTGATGCAGCCAAGAACGACAAGCCTTTTCACTGCTAAATTAAAACATTGTTGCCGCCTGTCTGTTTGACTTGCCGCATGATCCTCTCCCCCACTACCATACCGTCACGCGCATCAGTGCGGTGCCTGAATTGCCTTGCACTGGCATAATATATTAATTTATGTTTGATCGAAAAAGGATCTGACTTAGTGACGCGATATGGCTGGCAACAAGTGTGCCTATTTTCAATGTGGGAAGTCGCCTCGCGCCTGCAATTATGTGTCTATTAGTAGGTCAAAAATAAATAAATATGGAATTTTCATTTTAATACCTTTTTCTGTGTCCTATTTTATTTCCTTCTGTATTTACCTACAGGGTGGGAAACATTTAAAATTAAAGTTTGTTATATAAAAAATTTAGATCAAATACGACTAGACCTGTTTAATAAAAAAAACGTTAGTAGGTACTTATTGATTTAAAAAAAAACACGACGTTATAGACTTATTTTAACGCTGATGGAAAATTTTTGCAAACAAGTTGATTTTTTAAAAGAAAATTACCCCGAATCCCTGAGTCTAAAGTGTTTACCAGGGAAGAGACGCAATGTAATCTTTCCATTACAGGCGCCCCGTAATGATACGTATAAATGTTTACAGAAAAGTTTTTTATATTGACAAAATCACTTTCGATTGGAAATATAGTACTCTCCCATTTATATTTTTAACGTTAAATATTACATTACCTATTTGTCCTTAATTATTTGTTATTATCTTAACTAACCCAGAGACGATTAATTTTTGACGAAAAAAAATCTAGCTGTCGCTTTGTATCTACTTTTATTTGTTCAACATTTAACACCTAGTGCAACGGTAAGATCATTATGAAAATCGGTCCAATTACCCCGGAGTAATCAGCGTACATATTTATTATCAAAAACATACATTCGGCTGGAATTGAGAACCTCCTATTTTATTGTCTGGTAAAAATGCTTAAATCCTTAAAAATTCCAATAAAATACGATATGCGGCAACACCACGACATCACATCAGTGAATTTGAGACATCTGTTGCCGAGGCGCTGCATTTATAACTATAGATTTATGATCAACTCCACAATGGCGGCCAAACCATTTCCAATACAGTCTAAAACAGGTTTGTCAAGTTTTCTCGAAGATCCGCCGTTCTTATAGTTTGATATTCAATGTCTATACTATTATATAAAATTGTAAAGTGACTCACTGACTGATTCATCAACGGCCCAGCTTAAACCCCTTATCCTAGAATCATGAAATTTTGAGGATGTCTTCTCCTTATAACATAGGCATCCACTAAGAAGGGATGTAGTAAGTTCCTTTAGTAAAAAAATAATATCCGTGTTTCGTCATTTTTTCAAAATTCACTTATAGTTTTAAAAAAGAGGTGGGAGGGGGGGGGGGGTTATAGCTGTCTATAATTTTAAGCTATATTGCTGAAAATTGGTATAATGCTCTGTTAATTAAAATAGGCGTACGTATTTTGATGCTTTCAGAAATTTTGCCCCGAGGGGGTAGATGTGGAGGGGGAAAGAAAACAATATATATAAGTAAAAATTTTAGACAGATTATTTTCTTGAAACAAGCAATCATGTGTGTTTAGGTGTTTGGAAAAAAAAATTTTTTGACGGACTTTCTTGAAGTATTTCAATAAATTCTACCCCAAAGGTATTTATTAATGCAAAGTCCATGGAAAAACTCTGTCTGCGTTATTAACGATCTGTAAGGAAATATGTAGATACATTTTCTAATAATGATGATGAATAATGACGTTTTTATTGAAAGAAAGAAATAATTTAAGAAAGCAGCAAAGAAATTTCCTTTTAAACAGAGTAAGGGTACCTATTAAAGGTTCTAAATTAGTTTTCTACACATAATTTGTAACCGTATTTGGATAAAATTGGTTGGTACCAAACATCCGAAGAAGCTACAAGGTAGCGAAATGCGTCATTTAAAATAAAGTGTTTTGCCATTTTATTATTTACTTACTTTTTGTCATTTCTCCAAGTTCAGCTTTGATATAACTCATATTGTAACGTTTTTTTGCAGCTGGCAAAGTAGCAGAAAAGAAATTAGAATCAAATTTAGAAAGTATAGGTGGTAAAGTGGCAGAAAAGAAAACGCCGTCTTCTCCTACACAACCGACCATAGTGGAAGCCAATGGGCCCAGTAAACAGGTAATAATATACATTATACATATATTACAAGGGGAACTAGAAACGTGTTTTCCCTTTACTTTAACGCACTGGCGCCACCTGCAAAGACGTTATTCTAATATCAATTAAAAAAAAAAAACTGAGACACCCTTTAACAAAAACAAAACTCGTTTCATCTGAATTATACAGGATTTCAAAAAGGTCTGGAATATTGCAAATACATATTATAATTATCGTTCAAATTTCTGTTTTACGAATCTTTTCAAAAATATTAGAAATATATAATAATGTTATATAATATAAAATAAATAATAAATTATGCGATTTTCTGGAAAGCCAAAATTTACTTCTTGTTAATTAGTATGGGTTTCGCAGATCTAAGGATACAGTAATAGCTGTAGGAGATATCATAACAGATATTTAAGTTAATGTTGACAGCAATAAAAATGCTGCTCACTATGCTTAGATTTGTGTAAGGCTTTTGACACCGTAAATCATGATATTTTATTTAGAGAGTAATACAGTATTGGGATGAGGGGAAATCCACACAAATTACTTCGAAGTTATTTAAGCTACGGTAAACAATTTGGTCAAATTGGGGAAAGAAAAGGTTTGGAAAAAGAAACAATATGTGTACCTAGTATTATTCCTAGTTTATTTATTATTATTATTCCGTTTATAAATTGAACTTAAAGAATATAAAGCTATTTGCAGATGAAACAACAATTATTTATTTTGCTTTCGCAGAAATGTATTTTTATATTGATAATGATTTTAAAAATACTTCTTTCTTGGCTTCAATCAAATAAGCTTACGTTAACTTATACAAAATATTTTTTTATGTTTATAACTAAAAATAAAATAAATTCTATCATTAACCCCTTAACATTTAATAATAAAAATATTCAATATTCAAAAACGACAAATTTTTTTAGGATTAGTTTTAGACAAAAATATAAATTGGAAAGACCATATCCAGTATATTATAAACTTCAATATCTCCATTAATATCTGTTTTGTACAGAGCTAGATATTACATTCCTTTGAAATACTTAAAAAATATATTTTTTTTCATTAAGATATTCAAAATTACAATACTTAGCTTCTGTATGGGAATCTGCTTGTTTGACAAATTTAAAACCATTACAAAAATTTCAAAATAAAGTTATTAAATGCATACATACACAAATTACCACATTTAGAACCAACTGTTAATCTATAGACCGAAGGGGTATTTACTCGTTCAAAACATTTATAAATTAAAAATTTGTGTTCTAATTCACTCTAATATTTTAAAAGAACAAAAATCAAACAACACTTTTGGAGAATAAGACATTACATGATCATAACACTAGACCTTGTATAAATTATCAAACTGTACCAATAAAAATTAATTTCGGAAAATAATCGCTTTTATATGACGGAATCATAAAATATAACAATATTCCAAAAAATATAAGAAAAATTAAAAAATTGGCAACTTTTAAAAAACAATTAAAGAGATATTTACTAAATTAAATTATTTATACTATTTTTTTTAAATTGATTTTATTAATGAATTAAATTGGATTAACTTCCATTTTTTTTTATTGTTATTTTTTTTAATGGTTATTATTTTCTATATTATGTCGTCACTTTCCATGTAATGAACGGTAAAAGTTAGTTTGGAATAAGGACATTTTGAAAGTTAAATAGCAAATGGTCCTTGTCAATGCCCCAAAGATTGTGACTTGAGTTCAGAACGTTGCTAAGTTGAGAAACATATCAATGGTGCATGCCAGTATTGAAGTATTAATATTTCGTAAACAGTTGAAGACAGGTATGATTTATAAAAAATATCTAGAATTAATTGTAGAATGTAAAAATATAATAATAATATACAATATATTTCATTAAAAATATTGAAGTTGATACACGTAGCATTTTTATTATCCACCCTGTAGGTATATGTTTTTTCTAAAAAAGTACATTTTTCAAAAAATTATATTGAGTACTACTTGCAATATTCCAGACTTTTTTTGCACCCTGTATAGAACGTATACGGCCGACTACCTGATTCACAACTATTATTTTTAATACAATCTTAGGTTAATAACAATTCAACGTCACCACCAAAAGCATTACAGCCTCAACAAACAACGTTAAACAACAATGCGACGACGCCGCAGGAAGTTGACATCAGTGACCAGGCGACGGGGGATAGCAAAGCCATTTTCAAACGGGTACGGGTAAGGATTTAGAAATAACTACTTTTTGCGGTGGAGAGTCGCCGTACAGTTAGGCCCGTTGCACACTTACACGGTCATCGTCCTAACGGCACCGTTTATACGGTTAATAGTGCAGTAATATAGTATTACTCGTAAGAAAGTTTTGGGGTAGTTTTGATTTTCTCCATTCTTTATGTTTTTTGGGATGCTGAATCCGAATCTGAGGTTTGCTGACAAAATTTTGTGACGCAACATTGAAAAAAATGCAAAAAAGGTAAAAAAAATGTAATTTTGGAAGTATTTTGATTATAACTCGAAAATCATCAATTTTTCGGTAAAAAAAACTTCTAGCAAAAATGAAAGTACATAAAATTTTCTTCAAATTTCATTCTTTTTTAATTTTCTCTTAGACAAACCGTTCGGGCTCAATCGCTAGTTGAAAAGTGGCGTGTTTTATCTATCTCCAAAAAAACCCACTTTTTATAAACAATACTCTAATTTATTAACAAATAACATTATCTTCATCAGTTTATTATATTATCATATTATTTGATCCGTTTTCTCTTAGAACGTCCTGGTTGAGGCTCTTCGATGGCGGAAGATCCTAGCTGAGGCTCCCCGATGGCTGAAGGTCCTGCCAAAGGATTGGGTTCTTTCATAAACAGCATTTCAACGCTGTCGTCCGGGGGCTCGACGTTTTCACACAACCCGTTGCATGTTGTACATATTGGAGAGCAATACAGGCCGGTTTTCCTGCATCCACAATTTCGCTGGCAGCCTTTCTTGCATTTACAAGAAATGCGCTGAAGTATTGAGTCCGGTGCTGTTTTGGACGTGGTTGTAACAGGCACAAGACCACTCTTTGTTTTTTTCCACCCCCACTGGTTCGGGTCTCTTGGTTGTTCATTGAATATGGTTTTGCCAGATAACCATTGCTGCACCTGAAAGTAAACTCTCAATGAATGTTCTCGTGCACCAGCTTCAGTGGGAGGTAGTGCGGCAATATTGGGTTTGCTTTTGAAAGATGATGATATGTAGTGTCTGTATCTCAAATCGTTTAAACTAGTCTCTCGGCCTTTCCCATACAAAGTCATGAGAAACATGTTGCCTGCTTGGGCAATCTCGTCCTGTTGAGCTCCAGGGTCTTTGAAAGCCTCAATAACTGGTACCAAGTCAGTGTTCTTTTGCCGGACTTTGAGAAATTTAATTTCCCTTGATTAAATAGAGCGGAAGTAGTGTCACAACCACTCATTGCGTGCAGGAACAATATATGATCTGACAGGGGTTTGTCTGATAGGTGAGGATCGTAGATGGCTTGAGACACCTTTCCTCTTCCTGGTTTCATGAAAGAGACATTTTTATATCAGGACTACACAGGCCAATCAAAATCACCAAAAGGTCGATATCTTCCCCCACTACTGTCACGTGTTTATTTGAAGGAGCTAACTTAAGTGCTGTTGTGATTATTAGGATATCAGCATCCCTCCACTGCTTGCTGTGACTTAATGTTTGCTTCATTTAACTTCTTCATAAGGATAAAAATCAACCGGCTCTTGTTTGTGGAATTTCCAAGAAAACTCTCCTGCGAGACAGTGGGAACCATCGATTCAGTAAATGATATTGCCGCAGAATGTTTTCTTTGTGCCCTTCTCAATCGCTCTGTTCGCTTGGTGCTTTCACGAGCTTCGTCGGGGTAACCATCGAAAATTATCACGGCATTCCATTTGTAATTTGACTTTACATAGAAAACATAACTGCTGTAGATTCCGGCATATGTCTGGCCGTGGTGCCATTTGACCCGGTGTAATAAAAACCCTCCGTCGATGACAAATTTTGTATCGTTCAAGTTCGCCTGTTCAGTCGGTACAAAAGCCTTGTACAAACTCGATTTGGTTTATTTCCTCATTCCATGCTCATCAAAGAGAGGCTTAGTTCGAAACATAAAAATTCTCGTAGCTCTTCATCTGTATGTTTCACGATGGTCATTCGTTGGAAAAGTGTGATAGGATTGATGATTACAGCCCTGTCTTTTATCTGAATACAGCTGTTCATGATTGCAAGGTGGGTTTTTGGAGAGGCAAATAAAACACGCCACTTTTCAACTAGCGATTGAGCCCGAACGGTTTGTCTGAGAGAAAATTAAAAAATAATGAAATTTGAAGAAAATGTTATGTACTTTCATTTTGATTAGAAGTATTTTTACCGAAAAATTGATGATTTTCGAGTTATAATCAAAATACTTCCAAAATCACCTTTTTTTACCTTTTTTGCATTTTTTTCAATGTTGCGTCACGAAATTTTGTTAGCAAACCTCAGATTCGGATTCAGCATCCCAAAAAACGTAAAGAATGGAGAAAATCAAAACTACCCCAAAACTTTCCTGCGATGGGCCTTTATGAGCACAAATTTATTGAATTATAAAGGATTAAGCAGCATATGTGACCTTTCACACGCACCGGCACCGTATACACGGTTCCCTTCCACCGCGATGTCACCGTGAGCCCCCACTACAATTCACGGCGACCGTTACCGTGTTGATGGAGATACATGCCCAGTAGAGTTTAAGATTTAATTGGTGCTTGCACATGTACCGCGCTTACGACATTTTCTTGGTTCATTGGCGGGAACATTATTTTATTTAGTATATTTTATCATAATCATATTTTTCGCAATGGCAGTAGATATAGATATGGATATGCTTATATCTTTGGTGGAAGCAAGGCCGGGTATTTGGGACAAAACAAGTTCTATATATAAGGACATAAACTGCACAAGAAGTGCCTGGAATGAAATATGTTTGGAGGTCAATCCTGATTTTGATTGTAATAGCCAACATTTCCATAGGCTGCATGCACTCTCTCAAACATATGTATCTTGACGTTGAAGCGAATTTTTTAATCGTTCGTGTAGGTCATCAAAGCTGGATATGGACATCCTAAAATAGTTAAAAAAGTTTTTTTTCCTCTTCCTTCAACTGACCAAATAGTACAAATAATTCACCGAATTCACAATATTCTGTTTCGTGCCTTTCTTCGTTTTTTGATACGCCTGTAAGACTTTAAAATCGCCACAGCGCGTCTATGACCCATACTCGAATCAAAATAGAATCAAACTGACGAAAACCGTGCATGTGTGCAAGGACATCACGAACGCGATAAATCGCGTAAACGGTGCCGTTAGGACGGTTGCCGTGTAAGTGTGCAACGGGCCTTACAGCCATTAAATCTTGGACAGGAAATCTGTCAGATTTTCCTAATTTGTGGTAAATTGCACCTTTAATCATTAGGAATTAACAAGATGTAGCAGAACTTTTTTTTATTATTTCGATAAAAGAACAAACTATAACAAATTCAAATCTATCGATACCTATTTACAGTACATCATGTTAATCAAATTTTAATTCTTTAGCGCAGTCCCCTCTTTGTCCAAGATAGAGTTTATCTTTCTAGGTGTTGAAGTTACCAAAGTCCTTGCAAAGTCCGGATTTAAGTCATTCCACGCTTCTGCAATTTTATTTTTTAATTCCTCCAAACTTGTGTCGTAAAATTATTCTCCATTAATTTTTTTGATTAAAACGTCCCAAACATGTTTCATTACATTTAAATCGACTACGTAGGGCCATGGTAAAATAATAATTTGTTCCATTCATTCCTTTGCTTGTCGGACTGTATGAATGGTTATCTTGCTAATAAATGACATTCCTTTTCGGAAATCGTTCTGATATAGAAGATAACATGGTATTTTGTAAAATATTCATGTATACCTCTGTGTTAAATCGTCCTTGAATCAAGTAACGCACACCAACTCCCTGAGCACTCTTCCATCCCCAGACTTACAGAAAATCGCCCACTATTTCGATCCTTTTGGGTAAATCTATCTTCGAATCGAGTTCTTGGAGGCCTATATACTTTGATTCTTCTTTTATAGCAAGACAAACACTTTCTTGACGATATGGCAGATTTCAGTGAAAATTAGGAAAGTGATAGTAGTGATAAAGAAATTAAAGACAAGCAACTGATATTCATTCACAAATTGAAGGAACATAAATAAATCTCTCTGACCACAACCGTTTAGCTTCCACAACTGCTTCAACACTTGTAGGAAATTTAATAAAAACATTGGCCTTCTCCAAAACTGCATCCATTACAGAAGTGTATGTCTTACAGACTAGTTTGGTGAACACCTACAGAATTTTAAAAGTTCGGGTCCGACAATGTCCGCAGAAAGACTTTAATCTTATTTAAAGGCGACAGTGCACCCCCCTCGCCTTTTACCAGTATCAGTCAAAAAATAATTTACCAACCACTCAACATTTTCGCAGTCAAATCGATATAAATGTCTGAAATCATCATATCTGCAATTTTTACGTACACTGTAGATTTTTCTTTTACGGACGTTCATATTCAGCCATAATTGAAGACACAAATTAAGAGCAACGCACGTGTATGCCGCGGAGAACTAAAGTTGACCGCTACCAAGCAAACGATGCAGGGGTTGACCTACCTTAAAAAGTTGAAAGCGATCGCTACACTAGAGAAAGCAATTTCTTAATTTATTCATCACATTTTAAGCAAACGATAGCAATTGCTTCTATTTCTTAAGAAAAAGCATTGACTAGAAGCAATTCCTGCACTTTTAAGCGACTGCTGGACGCAAAAGCAATTACTTTAGTTTTTATTCATTGGCTTTCAAGAAATTACTTCGATTTTATAAGAAAAAGCGATTGCTACATTTTTATTCATTATGGCCAATGTTTGAATAAAATGAACCGTGCTCTTTGGAATGTTAAGCCTTTCTGAAAGATCCCTTTCAGACCAACCTTATTTCCCAATAATATAATGAATTATTCCAAGTTTCTGCTGTGTCGTTAAGTTTGGCGTTTTTCGAAAATTAAAACACTGACATTGTTTTTTCTATGATGACATTTTAAATAGGTAATTTGTTCGACATGAACTGGTTTCAACAAAATGTCATCCCCGCTCATTTTGGTTTACAAGTGCGTCAATTTTTGAACCAAATGTTTCCAAATCATATAGGGAGACAAGGATAAATTCAGTGACCTCTCAGATCTCCATATCTAACCCAACCCCCTATGGACTTTTTTGTGGGGTACATAATTTTTTCATTTTCTATGGCTTCATTCCACAGACCCAAAACTACGTCATTCGTTACGCGATGCATAGAACTTATTTTTGCATCATTAGCGCTTACATTCCGACCAAACCATGTAAATAGGATTAAAGTGGCAATGATATATATGGAGGAAGTCTTAAAACTCGATGTCCATGTTGCAATGCTAGATTAACGAAAATTAACGTTTACAAAATAGACCGGTTAATATTGAAGATATAGAATATTGTTTTAAAAATACAAATACAGAAACCTCCCTCCCTCCTAGATGTGCCATTTTTGCCTATGAGAATGAAAAATTATATTTTTATTCGGTAGTATTTTGAAATATTTGCAATGTAGTTTGACCAACAAAAAAATTTAAGAAAAGTTGTTTCTTTAGATTAAACATCCCACCCGCCCCTTTTTACCTCGCATCTCTCTCATAGTTATCTATCTTCATTGACATATTTAATCTTACATTTTTTATTATATTAAAAAACGATTTAATATTACTTTTTTTTAAATGTAGGGTTTGGTCGACTACGAGGGTGGAGATTCCGACGAGGAAGAAGACGCGGACACGGGTGGAGGAGGGGAGAACTCTAGCAAAAGACCGCGTCTCTCGTAGTGCTCCTGTCCAGTTCCTTGGCGGAACAACAATACTTATGTCAACCAGGGAGGTGAGTACGCCAGACTTAGATGTGTATTTTGTACATATTACAATTAAATTAGTATCATGGAAGTAAAAAAACATAATCACATGTAGTAATAAAAGTTGTAAGTACCCAAATTGTCTATTTATTTGTTATTACTTTGGGAAATTTTAAAGACGTACATTCACCGGAAGGCGACTGGGAATGGGGATGAATACCAGTCGAAACGTTGTAATTTAAATAAATAAAGAAACTGGAAGTTCAAAACTCGCTTTACATTATTGTCTTCAACCTTCAAACAAATGATCGTTTTATATCTGAGGAATAGTTTGCGTCTTCTTCATTTTGTTTCCACAATTGGTTGGTCGCTAAGATGAAGATTCCTCTGACGTAAGGCCGTTAACGGTAAATATTGACTTTAAAAAATGATAAATTTAAACGTTTCTTTAATAGTCTAAGATCACATCCGAAAAATCCATGGATTGGTGGTACACTGTCCGTAAAATATAAATTAAATGTGTACCCTACAAAATAGTATATTAAAGTATAAGTGGATATTAAGGTTTTTAAAACACGCGCGATTTTGCAAACACGACGGCGCAGCCGGAGTGCTTGAAATAGAGCAAGTGTTTTAAAGACCAGTTATCCACGAATACTTTACATTATTTTTTTTTATTGGTACAGTTATTGATATTTATATTACAAAAAATGGAAATAATAACTTAGTAAGTTAGTGAAATGGTCGAATTCGTGATGTGATATACATGCCGTTGTCATGAAAATGAGAACAAAAAATAACTTCCAATTTGTCACATAGGATTCATTGTTGTCACCGTTGACATTGGTTATGTATTGCTTAAAAAAATATTTTATTTGACGTTAAAGGGTAATTCTGTCAAATCAATAATTAAAAAGTTGTCATATTTAGACTTAACGTTTCACGGGTTGTTGATGTTGCCATGGTAACTTTAAAACACGCGCGTTTTTGAAAGTGGGATTTAAACACTCTGAGGCGTACTTTAAATAAGCGAAATAGGGTATCAATAAAAAAAAAGTTATTATATATTTTTTAAATATTGCCCATTTTCGAGAAAAGTACGAACAATAATTGTTCACAAAAAAAGCGATTTTCTGACATGACAGTAGGGTTCTCGGGAATGTGCTTCATGAAAAAGACCCATTACTCAAGGGTAAGACGCTATGATTGACGCCTTCCAACGTGCCTCATGATAGGGTATACTACCTGGGGATTATCTATACGTGCTTCGTACTTGGACGCAAATGAAAGCGTAACTCTTTTAATTAATCTAGCGTTGACGTATCATATTTTGCCATAAAGTAAAGGTCCTGTCATAAAAGTGAATAATGAGTAATTTAGGATAATTCGAAGCTATTCTTTTTGATCTTACGTTATAAAATAGAATCCTGAAACTGAACGATTTGTCAAAAGAAAGTTTGGTGTGCCGGGAAGAGAAGGGGGTTTGGAAGAATATAATGTGAAAATTAAAGGAAGAAATTCTGGTCTGTTTGTAGACAAAAACAGGCTCGTAGACATGCTTTTTCTCCTTAATTAAAATAAAAAAGACCTTATGTTACTATCTTTCCGTTACAAGTTGGACACCTCTAACTCTCCTACTCTTCACACTCCTCTACTATACATATACAGCGCAAGATATTCCAAAGTTCGAACATTTTTTCATGTGTTTTAGAGTTTCTGAATGTCCTGTTTTAAAAACGTAATGTTAAAATATTTTCATATTTTGAACGAGTGTTTTGCATTTTCTATACAGGGTCTAATTAAAGTTACTTATTGTATTTAAATGGGTAATTCCTTGGGTGTCCTGGAGAAAAACGCCATACATTTTTTATCGATTGTCTAAAAGATTGGGTAAGGCCTTTTGCACACACTCACGGCGACCGTCCTAACGGCACCGTTTATAGGGTTAAGGGATTAGGCAGCATATGTAACCTTTCACACGCACCGGCACCGTATATACGGTTCCGTTCCACCGCGATGTCACCATGAGCCCACACAATAATTCACGGCGACCGTTACCGTGTTGACGGAGAGACATTCCTAGTAGAGTTGTAAGATTTAATTGGTGCTTGCACATGTACCGCGCTTACGATATTTTCTTGGTTCATTGGCGGGAACATTGTTTTATTTAGTATATTTTATCATAATCATATTTTTCGTAATGGTAGTAGATATAGATATGGATATGCTTATATCTTTGGTGGAAGCAAGGCCGGTTATTTGGGAAAAAACCAGTTCTATAAATAAGGACAGAAACTGCACAAGAAGTGCCTGGAAGGAAATATTTTTAGAGGTCAATCCTGATTTTGATTGTAATAGCCAACATTTCCATAGGCTGTACCTATGCACTCTCTCATAAATGTATCTTGACGTTGAAGCGAATTTTTTAATCGTTCGAGTAGGTCATCAAAGCTGGATATGGACATCCTAAAATAGTTGAACAAGTTTTTTTTTCGTCTTCCTTCAACTGACCAAATAGTACAAAGAATGCACCGAATTGTTTCCTTCCCATATTGATGGGATGAACCCACAAAATTCTGTTTCGTGCCTTTCTTTGTTTCTTGATACGCATGTAAGACATTAAAATCGCCACAGCACGTCTGTGATCCATATTCGAATCAAAATAGAATCAAACTGACGGAAACCGTGCATGTGTGCAAGGATAACACGAACGCGGTAGATCGCGTAAACGGTGCCGTTAGGACGGTCGCCGTGAGTGTGTGCAAATGGCCTTAGAACCGTTAAAATCTAACCGAATGCGTGGCACGCCATTGCAAAAGCAATATCGCTTTGAATCCTAACATGTTACGTAGAACGTTGCCAAACATTCGTAATTTTAGTCAGCATCAACTATCATAGCTGTCGATAACGGCTGTATTAAATACAAATTGTTTGTACCTAGGTCACTTATTAGCTAAATTAAAACAATTTATGAAAGACAATAAGTACAAAATCATTAGTTTTGGTCAGCGGCCTTGGTAATATCTAAAGTTCCATCGCCAGAGCCATTTACTTTTCGTTTCCAGTTTTTCTTTATTTTTGCTAGAAAAAAATAAACATCTGGCTAGCTGTCGTAATGCTGGTTCTGTACCTCTTCAGCTTTTAAATTATTTTAGCTTTTTTAAGTAGTTTTACTGAAAAGTATAGCTTGTAAGAATCGTTTAGTGGCACTTGCAACAACTAATATTCTTTAAAAAAAATGTTTACCATGATTAAAGGACTGAAAGCAATTAAAAACAGTTTTTATTCCTCCGAACCATCCCTTCGCTTAAACGCGTAGTTTTGTGTTAGTGTCCAATGTTGTTTTAAGTTTAAATCGCAAATTAAATGTATATATACGAAGGCCGGTCCTGGATTTTTCAGGTAGGTTTAACTTTTATTTAACTCTACACAACCAACTTCTCATGTCTTGTTATGTAGCTTATGTTTACAAATCCAGCCGGTAGGACGAGTGCCATAAATTTTAAAGGATTAATTTAGGTGAATTTTCTCTGTTATTATATACAGTGTGGTCGATTAAGTGTGCAACAAATGGGAAGCTTTTATTACTAACACAACCGAAATTTAATTATCGAATCGCAAGACGTTTCAGGATTATCGGATAAACGTATTAGATAATCCTGAAATATCGAGTTGTATTTAAAATATTCAGAGTGTTCGGAAATGATGAGCAAAACATTTAGGGGATAATTCTAGACCGAAAGTAAATATCTAAAAATATTTTTTTTGTCGTGGCCACGAAGCTATAAAAACAATAATTTCTTCGATAAAAGTGTTAAAAATTATTGTTTTGGCCATAACTCTGAAACCAACAGAGATATCGAACTGCATTATTTACATTTTTTCTTGTAAATTTAATATACTTTTCGATTATGATATCATAGTTATACCATATGATTTGAATTTTCGGGATAAAATCGAAAAAACTGTTATTATTACAAATTGCGCCCTCTAGCAATTTTATTAGAAACTATCGTGTATCATTGGAAACGATAATTAAAAGTACTTATCTTTCTCTTACAAACAAGCTTAAATTTAGTAAAATCGGATAAATCATTTAGAAGTTACAGCGATTTTAATGATTACTCGTTCAATAGCTTCCCCCACTCTTATGAAGGTCGGTACACCAATGAGCCTTAAACCAAATTGATGCAGAATTATCTATTATTTTTAATGATGTAACCAGAGGTATACCATAATATAGGAATTTTCGGAGAAATGGAGAATTTTAAAAATTAATTTTCAATTGTGCCCCCTTGTGGCAAAATGCGAAACTTAAAAATAAATACCAGAATTTTCTCCTGACCACTTTAATCATAAAAAATTTTCCCCACGTTTCAATGCTCAGTAATTTCCGAGATATGGCCGGTGGCCACCCTTAATGAAACACCCTGTATATTATTTCTAATTTATTTATTTTTATTTTATAATATATTCTTTTAGTTATTAGCTAAAAATAAGCGTATATAAATTGGGATTTTCAAGATTTCGTATTCGTCCAACCTATTAAAATAAAATAAAAAGAATTAATTGCTTTAATAAAAAACGCCTGTTTGATACAGTACATTTACTCCATTTAAGTTTAAATTTTTTTAAACAATCCGCTAATGAACCAGTGGATATTTCAACACCATCAATGATTTTAAGGTTTAGTTCTATTGAGCGAATGGTAATGGTAAAAAATATACATCCTTCACTATTTCCTTTGCCTTAATTCGTTGGAACACGAAACTCTCAAAGCATCAGAAACTCTCTAAAACAGATAGGTATTCATAAAAACATTGCCATATATTTTTCCTGTTTATTATTTATGTTTTAACAATTCCTGCTTTATTATATCTACTTACCTCGTAAACTTACACGTTAAAGGGTAAAAGAGTCTTTCCGGCATCACTTTTTCTTTGACAATAATCAAATACTTTTAAAATTAATGCTTGTTTTTTTTTCACAATACCGTGCCATTTTTGAAATAACGTTGCCTAAAAATGTTACTGTCAAAAATGAGAATAAAACTTGTTTAACTGGTAAAATTATAGGACATCCATTATTATTGACGCAAATTTATTATCTCACCTAGTTCACGAATGTTAGAAAGTTAGGCACTAGTCGTGACGTAACGGTCACCGGTCATTGAACAGACTACATAACTATAGATGAAAAAATAAAAATGATTGAAAGTATCAAAAAGTGACATAATATGGTGTGTCGTTAAATTTGGAATGGTGTTCTGAATCTATATAGTCAATCCATTTAAAAATCTGAAGTTGAGGTCATTTCCAGTTAAACCGGTATGACAAAATGGCATCCGTCACATGTATACCCACCAAATTTTATTTCTGTAATTTAAACAATAACAAATTTATAGGAATGAACGTTCCTCCTGAAACCGATTGGTGAACTGCTTTGGTTGTAACTTTATAACATGCAGTAAACTGAAAATAGTGTTGAAAAATATAAAATTTAACATAGTTTCCCTATTTTTTAGGTTAACCAAAAAATTGGAGCAATAGAAAAAGAAAAGAAAATTACAGAAAGTTACTTGGTGTTTATAGTTACGAATCAAAGGACGGTATACGATGATTCTTGCATCGTAACAAAAAATATAGAGAACTCTGTGAATTTTATGTAGGCTAAGTCATAATATCTAGCGGTAGATAAAAATAGTGTCTAATAATATAATTTCAAAAAAAATTGTGTGAGTAGTATTGTCGATGGAGTGCTTAGAAACTGTATAAATTGCATTGCTTCACACAGTATACTGGTTTGGTACAAGTTTTTTTTGTTTCTTTTTTGTATACGAAACGGCAACAGCGGTTTTTTCGGTGTCAGGTATACCTACAATCTACATCGTCGTAAACAATTATTTATATAAGAAACACAATTCTTTTAATATTTGGTACCGTGATACCGGGTGGCCACTCTTATCACAGGATTCCATAGCATCTACTCAACTTTTTAATATTTTTCAAAAACACAGTTATTGGGTACACAATTTAAAATTATTCTGTCGCTACTTAACAATCATTCCATAACCCAAATTTCAATTACTGTCGCTCTGTTCTACCAACAGGTGCATATACAATATGTTCCTAAAATTGATCAATCAATCCAAAAATATCATAAAATACAGTGTGTTCCATTTAAGGAAAAAAATGTGTTTGATATGTCCTGACTATGGAGAACTAGAGGGTAGGAGGCCGATCGACAATGGCAGAATTTTCAAATTCTGTCCCGGTTTTTTGGTTAGTTCGCTATTGGCTGATAGATGGCTCTCGCGTCCGAAGTGGGCTGATGTTGTCTTCTTCTTCGTTTTTAATATGGATTGGAAAACTAGATCCTCTCTTGACTTTTGACAATTGACATTTTATTTTTCGAAATAACAAATAACGTTTGAAGGCAAGACAAGACAAATAACGTTGTATTGTAATTAATTTCCATATTTATAATGAATAAAGGTACAATTTATAAAAGTAGAGTTTGCTTTGTGTCGGGGTGTAAGACAGGATCTTCTTCAGAGATGAAACGCAGCCAAATAAGTCTATTTCTAGCTCCAAAGGTAAAACCCTCCAGCTAGAATGTTCCTGTATTTTAAAAACGAAGCATCGTTGGAACTTTATACAGGCCGAGTTTACTAATAAGTATAACAAAGTAAGTGTAAATTCATATAAAAGTCCTTATTTGTTTCTTAAAGAACTAATTTAAATAAAAATAGTTATCGCGTCCATAAGAAACCATTTATTTGATAGCCCACTTCGAACATGAGCGCCATCTTATGGCAACTCGTAAAGCTGAATTACCGGTGCTAATTTGGGACCGAATCCAATGCATTGCGATCGGCCTCCTACCTCAAGTCCTCCATAGTCCTGACTAGTTGCATGGGTCATCCTGTAGAGCTCAAAATAGGTTTATATAGTAGACCTATTACCTCTCTATAACTATCTTGTTGAAAACTATTATAAAGTTTAGTAGTTTAGACGCTATGGAATCCTGCATTGAGAGTGGGCCACCCTATATATAGTGTATACATAACGAAAGTATGAAAACTCTTTGTTTTCTTATTGTAGGTGAAAAATAAATACTAAGCCTATGAATACAAATTTTAATATTTGCTTATCTTTTCCCAAATATTCCCTATCCAGATCTCTATTATCCCGAGATTGTGATTGCTAATCCCATAGCCGAATCTTTAATGCAGCCAGCAAGTTTTGTACTTGTGATATGTTTTTGGGATTGTGGTATCGTTAAAAAAGCCACAATAAATTGTATATCTTCTTCGTATAATGGTAGAAAAAATGATTTTCAAAGATCTGTACATACATCTGGCTTTCATTTTCACAAGTAGACCTCTACCAGACTGACAAAATGCACCCCACGTCATTATGTGTGTTGTTATTACGTTATTTCATTATTGTAAGCTTAATCTATACGATTCTTCGATAAAATCAGTACTGGTCGGTACTTGGTCAGAGTACAGTACAGCTTAAAATGTTGACTTCATAATGATGTATTTCGTCTGTCTGGTACGGATATATTACTTGTAAAAAATAAGTGGATACCCTAATGTATCTACAGATTCTTGATCATCATTTGCTATACTTCATACGAAGTCAGTTGAGACAACGTAAATATTGGGGGAACGATCAATTTACTGCATCACACACTGAAACTACAATGCAAATATAACAAAATTTGTACTGATCGCTCCCTATACAGATGGTCTGTTATCAAATCTGTTTTAGTTTTTTTGTCTGTCTCAACTAAGATCGTATACACTTTACCTTATGAAGAAGATATGCCCGATGATCTGATACCTATAGATGGCACATATCATTTATAAACGCTATTAAAAGGTGTTGACGGCATCGTTTTGTCACATTGTAGGAAAGAGGCGTTGAAGAACTATTAATTGTTTCATCTATGGGTAGGTACCAGGAGATGCCAGGATGTGGCTGTTTCAGCAGGATAGCGGTTTCAAACATATATCACGATTGGTACAAAACTGATTGGCTGCACAAAAAATTAATGAATTGGCCATCACAATCCCCAGACCTTAACCCGACAGGGAATCTTTGGAATTGTTTAATTTTTTTTTTAAAGGTGGGAAAGGATTTTTTTTTCAATTATCTGACAAACCAAAAAAAGGGTTGTGGTCGTTCTTACGTTATATCCCATTATTCTTGTCCATACGTCAATAGCTGCCAAACGATATGTAATATTTATTTATTAATTTAAATTAGGAGTGTCTGAAAAATACATGTTCAAGTTTGATGACCTCACGTCAATATTGATCGATTCAAGTTAACTTAGTTATATTTGAATTTGCCTCGTTTATTCGATTGGGAGCGTCGAAACTGTTTTTATTTCACGGCAAATGTTAAATTGGAGCAATTTTAAATAATCTAGAGCTTAACTTAATGCTGGAGAGAAATCAAGAAAATTCCTACTACTTCCGGAGATACCTGACAAAACTCGAATTAAAACTTCATTTTCCGTTTTTGTTTTTTTTTGTGACCTTATTTATAAACATACTGAAAAACGGAAAGCATTTTCACACATTTAACGATAGTTTCTAATCTATAAACGAATGTTTCGGTTTTCAGATATCACCATCAGATCAAAATTTTTAAATACGGACCTGAACTTTAAATATTACTTTTCGAAGTATTTTGTTCTCTTTAAACATAATTTAATAAGATTTCGGCACAATTTCACAGTTTTGAACTGAAAGTGCATCATCAGTAACGTACCGTTATTTTGCAATACGGTCCTGATAATTATTATCATAAAAAATATCTCTAACCAACAAGAAAGTAGGTACTATTTTCGTAACAAAGGAATTTACAGTAAGCATTATTCCTAAATAAAATAAGAAATAATGTAAGAAAGCACCACATAAATGTCTCTTTAAAAAATACTATGGATACGTATTCTTCTCTATTGGGTAGTATACCGGGTGTTTCTCAAAAGACGGTTACCCCTATAACTTTTTTGAATTTATAGATATTAAAATGAAATTTTGAGATTATGCATAAGAGATGAGTCTGCATTTCTTGGCATAATTTTCAATATGTTATCACTTCCCGTTTGACCGGAAATTACATTGACTTTGATATTTTAAATAGGATATCTTGTATATTCTTACTTATTTGGGCTCAGCATAACATTATGAGTGAAATGACACCTCACTTGTCATTTTTTGACGTGTTATAACATTTTTATGTTTTCTCCACAATTTTAATTCAGTAGCTAATAAGCTAGAATCGACATGTTTCGAGTGTAGAAACACTCATCATCAGGATGTTAAAGTAAAAATTATGAACAGCTGATGTTGTTAGCAAAAGAGAAAATATAATAAAGTTAAGGTGGAACTAATCCATAATGGAGCTTTCAATAGCACGCATAGGGAGTGAGAAAATTTGTTTGCAGTCAAGAGGTGAAAATCTATCAGCACGCTGAAAGGTCCGGGACCAGTAAAAAAGCCACTGTGGGCGGGAAATGAAAGGAAAAACAGGACATATCAGTATAATTCCATGTCAAATGAAGTGCTTTGTGGAAATCAGTTCAAGTGTGTGTGATAAGAAAAATATAGTTTGATTTGATTAGAAAAATTCATCCGTGTCGAAGAGGTGTGAAAGAAAAAGTCAGATATGAAGGGGGGAGAAAGAAAAATTTCTTCAAGCTAAATGGTAAGCTAATCTAACTTATTTTATTACATTTCATTCATTACATCTCTTTTTTCTTTTTCTTTTACAGAAAGCAACTATACTAAAATATAAAAAAACACAATTTTTCTTTCTCCCCCCTTCATATCTGACTTTTTCTTTCACACCTCTTCGACACGGATGAATTTTTCTAATCAAATCAAACTATATTTTTCTTATCACACACACTTGAACTGATTTCCACAAAGCACTTCATTTGACATGGAATTATACTGATATGTCCTGTTTTTCCTTTCATTTCCCGCCCACAGTGGCTTTTTTACTGGTCCCGGACCTTTCAGCGTGCTGATAGATTTTCACCTCTTGACTGCAAACAAATTTTCTCACTCCCTATGCGTGCTATTGAAAGCTCCATTATGGATTAGTTCCACCTTAACTTTATTATATTTTCTCTTTTGCTAACAACATCAGCTGTTCATAATTTTTACTTTAACATCCTGATGATGAGTGTTTCTACACTCGAAACATGTCGATTCTAGCTTATTAGCTACTGAATTAAAATTGTGGAGAAAGACTTTATGGTTTTCTTTTCCCTATATTATTCAACTCCAGTTTGAGTATGGACTACTTCTTCAAAATTTTTATGTTTATTTTTTATTTTCAATCTAGAGTCAAGTAGTATATGAAAATTAAAATTATATCATAATAATTGACTTTCTAAGTTTCACAAGCGTTTAAAAAATTAAATTTTGTTTGTTGGGCAAATGGAACGATGGTTGTTCACTAGGATATTTAAAACGAGCATTTTTTTCCCAACAATTTGATACCATATGCTATTTTAAAATTGACACTGAAAAATTTGCCTTAAATCCCACTCGCAAATTTAAAAGCGTTATGCATTATTGCCGCCCTATCTTTTCTAAAGAAATATAAAGGCGGTTTTGAAAAACAATGAAATGGTTTTAAAAGTAATATGGCTTTAATTTAAAGTTGTAATGTCATTAGTTTATAAAGCATACAATATTGCGGCTTCAGAAGAATTTTTCTGGTCACTCTAAAAATTAGGAGCATATCAATTTGTTCATTTCTAGTAAAACTAACCATTTTATCTGATTTACAATGTAAGTTTAATAAACGAATGACATTACAATTTTAATTTAAAACCATTCCATTGTTTTTCAAAGCCGCCTTTATATTTTTTTAGAAAAGACAATAATGCATAACGCTTTTAAATTTGCGATTGGGACTCAAGGCAAATTTTTTCGTGTCAATTTTAAAATAGCATAGGAGTGTATGGTATCAAATTGTTGAAAAAAAATGCTCGTTTTAAATATCCTAGTGAACTACCATCGTTTCATTTGGAAAAATGGAGTAAACGTCAAGAAAACAAAATTTCATTTTTTAAACGCTTGTGAAACTTAGAAAGTCAATTATTATGACATAATTTTAATTTTCGTATACTACTTGACTATAAATTAACAGATTTAATTAATTTGTAGCACTCTAGATTGAAAATAAAAAATGAACATAAAAATGTTATAACACGTCAAAAAATGACAATGTCATTTTACTCAGAATGTTATGCTGAATCCCAATAGGTAAAAATAAACAAGATGTCCCGTTTAAAATACGAAAGTCAAGGTCACTTCCGGTTAAACCGGAAGTGCTAACAAATTGAAAATTATGCCAATAAATGCAGACTCATCTCTTATGCATAATCTCAAAATTTGATTTTAATATCTATGAATGCAGAAAAGTTATAGGGGTGAACGTCTTTTGAGAAACACCCAGTATACTACCCAATAGAGAAGAACACCCGGTATATCAGGACTGTATTACAAAAAACTTACTTACGGATGATGACATTTTGACAAAATGTTATTGGCTTATGTTTTGAGGAAACAACATACTTCAGAAAGTAATATTTAATTTCAGGCCCGAATAAAAAATGTTTATCTGATGGTAATATCTGAAAACCGAAACGTCGTTTTTTAAATTAGAAACTATCTTCAAGTGTGTCGTAATGAAGTGTCCGTAGAAAGTGCTTTTTGTTTTTAATATGTTTATTAAAAACGTCACAAAAAAACAAAAACCGAAATTGATGTTTTCGGTTCGGCAACTGGGTAATTCATGCGACTCTCTGAGACGTTACAATAACCAAAAATTTTCATTGTTTTCGGTAATACCGAGAAAAATGCAAATTTAAAGTTTGTGAAGGTACAAAATACGGTTCTGAAACTGAACTAAAAACAAGAAAGCCAATATTTGACCACCTGAAATTTTGCATGGAATTTCCTTTGTTGCGCCCGTCGCAGCGCAGTATACAGGGCGCTACAACGGCTAGAGATACGAAGATGGTTTAATTGTGGCATAGTTGCATATTTTCGGGCTTGATAATTTGGTAAAAGAAAATTGTAAATATTGTTGTAAAAACACCGAATTTTTAAGTTTTTAAAAGTTGCTAAGAATAAGCGGGCGTGTAAACATTCCTTCTGATGTTTTAAGTCATTAAAGTTATGACCACCCAAATATTTTCGTTGAGTAAATGGATGAATTTGATGGCTTTTTTATGTCTGAAAAAATAACCGAAACCTAAAAAAAATGTATCCTACGCCCTCGACTAAATCGACCTATTTTGACGTCACCAAATGTTGTGCGCGTGTTTTCCAGACACCCTGTATATGTTTTTTGTTCCTAGGTTTAATAACAGTATAAGCCTACATTGTTATATTAAACATTTTGTTTCTTTCTTTAATTTTTTTCTCTATTGTTAAAAAAAATTATTTTGAGCTACCAATTTACGTAGATGGGGTGAAATTCTTTAAGTTATGGGACAGTTGCGCTTGTTTTTTGGTTCCAAATGTTTTCTGACGTTCGTAAATGAAGCGAAATTTTTATTTCTGGTTTTGTTATTTCGGTTTTATTTTTAAATGCAGAGAAAAATAAATATTTTTTTATCATACAATACCTGGTGTCTGCGGAAGGTAATCGAATAAAATTTGGAGGATTTGTATACGACACAAAACGGCATTTTTTGACAGGTGACTCAACATTATGGAACTTTCGGTTTAACCGGAAGTGACATCAACTTTCGATTTTTAAATGGGACATCTAGTATATTTTTCCTTTTTTTGACTCCATATGACATTCTAAATATAACGACGTCACTTTTTGTCACCAAGGAACAAAAAATTTACAACGTTATTTTTTTATCTAGGGAGCTATGAATACCTTTCTTTAAATCACTTATTTCAGTTCTTTAATCTTGGAAAAAATACAATTTACTATTTTCGGTTCAATGCTACTGCTATGTAAAATTTAATCTTCAAAGTTGTATAACTCATTTTTTTTAAACGGCAACATGGTGGCTCTTCGAGTTAATAAAAAAGAGGATTTTATTATGAATATTTTGATACCACACACTATTAGCTTTTAGAAAAGCTTACATTAAAAAACTTAAAAGTTAACTTGGAACTTTCCTAAAATAAAGCATCTTTTGAGAATAAAATAAGTTTTAAATGCATCAAGTAGCCTGTGACCAACAAAACCGATAAAACAAATTCATTAAGATTTATATGAGTGGTATTCATATTTATTTAAAATTTTACCTCCAGGAGACTTACAAATGTCACATTCTAGCGCGATCTCTCTGAGTGACGCATTGCTATTTTCTTGTATGTATGCCAGAACATCTATACTTTTTTTCTTCGCTCACAACAAAGGCAACGTTTTTATTATTGTCCGGCTCATTTCGCAAATTCTGAACCAGTTTCGGGTAATAGTGCCGGGCTGGATGACACCGATTAGGATATCTTTGTGCGTAAAGACATGCAGCATCGGTTGAAGTCTTCCTTCATTCTTCAAACACTAATAACATATAAACTTTTTCACTCCTTCTATAAGTATTATTTTCCATGTTTTTTTAAACAACAAACTGATTTACTTTGGCAGAAACTGTCTGCATGTCAATGTTCTTCAAGGCATTTTAATGATTTTGTTTTATCAGTTTTGTTGGTCACAGGCTACTTGATGCATTTAGACCGTATTTTATTCTCAAAAAATGCTTCATTTTAGGAAAATTTAGTCCAAGGTAACTTTTAAAAGTTTTTTAATGGAAGCTTTTCTAAATCCTAATAGTGTGTGGTATCAAAATAGTAGTAACAAAATCCCCTTTTTTCTTAATCCGACGAGCCACCATGTTGCCGTTTAAAAAAAATTAGTTATACAACTTTAAAGATTAAATTTTAAAAAATAGTAAAGTTGTGTTTTCCCCAAGATTATAGAAATGAAATAAGTGATTTAAAGGTATTCATAGTCCTCTAGATAAAAAAATAAAGTGGGAAATTTTTTTTTTCTTGGTGACAAAAAGTGACACATTGTCATATGGAGTCAAAAAAAACGAAAATATACTAGGTGTCCCATTAATAAATCGAAAGTTGATGTCACTTCCGATTAAACCGGAAGTTCCCTAATGTTAAGTCGCCTGTCAAAAAGTGCAGTTTTAGGTTGTATACAAATCGTCCAAATTTAATTCCATTATCTTGAAAAACCAAAAGGTTCTAGAGGCGAACCACCTTCCGGGGACACTCGGTATGTGAACAATTAAAGAAGAGGGCTGCATTTTGTATTGTGAAAATATTTGTTTTGCTTTCTTAAATTTTCAAGGAAAAACATGTAAGTATGTAAACACGTACTGCTCTCAATTATATCTATTTACGCACATCCCAGTAAAAAAATCATTTCCCATAAAAATGTATCAGCATATACTAGCCTATTCGCAGAGGCACTATGACTGATCCAGTCAAATTATGACAAGACGTCAAGATGATGATATCCGTTTGTTTAATAATTTAATATTTTGAGGTAAATTTAAGGCAAAACGTCGACATCGATATATTTTCAGGTTAGTTTTGTTTGTCAAATTATGACAAGACGTCATAGTATCAATCAACGGCCATTTTGTTTTGATTCTAGACTATTCGATTGGCTTGAATATTTATTAGACTAGTAGAAGGCTGCGACCTACGTAGTGCACGTCAAAATTTCACTTGCTTTTTTTAGTGAACAGTCCTGTATTGATCTAGATAAATGTTTTAGTTTTGATTTACTTTTTTTAATTTTTTTTTTTAAACTATACTTGTTGGAATATACAGGGAAAAAATGTATGTTTTTTCCCTTAAGTTTGTAATACCCTGTAGAGTAATTTTGCAATCTTAACTCTAATGAAGAAGCTTTTTTGCGAAGTTTAATGTATTCTTAACAGTTTACTTCTTTATTTGTGTCAGTATCTTTCTCAGTTCAAGAGGTACGAATTTTTTAAGAAAACACTACACATTTCATCGATTGATTTCAATTTTAACCCTTTTTGCAAAATATTTTTATTTTAGAACAATACTATGACGGTAAAGAGCATAACGATGTTAAAAACATCAATAACGTGTATTACCACCCCGAGCAAGAACAGCTGTCTCCATACGCCTAGGCATTTCTTCAATGAAGTGTCTAATCTGATTGTGATCCCATTCTTCAGTTAGTCCTTCTTTTAATTGTTCTAAGTTACTCGGAGATGGAACTCGTTTTCGAATCTTTGTACCCATCATGTCCCAGATATGATCATTGGGAGTAAGGTATGGGCTACATGATGACCAATCCATTCTTCGTACTTCTACGTCGCGTCTAACTATTGGGTAACAATTCTTGCAGTGTGAGGACGATCATTATCTTGCATCAGCACGAAGTTGTATCCTATGAGTGGTGCAAAAGGTGGTGCTAAAATATCCCGAATAAATCGATCAGCGGTCATGGTTCCTCCATTAACCATTACTAACTCAATTCTAGCTTCCATATTTATGCCACCCCACAAAAATATAGAACTGCCACCAAAACTTTATATTGTATTGCACTCATCTGCAGCTCTACGATATATTCTTTGACGACCATCTGGCGATCTTAGGCAAAATTTTGACTAGTCTGCAAATAAAATGTTACTCCATTCATCGAAGCCCCAATTTTGATGTTTTTGCTCATATCGGAGACGTGTCCAATAATTTCTAGTTAACTTCCGACCAGTTGCGTGGATCCACCTCGTTTTATCGTCCCCGAACAGTTATTTTATTTACGTTTATCTGTTGTATCTCCATTAAACGATTTCTTGCCATCACAGCAGTGGTAGTTCTATCGCGTAATACATGGAGATTTAAAAACAAACGGTCATCTCGGCCTTTCTGAACCCTGGATATTGTATTCTAAAACTCTAGGAGTAGTTTATGTACAATTAAAATTAAAATATTTCGATGAAATGTGTAGTGTTTCCTTAAAAAATTCGTATCTCTTAAACCGAGAAAGATATTGAAACAAATAAAGAAGTAAACTGTTAAGAATAGATTAAACTTCACAAAAAGCTTCTCAATTAGAGTTAAGATTGCAAAATCACTCTACAGGGTGTTACAAACTGAAGGGGAAAACATACATTTATTTTTGTATATTTCAACAAGTATACAGCTCAGGGGCGGCTAGTGCATAAGAGCTGCAGAGCTGCAGAACCCCCAAAATTTTCACATTATTTGACTATTTTTCTAATATAATTATTATATTTCCAAAATTATTGGAACAGCGGTATATTTTCGGTCGGGTGTTGGTATAATAGGCCTTCAAATCGCGTAGGTGTGTTGAGTATGACGCCGTCGCCGAAGCCGGCATTTCACAGTCGGTCAAATGAAGTTATTGGCATTGTTGCGCTGCTAAATTGCAACACGACGTAGCTGGGACGCTAACGAGCTCTGTGCTCGGCTAGGAACCCCTTCCTTCGCCCCGTACCGCACTTGCTCATGGGTTTAGATAGCGAAATTTAAGCAGAAATAGAGCTGCAAAACGTGCAGTACAATTCCTGACGGCGGGCTCAGCGTTGGTTGCGTGTTCGTGGTCGCATTTATTTATTTAGTTTAGAAGACGCCAAACGGATGAGCGGGAGGTTATGGTCGTGTTTGTTATTTGTTTTTGTATAATTGTGTAACTAACAATGAATGTAGTTGATAATTTAATTAATGTAAAAAAATTCTCTCTCTTTACTTATGAAGAAAAACTAAAACTGAAAGAAGAAGGACGGCCATTGCCCGATATTTTAATAGAAAAGTGTGGTTCAAGCCGAGGAAAATCGTATAAAAGGATTTTTACAAGAGACATTTATGCCAGAAACGACTGGATATGCGGATGCAATAAAAATAATTCTCTTTTTTGTTTTCCGTGCCTTTTGTTTGGTGGAGATAAATCTTGGACTGTTCTTGGTGTAACCGATTTAGTACATCTTAGCGAAAAAATCAAACGCCATGAAACATCAAAAAATCACTTAAACAATGTAATGAACCTGGGTTACGCTTTTTAGCTATTTTTTCCTAGACATTGTAATTTTTGCCAAACCAAACTTGGCAATTTTTTACTTTTTATAATAGACACGTGATCTAGAGACTGTAAAAAAATAGCGTTTTTTATACCTTATCGGCAGAACTCACAAACTTTACTGTCACGAGCCGCCACTGATACAGCTTTAAAAAAAATTAAAAGTTGATTAAGCCTGTATCGTTTATCTACAAATAATTTTTTTTATTTGAATCGGACTACGAAAAAAATAGTTTTCATACATTAAAATTGAATAAAATTTTTGATGTATAAGATTTAATGTCGGTGAGTGTAGTACGTAAAAATCGATTTTGACACCTGGTATAGCAGTAAATGGAAAAAATATTGCCGGGACAAAATCGAAGCCATAGACTTGCTGTTGCAATGGTTTATATCTTGTAACAATTTTTTTAAAAGATATTTGTACTACATTACCTAGAAAAGGACAGTTTTTTTTAGAATCAATTTCATTTATAGTAAGTTTAGTTTAAAGAAAAATTGATACAGTAATTAGATACAAACCATTGGCCAACACTTTTTTTTTCGATTTTGTCTTGTTAATTGTAGGAGTCTCGTGACTTATTTCGAAACCAATTTTTAGGTTATAGGACATACAAAATCGATTCGAAAAAACGTTAATACAGCCTATTATAGCGGTTGGTTCCAAACCAGCTCTCTTTCAGTTACTGTAGAACCGGATAGTTATGTCGATTAGCTGTAGCAAGTTTCGTCTGGGATGTTGCGGAAATAGTTTAATCATTATTGTAATAACCATTCTCGTTTAAATAGGTTTTTCTTAATAAGAAAAATAATTACAAAACAATACAAAATTTAGTCTAAATTTAAAATTCTTCAGTAAATTCATATTTTGTACTTTAACAAAAACCTCAGCAACAGGCACCTTTTCGTTGCCTTTTTATAAAATGACAAATACTTTCTTTTATCGCTTTCAGTTTGGAAATGGAGGAGTTTATCAACAAGTTGTTTGGGTTGTTAAAAAAGGTTCTTCAAGATCTCAACTTTTAATTATAAACTTTTTTTACCATTCAAGTAAAATCGTCCCCTAATGGCAAAAAGTTTTATTGGTTTTACGTTGAAAATTTGACAGATCAGGGTCGATCCAGTCAAACCATGAACAATTTAGAGGCAAACTGAAATTTGATATATAAGTTTTTATTGGGGTCCTTAAAATACCACTAGACCCCACCGGTAATCCGCCGTGCCTGTCATCCCTAAACAATCCCCAAAATGGGTGAAAATCTGACTTTTTAAAAAAAATTTGGCAATATCTGGAAAACAAAGCTATTTACGAAAAAATATAAGGATAGAAAAAATTAAGAGCATACAATTTCCTATAAAATCACGTTTAGCAGTTATATTTTGCGTTACCAGTGGCGGAGTTTTGATATTTTTAATAACTGGGTATTTTGTGAAAATAAACTCTAGCCATTAATCATGCATGTAAACAAGATATGTATGTAGGGTTGCTGTACTTACCTGATCAAATGTCCTAAGTGCATGGCATTGAGCTACATTTATGGTGAAGCCAGGTTAAAATCTTTATTTAAACTTTGCTTTGCTACATACTGCTGGTCCTTAATCTACCTTTGGATCTACTCGGCTCTCTTAACATGCGGTATATGTCCTAAATATTATTATTAATAAAATAATTCCAACAGAAATTCCACGAATATTTAAAATAATTATTTTGTTACATTTAGTACTTACGTAGAATATTAACGTTCTATTAGCTAATACAAAATAAAATACTAAATTAAAAATATAGTACTCCACTGGTATGCTTTTTATTTCTAATTTATTGACGTAAGAAGGTATTAATTGTTTTTACCAAAATATCTATATAGATTGTCTTATATTTTATGTAAAAATCCAATAAGTAATGGCTATCTGTTTTTACAAAATTCTCAGTTATTACAAATAATATAACTCCGCCACTGGTAACTCAAAATATAACTGATGAACGTGATTGTGTAGGAAATTTTATGCTTTTTAATTTTTCTATCTTTACATTTTTTTGTAAATAGCTTTGTTTTTAAGATATTGTTAAAAAACTTTTAAAAAAAGTCCGATTTCCACCTATTTTGGGGGTTGTTTACAGTTTGACAGGCAAGGCGGATTACGGGTAGGGTTTGGTGGTATTTTAAGGACCCCCAATACAAACTTATATGCCAAATTTTAGCTTGTCTCTAATTTGTACATGGTTTCCTATATAAAGCTTCAGATCGACCATGGGCTAAGAGGTTTTCCGTGTTACTCACATTTATATTATACAATGTATTATTAATGCCCAACTTCAATTATGACTGTGGGCATCCGACCAGGGCATGTCGAGTTTGCGCAGAACGGAAATTCCGGCTTGTTGATGTAAATATTCGACAGAACAGGCTTGATGGGTGATCCTTAAAATTTGGTACTGTTGGTTCGGCTAACTTCCTATAACATTTTTTTTTAAATTGATTATTTACGGAGTTACGGGGTGTTAAAGTTAAATTTTATTTGCAGTTTTAAAATACATAAGTTACTAGAACGATAAATTAAACATTAAACATTCAAATCAAAGGTTGAAAGTGACGTCCTGTTCAATGTATAAATTAATTCTTCTTAAAAAATTCCTACGAACTGCATGAAATATTCCTTCCTTTGCTATGCTATGTTTAAGGTTGAAAATAAATTAAAATGATTTCGTATTCATCACATGCAAGCAATGTTATTTTAGCGTTTTTCTCGAAAACTGTTAGACTTATCGAAACAAAAGTATACCTTTAATATGTCAAAAGGTTAGGAAAATAAAAATATTCAGTCAAAATTCGGTGTAGGACAAAAAAGTTGGGACCATTCAAATTAAAGTATAGGCTCCTATGTGGTGCCCTCTACAAAATGCGAAAAAACGGTGGGCAAGTTTGTATTCCTCATCCCGAAAAAGCCCCATACCTATACCTTGTCAAAATATTATGAGGGTGGCAAAGGTATTGCAAAAAAAAACGCAAATAAAATGTAACTTAACACTCTGTAACACGTTAATCACTGGCCGACAAAAAAAAATGTTTTTTTGTTGTAACACAAAGCTAAATAGCATCTTGTGGTAGAATGGACCTATCCAAATACGAAAATGAGAAAAAAAAAGTTGTAACACGTAACGTTTTCTTGTTACATTTATATGTATAATGTTACAATATTTAATATCTATTGAAAAAATAATTTAAGAATTTTCTAACTGTGTATATCGACTATATTTAAATTTTTACACCTACTAAACATACCTTACATCTAAGAAAAACACAAACATTACAAATATTAACTGAACACACTAATTAAATTTTATTTTTTCCTTTTATGAGGGGTCATATCTTCTCTTTTCAAAAACCAACAGTAATCACCCATCATGGCTGGATCCCATCGTCCTTGATAGCGAATTTCCATTGTCCTGATATCCTGGTGGAACCTTTCACCCTGCTCGTCACTGTCAGCTCCCAAATTGTCAGGAAAAAATTACAGATGGGAATGGAGGAAGTGAATTTTTAATGACGACCTTCGGGCACCAAGCGATTTGTAGGAATCTAAAAGTTTATCAACTAACTGTTGATAGTTTGCATCCATATTGTTGCCCAAAAATCCCCTTACTATACTAACAAATGAGTTCCATGCTCTGAGTTCCTGCTTGGTAAGCTTCTCTGTAAAGTTGACATCGTCCAGCAATTTTCTGATTTGTGGCCCAATAAAAATACCTTCCTTTAATTTGGCATCACTTAACTGGGGAAAGACTTGTCTTAGGTATTTGAATCCATCACCGTCTTTATTCGTAGCTTTCACAAAGTTTTTCATCAGCCCAAGTTTAATGTGAAGAGGAGGCAGAAGGACTTTTTTGGGGTCTACAAGAGGTGCAAACTTAACATTTTGAGATCCCGGCTGAAATTCACTTCTTTGTGGCCAATCTTTTATTACATACTGCTGATCTACTGCACGACTGTCCCACAAACAAAGAAAACAGCAATAATTTGTAAATTGAAGTCCTACTAAAATTCCTACAGTTCAGGTAATTTTTCTGTTATAAAATGCATCCATTTTAACCGTCCCCTAATTAAATTGACTACCTGCTAATGTAAAATGGTCTTATTAAGCTATTGAAAAATGATATGTATTGGGGCTTTCCGAATATTGTTTCTATTATTAGAAGGGTATTTCCATTTTAAAAATAAAGAGCTGACCTGTGTTAGAAAAATCGTGTCGGCCAGTGAATCAATTTTCGAAAAAATGTTATTGGAAGAGATAGCAGTTATTTTCGGTCTAGAATTGTCCCTAAATTATTGATAAACTCCTTACATCTCTGAGTCATGTTACCGTTTTTGTTGCATGCAAAAGGAAGCCGTTAAAGCGGTTGAAGTATGTCAGCATTTACTGAGACCAGTAGCCGTATATAGACGGTTTTTTCCTCATCTCAAACCAACGATAGCGCGCAAATATTGACTACGGTTGCAGCTACCGCCCTTGCTTTTTCATACTAACTGTGGGTTTTAACATTATAAGTTAGTTGTATTTTCGAGAGGATTGGCTGAATTTTTTTTATTGTTCTGCAGACTTTTGTTAGGAAAGAGGCGAATTACCTTTTGCAACCCTTAAGAGGTCACTAGCGCTTTCGGGTGTTTTCCATTTGTCATTGTACTTGAAGGTTATTTCTTTGAAAACGCCTTAAAAAATCCACAGTGCTAGATAATGCTAGTACATTTAATCGAAAATCAAACTACAAATCTTCCTATTTGAATTGAATATCTCCACTATAAGTAACCTTCACTTTTTCGAAAAGCGACCTTCGTTTTTTTAAATTATTTTTTTAACCGTCCATATAAGGAGAAAAATTAACTCTGACAGTGCCAGGTCCATTTCTTCCATTAAAACTCCCTGTCGTTTGTAGAAATGTAGGATGATTAGTGAATATACACTCCTGGACATTTGTCTGAGTAAAATTGATGCATGCACACCTATGGGTGGTATGCAAAGTCGTCTGAGGACTCCTTATTCAACAGCTCGGCATTCTCAGACGACTTTGCCGCCATCATATACTGCTGTATTTACTGTACATAATTAAATAAGCACTGAAATAAATGTAAATGTAAAACATTATTAGGCACAAACTTATTTAATTTTTTGTTAAAATTGCGTATTTTATTTCCTTGCCTCCTCAGGCTTTGTAACTCTAGAACCATGCGTCTTACTGTGTATAAAGAAAAATATAAAAATTATTACAGGGCAACAAAGTAAAAAAATGGTTTGTATTTTTTTATTAAAGCGATTGATTTAACCGTTTGATGATTTATTGATGTTATTAAAGAACAGACGGTGATCAGTTACTTTACCCGCAAGCGTTAATGTTACCTAACCTAAAGAAAAGTCCGCCAATCACCAGGATATTCAGCTCTTTTAAATATAAATGGGTGATACATAATATTTAATTTACTATGGATTAATTGCAGGTTGCAATAAGGAATTAATAATTAATCTTGTATTTATTTTTGTGTTATATTTATAGACGAATATGTGGCAGCCCATATTTTTATACAGACAGCAATTTTAAAAAGTCAACATTATAAGATAGGCATTTTCTAATCTTCCTTCTCCTGTAATAAATTAATGTTTTTAAAAGATTGTAATATAAATATGTACTCGATATATTTAGGTAAATAAATATAAGTCAAAAAATGTTTGGGTTTTATTTCGTGAAACCAGACGCGATTCGCCAATAATGTCATTAATTTGGTCAATGACCAAACTGATAATTAAAAAAAAATAATAGCCTAGTTTTTTTTCCGTTACTTTTAAATAGCAAAGCACAACAAAGATTTTTTCCTCCCACCTTGCCGTGGTTAAGTGTGCCCCACTCTAGTTCCCATACAAACTATACGAATTTGTGCGCGAACCGTTCCTTTACTTTGCTTTGCTGTTTAGAAGCAAATGGAAAGTACCCAATTAACTTTAAAAAGTTCATGTGGAATATGGATGGCTGAATTTTTGCGGATCGGTACGGAACTGATCCCAACGTGGTAAGTATCTAGTCCGCGGATCAGTTCCAGTTTTGAGGCCGGGGACTGACACAAACGCATGTTGACATATTGGCGGGCTGTTGCAGGTATTTTAAATAGTATGTGTATAGGAAAAGTAATAAGAATATTATTTTATTGGAAATGATTAGCCTACAGGTCTTAAGTATTATTTTAATCGGTCTAGAAAGGGTAATGAAGTTGGGTGGGAGCCTCAACAAACCAGGTCTCATTTTATAGAGGTTTCATTGAGAGAGTGTGACGTCATTTCGACGTAAAAAACTGACGTCATTTAGATGTGACTTACTTACATCAAAAAGACGTCGCTATGGATACTATGGAAGTTTATAAGATGTCTTTTAGTCGAGACTTCTTTTAGACCTCCTTTCGACGTCATGTGCTACCTGGGATTTGTTCCATTAGTAAATTGTTCTTATAGGTTGGGATAATCAAATGTTAGTCAAACTTACTTGTAGGAATAATATAACATATTACAACAAAAATAGATATTCCAGCTGGTGTATTCTCTCGGTTTGGATCCTGAAGACACTCAATAGGTATATCTGTAGTGAGCATTTTGAAATACGGGACATATCAATATCATACCACGTGGTAGAATGCTACTATAGCTCATAGAGGTATTCCCAAATTGAACTTGGGGCCTAGTGTTCAGTGTCGTAGATAAATATTGTCCCAAAGAAAAGTTTTATGAGGTAAAGTTTTGGCATTTGTTGAGGCTATTTCTAGTTACCTTTTGCATAAACATTGTTATAGTATTTCTCGCTGTCTGCTCTGTTAAAGAGTTGAGTGGGTATACTCCTATCCTAAATTATTAAAAGTATGCTCAGATTGCTGATGCCCCAACTATTCCAATGTCTTGTATTAAATTTGCTGGTTAGTTCATTTTTTGTTTAAAATCTGTGCACCCAGACATTGGGCTTTTATGTGAACTAATAAATGTACACGAATTTGACAAAGCATGGACAAGATAATTTAAAATTAATATATAAAAAAAAATTTGATAGACGAGTGGAAAAATATTATTACTATTGAGCGTTACTATATGCAATACACACAGTTATAGTTTTTTTTGTTGAAACCGACCTACCCCAGGTGTGTTAATAATCTGACGAAATCTGTCACTCTTGCTCTGTAATCGTCAAATATTCTGATTCGACCCTATCTACGTCTATCTATTATAAAAGTATATTTGCCATATACAAGTTGTTAATACTTGTAGTCAGATGTTCTAAATACCATACAGCATACGTAATGATTGCATTTTGTAAAATTTAGTTTAAGATGGTATGTCTTCCATAATCTAGCAATGTATTGACCTGCGGTCAATCCCCACTGATTTGCCCCTTGATAATGTTCTTGATAGTTATCTTGGTAATAATGAAATTGATGTAAAGTAATATTTAGATTTTTTAAATAAGGTTCGACCTTTAAATTATTTTTTTTTAACAATCCTTATGTTAGTTTTCATATATCTTTATTGTATTGCACCTAGGTACATAATACAACCTGTATGTGCAAGGGAAAACGAAAAAATTAAATATATACCTAGATATAATCATGTTTATAAATTAATTAATAGTACTTTTATTTATAGTTATTAAATTTTAGAGTTTAATGACTACTTAATTTAGGCAAAAAGTTAGAAAAGAGGAAAAAACAAGGGAAAACAGAAAAATGATGATGATAATCACAGCAGGCCAAAAAATGTCCTATAATTTCTAAAAATAAGTGGCCGACACATTTTGGCAAATCTTTTATAAATTAATATATTTTTTATGCTGATTGGTAGCAAGTTAAACAACTTCGGACCTAAACTAGTCATAAATCTTTGGTTGCCATCTCTTCTAGAAAAAGGAACAACCAAATTCTGGTTAGATATTTGTCTAATCTGATATGGGTGCTCCAGGCTTGCTTGCAAATTCTTATTTTTATATAAAAAAAGACAAATGCTATAGAAATACAACATTCGAATATTCAAAATATATTCATTGTATAGCTGATCAGTTGGATAGCGTTTCCCTTTTTGATGAATGACTTTCAATACGTAGTTTTGTACTGTGTTTAGAGGTTCCAGAGCATTAACATACAGACCACCCCACAAAACTATGGCATACTCTCTGTAGAATAGATTCTACCAATGCTCTATATATTGACACAAGTAACTCTTTGTTCATGAATTTGTGTAGCTCGTAAAATTTGTAAAGAAGCCTGTTTGTTTTAATAACTAAGCTATTTACATGTTTGGACCATTTTAAGTTTTTATCGACTATAACGCCCAGATATTTAATTTGATTGACTTTCATTAATCTTAAGTTCTGCTGTTGGTAACTGCAAATAATTGAAATTAGGTCTGTTGACATCCGTAAGAGAAAATGCTATATAGTTTGTCTTGTCTATGTTAAGGGTTAATTCATTGAAGTATAGCCAATTTTTTACTATTGCAATACAAAGTTCTGCCTTGGCCTTTATCTTTTCCCAGGTATCATCACTGAAAGCTAAAATCGTGTCGTCTGCATATGATATAATAAGACATTGTATATTGTGTTTCAATAGAGAATTAATATAGAGGATGAAGGATGAATATTGTTGCTGTCTCTATCTATATTAATCGTAAACGTCAGATTTCTTTACGGCGACTTGTCGACAACAAGCACCATGAACTATATAATGACTGGAGTGCAGAACCATAGGATCAGTTCGGCGCCTATATGTTAGGTCAATAGTTTTACCCAACTATAATTTGTTGTCAATTTCCCAATTCAGCGTTTGGATTTAATTCCGTTATCAAATATTTCGAGCAAACCAACGATCGACTTCCGGATAACCAACAGTGGGGTCAATTGAGCCCAGAGAGTCATAGCCGCTTTTATAGGCTCGCACCACTGCTTTCGTGTGATAGTGATAGCGCGCCCCATGAGCTTGTTCTAAAACTACTGAAGAATTTGGCCCGAGTTACTCGTTTTGTGGATAAGAAGGTAACAGTTTAAACTTCTTGTCGCTATTAAGCTCTTATAAAATAAAGGTTTTTCCCAAAGAAAGACAAACCATTTAATACTGCACACATTTATTAAGCACATGTATAACAATAAATACATAACCAATTATATATTGAGTAGGTACATAATATACAGGTCGATTCACGTTGAGTGGCCCTATTAGATCTCGGAATTGAGCAGTTATTTTTTACTGTTTACACTTTCAATAGCTTCTCCCACTCTTATCAAGTGAAAGTGTAAACATTAAAATCGCTGTAACTTCTAAACGACTTATCCGATTTTACTAAATTTAAGCTTGTTTGGAAGAACCTTCAATTGTCGTATCTAATAGTATACGATAGTTTCTAAAAAAAAAATGCTAGAGGGCGCAATTTGTATTAAAAATTATTGTTTTGGTAATAACTCTGAAACGAACAAAGATATCGAACTGCGGTCTTCACATCTTTTCTTGCAAATTTCATCTACTTTTCGATTATGGTATCATAATTATACCGTATGATTTATTTTTTCGGAGTAAAATAAAAAAATGCATTGTTATTGCAAATTGCGCCCTCTAGCATTTTTTTTTTGAGAACTATTATGGACAACTAAATACGATTGGTGAAAGTGCATACATTTCTCTTCCAAACAGTCTTTAGTTTACTAAAATCGGATAAGTCAGCGATTTAAATGATTACACTTTCAACAGCTTCCCCCACTCTTATTAAAGTCGGTACGCCAATGAGCATAAGACCAAAATGATGCATAATTGTCCAAGCTTTAAAATGGTGTTATCAAACATATACCTTAATGTGGAATTTTCGGAGTTATGTAAAATTTACTTTTCAATTACGCCCTCTTGCGCCAAAATGCGGAACTTAAAAATTATTTCCAGAATTCTCTCATGGCCACTTTAATTGTCATTTTTCTTTTCCTAAGTTTCTATGCCCAGTAGTTTCCGAGATATGGCCGCTCGTCGACCTTAAAAAAACACCCTGTATAGATACTATTATGAACAAAAGTTACTTTTAGGTTTTAATAAAGGTATAAGAAAATGCTAAAATATATATTTTATTTGAAATAACCCATGAAAAGGAATTGCATGCAGAATTAGTATTGTATACTTAATGGTACTTGCGACTCATCTTAATTAGCCTTCAGAAAATATCACAAAACACTAAAATCACAGCAATTATTACACAAAACTGAAACTGAAAAATTCTTTAAAGCTCTGTCACAGAAACCACAAACGAAAATAGGAATGTTCGATGTACATCGATATTTTCAATGCGATGTATCGTTTTTAAGCGATGCATCGAGGCCATTTTAACTTTTAAAAATAATTTGATCTCTTCAATCTGGTCTCTATACAGGATAAGAAAAAAAATAAGTATTTTTTTCGTTTTTTGAATAGAAGCCCGTGCCTTTTTTCGGACATAACTTTCAATTTTAAACAACTTTTACAAATGAAACTTTTATCTGAAACGAAAAACAAGAATACTTTACTCTTGAGCAACTTTAAAAAAAAATTGAATGTCGTCGTACCTATATGGTCTACATTTTTTTTCTATTTTAATGATAGCTTTTTTACTTTATGCAAACGCAGAAACTTCTATCAAGAGTAACATTTTCTAAGAAATTAATAATAAAAGAGTTTTCCACATGTAGCGAGAATTCTGCTGTTCACTGTTTAAAAAGCTTAAAGAAAATTTTAAAAAGTTAATTTCTACTTTTTGCCGTGATCTTCTAATAGGCCACTTAACCTAAATCACTCTGGAGGCAGTATAACAAAAGGTAAACATGTAGCTATAATTATAATGTATATTTTGCTTCAGATATTTTAACTTTAATAACATAACATATCCATAAATAACCTATATTATATGCGCTTTACCAATCACGATAGAGCAAGATGCACATCTCAATCTCTTTATCATAACAAGTCGACAAGACGTCAAATGCAAAGGGCCAGCAGATTTAGTGTTGCCGCGAGACGAGATAAAATGGGTCTCTCGTCTCGTCGAGAGAGGGCGAGACGAGACGAGAGACGACCTTCTCTCGTCTCGTCTTGCTTCTCTCGTGATTTAAACCAAATATAGTAAAAATCAAGCAAAATTTTAACGCGTTTAGGTTAGGTTCTATCATATTTGACATAAATGGTGTGCAATATATGTCAAATATGACAGAACCTAACCTAAATGCGTTAAAACTTTGCTTGGTATTTACTACAGGGTGGCCCATTAGTGCGACAAAGGTCAATATATCTCCTGTACCATTAAGATAGCGGAAAAAACTTTTGACGAAGCTTATTAAGGGTTAAGAGGTGCCTCTTATAAAATTATTTTTGTCTATACAGGGTGCTCCAGAACCAGCACGGTAAGAAATTTCCATTTCCAAGATATTGACTTTTAAAAAATGTAATTTTTGAGTTTCGACAGATCTAACAGTACCTACGTCTTAGAGCAAAACGGCTCACATGTCCCTACCTTTCATTTTTATTATCTTCCCAAAAAAATCACCTTCCGGTTAAACCGGAAGAAGTATATTTCCTGCTTTCGAGTTACATCCGGTTTAGCCGTGGGAAGATAGTGAAAATGGAAGATATAGACATATGCGCCGTTTTGCTCTAAGATGTACTGTTAGAAAGCTATAGGCTGTCGAAACTCAAAAATATAATTTTTCAAAAGTCAATATCTTGGAAACTATTAAATATAGACTAATAATGCATTTAATAAAAGTAATTATAAATTTATGTAGAATCAGAAAATTAAAAAAAAAATTTTTTGGGACACCCTGTCTATTAGGAGATTTTTAAAATCTTCTTAAATTCCTCTTTTCAAAAATATATAATGTCCATATTTGGACCGACGGTTTTCGAGTTATTTGACTGCAAATAATTTTATCCAGCGATAAAACGTCATAATATATTGTTATTCTCAATGGCGAGGCACGGCTAACTAGATGAAACTATTTTCAGTTAAATAACTCGAAAACCGCTGGTCCAAATATAGACATTATGTATATTTTTGCAGGAATTTAAGAAGATTTAAAAAAGCTAAAAAAAGTAACGTTTTTTGCTCGAGAGAGACGAGAATTTCTCGACGAGAGAGGGTCTCTTCTCTCGTCTCGTCTCAGAGCTTTATTTGAGAGAAAATATCTCACTCGTCTCGTCGAGAGAGGGCCAGACGAGACGAGAATCTCTCGTCTCGGCGGCAACACTAACCAGATTCCTCACGAGTTCCACCTCGAAACCACGTCAAAATATACACCAATTTTGGGTTTTGTTTGAGCCTTAATTGACTCAATTTGTAAATATTGGGAATTTACCAGTGCTATGGAGACGCCTAATGCCGGTTTCAAGAAAAGCTATTGGCTGGCCATTACAATTTTTTGACACGAATTTGGGACAAATTTTAGCTGTTTACACGTAAAAATAGATTGAAGGTAAAGTTTTACAATTTCTTGAGCAAGAACTTAAACTTTAAAGTGCGGACCTGTCTATTTTTCCTTTTATTCAAATGGTAAGTTGCAGTGCGCATGCCTAATCCAGTGTAGCTTTGTTTACATGCGCGAGGCCATAAATTTGCCACTTTCGTGATTATTGTTTGCCCATCTAAAGGTAATGCCTATGCCTTCTCTGCATCCTGAAGACCCTCCCAACTCCCGCATTGTGCCTCCAGGCGAGAATTGCATATAAAATGTGTTAATTAAAACGAGCAACATACGTTACTTTAAAGACGACGTACACTGTATATAATTCGGTAAAGTTACTGAAAACGCCACTACCAGGTAAATTCTGAAGTTACGTCACTGGTAAAATTGCGTACTAAAGAATAAAATTTGCCATATACAGGGTGTCCCACTTATAATGGAAACAAGCTTATATTTTCGGTATTTCTAAATCGATTGTTTTGAATTTTGGTGTGGTTACGTATAATCCTAGGGCGCACTTTTCTATTGCTTGCAATTTTAGGTAACCCATTGGCGTACGGATTTATAGAGGTTTTAAAATAATAATTCAAAGAGTAAAGTACTTTTAGCGATTATTTTATTTCTAAACTAATATCAGAAGTCTATTTAGCATCCATCAAAACGACTAAATGCAAAGTTTCAATAAATTAAAACAACCAGTGGCGTGGGTATGACCAAATTTATGTTTACTTCTTATCAAAAATATTGACATCTAAAATACGCGCGATAAGAAACACGGTAATTACCAAAAATGTTTAACGGCTTCATCTAAAAAAATTAGATACGGTAAAAGCAGTGGCGTACTGTGTTTTCTGCTATAAAATTAAATTTGTAATGTGCCAAATTAGAAGGTAATCGAATACCAATAACTTCATTAAAACGCAAGTGGCAAAAAAATATAAAAACCTAGTTGGCCATGTAAATAAAACAAAATAATTATTTTAAAACAATAACAATCTAATAATTACCAAAATAAAATTAATATAAGCTAAACTAAACATGATTGAGTGTACAACTCTGAACTAATATCTAAATATATTGCGACCAATCCATTTATTCTCAAAATTTTTATTAAGCCATCCTCTTACAGGTCCAAAATTATGAATTGAAGCGCCATCTAACTACAACATACATATTCTGCCTATATTCTTACCGTTCTAACGGCAAACCATAAATGGCATTCCAAAAATCATGTTGCATGAACTCCAGAAATCGTACACCATTTAAAGTTGTATCAAAAAAAAAGGTCCAATAATATACGATCTTTTAATACACCACACCACACATTTATACGGGCAGAGTATTGACTTTTACAATTAATAACCCAATTTGGATTTTCTTCGCTCCAAAATCTAATATTTTGAGATGACACGGTCCCGTTTATGAAAAATGTTGCCTCCTCGGTGAGCAAAATTTTTCCAAAAATACCATTGTCTTCATATAATTTTGCCTGCATTGTTAGGCATCAGTACCTCTTCATTCTTCTTTCGTTATCACCTGGTTGCAACGTGTGTAAAAATCTTGGTTTAAATGGTTTAATACCATTTCTCTTTAAACATCTTGACGCAGAACTTTTTCGCCTAATATCAAAGCTTCTTAAGCTTGAATTTGGATTTACGCGGAAATGATTTAAAATTCTTTCATCCTGTGGATGATTTCTTGGACGTTTCACCTTTTCTTGCACTACCAAACGGCGTTGATTGAACATTTGATTCACTTTAAAAACTGTACTATGCGATATAAAGTGATTAGGGTGTCTTTAATTGAATTCTTGGGCGGCCTCTCTACAATTTCGCGCAGTATCTCCTACTAGTCTCACTATTTCTACTTTCTCAGCCAAACTTAAACGCATATCTGCTATTTTTCATACAGCACAAATATTAATAATGTAACTTTGACATAACAATGATTTTCTCGTTGACACATAAATAATATTTTGTTTACATGGCCAACTGATTCAAATTTTCTTATTTATGCCTGCTTGATTCTTTCTTAATTTTTTACATTGCAAGAATACATTATTAGATGTCATATGTATAAAATTTAATTTCATAGCGAAAACACAGTACGCTACTGATTCTACCGTATGTATTTTTTTTAGATGAAGCCGTTAAATGGTCAACATTTTTGATTTATTTTAGGTGTCAATATGTTTGCAAAGAAATAAACATAAATTTGGTCATACGCACGCCAATGATTGTTTTAATTTATTAACATTTTGTATTCGGTCGTTATAATGGATTCCAAATCGACTTCTGATATTAGCTTTGATAATGAATCGCTAAAGGTACTTTTCTCTTTAATTGATTATTTTAAAACCCCTATAAATCCGTACGCTAATGGGTTACCTAAAATTTTTGGCAACAGAAAAGTGCGTCCTAGGATCATACGTAACCATACCAAAATTCGAAACAATCAATACAAAAATACCGAAATTATAAGCTTGTTTCCAATATTAGTGGGACACCCTGTATATACCGGGTGTCAACGAGATTATTGTACATAGCACCACAGTGTTATGTTAAGAGATATTTTAATCAAATTTGGGTTACTATAATGTTTGAAAGGGATCTTTATTTTTACCTAGAAACCAACTGAATTTCACTTCCGGTTTAACCGGAACTACGCCATTTATGTTTTTTTAAATGACAACCTGTATATTATATTAAACAGTCAAATTCTCCTTAAACTTCTCTTTTCAACGACATACAACAAGTTGACATTTACTTTAAAAATGACGGCGTAGGACTCATTTTACCAAAAACAAAATGGTGTCTATAAAACAACGTATGCAATTGATATGGGAAAAATAGTGATAAAATCTTTTAAATTGGTCCCTTTTGTAATTCTTTAACCACTGACATTTAGATTTTCTTCTTTTGTTTTTAAAGGAAGGTATTTTTTTATTGTTTAAAAAAATCTTAACATTAACCCTACTTTACAGAGTTTTTTTTAAATGTTATCATATACTTTTTATTATTTAGTATGAAAGTCTAAAGTATCCTTAAGCACCTAGGGATATTCTCGAAATCAGAATGCGTTTTGCTTCAGTTTTAAACAAGAAAAAAAAACCGTGCATTTTTCAATAAAAACTGAATAACTTAGTTCCACCTAAGTTGGCTTTGGATAACAAAATTGGTATTTGTCAACGCCATTATCAGACTATTAGTTTGTAATGAAAATTTTGTAGTGTATTGTGCTTTTGGTCGTGGGTCTGATTCATATTTCGTTAAATAAGAATAAAATGGTTAAGTTTACAAGAGAAGAATAAATTAATTAATTAACATGTTAATTATTTAACAATTAAATTTTTATTATTGAAGCAAAACGCACTCTGATTTTGAAAATATCCCTAGGTGCTTAAGGATACTTTAGACTTTCATACCAATTAATAAAAAGTATATGATAACATTTAAAAAAACTCTGTAAAATAGGGTTAAAGTTAAGATTTTTTTAAACAATAAAAAAACACCTTCCTTTAAAAACAAAAGAAGAAAATCTAAATGTCAGTGGTTAAAGAATTACAAAAGGGAGTAATTTAAAAGATTGTATCACTATTTTTCCCGTATCAATTGCATACGTTGTTTCATAGACACCACTTTGTTTTTGGTAAAATGAGTCCTACGCCGCCATTTTTAAAGTAAATGTCAACTTGTTGTATGTCGTTGAAAAGATAATTTTGAGGAGAATTTGACTGTGCAATATAATATACAGGTTGTCATTTAAAAAAAAACATAAATGGCGTAGTTCCGGTTAAACCGGAAGTGAAATTCAGTTGGTTTCCAGGTAAAAATAAAGATCCCTTTCAAACATTACAATAACCCAAATTTGATTAAAATATCTCTTAACATAACACTGTTCGTGGTGCTATGTACAATAATCTCGTTGACACCCGGTATAGGTAGTCCACAGATAGCCAAAAGGGGTTTATCTTTAGGGAAAAAAAATCAGTGCATTTTTGTATAAAGCGGAAACAAACCAACCTTAAAAGGATTGTCTTGAAATCTCATATAAAATATTAAAACAAATCATTTCTGGTCTTTGTCCTTATCCACCACTTCGGCTTTGAGCCGTTCAGCTAACGTCTTTCTAATTTGCAGCTGACTCGCCTCAATATTGGATTTTTTCCCGGTCAGCACGGCCTCGGCTGCTTTTGCTGATTTCGGGCGGTTTTTAGATTTCGGGCCCGTTTCTGTTACCAGTTGCTTTTGACGGGCTTCTTTCTTTAAAGCGACAAGCTTGTCGCGCTGTGCTTTCAGATATTCTTGCCGCTTTTTGAGTTCGAGGGCATCAATCTGAATAAAACAGGTCCTTTACTATTTTTTTCTAATTTTGTCTCGAAACAGATCTATTTCGAACGCGCTAGCGAGTTCGTAATAGATCTATTTCGAACTCCTAATTTTATTATTTAAAGGTTGGCCCTACATGACATGTTTTTTTTTCACCGTTTAGCATAGCATTCTAGATAACTAATATTTTTTAGTCCAAATATGCAAAATACTACACGAACCCACGTATGTATGTTTGGTTGCCTAGATCTACAAATCTGTATGTATTGTTTTAGTTCATTAAAAAACACATATTAAATAATAACTTTATTGACGGAGAACTATTTTGCTTTTGTAGATGCTTCAAGCTATTATTTTCTGCCAAATCCTATCCAAAATTTAATCTACTAACCTTCCAATGTCAATTTAAACTACAACTTTATTTGAATTTTCCATCTTCCCTATACTAAATTGCAATGCCGTGGCGTAAAATCACGTCTTTTGAAATTCGAAAAAAAGTAGCAAAATCGCCCGAATATCCGAACGCTCTGTATATGTACCGAATGTATAAGGATCACACAACGTATTCCGTTCAATTTCAAATCTCATATCGCTAAAATAACTTTAGAATCTCGTGGTGAAAATGGGTGAATAAATCAAAAAATGACAGTTCCCAAAATAATTTTTATTGTCCATAGGCTACTATGATAAAAAATAGTACTACCAACATAACATTTAGACATAAAAATTTACAAAATTTGAAGGATTTATTTTCTTTTTAAATATGTATTTTTTAATGAAAAAACTACAAATTAGAAAAAATAGTATAAAGTACGTGTTATATAAAGCAGTTTTAAGCACTTGTCCCGTTATAAAACTCGCCGCAAGCGGCTCGTTTTTTAACATCGACGCGTGCTATAAAATGATGCTTTATAAAACGTGTACTTTAATATACTATTATCTACGACTATTTAATAATAGAAGCATAACGTGTTTGTTAGTACATATATAATGTGGTTCATATTACCATAGTTAGGTACAACAACAACCGTGGATTATGAGATTCAATAATCCACGGTCCCTGACGGAGGAGCAACTATGACAGCCCTAAAACGTCATGGAGGTTGAAAATCGGCCTCCGAGCTGAAGGTTATATTGCTGATTCAAAAAAAACTAAAATAGACGCTGCTAATAAAATTTTAAAACATATAAACTCAAATTTATGCCCATCCACATCTACCACTGTAAATAATGTTAGCTCCGAAACTTTTTCCATTACTAATAAAAACGATAGGTATGAATATAAAATATTTCTGCTCCAATTCATTTTCATAATTGCTCTAATTTTACAATCAATTTCATGAAAAATTAGAAATAAGTAATTGCATATTTTGTTTAATTATTGTTAACATTGTTGAATTGTATTTTTTAGTTAAGAAATGCCATTAATAATATTACCTTTTATGTAAAAATATCCTATTGTAATAAAATTTGTTGCTCTGAATGCATTTTCCAATTTTTTGAATACTGAATAGTCGTAGATAAAGTATAGTATTTGACTCGCGTATAATGGCTATATATTACACTCGGATTCTTAAAACATTTTAAAATCTCGTGTGTATATGTACGCTCGTTAAATACTATACTTTAAATGATTATGATAGATGACAGTATTAGCTAATTTTATGGGGAATACCTAAATCATTTCTGCCAATATTGTTAATGAATGATGAAAATGATGAATATATTGTTTAAATCCATACTGCAGCTTAAAATTAATTCTCTAAAAAATATAGTGCGCGACTTACCTCCTTCAACCTAGGCATTTCTACTTGGGCCTCCACCTTAGGTTTGTCTTCTTTCTTGACTTCTATATCGTTTATTTTGTGTTCGATTGAAATGTTTGTAGGTTTTACTTCTACTGTTCTTGACTTTTCTACTACAAAACAAGTTCATTAAAAAATTTGGTTATAACAATAACAATAAAATATAATAAGTTATTCGGTTTTTTAAAGGTTTTCAAGACAAAAAAGAGTTTTCCATACCCATGGTTTCTTTCAATTTTTGTTCCAATATAGGTTTTTGCTCCATTAAGTTTTCAATTTCAGCAGCTGAAGTGCTGGGTTCATTTTCGGGAAATTTTCTAAAATATACTACAGGGTTTTTAAACCTTCTATACAACAAGCTAGCACAAATTCCTTAAGCTAAAATACCAGGATCTAGCCCAATTCAGCTTAGTCCAAAAGTTGATAATTTCCAAATAATTTATTTATTTAAACATTTTTGTAAATCTTCTAATTCTAGTATTAAATTTTGTGCACTTCATGAATTAGGAGGTTTCCAATAATAACCATATATTTAAACACTATACTGCATGCAACCAGGATTTCAAAAAATGAGGCCCCTATGCAACGACTCGTTACAGGGGTATAGTGAGCGTTCGCAATATGTAGTAGGTACCGTGCGAGCAAAAATTATTTGCATCCAAGAGGGCCTGGCATCTAAGGACGTAATGCTTAGCCGTAGAGCTTAATACCTGTTGGGTGTCATTGCCATATCATATCATTGTGATCTAAAATCTAAACCAAGCCCCACGTTTTTTAATCCAAGCCCTCTTTGATGCAAATAATTTTTGCTCGCACGGTATAAACAACAAATAATGTTAATCAACTCGTTATTTTTATTTTATGTCTTAAGTGTGATGTTTAAATCTTGTGGTATGTAGTTTATAATAGTGCCTTTTAATTTGTAACTCTGTTAAAGGTAAAGTCTGTTCAATGACCGCTGACCGTTACGTCATATTATCCACATTTGCGGTACCTCGTAAATTAATTTAGTCAGTTTGACTTACCGGTGGTAAAGGTTATGTTTTTTCTTAGGCTTGATCTACATTAAGATGCATGCATGTGAACAAGTAAAATACAAGTTGCGCGTTTTTTCAAATTTTTTATTGTTATTTTTATTCTGTTAATGAAGTCAGAAATAAGTAGTTTATTTAGGGTAAAAGGTATCATGGAATGAAATATTTTGTTTTTAAAAATCAGTATTAAATTTTTAATTAATTTAAATTTACTAAAAAATAAATACTTAAAACTCATTTAAAAATTTAAAATTGAATCATATATTTTTTGTCTAGTGCATCTCTAGTGTATTAGTCTATAAATTTTGTTTCAAATATTTTCATCTTATTTATAAAATCATAAAGAATAAAATATAATAAAAAATGACAACACAACAAAATACAATTTTTTTAATAATTAAAATAAATTATCTCCGCAGATATCATCATCAAATTCGTTCAAGTTAATAATAAGGGGAAGAGCATCTGAGGCATTGATATATATTTTCCGTTCTCACACATCATTTATAATTTTATTAGTGTGTGTTACATAATTTTTCCATTTTTCCACTGTTACATTTTCTATGGCTTTATTCCACAGACCCAAAACTACGTCATTTGTTACAGGATGCATATAACTTATTTTTGCATCATAATAGCTCTTAAGTTTTCTTAAGTTTGGTAACAATTTTTCTTCAAACCATTTCTCAAAGTTTTCACTATTCATCGGATGGTTACAATCGTCAAATTAGCCATATTCTGGTTACATATAAATAATAATAATAATCTGTATAGTATATATCCTATAGTAAATTGTCAAACAGAACAGGTTCCAACTAACAAGACAATGTGACATAGAAAAAAGAAAAATAGGTAAAAAAAGGATTAATAATAAGTCATGTATGTGGTATCGACCCCTGGTACAGACATGCAGGCTCACCGGGTGTGTTCCGTAAACTAAAATACTATATTTTTCTTACTTGGCAACTTCAGCAAGTACTTCCTTTTCCAACTTGGATTCTTTTTCGACAATAACTGACGTATTTCTAACTTCATTTTTTACTGTTTCCCCATCTGCATTTGTTTTGTTAGGAATAAAAAGTTGGGGAGTTATTCCATACTTCTTTTCAATCAGTTCCAAGGCCTGTATTTGCAACTCCACATTTCGATGTGTCATCATCCTTACAAACATGTCATAATCGTTAGCTGCCCAAATTTGTTCGAAAATACTCTGAAACAATTAAAGGCTTCATTGACTGAAAATCATCTACAGTTCGACCAATGTCCGCATCTTATGGGATTTTTTTTTAATAATAACTTTATTCGAAATTTGACTTTGGCATCAAGTTCTGCTTCGATCGAGATGAAAATTAAGCAAAAAAATAGTATAGTCACGTGATTCGCATTATCTGTCAAATTTTAATTTTTTCCAAAAAATAATTTAAAAGTGGGGTTATTTCTGAAAATATCGAAAAAAGTTAATAGAAAAGGTTTTTTTAAAAGCAGTTTCTAGCCCACATGCAAAATTTCAGCTGCATAAGATAATTTTGATTTTTTACCCACCACTAAAATTTATTTTACAATAATTATTGAACACTTTACTACCTACTTTACTGATGACACTGTGTTCTTTTTGTCTTAATATCAAGGTGTATTACTTTCAGACACAAACTACGTTTTTAAAAATACTTATTTTATGAAGTATACCTTATACAGGGTCAAAAACAAATAAACTTTGCATCACTTGCGACCAAATTTTAATAGCCCAATTTTGATTTTGTAGAAAAAACTACTTTAAAGAAAATATATCTGAAATAAAGCATTGTCAAAACTAAGTTTTATGTAGGTTGCGTTGAGTCTTATCTTGCAAAAGTGGTGCAATTTACAAAATATGGGTAAAAAATCAAAATTATCTTATGCAGCTAAAATTTTGCATGTGGGCTAGAAACTGCATTTAAAAAAAACTTTTTCTAAAAACTTTTTTCGATGCTTTCAGAAATAACCCTACTTTTGAATTATTTTTTGGAAAAAATTTAAATTTGACAGATAATGCGAATCACATGACTAATCTTTTTTTGCTTAATTTTCATCTCGATCGAAGCAGAACTTGATCCATCAATCCCATAATATGATGCGGACTTTACTGATCACACTGTACCTATACAATATATCGATGGCTTCAAATCAATACCACGTAAGTCAAAAACTGTCATTTTTCAGGAGAGACAAAAAACTTTGTAGTTATACTAAAAATGATAAATTAACAGAGGAAAACAGCCAAATGAATACGTCTATGTCCTATACAAAGGTCTAAAATGGGATGTTCTGAAAAAGTTGCTCATATTTTAAGTTCTAACGAAAGTAAAGGAGTCGAATTCCGGACTTACGAGGTATTGATTTGAGACCATCGAATATTAATTTAAATTATGAAAACTTTAAAGGCATTTTTTTATACATTTAAGAATGTAGTTTTACTAACGTTTGATTCCACAGTCTTTGAGAAAAATATTGTATTATTACACTAATAAAATTCGACAAAACATGTATTCAAGCCGAAAATAACCTAACAAGATGACGACTTGCGAGTTATTGAATTGACATTTATGGATTTTGAGTTACGTGGTATTGATTTCGCGCCATTTCCGAGGTAACGGATTTTTGTAGTTCTAATACTTTTTAACAGATGACGCCTATACAGTGTCCGCAAGAAAGTTCGCATCAAATGGTATTTTTTTTTATTATTAGGTATAGGTAAAAATTGAAAAGGCAGTTAGTTTTTGCTTACCTAAAAACCAAAAATGACGTATACTGAAGCAGCTGCACGACTTGCGTTACCTGTCAAATTTGACATTTTTAATAAAATAGGTTCAAAAATGCCATTATTTATCAAAATATCGAAAAACTTTATTCGAGAAAGTAGTTTATTTAGGCTTTTTGAGCCTCTGTACGAAATTTTGACAGTCTAATACGATTTTTATTTTTTGCCAGGTTCTTGAAAATTTTGATCAACCCTCGTAGATTAACATTTATACATCGATGTAAAACCATTTGGCTTTACTTTATTTGTAATCTTAATGCAATTTTGTGTAAAATTTTTGTTTCCAATTATTTATTTTGCTTCAAAAACTGAAATTGTTATTGATCAGTATGTAATGTTTGATGCAAAGTTTATCTAATTACATTAGTTTTACCAAAACCGACGTTTCTCATTTTTCTTAAGTTCGTAAACAGATGTACAAAAAGAAAATATTAGGAAGCTTTCAGCGAAATTTTACTTAATTAATATTGGATCAAAAAGACTAAATAATATTAATCGCTCGAAACATGTTATTCAACAAAAATATAATTTAATATAATTAATTTAATTTAATATTAATTAGGTAAAATTTCAACGAAAGCTTCCTAATATTTTCTTTTTGTACATCTGTTTACTAAATTAAGAAAAATAAGAAACGTCGGTTTTGGCAAAACTAATGTAATTAGATAAACTTTGCATCAAACATTACATACTGATCAATAACAATTTCAGTTTTTGAAGCATAATAAATAATTGGAAACCAAAATTTTACACAAAATTGCATTAAGATTACAAATGAAGTAAAGACAAATGGTTTTACATCGATGTATAAAAGTTAATCTACAAGGGTTGATCAAAATTTTCAAGAATCTGGCAAAAAATAAAAATTGTATTAGACTGTCAAAATTTCGTACAGAGGCTAAAAATGCCTAAATAAACAACTTTCTCGAATAAAGTTTTTCGATATTTTTATAAATAATGGCATTTTTGAACCTATTTTATTAAAAATGTCAAATTTGACAGGTAACGCAAGTCGTGCAGCTGCTTCAGTATACGTCATTCTTGGTTTTTAGGTAAGCAAAAACTAACTGCTTTTTCAATTTTTACCTATACCTAATAATAAAAAAAAATCCCATTTGATGTGAACTTTCTTGCGGACACTGTATGTCTAAGCAAGAATAAAGCGTCAAAATCTTAAAATGGCCAATTTCGGACTTACGAGGTATTGATTTGAGACCATCGATATATCTACTCAAAAATTACAATTCCAAGGTTTTTTTAAACAATAAAAGGTATTCTTGTAAAAATAGCGCTACTTTTCAGACGAAAAACGATTTATTTGATCATTACATAAACTACTATCGAGTTGTGTCTAGTCCAAAAACCTAATAAGCTATTAAGCTTACAAACAGAGCGCAGAAATGTCATTACATTCCAGAGATGTATTTGTGTATCGCGATTATAATATTATAATTAAGCTTATATTTTCGGTATTTCTGAGTTGATTGTTTTAAATTTTGGTGTACATGCTGGTTACGTATGATCCTAGGGCGTACTTTTCTATTGCTTAAAATTTTAGATAACCCATAGGCGGCTGATTTATAGGGGTTTTAAAATAATAATTTAAAAAGTAAAGTAGCGATTTTAGCGATTATTTATTTCAAAACTAATATCAGAAGTCGATTTGGTATCCATCAGAACGACTAAATACGAAGTTTCAATAAATTGAAACAACCATCAGTGGCCTGCCTATAACCAAATTTCTGTTTATTTATTTTCAATAATATGGAGATCTAAAATACGCGCGATAAGGAACAAGGTAATTAACAAAAACGTTGACCGTTTAACGGCTTCATCTAAAAAAATACCATACGGTAAAAGATACTGTGTTTTCTGCTATAAAACTAAATTTGCAATATGACAAATTAGAAAGTAATCAATACCAATTTTTTCAAAACCACTGTCAAAGAAACACCACATAAATAGGGATGTTCGATATACATCGATATCGATCTAAAACATCGACATTTTCGATACGATGCTGTCGATCTTGATTATATCTTTTACCTTTGGGTTCAGTTAAGGTGTGAGCTTAGAATAATGAGATTTGTGATTTGTGTTGTATTTCTAATTCTATATTTAAAAAAATCGTTGATGCCCCACCAAGCAAAATGTTGTTGCAGCAACGTTGTAGTAACTTTTCAAAGAGAGCTGCAATGTTGCTCTTTTTCTTGCGGCGTGAAGTTGGGGACATCCCTGCAAGCCTTAATCGGCCGTTCAGGAACGTTTCAATTGCAATATTGACAAATATATCGCTTCGGCAACATTCTAGCGATATTGATATTTAAATTACAGCAACGTTTCACGCAATTAATTGCAGCAACCTTGGCACAAAAACATTACAGCAACCTTGGCACAAAAACATTGCAGCAACCTTGGCACAAAAACATTACAGCAACCTTGGCACAAAAACATTACAGCAACCTAATTTTTTGAAATTATATTCGTTTATTCATTATTCATGTTATAAAAAAAAACAAATGTATTTATTTTGCTATATATAATATTATTATAGGAATAACATATATTCGGGGTGATTCACGGTGGATGGTGCGTTAGACGTTTATGGAGAACAGGCGATACGTTTTATTTGAAAATTTGGTCGTCCAAATAAACGACCATGGTATATCGTTCTAAAATATTTTCAGCATTGCGGCGTTGCCGCTTCTGCCCAAAACAGGTGGCAACATCGGTATTGTAAATGAAACCCCCCATATATTTTTAAATTTTTAGATTCTACGTAAAATTCAAATAATTTTTTTAATACAATATTCATTGTTATACGTTACGTTATATATATACTTAATAGTTTTCGAGATATTGGCTCTTGAAAAATGACAATTTTAACCTTTAACATCTTCTAGCATTCTAACTGAATGTCTTAGAGCAAAACGGCTGGTGTTCCTTCCTTCAAATTTTATTATCTTCCCAAAGAATCAACCAAATCAATCAATCAAAGTAATTAATTTCCTGCTTTCGAGTTCCATCCTGTTTAACCGAAAGTTGACAATTTTGGGAACATAATAAAATCAAGGACATCAGGAACATGTGAGCCGTTTTGCTCTAAGAGACATATATAGTTAGAATGCTAGAAGCTGTCAAAGTTGAAAAATGCCATTTTTCAAGAGTCAATATCTCGAAAACTATTAAGTATAGACTAGTAATGAATATATTAAAAAATAATTTGAATGTTACGTAAAATCTAAAAATATATAAGTAGGCTGTTTTATTTAAAATAACGATGTTGCTACCTGTTTTGGGCAGAAGCGGCAACGCCGCAATGCTGAAAATATTTTAGAACGATAGACCATGGTCGTTTATCTAGACAAACAAATTTTCAAATAAAACGTATCTCCCGTTCTCCGATTCACTGTAAATTACCCTATATATATATTAAGTAAACACTTTTCTTATATTTAATTCCTTCAAAGTTTGGTTTCCTTAACCCCTAATCTGTTTTAATTACTTCGTTCAAAACGTGTCTTAGCATGCTGAAACCAGTTTTTGTAAAAATTTTCAAAATCTTGATCTGTAAGTTCTTTAAAATTAGTTCGGACAGCATCTAAAATAAAAAAAAATGACAATCACTAATAGATACAGTGATTAAGTTATTACCGGAAAATTTTCTGAAGACTTGAATATTCATGATCGAGGAAAAATTTACCGTTTATTAATTTAAGCACGTGGGATTTCGGTTAGAAAATTTTAAACTCATTTATTAAAGAACCTACGTACAAATTAATTTTTTTATTAGAAATTACATATATTCTAGAAATGTCTTTGAAATGGCGTTTCAGGAAAATTTTCATTTATTAATTTTACCACAAACGTAAAAAATTTCCGGTTATTCTGTGGGTTTTAATGGTAACCGAAGAAAAATCAAGCTTCTGATTGGTTGAAATTAAGAGTGTAAAATTTTCATTAAAATTTTTAATTTGATTAAATACAAATCTAATGTAATTAATATAATATAGTATTGCCAAAGAAAAATTAAAATCTACCTGTTATAAGTGAAGTGAGTTTTAAAGTTTTTTTTTTGAAGAAGTAGTCCATACTTACTTACTTAAAGTTTTTGTTTTGTAGTTCCCCTTGGCACCAGTCCAACTTAAAAACTGCCCCACATAATTGGTGAAGACCTTTTCCAAACATCTGTACACTGCATCTTTCAAATTTCTTCCTCCAGTTAGTCTCAAAAAATGTATCTAAAATTTCAAAACACTGCTATTCTCACTTATGATTTGTGTGCAATTTCTCATAATAATTTTCTTTTTAAAAATAGCAAAAAATGGACAAAGGTCTAGGGTAAACTATAGGGTATTGGAATTGGCTTGTGACATACATTCTCATTCTACTGATTTGGAACCCGTAACTATATAAAATTTACTCGTGTATAGGTTATACGAATGAAAAATTTCTGTGTAGGTTTCGCAAACACATTTTTTACTAGTAACCTATTACTAGTACTAGATGCCTACAAATTCAACTTCAATTAACTTTAGGGAGTACACTATCTTAAGTTGTCTATTGAATTAACTTGCAAAAATTGTGTCTGCAAGCCTATCCAGTGAAAACTTTGGAATATCTGCAGTTATAATATACCGTATGCATGCGCTTTTTGCTTTAATTTTGGTAATTTTTTTGGAAGGGGTTCTTTCAGTTTAGTCTCCAGTGACGTGTAGTACCACACACAAGACACACCAATACAAATTAAATAATAAAATACCTAGGTTATGTTTTGTGTTTAATAGCACGACCTCCATTTCCAAAAATTACCTACCTAACAGAGAACAACTTGTTCTCTGCTAAAAAGTACCTAAGCATGCATAAAACTTTTATTAAATTTAATGTAACCTACCTTATTTCTTAATAAAACACTGTCCTTCACTCTTTTAAAAGAAATGCCAAGCCAAAATAAAAATGGCCGATCCGATCTGACTCTGAGATAGAGTTGTGTAGTTCGCGAACGAACTAGTTCAAAAGATCGAATCTGACAACTGAACTAAAAGATTCAATCAGTAATTACTAAAAGATTGAAACAAGGCGAACTAAAGTCTAAACGGAATGTACTACGCAAGCGAGAGCGAGACGACCGAGATTATAGGTTTTGTCACCTGACCGACCTACCTACCGAACTAAACGAACTAGTCTTTTGAACTATTCACTTTATTGAACGAGATCGAAAGATGGAAATCGGCAAAGTGAACTAAACTTCCCAGCACTACTCTGAGACCGAAAACATAACCCCCCCGACCGACGCGTGGCGTACCTATTTGAAGCAATGATTGGGCAGCACAATTGCAATTACAAAAAGACATTCATAAACCAACATCGCTGCTAAGTTGCTATGTAATTTGCCTGAAACTTTCTAAACTGAAGATTGCTAAAATATTGCACGTTACAGGTTGCCCTTGAAACATTTCTCTAAAGTTATATATCGAACATAGCATAGAGAATCCGAAAGCTAAGTTGTGACAATATTTAATATGAAAGGTTTCAAAAGTCAACGTTGCGGGAATTAACTAAATAGAAAAGTTGTTTTAGAGAGTTCCACGGTGTTTACCTACAAGCTTTCAAATACAATATTGCTCTTGCAAGAATTTTGAAGGAAGATTGCAATGTTGCGAATGCGAGTGCGAGGTTTTTTGCTTGGTGGGGCATCGCAGTACATTTTCTCTGGACATCCCTAAATGGAAATGAATGAAACAGCGTCATTATGGCCTCAGACCAACGCCGTAGCGGACACATCTATTTCCCACATCATGTTAGTAGGTATACTTTTAACGCCGTAAGTTTGGCAAACAAAGTGGAGGGGCGAAATGATATATAATGTACAATAATTTATCCTCATCTTGATAGTAGGTACAGCAAAAATTCTAAAATTGCTTTAGCTGTTTTTTTTATATTAGTCCAATGATATGTTGATCTGTATAGGTACAGGGTCTTCTAACGAGGACTGAACAGAGGCTCATTTTTGAGCTTCCATGTATTTAAAGAAAAATCCAAAATAGCCAATCGATGTACTTTTTCCTGCAGAATTCAAAAATTAAACCAAAAATTTATTTGAACCAGAAACAAAAGAGTTACGCTATGGATAAGGTGTTTTTTAAATGGAACATAGCTTTTTTTATACGATTTTTGGAACGAGTGATTTTTTTTTGTCCGTTCTGATTAAAATATTTAATATTGTGACAGCTATTTTTATTAAATTTTAACGTTTTATCCAGTATAATTTAACTTTAACCTGTTTGAAACATACACTAGGTAATAAAGGTATAATCACCTTTGAATCCTTCAAAGTCAAAAAATTTGACAAATTTACTATAATATTGCTGAAATGACTTTGAAGGATTCAAAGGTGATTATACCTTTATTACCTAGTGTATGTTTCAAACAGGTTAAAGTTAAATTATACTGGATAAAACATTAAAATTTAATAAAAATAGCTGTCACAATATTAAATATTTTAATCAGAACGGACAAAAAAAAAATCACTCGTTCCAAAAATCGTATAAAAAAAGCTATGTTCTATTTAAAAAACACCTTATCCATAGCGTAACTCTTTTGTTTCTGATGGTTCAAATAAATTTTTGGTTTCATTTTTGAATTCTGCAGGAAAAAGTACATCGATTGGCTATTTTGGATTTTTCTTTAAATACAAGGAAGCTCAAAAATGAGCCCCTATTCAGTCCTCGTTGGAAGACCCTGTACATACATACATACCTAATGAAGATCGCATATTACATTACTCACATTATCAAAAGGCACTTGGTATCGTTTTCCTTCCGCGCATGCATCCTGAAATTGTTCTGGTGTAATACCAATATCTTCCATAAAATTTCCCAGCATGAAGTCCACCTAAAAAAATAGTCCAAAAATATATATATCTTTAAAATTCAGCTTTTAATATTATGTAAAATCGTATAAAATCGATCAAAAACTAGCACTAAGGGAGCACTATTTTTATTTATCCTTAAAACACGATCGTTTCTCTATCCTAATAATTTAAAATTTCTCGCGGCACACGAACTGTGAAATACTTATCAATAAAGGGCGGAATATATATGCAAAATGCATATAGTTAGATATATCGTCCACCAATACGAAGCCAAAATCACTATGTTCCACAGGCAATACCAAGCCCAACACCAACATACGAGGCCCGATTCCGGGCTTCGTATAATTCACGTGTGTAATATTAAGCTGGGATAGGCCTGAGTCGGCGACGACGTTTAAGCAAAAGTTGGTCGGGCTTCGTATACCGGGTTTATATATCAAAATATACGCCTGTAGTTCACTAAGTCGCCGGCCGCCAGGCGGCGTTCAAGTAATTTTGCATATTTTATATGCATTTTACATGTGATTACCCGATTTTACGAAGCCCACTCATACCGACCGTTTAATGGGAAGCCCGAAGATTTGACAACGTTGGCCGCTTCTTTCAAGCGGTATTATTTGTCAATTAAATACAACAAAACAAGAATTTGAAAAACGTTTTAACATTTTATTATTATTATTATTATTATTATTATTATTATTATTATTATTATTATTATTATTATTATTATTATTATTATTATCATTATTATTATTATTATTATTATTATTATTATTATTATTATTATTATTATTATTATTATTATTATTATTATTATTATTATTATTATTATTATTATTATTATTATTATTATTTCGTAAGAGGTACATCTGTGATTTTTTTTTCATCCCATAGCGGACGAGCTTAAAAGTATTTTAATTTATTTTCCGAATCCAAAATTGTCTAATAGATAAAGTTCTAATTATAGATTTAGTAACTTTTAAGTCATCCAAGACAAATTATATAGTGTTGCCACTTTGGAATTAAACTTGTCAAGGGATGTACTTTAAAAATCAAAAAAGTTCCCAAGCCCTAAGGGCGAGCTTCCTCCCTTAAACCCACCCCTAACGTGCAATTTGTCAGTTTTTTCCGTTTTTCTCGAATACCGTTCATCCCACAAAAAAAAATTACTCACCAAACTACCAAACATGTTCCCCGTAAAATTCTGCATAAAAAAAGGTTCTATAACCTAAATTGTTTAGACCAGAGGTTTTCGAGAAATCAGACATTAAATTTAGGGGTTGTTTAACATGGACCAACGAACACGGTATAATCACGTATTTTACTTTTGATTTCAAAACTATGTGATTTCATGAAAGTTGAATTACAGTGGCGAAGGGATTTTAAAAAAAGTTTTACGACTAATACAATAGCACTCGTTTCCAAACCACCATTGAGGTAGAGTTATCGGCGCGTTTTTGGTTTCTCCTTAAGACCTAATCCACTAAGTAAAAATAAATCATATACGTCTTCTGTAGTATCCACATCATCTGTAAAATCTCTATTGATACAGCTCTGGACACGGCAATTTGTGCACATCGTTGTGCAACGTAAGCCTGCCTTAGTACAGCTGCATCTATTTCCACAACCTTGTTTGCAACTGCAGGTAATTAATTTTAAAATAGAAGCTGATGGGGCGGGTGGCTCAGTGGTATAGATAGGTGACAGTGCATTATAGTTTTTTTTCCACCCCCATGCAAATGTTGTCCATGCCATATTTGCACTTGAAAGTAACTACGACGGGAATGATGTTGTAGTGCTGCCGACGATGGAGGTAATTTCGAAAGAAACACGGCTTTGCCCGCTTGGGCAACAAATTTATTAAAATAAGCAAATCTTTGCTCACTTAGACTGCCCTCTAATAATTTAGCCTTATAAAGCTCCATTATAAATCTTTCCCCAGCTTGCTTAATTTGGTCTGGAGTTGACTCAGCGTTGTTGAAAATCTGAATTACACTATCGAGGTCTTTCTTCTGATTAAATAGTTGTACAAATGGTTGTTTGCCCTTTCCAAAGAATCCTGACGTGGTATCGCAGCCACTAATTGCATGAATGAGTAAGATAGATTCTTTACAATTGCGGACAATATTAGATGACTGTATAAGGTCTTCGAACTATACAGCCGTTTTTTAACATTACCTAGGCTTGAGCCTCCTTTTGGAATATGATATCTGTGTCCTCTGGGGTAAGTGCAATTATTAAAACAAGTAGGTCGACGTCTTGACCAACCACTACGACTTGTTCGTTTTCCTGTGATTTTTTTATAACAGTGGTAATAATTTCGACATCAGCATCAACGGAATTTTGAATCGATGGTTTTCAAGAGATGAAATCGTTGGCATTGAATATCCCCAACCAATTCAGGTTTTGGAAGGAAAAATTTCTCTGAGAGAAGCTTTAACAAAGTTTTCTAAATTTGGAGGGCAGGGATTCAAAAAATGTCCCTGCAAAGCAAGCAAAACGCAGTGCCACACAAATAAGTGTTTTTGTTTTAAGACTCACTTGAAATGCAATTGTAAATGTCATTTAAGCGGACCGTGTTCAAATAAGTAAAATATTACTTTTAAATTATGTTGAATTACATTATGTAAATATATACCTAAATTTACCTAGGGAATGTCGGAACATGTGTTGTAAGAGTTACCTAAGTTCTTTTATGATGTTATAACAAAAGTAAAGTGTCCAACTTACTATTTATTTGTTTGAAATATTATACGATGAAGCAACAATATAAATCGGTATTTTATAAAATGCCTATGTACTTTCCAGTCTTTTGCAAAACGACTATAGTTAATCAGTCATATCCTAAAACAACCGAGATTGAAGAACCGTTTACAATAAGCCTGAGAGCAATTCGGCGTTTTATGAAACGCCTAAAAAGTTCAGTCGAATTGTAAAAATTCAGTATAATTATTCTTCATTTTACAATATGCCTAGTAATTTATGAAACGACTATAGGCGTTTTATAAAACGACTGAATTTGTAAAAAAATGTATTTAATTATTTTACTGCGTAGTATTAATCTTAAAGTTATTTGATTAGTTATTGTGTTCAAATAGCTTATGCATGTTATTAAATAAATTTCGATTCAAATGCTTAAACGCGATATTATACAAAAACCTTATTTTTCTCGAAAACTGCTAATTCCATCGAGACAAATGTGTAGAGTACCTTTTTTAAAAAAAATAACTAAATTATTTAAAAAATCAGTTTTTAGCTGTGTAAAATGACATATCTGTCAAAATTTTGGCCCAACGAGTGTGCATATATGGTGGCAAGTCCGTTCCTGACTTCCCCGGCGATGTAAAACATCTAATGTATAGTACACACGCGCTCTGGGGTAGGCAAAAAGGATCGCGGTTGGTCTATACTTGCCACGTTTTCGGAACCTCCCCTCAATTACTATATTACTATTACTATTTTACTATTGTAGTACACGCGCGGTTTTATGAGTCTATCCTATGGCCTACACAAAATACTAAAATTTCATTAAATTATACGTGTCGGTTCAAAAGTTAGAGCCGAAAAGGTTAGTCGCTTGGTACCTCTTTGGGGACCTGTAGGGCTGGGTGATATTGAAATTCGAATATCGATATTAAAAAAAATATTGATATATCGATAAATATCGATATTTTATTTTTTAAATATCGTTATTCGATATATCGATAAAAATATCGATAGATCGAATTTTTGCCCAGCCCTACCTGTATCTCCGTTAAGGGGCACTTTAGGTTTTTTCCCTTTTTTTTTCTGTGGTTTTTTTTTTATATGACAATTGTCATACCGCAAAAGTACCGGTAGTTATTTTGACCTCGTATCCGAGAGTATGCCATGTACTCAGGGGGGTGTCACAAAATATAGGAGCCTATGACAACAAACGAATTACCCGCAGAACCAACGAAGCGGGGCAGGGGGGGACTACGTATCAACTAGGGAATTGTTTTTTTACACTAAAAGTTTAGTTTTATTAATAATTCTCGTTGTTTATGCAACTTTTTGTAAAATAAACCCTTTTTTTTCTGGGCATGTACTTACCGGACACCCTGTAGGTACCCAGTCGACCCTAATTAAAAAAAAATTAAATAAATTACCAGATTTTTAAACTCTTCAAAAATTTTCATCATCGTTTCCTGTGACGTGTGGTTCAAATACTAAAAAAAAATTGTGTTAAAAAAACCTTGAAGTCTGTGATTTAGTTTGTTTTTCTGCTTACTCAATGATTTTTCCTCTATGAAACTTTGCAGAGGCGCATTCCAAATGGCACCATTTAAAAAAGCTACTAGAGAATCAAAAACCCAGGAATTATCGTCTTCGGCCATACTTATTTTTTGTTTGATTTTTAATAATACCGTAGACAAATTATTTATTTAGGCGATAACGGAATAATTAACCTTGTAGTGTTTGTATGATGCGGCATGGTAAAGTCGCGGTCGCCATGGAAAATGTAAGTGGAAAGGTGAAAAATTGGGAAAATCCCAGGGAAAATTTTTTGATTAGTCCTTGTTAACAAATTCTTCTATAAAGTGGATTTGTAGATCTTAAGATTGTTACAAAAGAAATTGCATATATTATGAAAAATGGGAATTGCTACGCCGGCAACACTGTATTTAAACAGACCTACAGCATATTCCGGACATTCGATTGGTCCGCTCTTTGTCTATTCTTTTCAGTAAAGAAAGATAGTAATACTTAATACTACTAATTTTACTAGACTAACCAATTTCTTAATAAACAGTTGTTTGTCAGTTTGATGTCAAGGTGAAAGGTAAAAGAAATTTTTATAAAAATTTTTGGTGGTTTTCTCGTTTTGGCATTTCTTGCCGTTGTTGATTACGTGTACTTTTTTTGTACGGCTCCTGGAGGTTCAAAGATAACGGAACGTTGTTGGCTTCTTTTTAAAATAATTACTCGGCAGCACAGGAGTAAAGGTTAGTTTTGTGTTTTCAATTTATGTTTAGTTAGTTTGGAAAATAATGTTTTTTTTTATTTTAGAGCCAAAATGGGTGTCGCCGGTATATTTAAATTTGTTTTTCGAAGATTGTTCGAAATATTTGTAATTGCAGCTATACTCGTTCTTATTCCGAATTTACCGCCAAGGGCGAATTTTTCAAAACCATTTACGTAAGTAGAATAGAGTAAGGTAATTTACATAGTTGCTTATTTTTAATTACTTATTTAATGCTTTGAATTAATGTAAGTAAATTTTAAAAATTAATTTCTTTGGTTATGGAAAAGTAGAATCCTATCAACGATCATCCTATTCAACCAAAGAAAAACTTAGTGGAGCTAAGTGAATATATATACCTCGATATATACCCACTGATACAGATTATACTTTGAACTCTGATAAAATACATAAATTACTAATTCAAATTTAATTTTGTTCTTTGACGCCAAGTTTATATTATTTTTTCATTGTCTGACGTTTTTTCCAATTATTGTAGTCCCCTGTATTACCTTTCAATTGGAGAAATAAACGATATTATTATTATTATTATTATTATTCATTACTTTACAGCTAAGTAAAAATAAATAGATTTAATGATTATGATTTCATGTCGGAATTTTGTTAGTATTAGTACTTAATTATCTTGGTATTTTAATTTTATAGATATTTTATCACTATCAGTAACAACGGGACTTAGTCAGCATTCACCTCGCAGTGCATGTTTTACAGTACTTATATAGCAGTAGAGTAGTAGTCCACAGACTGCAAGTTTAAACTAGGTGCCATAAGTATTGCTAATCGACTCCCGAAGATGCCTCTTAATATTGGCACCTACCTAAAAACTAACTGAATTTTTTTTATTGTCTTTCTTTGTAATATAGGTACTCCTGCGGCTGTTGTTAGCTAATATATTGCTGAAATTTTCAATATGTATAAGAGAAGTCAAAATTTCACTGAAAAATTTAAATCTTATATAGGTATATAAATAGTTTAACTTGAATTTGTTTTTGTATTATTTATGGTCATAGAAAAAGGAGTGTGTAACACGTGCGTGAAAACTTTTTATACACAAATGTGATGTTTTACATGAGTTGACTTCACGCACTTGATACACAATATACTATTCTTGCATAATATTTGAAGGATTTTTTTAATGCATAATTTGTACAATCTGTTCACCCCATTTTAGTATCAAATATTGATTATTTAAAATTACAACAGGGAAATGTGATTTATTATAGAGTGACCCCCTCCAAACCATTAACTGGCAGCCTAGCGGTAAACGATCGTCTTAATGACGTTGAAATTTGGCACAAGGGCGATTTTACAGGCCCTGAAGCGTTTGTAGATTTAAATGGAGAATTGTACACTAGTTTGTCTTCTGGTGATATTGTCAAACTGACGGGTAAGTAGTGGTAATAACTTGTATTTGTCTTTGGCAAATTTTGTGATCATCCAATGACGTCAACGTAACAAATGCACTTGTTTTTTTCAAATATTGTTTAAATACCTACCGTTCCTTGGTTCTTCTAAAGTTCTCTCTAGCTTTTCTAAAGTTAACCAAATTCAGTAAACATTTTCTGGATTCATAAAAGTTTCCTGAGGTTCATTGGCGGTCAAGTTTATACATGTTCTAGCGATAATTTTATCACACAGTCTAAATAAAATAAATAAATTCATAAGAACTGCATTTGAATGTTTTTGTTCCATGATTTTTAAGGTTATTCAGCACCTCTATCAGTAATAATTTACAAAATACCACAACAATAACAGAAGCAGGGTTGCACAGGAAGAAAAAATAATAACTAAGTACTTGTTATGTTTCACAAATTTAATCAGTTTCAGAGGCCTGATTTTTTGTTTTTATCGCTTTTAGTTTTATTGTTTTTGATAAATTTACCTAAAGAGTTATTAGTTTTGTAAGACAAACTTATATCAAGTCTATTAAGAAAATGTCAGTTACTTTGCTAGGTTGTCCAAAGAAAGTGGCAATTATAATTAGGGCTGCACCGAGTACCGAGTAGTTCGGTGCTCGGCCAGAATGTTCACCGAGTAATGAGTACTCGGTGCTCGGTCTTATATTCATTACTCGGCCCAGTATAGTAGAATATTAGAAGCCATCCTTTTCGGCATGTCAAAAACAGTAAGTAATGAGACATATGAATCCCAGCTGCCCGAAATCAACAATGAATGAGTTTTGTGTTACTTTTAACTTGATTTCTATGATGTTATATTAGATATTAAATAATATCTATATTATCTATATCTATATAATATGATATATATACAGGGTGGCCCATTACTGCGACCAAGGTCAATTTCTCCTGCTCCTGTACCATTAAAGATAGCGGAAAACTTTTGACAAAGCTTATTAAGGGTTAAGAGTTGCTTCTTTTAAAATTAATTCCGTCTATACTATACAGGGTGCTCCAAAAAAGCGGAACGATAAAAATTTTCCATTTTTGTGTTTTTTTTTTAATTTTCAGATTCTACATAAAATTATAATTATTTTTTATTAAATGCATTATTAGTCCATACTTAATAGTTTCCGAGATGTTGACCTTTTGAAAAATATCATTACTCGGCAGCCGAGTACTAGGTACTCGGTCAATACCTTCAGCCGAGTACTCGGTACTCGGTCAAGTTAAAAAACAGGGCTCGGTGCAGCCCTAATTATAATATATTATAATTAATTTGTGTTGGGCTACATGCTTGGTGAAACTGTTGTTCCATTGCACAGGAAGAAAAAACAATAACTACTTATTATGTTTCACAAATTTAATCAGTTTCCTGACACGTGTTTCGGCCCTTTCGGGTCATTTTCAAAGGAGTACAAAAAGATACTAAATTCTACGTGACATTACAAAGGTATTTACGGGGGTATTTATATCATTATGGTAACTATAAACGTGTCATAAAATTAAAATCAGGATTAGAAGATTGAATGGTCAACTGAGGGTTTTCCAAATTTATTAAAGGTACAGATACCTAGGTATTTAGTCCTAAATAAGTGCGCTATTAAGAATTAGGGACCTAATTCTTCTTAATTATATTATATATTTTATTTTATATTAATTATTATATAATTCTTCTTAATCCCCCACGTGTAGGGTTGTGGATTTGACCGGTCAATTTGTTTTTGGTCAATTGACTGAAATAAATTAAAATTTAAAAATACAGTGGATGAACCTAACTATACTTGCCAAATTTCTTATTTTGTATTTTGGAAAAAATTAATTTTTTATAACAAGTTTTGCTTGTTCTGAAAAGTCTATTGCCATACCTAAATTTTATACAGGGTGGGCAAATGGATGATATAGTTAGGTCCATCCAGGTACACATTCTATAAGTGTATATCTCAATAGTTGCTCCACAGTAGATACATTTCCCTTTTACTTAGTTTTCTTCTCTTATTTCGGTAAAACAATTCCAAATTTTGGTTTTGGACTTCCCCAAACTCATCGTAAATGCGACGTCGCGTCGTTAGTTCACAAAAATGCAATGCAAGTGCAAACCCTAACTCTGGCAAATACGAAATGAAAATAAATAGACTGAGAAGGAAATGGTATAAAAAGAGAATAACAATAAGTTCTCCATTCCTTTCCTTCATTGTGATTGAATCCGTTCCGGGAACCACTAATAAACGAGGCCGACTATTGGGATTCCCAGAATCAGGTGTTATGGTTTTCTTAAATAACGGCGCTATAACGATACACTAAACATTATCCTGGGTGGTAGGAGGTAATCTGGACAGATCACAAATCCATAAATAATAAAATAAAATTGATATATTTTGACCGAATTTGACGGGTCAAATACGTCATGGTCAATTGACCATGCCCAACTCTACCCACGTGCTTCCCTAATTCTTAACCCAACTATCATTTTTTGTTTTATAGTGGTAATGGTTACATTTCTATTACCTGTTCTATAAAACCTAAGAACCTATGCATTTTTGGCAAAACGTAACCCCTATAGCTCCTAAATGGAGAATCGTATAATGGTAACGGTGACCAATTTGTAGTTTCATAAGACACTTCTACTTTCGATTTAATTATAACTAAGAGGTTGGTGTTACCTTTATAAATCATATATAGGTTTTATAACGGTAAGTAACACGTTTTCGTTACCATTAAAATACCAAAATATTCTTTATAAAAGCTTTTATAAATATTGCCACCTAAAACTGTTCATAAACACCAAGAAAAATTGAGCACGCGCATGAAAAACAAAGCGCCGTATGTTGCTTTTCGCTTTATCTCTTTCAATATCATTTGCTTACATTATTTTCTATTTCGAGTCCTTGTGTTGTAACTATTACCTATCACTCTTAGTTGTCAGCTATGGATATTTGCTTTGTTATTATTTTAATGGCGTCTGTAAAGTTACATATTATTAAAATAACTTTAGATAGTCTGAGATTTTGCTGTGACTACTTAATTTTATGTGCCACGAAAAATGTATGGCATAGTTTTATATGCTACCCTTCTTAAAATTAAAGCGCCTTTGTTTTGGGCATTTTGAAACAAAATTTTATTAAAAACCTTGTAATTATAATTATATTTTATAATGTTTTTTTATTAGATTAGAAGGCAGCACATTCTTTAACTGCGTGCATTTGAAGAAATATGCCCCCTATTTTCAGTAATTATTGTTTACAATGCTATATTTTAATTTTTTATTGTGATCTTGATGTCAATAATAACTTTAGATAGTCTGAGATTTTGCTGTGACTACTTAATTTTATGTGCCACGAAAAATGTATGGCATAGTTTTATATGCTACCCTTCTTAAAATTAAAGCGCCTTTGTTTTGGGCATTTTGAAACAAAATTTTATTAAAAACCTTGTAATTATAATTATATTTTATAATGTTTTTTTATTAGATTAGAAGGCAGGCACATTCTTTAACCGCGTGCATTTGAAGAAATATGCCCCCTATTTTCAGTAATTATTGTTTACAATGCTATATTTTAATTTTTTATTGTGATCTTGATGTCAATAAGAAAAAACATTAAAATGGCCGCCAAATAAAACTTAGTAAAGTCGCCATATTCGCCTTTTAAAAACTTTTAATTTTATATGGACCTTGAAGTTATATTAAAAAACTTGGAAACTTCTATAACACTTGCCAACGTTTCTTATAGAACTATTGCTCTTGCAATAAAACCGAAGGTGCCTCCTTATACCCATAGTTTTATAAAACACCAAAAAAGTTTTTATAGGTACCAATAGTAACCAATAAACCAATCGAAAAACATAACTGCGCAAATGTCAAGTGTCGACATAACCTCTCTTTTTAGTATAATGTCATTGCGTTTTTTAATCGTTTGTTTTGAAAAAATATAAGAGAAGAGATAAAAAAAAGTAAAAATGCCTTTTATAATTGTGCAAACTAAAGAGTTCGGAAGAAAGGCACCTTCCCTGACGATTGTTCCCAGCGGATGGGAGCGCAACGGCGTGTTGTTTTGGCCCCCAAAAAGATTAATAAATACAACTGGAAGCAAAGTGATCCGGGACCCGAATTCCGTACCGGAATCCGATTGGGACCAATGCGATTGTATACAAAAAGGGCCAATTTTATATTATATAAATCGGCAGAATCCGAACTAGCTGCTATGTCTTACAATACTGATAGCGAAGAAGTTGAAGCTATGGAGAAACCTCAGAAACTATGCCCAAAATTAAATAATCCCAAAAAGCGTTTAAACGTTATAACCTCAAAAACATAACCTCTCTTTTTTACTTAGGTATTACTGGGTCTATAAGTTTTATAACATTCCTTCAGTTTTAAAGAAGCTATAGAATATTTATTGGGTGCTTAAACATTTGTAAGGTTTTTATAGAAAAAGCTATAAAACTCCTAGAGTAAAAGTATTATAATGAGGTGTTTAAGAGCACTATAAAACCTTTTTATAAAACTTTAAGTAATCAACACTAAGGGATTTATAGTTTAAGTAACAGAAACGTTTTAGATGCAATATTATAAAACTTAAAGTATTGTAGTATTTATTAGATGCCCTACAAAACTTGTAACACCCATGGTTTTGTTATAAAACTAAAAAAACCATAATAAAAGTTAAAGTTCCTTATAAATCCTTTATAAATATTGGTTACCTTATAATAAAACCTTAAGCTGTGAAATATGTTAGTTGGGAATAGCACACTTATTTAGGACTAAATATGTATCTGTACCTTTAATAAATTTGGAAAACCCACAGTTGACCATTCAATCTTCTAATCCTAATTTTAATTTTATGACATGTTTATAGTTACCATATAATGATATAAATACCTTTGTAATGTCACCTAGATTTAGTATCTTCTTGTACTCCTTTGAAAATGACCCGAAAGGGCCGAAACACGTGTCAGGAAACTGATTAAATTTGTGAAACATAACAAGTAGTTATTATTTTTTCTTCCTGCGCAGTGGAACAACAGTTTCACGAAGCATGTAGCCCAACACAAATTAATTATATAAACGGAAGTGACATAATTCTTATGTCAAACAACAAATCATGGCATAAGTACTTACTAAAAAACAGAATGGAAATTAAATTGTCGAGAAAATTTTACAAATAATCACTTATGTGTCGAAAACTTGACTAGTTGGATGTAGATATGATATACAAAAATAAAAAGCCAATTTAAGTAGCTTTTCAAATCAATGATAATATACAGGGTGTTACATTTAAAAAAATATACCTACTGATGGTGACGTTTTCAAGTAACCAAATTAACTGTATTTTTAAACCACCCTGTATATAGCAACTAAGTTTTGGGTGTAGGGTTAAAAGCCCCCTGGTATTACTTAACTGTCCACAAAATTTCAGAGGTTTAAGTAATAGTTCAGAGTTAAAAAAATATAAACACTTTTGTAAGTTAACGTTTTCCGTCGCAAAAATTGGAATTTAATTTTATTAATATTTTAGAAACGGTAGGTAAGAGATAGGTATAGGATAATATTAAAGAGATTTGTTAAATAATTAATATATGTAATAAATATAATAATAATAATAAATATACAGTATGTCTCTGTAAGTTTGCATCATATGGAAAACTTTTTTATTATTCATTTTACGAAAAAAAGTTATTCTTCATAAAAAGCTCTGCATGGTCTAAAACCTAAAATACAACCATCAAATATCGAAATTTTCCAGTCATATACGAGGTTTGTCAAAAAATGTGAATTTTTGCAAAGAATGTAAATTTTTCCCAAGAGTAAAGTACCTTTATTTTTGACATTATCAAAAATTGTTATTAAAAAAAGTTGATCAGAACTAAATACCACATCTAAATATGCAATGACACGCATTAAATTAATTAAATAATTAAAAATTAAATAATTAATAATAAATTAATAAAATAATTTTTCAACATAAATGTGTATAATTGCATATTTAGACGTGGTTTTTAGTTCCGATCAACTTTTTTTAATAACAATTTTTGATAATGTCAAAAATAAAGGTACTTTACTCTTGGGAAAAATTTACCTTCTTGGCAAAAATTCACATTTTTTGACAAACCTCGTATATGACTGAAAAATTTCGATATTTGATGGTTGCATTTTAGGTTTTAGACCATGCAGAACTTTTTATGAAGAATAACTTTTTTTCGTAAAATGAATAATAAAAAAGTTTTCCATATGATGCAAACTTACGGAGACATACTGTATATAGTGTCACCAGTAAAGTCCGCATCATATGGGATTTTTTTTAATTAATAGCTTTATTCAAAATTTGACTTTGGCATCAAGTTGAAAGAGAGATGAAAATTAAGCAAAAAAATAGTTGTCACGTGATTCGCATTATCTGTCAAATTTTAATTTTTTCCAAAAAATAATTCAAGTGGGGTTATTTCTGAAAATATCGAAAAAAGTTATTAGAAAAAGTTTTTTTAAATGCAGTTTCTAGCCAACATGCAAAATTTCAGCTGGATAAGATAATTTTGATTGTTTACCTATATTTTGTAAATTGCACCACTTTTGCAAAATAACACTCAACGCAACCTACATAAATCTTCTTAGTTTTGACAATGCTTTATTTCAGATACATTTTCTTTAAAGTAGCGCCATATTAAATGTGTGTTTTTCTACAAAATCAAAATTGGGCTATTAAAATTTGGTTGCATGTGATGCAAAGTTTATTTGTTTTTGACCCTGTATAAGGTAACTCCATAAAATAAGTATTTTTGAAAACGTAGTTTGTGTCTGAATGTAAAAAATAACAATAAAATAAATGGGTTTTAAATTAATTCGTTGAAAATAAGTAGAATAAGTAGACTTTAGGTTAAGTTAAACAGGGTGTCTAGGAGCCGGGAAAACCGGGAAAAAAACGGGAATTTTACAAAGCCGGAAAAAACCGGGGATTCGACGAGAAAATCAAGTTTAAGCCGGGAATTTTGAATGAGCAGATAATTTCGAACTTAAAAATTTGAAGTAGGTAAAAGATAAGGTTTCCTACAGTATTGTTTATGGTCTGGCTCCTTATTTCAAAAGTGACTTAAGTGCAATTATTAAACAATGGAATACTTTTGTAATTTGCTTTGACGAAAGCCTAAATAAGGTTGCGCAAAAACAACAAATGCACATTTACGTAAGATACTGGGATTCCGTGAAAAATCAGGTTCAACTTCGTTATTTTTCATCTGTGTTTTTACATCATGCGAAAGCTGTGGATTTGTTGGAAGGTCTAAAAAATGGTTTGCAAGAAACTACTTCAAATTTCAATGGATGGACCTCATGTAAATTTTAGGTTGGTACGCCTTCTAGAGGCTGAATTAAAAGATGAAACCGATAACACTTCTGCAATTTTAAGCATAGGCTCCTGCGGTTTACATACCATAAATGTTGCATTTAAAACCGGTATTAAAAAAACAGACTGGAATATTGTGTCATTTCTAAGAGCTTGTTACAATTTGTTCAAAGACAATCCTTCCCGACGGGGTTTATTCTTGTCCATAACTGGTTGTTCCGACTTTTCTCCTAAATTCTGTTCAGTAAGATGGCTAGAAAACATACCTGTGTCTCAAAAAATTCAGTCGCTTTATACCCTCACTTGAAAAAAATTCATATCGTCTGTGCAAAATACGAATCAAAAGCAATCGTGTGAAAGTTACAAAATTGTAGTAAAGTTTATGGATAATAAACTGCTGTTAGCTGAATTAGCCTTCTTTCAGTTACTCTCTGAAGAACTAGAACCATTCCTAAGACAATTTCAAAGTGATTGGCCTCTAGTTCCATTTCTTTATGAAGACCTATTATCCATTATAAATAACTGAGACGTTTTGTTACAGACGAAGTTCTACAAAGCACTTCTATTTTCAAAATAGATGTTTTTAAAAAAGACAAGAATGGTTTATATTGCAACCTTAAAAAAGTCCAAGAGATTGATCTAGGATATGGGACTAGAGCGGCTATCAAAAAATGCGTCGAAGTTAAAGATAAAGAAATTATGATGTTTCGCCAGAATTGTCAAAACTGCTTGATGTATAGAGTTTCCGAACGTTTGGAAAAATGCCCGTTAGCATATAAATTAAGTGAAGCTCTAAGTTTCCTTAACCCCAATAAAACTGACAGAGATCAAAAAAAATCCTTGCAACTGATGTCCAAAGCATTTCAAATTTTGTTAAATTCAAACAGATGCAATGCGACTAAATTGGAAGAAGCAGATAGAGCATTTAGAGACATTGTTACTGATCAGACCACGATAAATAAAATGAAAAATTATTTCAGATGTAACAGAGTAGATGACTTTTGGATGGAAACCATCACAAATGACAGTTTAAAAAACGTGGTGCAACTTCTTTTAACAATTTCTCATGGAAATGCCACAGCAGAAAGGGAATTTTCTGTTAATAAGGAGATTTTGGTGAAAAATTTAAAAAAAAAGTCACTTATAGGCCAAAGATTAGTGTACGATTCACTACAAAAAATTGGAGGAGTTCAAACTATGGACATTACAAAATCCATGATACTTTCCTATTCAAGGTACAACACAGCACAAAAAGATAAAATGGCAAAAAAGGTTGACAGCGACTTGAAAAAAGCAGAAAAAAGGAAGCTTCAAAAGCAAGCAGAAGAATGGAAACTAAAAAGAAAAAATTATCGAACAATCACAAAAAGATTTGGCAGCTATAGAACAAGAAATCGTAAAATAAAAAAGGAACTATATTATTTGGTTGTGCTTAAGCCATGTGTTTTTCAAATAAATGTTTTAAAATTTAACAACGAAAGTGTAGTTAATTTAGAAAAACACAGCCGGGAAATTTTAAAAAACCGACCGGGAAAAACCGGGAATTAGTCGGGAATTTTGTTTTCGATTTTTGCTAGACACCCTGTTAAACTAAAATTTATTTTCCACTTAATGAACACTTTTACTGATGAGACTGCTCTTTTTTGTCTTAATATTAAGGTGTATTACTTTCAGACACAAACTACGTTTTCAAAAATACTTATTTTATGAAGTTACCTTACAGGGTCAAAAACAAATAAACTTTGCATCACATGCGACCAAATTTTAATAGCCCAATTTTGATTTTGTAGAAAAACACACATTTAATACATGATACTAATGCATTTAATATAGCGCTACTTTAAAGAAAATGTATCTGAAATAAAGCCTTGTCAAAACTAAGAAGTTTTATGTAGGTTGCGTTGAGTCTTATTTTGCAAAAGTGGTGCAATTTACAAAATATAGGTAAAAAATCAAAATTATCTTATCCAGCTGAAATTTTTGCATGTGGGCTTTTTTAAGAAATAACCTCACTTTTGAATTATTTTTTGGAAAAAATTAAAATTTGACAGATAATGCGAATCACGTGACTACTATTTTTTTGCTTAATTTTCATCTCGATTGAAGCAGAACTTGATGCCAAAGTCAAATTTTGAATTAAGCTATTAATAAAAAAAATCCCATATGATGCGGCCTTTACTGGTGACACTGTATACTTAATATATTATTTTAAAAATAAATTAGTCGAAACTCGAAAGTTTGAAAAATCACTTTTTCAGGTGAGCATATAACACCCGTTGTTAAATTCGGCAAACCCTGCAAAGAAGCCTATGAAGAAAGGATTTGTGGAAGGCCGTTGGGAATAGTTTTTGATAAGAAAGGCGACTTGATCGCGGCCGACAGTTATTATGGAATATTTAGAGTTAAGGTTAAAACCGGTAAGTTTAGCTTTATTTTCTATTTTCGTTCCATTGGCATCTTTAAATTAACGTAAAATTATCGAAAAAGTCTTCCTTACAAAAACATCATGCAAAAAATATAATAAATGAGCCAAAAATTCACATATTGCACAGGAGTGTATTCAGTATTTTTATTAACAGTTTATTTTATTTGCTGTAAAATGGCGAAAACAATTATTATTTGACAATTTGCAGGTTTGTGGTAAGGGACTGATGTATGTGTAGTTACGGCAAATAAAGTAATGATAAAGTCTACGAAGTCAGTGTAAACAGTCAGGAAATAGTGGTAATAACGCTCGTCGCCCACAGAACATTTTTATGGCCATTGCGTTTATAAACACCTTAAGGGTAAAATTTATTGAAATACGTCAAGAATGTCCGTCAAAAAATAATTTTTCCAGTAACTTTTATAACCCCTTTTCACTCACTCCTTTAGGCGTCACAAATATCATAACATTGTGTCTTCTCTAAAGCTATAATCAACACAACACTTCTTTAATTTAATGGTCTGTGTGTTGCATTAATGAAACAAATTGCTGTAAAATTTTAAGTGGACTGTGAAACAAAAAATGAGAAGAAGGCTTGATTTAAAATATAAAATAGTACGTGTAATTTTTAAATGGGTTAAATTGTGATTTATATACTTAAAACTTGAAGCACGACCAACGTCTCTTCGTTTAAGGTCGTCATTTTGACGCAGCATACATTTTAAGGAAAGAAATAAAAATTTAACTTATTAATAGTTGAACAAGTACTGTCGCATATTGTTGTGAAATAAATTGATTGATGCGCCACTGACTTTTTAAATGTGTGCGCGCGCATCCCGATGCTCAGCGAGTGAGGCCGATGCAGTGAAGCCAATCACGGGCCAGGCGCGATCGACAGGAAGTCGCCGGGGACAAAAATACAAGAAGAACAATACAAACCGCAAGATAGTAAAGATTTTATATTTATTTTCCACACAAAGTAACACCATTTTTTATACTACTTAACCTGACAATAAAACAAATGTGAAATTCTCAAAATCCTCTACTTTTCCCTCCACATATTTTAAAGCTAGTCCCTCTTCTAGTTTCACAGCCCATTTAAAATATTACTGCAATTTGTTTCAATAATGCAACCATCCTCTATTATTTTTGTTGTAAATAATTTAAAGAAGTGTTATGTTGATTATAGGTTTGCAAAAGACAATGGTACGGTATTCGTAACTTCTTGTCTACAAATTACTTATGTATTTATTTCAGACCTCAAAACAGTACATAATACTGACACCAAGGCCTTTAGTTACATTTTAACTATAACAATAATTATCTTAAAAAATATTGTAACAAAAAATAAAATTCAATAGGCATATGTAGCACCTAATACAAAAAAAAAACAGTAATGAAAAACAAAAGTTGAATGAATGACGAAATGATAAATGAAATTATAAACTATTTTTAATATACTTTTTTAGGTTATGGCATACTTTTTTTAGTTTTCCCGAAAAAGTAATTTTGGGTATTTTATTAAAAGTCTGTACACTTCGGTAAATTGGAGAGTCCTGGCCCTTCTTTGTTCTTGCATGATTATTCCTAATGTCTAGATTTGATCTTCTGTTATACGCGTGATATTTATTGGTTTCTTTTATAATCACATTTGTTTTAATTAGACCGTATTTAATACCGTGTTAAAACGTTAGTTTGTTCTTACGGTAGTAATTTTTACATTATATTTTCCATATCTCCGGTTTAAATAAAGATATTGGTTTGCGGTTTTCACAGATATTCTTATTTATTCATTTTGCTTAAGTTAAAAAAGTGTACCGTTGCATTTAAAATTTTTGAGAAAAAGTTATTATTGATTCTGCTAGCTGTCGCAACGGAATTCAGAACGACTTCGTGTCTAATTAAATTGATAAAACAAAAGAATTCCTATATAGCGAGCTTAAATTTATCAAATTTCGATAAGCCAATCCAAGGTTGTACATATTTTGTCCCCTTTTACCCCTCTTGAACAAAAAGGTAGATCAAAAACTCAAAAACCAAAGTTATTCAGAATAAGCCTTTTCACTATAACCGAATTCATCATATTCAGCATTAACATCCTGAATTAGAACCTATTGAAAATACATCCCAACAATAAAAATATTCCTAGAGAGTCACAAAACCTTTTCTAGGGATAATTAAAAAGACGCCGCGAAAGGGAAGTTTCACAACATGAGATCAAGGCCTTATTACGTCATCCCATTATTAAAAATAGAAAACAACCCGCCCGATATTCAGGTCGACGCGGCGGCTTTCGAACTTCAGCTGAATAACTGGAACCCACAGGTCGATGCAGATGTGACGTGTCCCGTGTTTTTATTAAAGAGCCTATCTTGTTTATTTATTTTCTCAGTAAATAATTCAAACTTTCAAAAACTGAAAATATTATTTTTTCTTTCTCTATGCGATAGGGTAAAAATCAAAATTTAGTGAAAAAGCCCATTTTCATTAGATTGAAAAAATTCTAAAGTATTTTTCACAATAAATGGTTGACTCTGTTTAACTACCTGGGAAGTTTTGCAAGAGCTCGGCCATAAAAATGCAAATAAACTGTCGGTCAGGGTCATAGACAATTTACAATTACGAAAGTGGCAGTTTTATGGCCTCGCGCATGTAAACAAAGCTAGACACTATTAGCCATGCGCACTGCAACATTATCGTTTGGCGAATGGGAAAATAGACAGGTTCCGGCTTTAAAATTTAAATTCTTGCCAAAAAATTGGAATTTCTTCTTAATTTTTTATCAAGTTGGGAAAAAAGTGATTTCTGGCATTTTTAGCAGTAGCAAACCTATCAGATTTTAAGGATAGAAAATTGTTTTTACGGTTTTTTTTTTTAATTTGTTTAAAAATGATTCGTCGTCGTGTTTTTAGTTCGAAAAGGAAGAGAACAAGAACAGGTAAATTAAACTAGTCTTATAAAATCGAATATAAAAATAATCAAAACCAGCAAAATAACCAATCTACGTTGTTATCGCGTACCTAACCTCAATACATCACTACTCCATACTTACCGAAAATACGAAATACCAGGTATTTTACCCCTATTTGGGCATAATAAAATTATACAACGGCTGCTACTAGTACTACTCATTGTTTATATTCCAATGCGAGTCACTATAAAAGCACAAACACAATTCACTAAACTACACAAAAACTAGAAATCCGTAAATATTAAACACCCACAATCCACGATAGCTAAGAAAACTACAAGAAATCCACATCGGAATTCACAGAGAAACTTTAAAACACAACAACAAAAATGGCGGCCGAGCCGGTTCTGTAGAGTATCTTGAGCATGTCGATTATTGTCGATAAAGTAGGACAGGCCGATAACACGAGGTTTGTGCGCATGCACGAAGGTGTCCAGAAAGAAGGCAGCTGACCGGCGAGTCATGCGCTCGGACGTATTTTTTCACCCATAAAACGTAACTTGTTTGCGCAGGAGATAAGCTGTAGGTATCTAAAGGTAAATTGTCTATGGTCAGGGTCGGATTATAATTTGTAATTATAGCAGGTAATATATATAGGATATTTTTTCATGTCATTAAATAATATATTATTTCCGTCGACCGTGTATTTACAACCTTAATTAATGTATAAAAAATCATACATTAATGGCCCCTATTCATGCATGATTTTTTAAATTAATAAACGATTTTAGGCAACCAAACATACTACAAAGCACGCACTGCCGCGTACATAATGGCGTTGCCATAGTTTCTATCGATGTCAATAAGTTTGAAATTCAAAATTTTGTTATAATATGTAGTTTGGTTCTAAATAAAAAAAAATATAATCTATTAACAAGACAATCGACGGAAAAATATTGTAACTAACGCGTATATTAAATAGCGATTAATACACTAGTTTGTTAAATTACGAATTAAATATCTAAAGTCCCACCCTGTAGTGTATTTGCTTGTTGATTGTGTATAACAATGGGATTAAACCGGTAGTTTTATTGCAGTCAATAAGTCGATACCATTTAGGGTGAAAAATACTTTACCTTTGATACATGTTTACTATGAGGATTTTTGAGAAAATCCCGCTTTTAGTTTGGTCACTATAGTTAGGCCCCCTAGCGGCCAACCTAGAAACTTCCTCTCTTAGTCACTTTGCTTATACATTTTTTTTCGGCAAGCTGGTACGGTAAACGGTTTCCAAGATACAGCCGGCGTCCCTTTTCTGTTGTACACCCGGTATATTGTAATATGTCTCTCTCTCTCTCTCTTAGGCGACAGAGAACAACTTGTTAGCCCTAAAACGGAAATTGGAGGCAGACTACCCAAGATATTCAATAGTGTTGCCGTGGCCACTAACGGAGACATTTTCTGGACGGATTCGTCCAGTGACTTTTTGTTGGAAGATGGAGTTTTTTCCTTATTAGCAGATCCCAGTGGAAGGTAATGTATAAAAAATAAAGTGTGTAATGGTATGTTCATTTTATCTTAGGAAAGACGACAAAAAATCAATTGAACACAAATTCACCACATTGGTCACTCCACGGACCAATGCGACATATTTGGGACATTTGCCATTTCTTTTACTTACAGGTCACATTGAAGGAATTAGATTTATCTCCATCTTTGTCACATTCTGCATGTGACCGATAAACAGCAATATATTTATTGGCAAAAAAGGAACAATATCGTTTTTAAAACCTAAGCTAGTTGATGTTTTGTTAATGCAAATGTATTGTTGGTTGTCTGCTTTTCGAGAACAGCGACGTTAAAAAAATTCTGTTAAAACAATAAGAACTATTAAATTTTTATTAATAATTGCGATTGATAGATCCAAGGTGGGAAGTTTTTAAACAGAATCACATTTGTGCCAAAATTCTTCAAAAATAATTTATAACTTCCATCTTTTACCTATTATTCCTCTGTGCACCTGCAGACATTTTCTTTTCTGTCGTAACATAACCTCAGAAAATTTATTAGTTTTTTGCTGCTTTTTATTTGCATTCTCGATCAGTTCACTTTTAAATGAACTGACTATGGAGGACTTGAGGTAGGAGGCCGATCGCAATGCATTGGATTCGGTCCCAAATTAGCATCGGTAATTCAGCTTTACGAATAGCCATAAGATGGCGCTCGTGTTCGAAGTGGGCTATCAAATAAATGGTTTCTAATGGACGCGATAACAATTTTTATTTAAATTAGTTCTTTAAGGAACAAATCAGGACTTTTATATGAATTTACACTTACTTTGTTATACTTATTAGTAAACTCGGCCTGTATAAAGTTCCAACGATGCTTCGTTTTTAAAATACAGGAACATTCTAGCTAGAGGGTTTTACCTTTGGAGCTAGAAAGAGACTTATTTGGCTGCGTTTCATCTCTGAAGAAGATCCTGTCTTACACCCCGACACAAAGCAAACTCTACTGTTATAAATTATACCATTATTCATTATAAATATGGAAATTAATTACAATACAACGTTATTTGTCTCGTCTTGCCTTCAAACGTTCTTTGTTATTTCGAAAAATAAAATGTCAATTGTCAAAAGTAGAAGCACAGAAAAGTAAAGGGTTTAAGTAAAAGTTAAAAACTATGGAGGATCTAGTTTTCCATATTAAAAACGAAGAAGAAGAAAACAACATCAGCCCACTTCGGACGCGAGAGCCATCTATCGGCCAATAGCGAACTAACCAAAAAACCGGGACAGAATTTAAAAATGCTGCCATTGTCGATCGGCCTCCTACCCTATAGTTCTCCATAGGACTGACCTAAAATGATCTGATCCAAAATGCATCAAATAAAACTGGCTTTTATTCTGTTTCGGACTACGTCAGTGTCATTTGTCACTTAAATTTTGTTGAGGTTATGGTTATTCTCGATTTGATCATATTTTCATTCTTCTTCATTATTTTTAGTTAATAAAAAGTTTTTCCTTTTAAATTTATATTTGGATTACGGGCAAATATTTTATATTTTTATCTGTGGTTTGAGGTTAGGCTACGCCAAGTATCTGTCAAAACAACTCTTACCTTTTACTTCTGACCAGTTCACTTTAAGTGATCGAAGTTTGCGGGTGGGTCACTTACAAATCAGATCAGTTTGTAAATAAAACATCCTAATTATAAAATTTTAGTGATCTGGGTCAAATTGACCTGATCCAAGTTGCAAATAAAAAGCAGCACTATTATCTGACAGGTTTGTCACTTTTTGAAATTTACTCTAACCTTACTTTTTCTATAATGTCATAAAATGATGCGTAAAATGGGCTCGGTGTAAAATGGGTTTGTTCGGGTTTGTTCAATGACCGCTGAACGTTACGTCACGACTAGTGCTTATCTTTCTAACATTAGTGAACTAGGTGAGATAGTAAATTTGCGTCAATAATGAATGTCGTATAATTTTACCAGTTAAAAAAGTTTTATTGTTATTTTTGACAGTAATATTTTTAATCAACATTATTTCAAAAATGTCATGGTATTGTGAAAAAGAACAAGCATTAATTTTAAAATTATTTGATTACATATTTTCAAAGAAAAAGTGATGGCGGAGAGACTATTTTACCCTTTAACGCAGTTTACGAGGTAAGTAGATATAATAAAAATAAAGCAGGAATTGTGAAAACATAAATAATAAACATGAAAAATATATGGCAATGTTTTTATAAATACATATCTGTTTTAGAGAGTTTCTGATGCTTTGGGAGTTTAGTGTTCAACAATACAACGAATTAAGGCAAAGGGGATAGAGAAGGATGTAGATTTTTAAAATCGCAATAATGTAGCTAGAAAGATGATACTCTTAATACAGTTAAAAAAAAAATCGTCAGAGGGTGTACGGTATATTATTCTACATGCTGCTTCAGAAAATGGATTTGGGAATAATAAAAGTTTGATATTCAAGTCTGTCCCGAAATCTGGTGATTATCATGATTCGATGAATAGTGAAAACTTTGAGAAATGGTTTGAAGAAAAATTGTTAATGTAAAAAAAAATCAAGCTTGAAAGAACTGTCGTTTATTATCATGGATAACGCCACCTATCGTTGTCGGTTAATTGAAAAAGTTCCAACAGTTAGAACAAAGACAAATTTCGGTTTCACCATTTGTAATGAACGATCAGATCTGAATAATAGTAAAGCAGCATATTCCACCCATACGTTACAAGTAATCTGGAAGGCGCTATTTATTTTTTAATTAATTTTATTTTATTTTAATTGGTTGGACGAACTAGCATTGCAACATGGACATCGAGTTTTACGACTTTCTCCATATCATTGCCACTTTAATCCTAAGCGCTATTATGATGCAAAAATATTTTCTATGCATCCTGTAACAAATGACTTAGTTTTGGGGCTGTGGAATGAAGCTATAGGAAATGTAACAGTGGAAAAATGGTAAAATTATGTAACACATACTTATAAAATTATAGACGATGTGTGGGAACGGGAAAGATTTATCGATGCTTCAAATACTCTTCCCCTTATTATTAACTTGGACGAATCTGATGATGATGATGATGATGATGATCCTTGCGGAGATGATTTACTTTAATTATTATAAAACTGTAATTTATTGTGTTGTCATTTTTTATTATATTTTCTTTTTTATGATTTTATAAATAAGATGAAAATATTATATAATACAATTTATAGACTGATGCACTAGACAAAAAAATATATGATTAAATTTTATAAATGAGTTTTATGTATTTTTCAGTAAATTTAAATTAATTAAAAATTTCATACTGATTTTCCCCTACTCTACTTATTTCTGACTTCATTAACAGTATAAAAAGAATAATTAAAAATTTAAAAAAAACGCGCGTGTATTTTACTTGTTCACATCAGCCGTCTTTATGTAGATCAAGCCTTAAAAAAAATCATAACCTTTCCCACCGGTAAGTCAAACTGACTGATTTAACTTACGACGTACCGCAAATATGGAGAATATGACGTAACGGTCAGCGGTCATTGAACAGACTTTATCATCTTTCTCAAGGCAAAAAATGGGTCTAAACCACTTAAAATAATACAAATCTTAATTTTGTTTTAGTGTTCTTAGTTTATAATAAGCATTTTTATTATGTTTTTTTATGACCTTCAAAGGTCAAATATTGATCAAAATTGATACCAAGATTTCTAGCGGATGTTACCAATGGTATCACATAGTTATTAATAATAATTTTGAAATCAATGTTGATTATTATTTTTGAATGAATACATTTTTGACCCCTTAAAAGTAAACTTGTTTTGTTTTCATTAAGTTTCAAGCCATAATCCTTTATTACTTTGGATACAGGAAGATCCTTATTTATTAATTAAGTCCAATGCATTTTTTATTTTGTGATATATTTGTTTATCATCAGCAAAAGCTAATAGATTACCATATTTCATGAATAAATAAAAATCATATGTACCAATTAAAAATAATAAATGCCCAATACAGATCCTTAAGGAACTCCTTTTAATACCTTTGAAGAATTTGAAACATCGTAAACAAATTAGTTTAAAATTCTTGTAATTTGAGGTCTATTTGATAAATAATTTGCAAAACATTCACAAGCGTGTTGACTAAATCCTATACAGTGTCACCAGTAAAGTCCGCATCATATGGGATTTTTTTAATTAATAGCTTTATTCGCAATTTGACTGGCATCAAGTTCTGCTTCGATGGCGATGAAAATTAAGCAAAAAAATAGTAGTCACGTGATTCGTATTATCTGTCAAATTTTAATTTTTTCCAAAAAATAATTCAAAAGAATTATCAATTGAAAATATCGAAAAAAGTTATTAGAAAAAGTTTTTTTTAATGCAGTTTTTAGCCCACATGCAAAATTTCAGCTGCATAAGATAATTTTGATTTTTACCTATATTTTGTAAATTGCCCCACTTTTGCAAAATAAGACTCAACGCAACCTACATAAAACTTCTTAGTTTTGACAATGTTTTATTTCAGATACATTTTCTTTAAAGTAGTGCCATATTAAATGTGTTTTTCTACAAAATCAAAATTGGGCTATTAAAATTTGGTCGCATGTGATGCAAATTTTATTTGTTTTCGACCCTGTATAAGGTAACTTCATAAAATAAGTATTTTGGAAAACGTAGTTTTTGTCTGAAAGTAATACACCTTAATATTAAGACAAAAAAGAACACAGTGTCTTCAGTAAAGTGTTTTTTAGTGGATAATAAATTTTATTTTAACAACGTTTCCACGATTTAATTTAAAACCCCTATATTATAATTAATTATTAAGCTATGTCATAATAACGTTAACGTGTATTACTTTCAGACACAAACTACGTTTTCAAAAATACTTATTTTATAAAGTTACCTTATACAGGGTCAAAAACAAATAAACTTTGCATCACATGCGACCAAATTTTAATAGCCCAATTTTGATTTTGTAGAAAAACACACATTTAATATGGCGCTACTTTAAAGAAAATGTATCTGAAAAAGCATTGTCAAAACTAAGAAGTTTTATGTAGGTTGGGTTGAGTATTATTTTGCAAATGTGGTGCAATTTACAAAATATAAGTAAAAAATCAAAATTATCTTATGCAGCTGAAATTTTGCATGTTGGCTAGAAACTGCATTTAAAAAAACTTTTTCTAATAACTTTTGTCGATATTTTCAGAAATAACCCCACTTTTGAATTATTTTTTGGAAAAAATTAAAATTTGACGGATAATGCAAATCACGTGACTACTATTTTTTCGATTTTCGATCGAAGCAGAACTTGATGCCAAAGTCAAATTTTGAATAAAGCTATTAATAAAAAAAATCCCATATGATGCGGGCTTTACTGGTGACACTGTATATTTAAGTTTTGCCAGTAGTAATTCATGATTTAGATTTAGAGTATCAAAAACCTTGCCCAGATCTAGAAAAACAATACTAATAACAAAATTTCAATCCCAATTTTCTACAACATAATATTGTCTTTATGCCCATCCGTTAAGTTCATAAAATAAACAAGAAATTTGATTGGACGACGACTGTGTGTTTCTTAATTTGAAATAAATGAAATATGATAATATTTCAAAATATTTATAGTAAATTTATAAGTCGTAAAACTTGTAAAAATACCTATAATGTTTGTAAATTATTGTATGTAGCTTATTTAAAAAAATTTAATACCGGTATGTAGAATTCTGTTAATTACCGCTCACTAGCAAAAATAAGATAAGGACAATTTTTAATTATTTATGTTATAAACTGGGAGGTTGTTAATTGTGGTTTAATTTTTTTACTGGGCCAAAATATCTGTACAAAATATTTGAGTGCTTATTATTAATGCCAAAAAATGAGATAAGGCATAATTCAAATTTAATTAGTATTAAATAACAATTATTTTAAAATTTTATTACATTTATGATAACTGAATAAATACAGATAGTGTAGCCTATTAAAGTTACAAACAGTATTTTGTGTTGTTGATTTGAAACGTTTCAATTGAAAAATACACTGATTACTTTCATTTTCAAGTTCTGCATAATGGATATTTAATTTGATTATTTTATCGGACATTTCTGTATGCATTCTAAGAAAACCTAATCCGTCAAGTGCCAATCGAACCCGCCTGACGAGTATTTCATATTTCATACCATAATAATTGTATTAAGTCTATATCAGCTCCCAATTTAATGGCTGTTGATGATACACGTCATTTTTTCTAGTAACATATTTAAGTTTGATCAGAGCCGTAGGTACTTCAATTTTATCAAAAAGTCAATATTACTGGAACCATAAAATTGACATGTGGTAATCTTTGCAAGCATTTAAGGTGGGATTAACGACGCCATTTTCTATCGTCAATTCGATTTGCCGAACTGTTGACGATTCGCATGCGCACTGCAGTGCTGTGTTGATCAGAGTGGTTATTTTTATGCTTTTGGCATACGAAGAAGAAAGACAGACATATTCTGGTGCTGGTAGAGCAAGACAGATGTTACTCAGTCGGCCATAGTTTTGTTTACTTTCGTGTTTTGTGCAATTACGGAACCTTTTCTGTTAAAACAAACACATGTTCTCTAGAATTCTTAGGAGAGATGACCAGATAGACTAGAAAATATCGTATTACCAGTAAAAATTGTTGTTTTTACTTCAATCCTGAAAATCGACGTGTTTACTTTCAATGGTTTTAAGGTAAATTGTGGCAATTTTAGTGGTTTCAAAAAACTGATTTTTTTAAATGTTTCTGTGCATTTATTTAAAAAAAAATACCGGCATACTATTCGTTAATCGCTCCCTGAACAGCCCTTCCAAAATTAGATACTACATAATTTTTTTTTTTTAATAATTGCAAGGTTCCGGAAGTTGCCCCTGCATTCAAGCCATTAGGTCATAGGTCTTTTATACAAGATTGACCTTGAGAACTGTGCCCTTAACCACTTACCTTGTTCGGTGGAAGGTAAATTGGGGAGAAAGAGCAATAAAATAATTGATCGTCAAAAAAGGTACAGGTAAATTGGGGAGAAACATCTCATCCTGTAGCAGGTAAATTGGGGAGAACAAATAGGTACTTAGGCAATATTCTATTTACTATTCAGAACTTAGATATTTAAATAAAAGTCGATTTTATAGTAAAAAAATATATTGTTCTACTTATTAAAAACAAATATATAAAATTTAAAAAAATGCTCTGATAACAACGAACAAACCGGTTGCCAATACACCTTTTAGAACCGATTGGAGAGGTGGAAGGTAAATGTTAATAATATTACTAGTAATACAGCCCTTTTGAATTCTACCTACCTATCTTTATACATTATCCCCAGTTTACCTGCGACAATTTCAATCCTTAGAATCGCTTGTCCCCAATTTACCTACCCTAAAAGGATTAAATCCCGAATTTACCAGCACCGCCTAGTTCTTTGTATTTTTAATTAATTAAATCCTAAACGACTAACAATAAACACAAATGGGTTTTTCTGACCTTAATAACCATACCAAAAATAAAATACCAAATCAACATCCTTGCAAGCAATTTATTTATTATCTAGCCATCACATTTTTTAAAATTTTTTGTAACTTGATGTAAAGTGACAAATTTTGAAAAAGTTTCCTACTAAGGGTAATACATTTCAAAGGTATTTTAAGTTGTCACAGAATTTATACACTACCATATCAAGCGAGGAAAGTGCCCCTTAGAGGACATTTACTGTTTATTTATTTATTTGCAGGTTTTTTTATAATAATATTAAAAATCAATAACATTGTTTTTTTTTAATAAAAATAAATCTAATGAAAGCATCATTACAAAAACCATAGATTAACAAATCTATCCGATTTTGTAATGAAAAAATATACACCCATTTAGATTATTAATTTTAATCACATCATAAATATATTTAAAAATATAAGTAAGCAATTTAAAAATATTTCACCCAAAAAAAAGGAAAAATTATAAATAGGGGAGAAATTATAATAGAAAAATTGTAATATTTAGTATTATTATATTACCTGATTTTGACAAGATTTTAATATATTATTAATATAAAGTAAGAATAAAATTGGTCTCAAAACAGAATATACAGTGTGGCCAGTAAAGTCCGCATCATATGGGATTTTTTTTTATTAATAACTATTCGGAATTTGACTTTGGCATCAAGTTCTGCTTCGATCGAGATAAAAATTAAACAAAAAAATAGTAGTCACGTGATTCACATTATCTGTCAAATTTTAATTTTTTCCAAAAAATAACTCAAAAGTGGGGTTATCTCTGAAAGTATCGAAGAAAGTCATCAGAAAAAGTTTTTTTAAATGCAGTTTCTCGCCCACATGCAAAATTTCAGCTGCATAAAATAATTTTGATTTTTTAACCATATTTTGTAAATTGCACCATTTTTGCAAAATAAGACTCAACGCAACCTACATAAAACTTCTCAGTTTTAACAAGGCTTTATTTCAGATGCATTTTCTTTAAAGTAGCGCCATATTAAATGTGTGTTTTTCTACAAAATCAAAATTAGGCTATTAAAATTTGGTCGCATGTGATGCAAAGTTTATCTGTTTTTGACCCTGTATAAGGTAACTTCATAAAATAAGTATTTTTGAAAACGTAGTTTTTGTCCGAAAGTAATACACCTTAATATTAAAACAAAAAAGATCACAGTGTCATCAGTAAAGTGTTCATTAAGTGGAAAATTAATTTTAGTGGTGGGTAAAAAATCAAAATTATCTTATGCAGCTGAAATTTTGCATGGGGGCTAGAAACTGCATTTAAAAAAACTTTTTCTAACCACTTTTTCCAATATTTTCAGAAATAACCCCACTTTTGAATTATTTTTTGGAAAAAATAAAAATTTGACAGATATAATGCGAATCACGTGACTACTATTTTTTTGCTTAATTTTCATCTCAATCGAAGCAGAACTTGATGCCAAAGTCAAATTTCGAATAAAGCTATTAATAAAAAAAAATCCCATTTGATGCGGACTTTACTGGTCACACTGTATAGAATAATAAAATAATACATTTAATTATTAATTATGTGTTTTCAGATTAATACACTACGACGCAAAAACCAAGAAAAACCGCGTGCTCATTGATAATATTCACTTTGCTAATGGTGTTGCTCTTTCCGAAGATGAGGACTTTGTTATTGTTGCTGAGACCGCACAAAGTCGTATCCAAAGATATTACCTCAAGGGACCAAAGAAAGGTAAGTTAAAAATTCATTGAAAAGCGCCAATAAGTTATTTTAATACAATAAATTAACTTTATCATGAAATGAGAAAAAAACCTCGATTTACAACGTTAACAAATATAAACAATATAGAAATAAAATAAATACCTCAAACAAATTCCTGAATTATTTTACAACTGTAGAAAAAAAATTTGACAAAAAAATAAAACACTGAATATATTATGAAAAGGAGAGTCGGTTGTACGCCGTATTTTATCAAATAAAACATTATTTTTGTATTCAGCGTAATATATTCACTATTGCCTAGCGCTTTCGGCCCATTATAAGGCCATCATCAGAGCTTAGGTTTCGTCAAATTATGTCCAGGAGACAAGAAACATATTAAAAAGATATTTTGAAAATTTCTGAACAAATTTTCCTGGTACAGGTTTCAAATTATAAACAACACCTCAAAAAAAAAATAAAAAAATTTGTTTAATATGTTTCTTGTCTCCTGGACATAATTTGACGAAACCTAAGCCCTGATGATGGCCTTATAATGGGCCGAAAGCGCTAGGCAATAGTGATTATATTACGCTGAATACAAAAATAATGTTTTATTTGATAAAACACTGAATATGTTAAATCAAATATAACAGAAATAATATCATAAACTTCATTTATTTAACGCGAACTTATAGAGAAGAAGTAAAAAAAAATAATTAAATAATTCAAAAACAATAAAGCTCCCGGACACGACGTCATTAAATCCGAAATCTTAAACGAAAATTCAGAATTAATTAATTAATTCATTAATTCCGTTTCCAAATTGAACTTAAAGGGCAATATAAAGCTATTTGCAGATGATACAACAATTATTTATTTTGCTGAAACTCTTGCAGAAATGTATTTTGATATTAATAATGATTTAAAAATACTTCTTTCTTGGCTTCAATCAAATAAACTTACGTTAAATTTTACAAAAATCTTCTTTTATGTTTATAACTAAAAATAAAATAAATTCCATCATAAACCCCTTAACATTTAATAATGAAAATATTCAATATTCAATAACGACAAAATTTTTAGGATTAGTTTTAGACGAAAATTTAAATTGGAAATGCCATATCCAGTATATTATCAACTCGATATCTCCTTTGGTATCTGTTTTGTACAAAGCTAGATATTTCATTCCTTTGAAATACTTAAAAAATATATATTTTTCATTAATATATTCAAAATTAGAATACTTGGCTTCTGCATGGGGATCTGCTTGTTTATCAAACTTAAAACCATTACAAAAATTGCAAAATGAAATTATTAAATGTATACACAAATTACCACATTAAGAAACAACTGTTAATCTATATACTAGACCGAAAGGGTATTTACACGTTCCAAACATTTATAAATTAAAAATTTGTATTCTAATTCACTCTATTATTTTAAAACAAAAAAATCAAACATAACACTTCAGAAGAATAAGACATTACATGATCATAACACCAGACGTTGTATAAATTATCAAACTATACCAGTAAAAAGTAATTTCGTAAAAAATCGCTTTTATATGACGGAATAATAAAATATAACAACCTTCTCAAAAATATCAGAAAAATTAAAAATATGGCAACTTTTAAAAAACAATTAAAGAGATATTTACTAAATTAAATTATTTATAATATTTTTTTTAAATTGATTTTATTAATGAATTAAATTGGATTAACTTCCATTTTTTTATTGTTATTTTTTTAATGGTTATTATTTTCTATATTATGTTGTCACTTTCCATGTAATGAACTGTAAAAGTTAGTTTGGAATAAAGACATTTTAAAAGTTAATATTTATCTGAACCATTAGCGTATATTATAAATAAATCTATTGAGACAGGACAAGTCCCTGAAACTTTTAACCTAACAATCATTAAACCTTTATTTAAATCCGGTGAGAAACTTGACGTGGCAAACTATAGACCTTTATCCCTGATTATCAATTTTGCGAAAGTATTCGATAAGGTATTTAAAACGAGAATAACAAACTTCCTAAATTAAAATAGTATTTTTTCGGACCGGCAATTTGGTTTCAGAGGGTGGAAATCGACGGAGGAGGCCATGGTTCATTTAACCACGAATGTATCGTGCGAGCATAAATTATTTCCATATGTCTTACATTTAAATTTTTTTAATGTTTTTAAAAATCGGTAGTAAACTTCTTAATTTTTTATGTAAGTATTCTAAGTGAAAATTCCAATTTAATTTACTGTCAAAAATAATTCCTAAATATTTTATTTTAATAACTTTAAAAATTGGAATGTCTTCATTTATTTGAATACTATTCTTATTTAGTGGTAGGTTATTTAGGTTTAAAGTAAAAGGAATATAATTTTTTTTTTTTTTATTATTTAAGTTGTCCCAATTTGTATCGGTATAAAAAATTGTAGTATCATCTGCAAAACTATGAATTTGTCCATCGCAATTAATACTAAATAAGTCGTAAAGTTGTCACTTTATTTCCATTTTACTTGCCAATTTAATTTAAGTCACAGATAGTACCAACCACTCGGAAGCACGTTCGATAGCGCCATTTAAAATGTGTACGTTTCAAAAATGTTTCAAAATTTGTAGCCAACAGCTGTGTTGGAAACAGAAACATAGGTTTCGATACATTTACCAAAATATGTCTAAAAATTCAACTTGGGTTTGTTCGTGTGTGTTGGATAACGTGTTATGATGTCTCTTCTATTATAGTTTGTTCAATTTTTAAACCATTTTTTAAGGTACCAGTGACATATTCATCGACGGTCTTCCCGGACTACCCGATAATCTAAAGGCCGATGGAAAAGGAGGCTTTTTGGTCCCTCTTGTCCTTAGCAGAGATTCGGACCATCCGATCATCTACCAATCGTTCGGACCTTTCCCGTTAGTTCGAAAAGCCATCGCTAGGTTCTTAGGAATGACCGAGTACCTGTTCAAGAAGAGTGACGAATATTTCCCGAATGAGTTTTCAGCTAAAACCGTTCATTTTGTAAGTGAAGTAGATACGTTTTTTTAGAAAGGGTTTTTCAAAAAAAAAAAAAAATTTGAAGACATTATGGATAATACAGTTATTTTCACATATTTTTAGATTGGTCATTTCACCTCCACGCTGTCGCTGGGTCCGACCCCCAGGTCGACGCTCTTGCGAGTTAACAGAAACGGACAAGTCACCGACAGCGTACATAACCTCAACCATAAAATCTCGAGTATCTCTGAAATGCACGTGTTCCGGGACACTCTGTATTTGGGTTCACCTTGGAACGATTATATTGCCAGAATTCCGTTGGTCAAACTCGGTTGGGAAGACCTCAAGGTAAGATTTTTACATCTGTCCGATTTTTCCTTAATAGTTCATTAACGCCTGTCCCAATTTGGGACATACCGTGCGAGCAAAAATTATTTGCATCAAAGAGGGCTTTTCATCTAAGGACGTAATGCTTAGCCGTAGAGCTTAATACCTGTTGGGTGTCAGTAACTACCTGAATTAATAATCAATCAGTTATTCCGTCATCTTTGACAGTCGTTACAAGTAATTTGATTCATCGCTAATTTTTTCAATTTCTTGAACAATTCACACAATGGGCTTTACGGAACAGCACAAAACAGTCATGGTTGAAGCGTATTTCCGAAACGGGGTTAGAGTAAATCGTGAGTGGCAATACAATCCGGGTTTGTGCATGGACGATTTTCACCAACATTTTCCTAACGTTGCTTTTATTGCTGGGGATTTTTATCATTGCCTGAAAAGAACGGTGGCTGTATTTAGGGAAACGGGTTCTATACAACACAAAAAAGGAGCAGGAAGACCATCTGTAAGAATAGAAGAACTTGTTGCAAACGTTCGTGAAATAATGCAAAATACGCCAACAAATTGTATAAGACGCCTGTCCCAAGAAGTGGGAAGATCTTATGGAACATGCAGGACTATTCTTAAGAAGCACCTAAATTTATTTCCTTATAAAGTGCAAGTATTCCAAGAAATACAAGCCGCAGATTTTGAAAGACGCAGGAATTACTCTCAATGGTTTACCCAAAATTTATTGGAAAGAAATAATTTATTAGACCTGACATTTTTTTCGGATGAAGCTTGGTTCCACCTCTCCGGTTATGTGAATTCTCAGAATACACGCATGTGGAGTAGTGAAAATCCCCATTTTTTTGTAGAGTCCAGTGAGTCCACATTGTACCCTTAAAAAATTGGTGTCTGGAAGAATTGTTGGTCCTATTTTTTTCCATGCCACAGTTACAGCACAGCGGTATAGAGACAATATTTTGAATCCATTTGTGGAGCAATTACTTGACGACGAACTACGATTTGGATATTTTCAAAAGGACGGTGCAACCGCCCATACAGCCGCCGAAACTATTAACTACTTACGCAATTTTTTCGACGACAGATTCATCGGTTTTCGATCAGACATTCAATGTCCACCTAGATCACCTTGTTTAACGGTAATGGATTACTTCGTTTTTCCTCATTTAAAGAACACTATTTTTAAAACACCAGTTGCAAATTTAGAACAATTACAAGAAAGGATTATTCAAGAATGAATGTGGTAACATTTCTCCAGAGATGCTGGTCAACTTTTTCGAAAATATGAAGAGACGTGTGAATTTATGCTTGGAGCATTTTATGTACAGGGTTTTTCCTTATAATTTGCCACCCCTTTAAAGACTTTATTTCACGAGATACAGCAAAAAAGTGAATATGAAAGTTTTAGGGTTTTACACAAACATTTTTACTGTGCTAATTGAAAAAATGTATGTCTCACACGAGGGGTATTTCGCAGGGGAATTTTGGTGTACAATGTTTAGGAATTAGTAAGGAATTAGTGGGAAATTGGAGGAATTAGTGGAAAATTAGAGGAATTAGTGGGAAATTAGAGGAATTAGTGGAAATTACTCGGGAAATTTGGGGAATTAGTAAGAAAATAGTGGAATTAGTAGGGAGTTAGTGGGGAATTAGAAGTGAATTAGTAGATCGCGCAACGTTGCGTAATACGTGCGGCGTCTTTGATTTTGCTCGGACAATATATAGTATACAAATGCATACTGGAAATGGTAATATGAAATTAAAAAAAAGAAATGTATCGGTTTTTGAAAATTCACAACATTAGAGAAAATCGGCACAACTACTATTTTTACTTCCCTCGCCAGAACAATTATTGTAATCGACGCGGTAATCGATAAAAAATGATCCTCCAAGATTTTTTTTTCGCGTTTTTGGTTGCAATGGTTGATACAAGGTTGACATGGGTTGGAAAAGGAGTTACTTGTTAATATTCGGTGTCGCATACCATTTTTGGCAAGTTTGTATTATTTTAACAACCTGATCAATAATAACTGAAATAATAGCAAGTAAAATGGTGAGGGTGGGGGTGAAATTAAAAATATTAAGCTATGGATGTTTCTAACGACTTATTTAGGCGAAATATTAAAAAAGAAATTATTTGTATAAAAAAAAAAGCACAAAGCCTTTCTCCACAATTTTATTAGAATAAATTAACTAGGTGAACCTAGAGTTATTCTTTACAATTCTACATGTTTCGAGTGTAGAAACACCTATCATCAGGAAAACAAAGTATATAGTACAATGCTGATGTTAGCAATAGAGAAAATAAAGAGTGGTATTGAGCCGTAATGGAGCTTTCAGTGGTGCACATGAGGTGTAAAATATGAATAGTCAGAAGACCGACAAGAATTCAGCATACTAGAAAGTCAGGGGATGCTGAATTCTTGTCGGTCTTCTGACTATTCATATTTTGTTTAATCTTACATACACATAGGAGTTGTTTTTAGCGAGGGAAATTTTTTGTGTTTCTTGGGATTGTTGATTATGTTATGATTGACTTTGATGGGTTTATTGTTTTTTTTTGAAGATGAGTGATTGGTGAACCGAGTGGTGGTGAACTGGAGAATAGTGTGACTCCTCGGATGGCTCCGATGATTTGGAGGAGTTTTCAATTGAGATGTTGCCGTGTAAATCAGAAAATTTATCGGAAACTGCCGTGCGCGAGCAACACTTAGAACACTATTACGCGGTTTTTTATTACCAGTCGTGGTTTATTGGTCGGATAATTGAAGATAGAGGAAACGCAGATTATAGAATAAAGTTTTTGAAAGCAGAGCACATTTATTTGGCCCCGAACAGAAGACATTGATACCGTCCATGCAGATTTTATTTTTTACGGCCCTAATAATTTATTTGGTGGCGGTCCATTTCAATTTAAACGGGCAGACCAACTTAATATTATCAAGAACAGATATAAAGCGTTTGAAAACCAATAATTTTTTATTTTTGTTCAATAATGGTATTACTACTAGAAACCGTATGTTTAGTTTTATAATATAAATAACCGGTACTTTTACTTTCATAAGTTTTTTGATGTAACAATAAATTGTTCATTGTTCCCAGTTTTTTTGTTTTAATACCTACTGCAAATATCTAGATATCATTTATTTATTTTACACCATTTTGTGGCCTAGTTTACGAAACATATTTGGTGAATTCGTAGGGAATTAGCTTGGGAATTAGTTAAATTAGGGGAATTAGTAAGGAATTAGGGTAATCACCAGATATTTTTTAAAGTGAATAAGGAATTACAATATATAAGGGGAATTAGTGAGGAATTAGAGGAATTAGTAGGATACTGGGAATTAGTGTACAAATTTTTTTCTGCGGTTTACCCCTCGGTCTCACATAACCAACAAATTTTAAAAAAATATTTTTTTAAATGGGGTTATTTGACTGCAAATAGTTTCATCTAGTTAGCCGTGCCTGGCCATTCGGAATAATATATTATGACGTTTTATTGCTCTTGCCATGGAAATCAAAACAAATAAATTCTTACATTACCTATAACATTATATTTTTAAAAAGTACAGAAGGTTTTTCTTTATGGTCCATATTAAATAACAATGAAAATATTATAAGTTATGTCTTAATTTATATGAGCACCTGCTCCGTTATTAAAACAATCTTGATATAATCCTCTTAATTTACAAACTGCATTGCTGATAAAATGGCTGTATTCGCTATTTAAAGTATCAATTTCTAGTTCAATTTTTTGACGCAAATCTAATAAATTATCTGTTCTATTATAATAAATTTTATTTTTTAAATACCGCCATAAAAAAATGTCCAATGGTGTGAGATCAGGGCTATTCGCTGGCCATTGAATGGGGCCGTATCTACCAATCCATAAATTGTACCGATTATTTAAATAAGTCGTTACAGCTTGGATACTGTGGGGCGGTGCGCCGTCTTGATGCCAAATGATTTGATTCTACTGGAGGACTGGAAGCTCCTCTAACAGATGTTCAATTTCATTTCTTAAAAACTCTAAATAGTGCTGTCCTGTCAAAGTTCCCTTAAAAACAATTGGGCCTACAATTTTGTTTTTAATTAAACCGCACCTGTAGCGACCTACGGCCCTGCTTTTTTATTGGCTCTATTTTATGTGGATTTTCGGTTGCGCAGAAATGTTTATTTTTTCGATTGAAAATTCCAGCTGTCGTAAAAGTTGCTTCGTCAGACCACAGAACTCTATCGAGGAATTGGTTATCATTTTGCAATCGCCCTAATATATCTTCACAGAATCGGTACCTTTGCATTATATTTATTTCTGTCAAATGTTGGACTGGTCTGATTTTAAAAGGATGATAGCCGTATTTTTTTAATGTTCTATATACCTTTTTCCAGGATTTTCCAGTAAGTCGTGAAACCTCTGGTATTGATCTATATGGATTTTCTAAAAAATATTTATTTGTAGAATAGGTTTTACATTTAAATAAAATATTTTACCTTCGAAATATATTAAAATTGCCAAATCTTCATCTGCCTTTTCTTTAGCAACTCTCTTTTTTCCTTTTAAGATCGCCTGGATACGTAATTCTATATTGACGCCTCGCTTTTGACGCATTATTTTCATTTGAATAATAAATTTGAAGTATACAAAGTTTCTCTTCCTCGGTGAAATGCATTTCACGTCAGACGAAGAAAAAGATTTAGTGTCAAATAGTTTCTTTGTTTTGGTTTCCATGACAAGAGCGATAAAACGTCATAATATATTATTCCGAATGGCCAGGCACAGCTAACTAGATGAAACTATTTGCAGTCAAATAACTCGAATACCGTTGGTCCAAATATAGACATTATGTATATTTTTGAAAAGGGGAATGTAAGAAGATTTTAAAAATCTCATAATATATAAAAAAAATATTTTTTTCAAATTTGTTGGTTATGTAACAGACATACATTTTTTTAATTAGCACAGTAAAAATGTTCGTGTAAAACCCTAAAACTTTTATATTCACTTTTTTGCTGTATCTCGTGAAATAAAGTCTTTAAAGGGGTGGCAAATTATAAGGAAAAACCCTGTAATTATTTTTCTTTTTCTTTCTGTATATTCTTACTTTGTTAATTTTGTAAACAACAAAAATAAATTTGTATTTGTCTACTAATTGTATTACTCATTAGTTTGGCATATCATGTCATAATATGAATTTGACAAAATTTTAACCTGGATTTGGTTTAAAGATATATCGTCCCCCTATCATTGTGATCTAACCCCCTACGTTTTTTATTCCAAGCCAATAATTTTTGCTCGCACGGTACTATTCCCTTTTATTACATTAAAGACGTGCAACTGTGTTTTAATTATAAGGCATTTTCAGATTTACCCTTCGTTTTCGAAATACAGGGTATCAAAAAAGTCTGGAATATAGCTAGTATGTGAAAAACTCTATATTACAAACCCCATGTAAATTTTGCTACCCTTAAATATTGGCTCCCCTCGTGGCTCCCCTATTAATTTTACATCGAAATTGTATTAGACTTTTTTGAAGGTCCTCGTATGATGAATTCGCACACCAAATTTTATTATTTTTTAATAAGCCAATTAAAAGTTATTAAAAAAAGAGTGTTAAGAAGTTTGCTTTTTAACTCAATTTTTTTATTGTTCAGATTTAAAATAGCATAACCTTTTTACAACCACCGCCGCTGGTGTACACCGAGAACAGCAGCACGTCGCCGATTATTTTTTTGAAGTAATCTTGTCCAACCTTTAGTATTACATACAGAGTGACCCAATTATGCCATATCACAGAAACAAGCAATTTGAAAGAGTTTTATACAGGGTGTCCGGAAAATACGTGTACAACGTTTGACGACAGACTCCTGACGTCAAAATAGGTCGATCTAAGCCGACTTAGTTATATCCAAAATTGTCTCGTTTAGCCGGTAGAGGGCGTCAAAAATTTGTAAAAATATTGGTTTTTCCTAAATTACGTGAAAACCTGCTAATCGATTTTAATGATTTTTAGTATGTAGACTAATACTATAAAATGACGTCAACTTCGTTGTACTTTGTTTTATTTTTATTGTTAATAATTGATGTATGCAGGTAATTGTAAATATTTTCTTCTGGCAAAACAGCTCATTCAACGAAAAATATTAAAGAGGTAAAATAGCTTCCAAATACATCCAGTCACTCTACAAAAATATCTGGGTTGTCATAACGCCGTTCATATAAAAAATGAGGAGAAATGTTGACGTATTATATCACTTTTATAACACTTCCACTTATTTACAGCCGGTGACTATACTACTAGAAAACGTCATTTTATGGTATTAGTCTACATACTAAAAATCATTAAAATCGATTAGCAGGTTTTCACGTAATTTAGGAAAAACCAATATTTTTACAAATTTTTGACGCCCTCTACCGGCTAAACGAGACAATTTTGAACATAACTAAGTCGGCTTAGATCGACCTATTTTGACGTCAGGAGTCTGTCGTCAAACGTTGTACACGTATTTCGGTGTTACCTTTAGTTATCTGCGACCAAATCAATTATTGGTTCATTTACTTGTGGAAAACAATATTTTTGTTTTAAATATCTTTAATTGTTGTTTCTTAGGTTGATCGGGTTAAACGTACTGTACCCGTTGAAACTCCAAAGCCTACTGAAGCTCCTAAAGTAACCACCACCACCCCAAGACCCACAACAACTACTCCAAAAGCAACGACCACCACCCCACGCCCTACAACTACTACTCCAAAACCAACGACCACCACCCCACGCCCTACAACTACTACCTCTAAACCCACAACGACAACTTCCAAACCTGCAACGACGACTCCGAAACCTGCTACAACGACTCAGAGGCCTCAAACTACTCAAAAACCAGTGACCAATTCACAGGAACAACAAACTCCTCAAGCTAAAAAAACGACGCCTCCTCCTAAACAAACTGCTCCCCCTGTTCAGCAGACACCGCCACCTCCAAAACAAGCTCCTACTCCACAAGCGACCAACCCTCCTCCCAAGCAACAGGCTCCTGCCCAACAGCAGACTCCTCCACCAGTGAAACAGGCTCCACCTCCAGTAAAACAGCAAACTCCTCCACAACAAAAACAGGCGGCACCTCAGCAACAAAATGCACCTAAGCAAGCTGCTCCTCAAGCTCAGCAACAACAGCAAAAACAGGTATGATTATTATCAACGAGGATAAAGCATACATAAATAATAATAGATATAATTTTCTTTATAAATACAAGACAGGCGGCTATCCTTTGTTTATACCATGGAACTAAAGTGACCTTAAGCTTTGAATTTCTTAAGGCAAAGAGAAACGATATAAATTGAATTTCAAATCCTAGTCGTGTGTAGTACAGGATCCTAACCAACATCGACCTTCACGTAGCTGTTTTTTTAATAAAAGGTGTTTTTTTAACAAACCAACAAATCGCACGGTCTTAATTAAAACTAATTTAATTATTTTTTTTATCTCCACTCATTTATATTTTCGAAAGATTCAACTTTCTACCAGAGCAGACAACGCGAAATAATATAATAACGTTTATGTAAAAGGTAACTAGAAATAGCCTCTAGAAAATGCCAATACCTTACAACCTTTACATCATAGAAATAAATACTTACAATTTTGATCTGAAGGCTTTTTACTCCAGTGCAACTAGTAAAATACCTGGAACAAATTAGTATAAAGCTGGAACTAGTGGAGAAAGGAGGAGTTTTAGGTCGTTTTCATCATACTAAAAATCCCATAAGTTCCACGTGACCAAAAAGCCTCAAATTCGGTCCGCCATCTTGAAAATCGTAGTAGGCGGGCAGCAGTAGAGGGAGGTAATTCCTTCAACGCCTATCTCTGCGGTCCCCATTGCGCATGCGCCGGTGATGTTAAGCTGCTTCTGAGCCATTTTAGTCGCTTATAGCCATTCATGAGCTGTTTATAGCCGTTCTAGAATGGCTATAGTGGACGGCTATAAATGGCTAATGAACGGTTCAAAAACAGCAAAAGAGGCTCAGATACAGCTTAACACCACCGATGCATGCAAAATAGGGACCGCAGAAATTGGCGTTGAACGAATCACTTCCCTCTACTGCTGCCTATTACCGCGTACTTTCAACGCGTTAATTATCGCCATCCTGTTTTAACTTTAACAGGGCCTTAGAGCCATTGTTCTCTCATTGCTTATCTACTCCACTGATTTAAACAAATAAGTTTAAGAAACATTTGATAATCCCAAGAACTATTTAATAATACCGTGCGAGCAAAAATTATTTGCATCAAAGAGGGCTTGGATTAAAAAACGTAGAGCTTGGTTTAGATCATAATGATATGGGGACGATATATCTAACCAAGTATAGGTTAAAGTTTTGTCAAATTCATATTATGACATGATATGCCAAACTAATGAGTAATAAAATAAGTAGACAAATACAAATTTATTTTTGTTGTTTACAAAATTAACAAAGTAAGAATATACAGAAAGAAAAAGAAAAATAATTACATAAAATGCTACAAGCATAAATTCACACGTCTCTTCATATTTTCGAAAGTGTTGACCAGCATCTCTGGAGAAATGTTACCACATTCTTGGATAATCCTTTCTTGTAATTGTTCTAAATTTGCAACTGGTGTTTTAAAAATAGTGTTCTTTAAATGAGGAAAAACGAAGTAATCCATAACCGTTAAACAAAGTGATCTAGGTGGAAATTAAATGTCTGATCGAAAACTGATCAATCTGTCGTCGAAAAAATTGCGTAAGTAGTTAATAGTTTCGGCGGCTGTATGGGCGGTTGCACCGTCCTGTTGAAAATATCCAAAACGTAGTTTGTCGTCAAGTAATTGCTCCACAAATGGATTCAAAATGTTGTCTCTATACCGCTGTGCTGTAACTGTGTCATGGAAAAAAATAGGGCCAAAAATTCTTCTTCGGGAAACAGCTAACCAGACACCAATTTTTTGAGGGTGCAATGTTGACTCTACAAAAAATGGGGATTTTCAGTGCTCCACATGCGTGTATTCTGAGAATTCACATAACCGGAGAGGTGGAACCAGGCTTCATCCTAAGAAAATGTCAGGTCTAATAAATCATTTCTTTCCAATAAATTTTGGGTAAACCATTAAGAGTAATTCCTGCGTCTTTCAAAATCTGCGGCTTGTATTTCTTGGAATACTTGCACTTTATAAGGAAATAAATTTAGCTGCTTCTTAAGAATAGTCCTGCATGTTCCATAAGATCTTCCCACTTCTTGGGACAGGCGTCTTATACAATTTGTTGGTGTATTTTTGCATTATTTCACGAACGTTTGCAACAAGTTCTTCTGTTCTTACAGATGGTCTTCCTGCTCCTTTTTTGTGTTGTATAGAACCTATTTCCCTAAACACAGCCACGGTTCTTTTCAGGCAATAATAAAAATCCCCAGCAATAAAAGCAACGTTAGGAAAATGTTCGTGAAAATCGTCCATGCACAAACCCGGATTGTATTGCCACTCACCATTTACTCTAACCCCGTTTCGAAAATACGCTTCAACCATGAATGTTTTGTGCTGTACCGCCCATTGTGTGAATTGTTCAAGAAATTGGAAAAATTAGCGATGAATCAAATTACTTGTAACGACTGTCAAAGATGACGGAATAACTGATTGATTGTTAATTCAGGTAGTTACTGACACCCAACAGGTATTAAGCTCTACGGCTAAGCATTACGTCCTTAGATGCAAGGCCCTCTTTGATGCAAATAATTCTTGCTCGCACGGTATTGTGGAATCAAAAGGTTGAACATAATAATATGAAATTCGACCTTACGATATACCTACAACTCTATAAAATAATTAGACTGATTACAATGATGCTAACTCTATAAAATAATTAGACTGATTACAATTATGCTAAAGACCTCTAGGCTAATCATTTCAAAATTGATTCACACTTGGATTGATATAAACATTGCATGGTATTTACTTTTTCTTTTAAACATAAGTATAGAGAAAAGCGTCGCGCGATGTTATCGGTAAGGCCTTTCATACAAACGTATTTTTTCACTCATAAAACTAACTTTTGTTTGCGCGCGAAAAAAGCTATACGGGTATGGTGAAGGTCGCTGTTAGTCAGGATCTCAGACTATTGAGGTCGTGTTGCTGATCAAATCAAACACGAGAGATTAATTAAGTCACTTTAGCAGTAACAAGTTAAGTGGTTATTTAGCAACCATATAAATCATTTTTATTATGGTTTTAGGCTCCTCCTGCCAAGGAAACACCCCAACCTGCCCAACCAAACAAAAATTAAGTGTCCCAAAGTCAGAACATACTCTCTGAAAAAAAATGTATCATTTTTGTCACTGGTGTACATCTGTGATGGTATTCAGTAAGTTTTTAAAACACAATTTTGTGACATGCGTAATGAACAGTCCGTTTTTCTGTGTACTGTGAATTTTAAAGTATATTTGCTTCGGTTGATTAATTGAAAAGTAGTTATCTAAAATGTCTAGTTTTCACCGTGGATAGTAAAACGCGCTGTACCGAGAACTTTTGTATAAATGATCATTAAAAAAACTCCTAGGGGAACCAGACACAGAGTGACTGGTTTGCAAGACGAGTTTCAAACCGGTTCCGCAGTAGTCCCGTACAACCAGTTTGCAATCAGAATGAAACATCTGTCCGAACACGAACGGGTAAAGTCACCAGATAGTTGCGAGTTCAACCGGTTTGAAACTCGTCTTGCAAACTAGTCGTTCCGTGCAGTGGCGGATCCAGCACTTTACTAAGGGGAGGCACATAACCTAAATGGTTTTTAGAAGTGAATACAATAATACAAAACAAATATTACTCCAAAACAAGGCAAGAGAGAACTTACAAACAAAACTCTGAATAACGTATTTATACAAAACGTAACTTCTATGTACAGGCTGTCTCCCGCTCACGGTGATCGTACATTGGAATATTTCGGAAAGTAATGCAATTTGAATCATAGGGTTTTCGGAGACGCTCTCTTCAAATGAAATAACAGCGACCATATTATGTGACTTCCGGTTATACCAGAAATTGTCTCAAACTTGCTTAGTATAATACTTTTTTGTGTTCTTTTTTTCATTTCCTATAACTTTTATTAAAAATTTTTGTATCATACTCTCACCGTTTAAAAAACGAGTTTTTCTCAAATTTTGACTATATACAGGGTGTCGCCTAAAATGGAATATATTTTCAAAGATAACAGAGGGAAACTCTCGAAATTCGGGTTGTGAAATGTGATATTATTGTGCCCGATAATGAATTGTCCTTATTTTTTTAAAATACCATAATGCTACGTTGCTATTTTATTAAATCGATAGGCTAGATAGAACAATTCCTATTTGTCCACCTAAGATATCACTATAACTAACTTGAATAGTTTTTAATCTTATTTACGGTTTTTCTCAAAATCCCCCAAATATCAAACAGTCTTATTGATTTTTGGCAAAAAGGCCATTATAAACAAAGTATTAATTGCAACTAACAATGCCATGGGCTTGTACAACAAATATGATAAAAGGTAATGGAAACAAAGAAAGGAACACAAAAAAATATATTATACAGAGTGCTCCATTTAAAAAGAGCAAGTTTGAGACAACTTCCGGTATAACCAAATGGTCGCTTTTACTTCATTTGAAGACAGCGTCTCTGAAAACCCCATTATCCAAATTGGCAGGATTAAAAACGCATTATTTTAAAAAAATATTCCAATGAAAGGACACCGTGAGACACCCTGTATACAGTGTCACGAGTAAAGTCCGCATCACATGGGATTTTTTTTTATTAATAGCTTTATTCAAAATTTGACTTTGGCTTCAAGTTCTGCTTCGATCGAGATGAAAATTAAGAAAAAAAATAGTAGTCACGTGATTCGCGTTATCTGTCAAATTTTATTTTTTCCAAAAAATAATTCAAAAGTGGGGTTATTTCTGAAAGTATCGAAAAAAGTTATTAGAAAAAGTTTTTTTAAATGCAGTTTCTAGCCCACGTGCAAAATTTCAGCTGCATAAGATAATTTTGATTTTTACCTATATTTTTTACCTAACTTTTGCAAAATAAGCCTCCACGCAACCTACCTAAAACTTCTCAGTTTTGACAAGGCTTTATTTCAGATACATTTTCTTTAAAGTAGCGTTATATTAAATGTGTTTTTCTACAAAATCAAAATTGGGCTATTAAAATTTGGTCGCATGTGATGCAAAGTTAATTTGTTTTTGACACTGTATAAGGTAACTTCATAAAATAAGTATTTTTGAAAACGTAGTTAGTGTCTGAAAGTAATACATCTTAATATTAAGACAAAAAAGAACACAGCGTCATCAGTAAAGTGTTCATTAAGTGGAAAATAAATTCTAGTTTAACTTAACGTAAAGTTTATCTATTTTCAACGATTTATTTTAAAACCCCTTTATTTTATTTTTTATTTTTTTACTTTCAGACATAAACGACGTTTTCAAAAATACTTATTTTATGAAGTTGCCTTATACAGGGTCCAAAACAAATAAACTATGCATCACATGCGACCAAATTTTAATAGCCCAATTTGGATTTTGTTGAAAAACACACATTTAATATGGCGCTACTTTAATGAAAATGTATCCGAAATAAAGCATTGTCAAAACTAAGAAGTTTTATGTAGGTTGCGTTGAGTGTTATTTTGCAAAAGTGGTGCAATTTACAAAATATAGGTAAAAAATCAAAATTATCTTATCCTGCTGAAATTTTGCATGTGGCCTCACTTTTGAATTATTTTTTGGAAAAAATTAAAATTTGACAGATAATGCGAATCACGTGACTACTATTTTTTTGCTTCATTTTCATCTCGATCGAAGCAGAACTTGATGCCAAAGTCAAATTTTGAATAAAGCTTTAAAAAAATCCCATATGATGCGGACTTTACTGGTCACACTGTATATATTTAACTTTTTGTGAATAATTATTATAATAGAAAATGTAATCTATGTTTTGATTTTAAAAAACGATTGATATATTTTCTGTGTCAATATTTAGAAAAATCTAAATTTACCTCTTGGATCTGCCACTGGCTCCGTGTGGGGACGGCCTTAAATTGCGAATAACTAGATTTTTTTCCAAATAATATCCTTTATAGATAGATTACTTAATTACATTTATATTCTTAACCAAAGAATTTAAGCAAGTTTGAGAAGCCATTCCCGTTAAAATTCCAAGCAAAATTGCTTTGACGTAAATTTTTCCTGTTACGGAGGTATGTTTTGCATTTAGTTAGTATGTAAATTAAAATGTTAGGTAGTGTCTTTACCTAAGGCACAGAATAAGGTAGCTCAGTTAGATACTAATTAGTAATAAGTAAAATTTTTCTAAAAGAAAACAGAACTGTTGTATACATTTGTTTTAATAACGAAAATATATGTCCTTGCCAATGAACATAAGGTATCCTAACTTGGTGTCTCGTTATCATATTCTCGTCGGTCACATTCTAATCAAAGCTTTACAAAAGATGCCTAAAAATCGGATTCAAAAATAAACTTAATTACCTTAATTCGACTATGGCGAGCAGGGTAACTTTCTTTGGTCTATAGTTAGATTACAGTTGATACAAATCAGTATTTTTTGGTATAGTGTTTCTCAGGTTAATTTAATGACATTAAAAAGTATTACACTCCTAACCATAGGCGCCGCCAACCAAATAATTAAAATGCGTAGGGTATTGTTTTAATTTTTTAATATAATAATACTATTATAAATAAAGCAACTTTAATAGGTAACACGTTTTAACCAAACATTATTGATTTAAAATGCAGTAACAATTTAATAGCTGGAATCATCAGAATATTGAGAAGTAGAATCGTTTCCAGGTTGGATCACTATTGGCGCTAAAGGCGATAAAACAGGATATTTCTTTGCTACTTTTATAACATGAGCTTCGCAGTTTTTCCATACATCGCTACTCATGTCGCTAATTACCTGCCGAATATTATCAAGGACAGCTGCGCTTAATGTTGGTGACTGATTATTTTTTTGTAATCTTTTTTTTATGGTACCCCAAACCATTTCGATAGGGTTAAAGATACAATAGTATGGGGTTAATCGCAAAAGAGTATGGAAGAGTAGTGCAAAAGAGTATCAATTACGTATTCATTTTTATCTACAACCATTTAATAATAGGTGCATAATTCTTCTGATAATAAGAGCATTATGCTATCCATAATACAACAAGTGTAATTATTATATTTAATAATAATAATAGTAATAATAATAATAATAATAATAATAAGTTTATTTAAAATTTAATAATATAATAATAATAATAAAAAGTTTATTCAACATTTTTTGTTTACATTTAATGTTAATATAAATTTTTTTGAATAAACTTAATTCCGAAACTCAGAAGTAAATACTTGTATTGAGTTAAATATAATAATAAGTTAAATATAAATTTAAAGTTAAATAATAATATAATATTTATTGTAAAGAATATATTTCATAATTCAGACACAACTATGGTATAATATAAAACAAACATGACAATATTTTATTTGTATTTTATATCACTACAATATACGAAGATACAATACGTTATATATATATAATAAATATGTTTATGTTGTATTCAATAAACCTATTCTTCAATCCCCTGAAGCTGAGCTTATGAACTCAATTTTTTTTTCAGGCACTGTATAAATGGATGGTTTTAGATAGCGTATAGTATTTGACTCGCGTCTAATGAACCATAATACACTCGGATGATTTACAACACTCGCCTTTGGCTCGTGCCGTAAACTTCATCCTCGTTTTATTATGGCCTACATTATACGCTCGTTAAATAATATACTATTAAAGTTCCTCCTTTTGATGATTTTAATTAACCCTTTTTCACTGGAATCCTTTTAGGAATATCCATATTTTTATTTCTCATAAACTTAAGAATATCTTCTTTCTTAGTGCTCATGTTATGTATTTTATTTAATATTCTCGAATGATATGACGCATCGTCCATAACAATTACCGAATTCGGAAGAATGTTAGGTAAAAGCTGTTCAACAACAGACAAACCATTTTTCAAACAAATCCGCGGTCATATCTTCATGATAATCGGCAGAAGATTGAGTGATATGTGTGAGTGACACAAAGTCATCTTTACCTCCGGCATGAAGAATAATAACACGTTTTCCCCTCGAACACGGTGTATTTAAAGTACTATTTTTTTAACTGTCTACCCAACCATACTTCACAACATCATGCGTATCGAACCATGTTTCATCTAAATAAATTATATTTTTATCTGATTCCAATTACTCTTTTATTTAGCGCAAATACTCCTGTCGTAGTTCCACAATACGCCGAGGTTCCATTATAACCATTCGATTGTCAATTTTTTATGTTTAAAGCCACAACTCAATAAAATATATTAAGTAAAAAAAACGTTACGAACAGTACACAGGTATAAACCAAAATTAAATACGTAAATTACAGCAAATATGTTAAACCACCTACTCCACTGTCCTAAACTATTAAATAACTAAGGCGACAGTGATGATGGCTTAATTATCTTTTAGCAGGTAGATAGAAATATCTTCATTTGCTAAAAATATTCCGCCTTTCTTGTCTAGGACATATGAATTTGCAATTACGTTTGTCTTAGTATTATTCACAGAATGTCCGAGACAGCGCCATTGACGCTTGTCTCCATCGTGCATAAATTATGTGCGCTTGCCAGTTCTTCCAAATTTTCGGGTTTGTAAATGCAGTATATAAGTATAGGTAAAACAAGGGTTTGTTAATTAGTTGTTTTTAACACTAAAAACACTTTTTATTTTGATTTCAGTTATAATGTTTCTTAAAGACTTGTGCCAATGTGTTATTATAACATTCAATGGCTTGTTCTTTATTTCTGTCACACTCAAAAGTCCTCGGTTTAAAGTATATTTGCAAACTAGCTTTCAAAGAGAGTTACTGACTAATAATTGAATACTGATATAAAAGGAACATTTTTAATAAAAAACTTAAATAATTGAAGAAGATAGATCTGACAACCCTGGTTGTGAGGTCGGTCTCTTTGAAGCCCGTTAGTCGCTTTTTTATGTCATCATGCTGAGTTTGGATAAATTATAACAGGTACGTTACGATTACATTAATTGCATTACTTATCGAAATATTCTAATGGACGGTTACCGAGATTAATATAACAAATAAGAATAATAATAATATAATAAATAATAACATTTAGAGCAAAAAGAACTATAAAATGGTATAATATAAAACTCATGCTAGGGTCCATAAATTTGCCATAATTTGACCAACTCTGCTTGCCTTACTTATTACTCTTCTGGGCATGGGGATAATATTTTAATGGGACACCAACTTACCTTCAAACTGTATTTATGAAGTTAATTGTTTTCAACGAGGCATATTAGTAAGTAAGAATTAAACTTTTATACGTTTTTATATTTGTAATATTGCGGGTAGATATAAGCATTCCTTCACTAAGACCTCATATGCATATTCAGGCATTAAGGTGCGTCCACATTACGTTGCCAACCTCAACGTGTCGGCGCTTTTGTGCGTTACGAGGTGAACTGAAACTCTGGGACGCTGGGTTATTTAAATATTGTAAACGGTAGTTTTCTAGCAATTCCAATTATTGAAATTGCCTTTAAGATTTGCAGGGCAGACATATCTTCCGACATGTTGTCAACGTAATGGGAACGCACCATTTGAAGGCACGATTCGATTGGTTAAAATTTTGTCTTTGTCAAAAAATGGTCTTATATTTCGACCAATAGAATTTGCAATTGGATTATCGCATACGGGGGTTGAATGTTAATGTTAAAAAGGCTGGTATATTAATTCTTTAAGGTTGGATTAAAAAATATATTGAACGTTCGTCGTCACTATACAGGGTCCGTCCTCAAGTATTCCAACAACATTCCTCTCTTTACCGCAAAGAAATACACCTAGCCAATGACAATTGACAGTTTATCTTCACAGAAAATAATCATGGTACAAAGACAAGCTATGATCTTTAAAGGCTATGACGTCATGTGGTGATTGATTGATTGATCATTTTTATTGTTTTCATGGTTACGAATATAAATTTTAATCACCGCATGACGTCGGAGCCTCTGAATATTATCTGGTAATTTTTGTATCATGGAAAAAACAGCCTTTATGAATTTTCTTTCCCTAAAATTTTCTGGGGGTATGTTCTTGTTTTATAATTAATTTTATAAATAAAACTAGTATACAGTTAAAAATGTATCCCCATAAAGAATTACCGCACTAGCGTTTCAGAGATAAGGTTTAGGGTTTAAGGATTAACGTTTCAACTGGTACTGATTTTTGGGTGTTTTTGTTATTTGGTTGTGATTAATAAGTTTGTTTCGTCTTCTTGTATAATGAAATGTTAATAAATAAGTGGTAGTTTTATGATCAATGGCTGTATTTCTTCTTGTTGATTTTAATATATTTTATAGCGATACGTTTTTTTTTCATTTTTTATAAATTATTTCCCAGCGAAATAAATTGCTCATCACAAAGTTGTGTTTTCATATTTAAACGACGTTTAAAGAAAAAACAGCATGTTTTATTTGGAGTAAAAGTTACTTATTATGACTCGTCTTTATTATTTTTTTTATTAACAAATTGACACTATTTTTCGCGTAAAAAATTTCCACAAAATTTTTTAAGGGTAAAATAAAATAACCAATATTTTTGGCAATATGTGCATAGGAACCATCATTTTAAAAGAGCTTAAAAGCCACAAAAAGTGTAAAATTTTACCCTCTGATCAGGCAAAACTGTGCGAGCAGTTCAATTTCTAGAGTTTTAGAAAAACACATGGCCACGCGACGCGTCGCCAGTCCCGAGGGCAGGGATGAACATATAAAAGCGATAAAAACGACGCTCAAAAAAGATACTCTAAATTTTCCCAATCATAAGTTAAGGTCGTTACGCTGCCAGTTTGTTCTTTGGTGTTGGAAATATATTCCTTATTACAAATTATTGGATTTTTCCCCAATTATCCTAGATCTCTTCCAGCGCCGATCGACCGTACGGTTCGCCAATCCGAAGTCGGCAACCGGTGCGCCAGAAATCTTTGAGAACGGAATTAAATCCAAACACTGAATTGGGGCATTGACAACAATTTGTTGGGTACAACTGCAAATTGATCAGACAACATCGGCGCCAAGCTACGTTTACGGTTCACCGGACGTTAGCTCATGGTGCTTGTGTCGCCAAAATGCAGTAGAAAAACCCGACGATTGCAGTTAATAAATAAAGTCAGCAACAATATTAAATTCATAATTATTTAAAGGCCGCACCATATAAAAATCTAAATAGTCTTTTACTTAAATTTCATTCTTACCAATAGTTCCATCAAAGTTATAATCAGAAAATTATCAAGACATAAATAAATGGGGGGTTTAAATTGCAAATAAAGTTCAGCCAACACGTCGGCAAGACAAAATTGGCTCTTAATTGTTTTAAAATTAAAAGGTAGCCAGAGCATAACGGTACTATATCCGTAACTGTAACAAAATCAATACACGTTTGCTTTCTAAGGGTCGTAAATTATGGGTCAGGTTCGTTGACACAGACCTTTTTAATGTAACAGATGTTACTTGTCTCCCTGGGTTTTTGTGGTACTTGAGAACAAAGACTAGACGTTATTACGCAGTAATAATGCCATCTTATTAAGGTAATAATAATCTGCAATGCTAGGTAAGGAAATGGGGAGGGTTAATCAAGAACAGTATGTTATTTGACAATATACAAATACAGTTATTAGAAAGGGCTAAATTATTTGGTATGATGTTGCCTGTAGAACGTTAATTTATAATTGGTGTACATAAAACGGTGTGATGGGTTTTTCTTAAAGTGAATGTCCGACAGCAGGAATGACTTGAGTGTCCACTACTGATGACCGTTGTCGCTCGGCTTTTCACCAAACTACGTAGTACCTTTATACCAAACGTGTACGTAAATCTATAAAAATGTTCTGTAACTAAAATGACAAATGATTTTAATAATTCGTACACGAAAATGGGGCGATATGTAACAAAATAAATTGCAGATTAACGGGGAACCAATTAAAACCAGAGTGTGGTCGCAGACCAAAGATAATCGTAAAAAAGGGGTATTTTTGAGAGGTAACGTGTCACCATTACAGTCCCAGACGTAATTGGTAACAAAAGGTAAAACAGCAATAAATATTGTCGCAGACATAATAGGTAGGTAGTATCTGAGAAATGCATCACCATTCTGTCGCAGACAGATGTTTGTGCAAACGGGCTAAATTATGGGAGACGGGCATCTTACACTAAGTTTTATGAAATGTAATAATTAGGGATTTTATTCTTTATGTTATTTAAGCTAGGTACATATAAAAATTGTATATGGCCAAAATGCTTTTATAATAGATTGTTTTTAAAACCTCTTTGATTTTCATTTACTTGGCAGCGGAATACCGATCATAGGGAAACCGTCAGAATAAGATTAAAGCTAAAAAATCCTAAACCTGACATATCTTTACCGTTGTACCAAACTTTAAAAGAACCTGAATATAAACCCAACGTAGGCAGGGTCGTACCACAATATTTGACGATTACAGCTAGAGTAACGGATTTCTGCAGGTGATGAATACACCAGGGGTCGGTCAGTTTCAATGCAGATTCTTCTTAGAAGTATGGATTTTACTCCTAATAAAACAATATAGTATTTTTACCACCTTAATCAAAAGTCTGTAGTTCGGAAACGGCATCGCGGATTTTAATACGGTTTGCAGAGTTTAAAAGACTGTTTCTTCCAGATTAATAGTGTGGGACGCCTGTGACATAACAACAATTTCTAGTCTGGAGAAAATTAAAAACTTTCTCTAAATAAATATACATTTATTAACTTTGGATACATTGTTTAGCAGGTACAAATATATCTTTAGAGATCACAGACATCAAATATCAATAATATAATCAAAGCGCTGCCCTGTATATACAGTGTGTCCACGGCGATAGAGTTTGGAAGAGGACAATCTTTTTTATTAGTAGGTATAGAAGAAAAAGTCATTCTCAATAAAAACGTCTGCTCGTGCTGGAACTAAAATTTCGAATATCAGATTTGCGATTACTATACCTACAGGCTTCGTCAGAAACAACATTTTTACTTTTTAGGATTTTTTTTTCAATTCCTTGAATTATATATTAACTGAATTTTGCTTGTGCTGAAACTACAATTTTAAATATCATATTTGCGATTACTATACGCAGGGTTCGTCAAAAACAACATTTTTAGTTTTTTGGATTTCGTTTAAAATAAATTTACGTAAAAACAAACAACTATTGTTGCTTTCTTACTTCGAATATGATTTTATATCTGGCCGAGTAACGATTTTGTTGCAAGAAAACCATTTTTTATTTGCCTTCTTTTCAAGTATTTTTTTATTACATTTTTACTATTATTACATTTTTATTATTATTTTTCTTCAATTCATTCAATCATAAATTATAAAACTTATTCAAACGTGGTACCACCGAGTTAGCGCATAGTTCAACTCGACATCTGAATTCCCGATAACAGTTCCTAACTTGTTGTATTGGGATATTTGCAATAACTACTCTTATTTTTTTCTTTTAAGAGATCTAAGTTATTATTGAAATTGGTTTTATACACATGTGGCTTCAGATATCCCCATAAATGAAAGTCGATAATTGTGAGATCGGGACTTCTACGTGCCAACTGATTTGGACCATAGGTACCTTCCCATCCATTTGTTCCCAAAGTGATGATTTAGCCAATCATGAAAAGGAATTGGAAATTAAAACTGAAAAAAAATCCAAAAAACAAAAACTGTTGTTTCGGAGGAAACTTGCATAGTAATCGTAAATATAAAAGTTGAAATTGTAGTTTCAACACTAGCAAAATTTAAAAAAAAGTAAAAATGATGATTGAATGAATTGAAATATGACCTGTAATAATAAAAATACTTTAAAAGTCGGCAAATAAAAATGGGTTTCTTACAACAAAATCGTCACTCGACCAGATATAAAATCATATTCGAAGTAAGAAAGCAACAATAGTTGTTGGTTTTTACGTACATTTATTTTAAACGAAATCTAAAAAACTAAAAATGCTGTTTCTTCTATACCTACTAATAAAAAAGTGTTTCCTCTTCCAAACTATATCCGTGGACACACTGTAGTTATAAAGTTTATTTTTACATTCTAATAAATAACGCAGCAATAATAAAAGTAGTTCTACTTTTGGCACGAGTAAAAGAGTAGATGGCAGAACACACCTAATAGGCTTTGTGTTACTATTATTACATAAATATCACATTTCCACCAAAAACATTAATAATTAAATCTTAGCCTAAACCTAATTAGCTAAATTTTGGTGACAAAAGTTACAAAAAAAATTGTATTGTATTCTTTCAAAGTATTTATATAGTGGGGAAGAGGACTTCAATTAAAACACTTTTCACTTTTAAATCTTTCCCCGGGGAATGAACTTATTTCCATTTTTCATTTCCAATAACTTTTATTTAAAGTATTGTATCGTACCGTCTAATAAATTAGTTTTTCTCAAATTTTGACTATGTACAGGGTGTCACCTAAAATGCAATATGTTTTCAAAGATAACAAAGGGAAACTTGAAATTCTGGTTGTGAAATTAGATATTATTGTACTAGACAATGAATTGTCGGAAAATGGAATTTTAGATACAGGGAACTGGAAAAGTAATAATTTTTGATCTTTATCAACAAATTTAAAAAATATTTATGTTTTTAATCTGATGCTACGTGCTACGTTGCTATTTCATTAAATACACTACTATAATATATACCTAATTAACTAAAATAGTTTTTAATCTTTTCCCAAATATCAAACAGTTTTACATATTTTTGACACACTATACAGGGTGTTCCTTAATGACGTGCTAATATTTTAGGGTGTGATTCCTCAAGTCATTTTATGAAGAAAAGTTCATATAATCATATGTCGTAAACGGCTTAAATTTTTTGCTGCAGGGTGTTGAATCTTTTCTTTTTTAATGAGTTTTTTGTAATATCACCGAAAGTACTTTAGATAATATTTTCACTTTTGGCATGTGCTAATAGGACATAAAACCACATGTTTTAGTTATAAAAGTTATTTTTTTGTCCCAACAGTGGCGTCCCTACAAACATGTCCTCTGATATTTTTTAGAAAAAGAATGGTACGCCACTGACATTTTTCCATGTGAATATTATTTCTGATCAGCCTGATCAATTCTACATAAATATGGTTTCTTGCGTTTTTCTCCTCAGGCACACTGTTCTTAATTAAAATAATTAAATTAAATTAGCTTCATTTTGCAGTATTGACAAATAATTTTTGATCACATAAATCTAGTTATCCTGAAACGGTGACGTTCTTAAAAACATAATTAACGCCTTAACGGCAGTTGAATCTGCATTTCCTCCCAAAAGTGTTACTTGAAGATGTACCATATGCGCTAAGGAATCAAATGTGGTACATGCATGATGGAGCTCCTGCGCATTTCAGTGTAATCGTTCGCGACCATTTAGATGCAGTTTATCCGAATCATTGGATAGGTCGAGGAGGAGCTCAACAATGGCCAGCAAGATCCCCTGATCTCAATAGTTTGGATTTTTTCGTGTAGGTCACCTTAAAATCTAGTGTATAAAACTCCCATTATCACTTTTTAAGGGAGCGAATAATTGCCTTCTGTGAAACAAAAACGGAATTCGCCTGGAATATTTGAACGAGTGCGCTATTCGATGCAAAGATAGGCGAAAGCATGCCTATTAGGTGGTCATTTCCAACAATTTTTATAAAACAAAGTTTTGCATTATCAATGTTAATAATAAATAGAGCTAATTTAATTTAATTATTTTAATTAAGAACAGAGTGTGCCTGAGGAGAAAAACTTCAGAGACCATTTTTATGTAGAATTGACCAGACTAATCAGAAATAATATTCAGATGGAAAAATGTCAGTGGTGTACCACTTTTTTTCTGAAATATATCAGAGGACATGTTTGCAGGGACGCCACTGGTGGGACAAAAAATAACTTTTATAACTAAAACATGTGGTTTTATGTCCTATTAGCACATACCAAAATTTAAAATATTATCTAAAGTACGTTCGAAGATATTACAAAAAACGCATTAAAAAAGAAAAAATTCAACACCCTGTAGCAAAAAATTAAAGCCGTTTAGGACATATGTTTATATGAACTTTTCTTCATAAAATGACTTGAGGAATCACACCCTAAAATATTAGCACGTCATTAAGGAACATCCTGTATAAAGTATTAATTATTGCAATTAACAATGATACCTACGCGTCTGTACAACAATTTTTTTCTCAGAAATCGACAGAGTAAGATAAAATAACTTTTGATAAAAGTTATTGGAAATAAAGAAAGGTACCTACACAAAAAATTATTACCTATACATGTGCTCCATTTAAAATAAGCAAGTTTGAGACAACTTCCGGTATAACCAAAAGTCGCAAATGGTCTCTGTTACTTCATTTGAAGACAGCGTCTTCGAAAACCCGATTATCCAAGTTTGCAGGATTAAAAACGCATTATTAATTTGCAAAAATATTCCAATGAACGATCAACGTTGTTTTGAAGCGGTATTTTTTTGGAGCGCTCGCGGTTGTATCACTCCAGACGTGAAACCGTTTTTTCCACCTCTAATTATATAATTTATTATAAAATTAATTCTCACGCATAGACATGTATCCTTATGTCTTCGAGAAAATACAATTTCATATTAGAAGAATGAGAGAGCCACCTTAATAATTAAATTTGACCGTAAAATCTCGATGCCGCCCGACATGTTGGGAATGCTCCTCGCCAGCTCTCTGTATCCGCTAGTAGAAGCTTGGACCGCCTTTAACCAACCAACCAACCTTAGACCAAGCACTTGGTCTGAGCAACCAACCGACCAAGGCTGCCATCAGAGGTCGATTATTCCGTAATGTAAATTGAATAAAGTTATAATAAGGTCCATTTTTGCTAGGTTTAATAAAACTAGTCTATCACTAAATACTATACCTACATTAAAACTATTGGTAATTTTCATAAATTCTTAACGTATCTATAATACTTTTGTAATGCTGATATGACAAATTATTCTAGCTACATTAAGATGGCTACTAATTTTTTTAAATGAAAATTTACTTTATTTTTAGACCCGACAGAGAAAGAAGGAATCGATTCTCCCAACGAGATAGAGCGATAAGATATACATCTCATTCTCTTTATATAACACAAACAACACGCCTCAGACCTGGCACTAACTCAGTTGATTTTTCACTTTACACGTGTTTATAGACATGTGACATGTTCATATAATAGAATGTGCTCTATAAACAGTCAGTTGTAGGCTCGGCGCAAGAGTACGCTTATAAATGAGGTGGGTGATCTATATTTGCTTGATCGTTGTTGGATTTCTCAGTGCGATTTGCGACTTCTTTTCGCACGGATAACGCGAATATCGGCTTCCTTCTTTTAAAATTTGTTATTAACGGGTTTGTTCGGGTTTGTCAATTTAATCAGCGACTGCCAGACCACTTCGTCTTGGTATAATAACGATTTTATTTTTAATATAAGTACCTACTATCCCATAAAAACAAGCGGATATGGATTGTTGCTATCTAATTCCATGGTACTGGGAACTCTAGGTGTTGGTGGCCTCGGATCGCCGTCCGAACTTCCCAGAAGCCAGTAGGTAGTCACGAATCCTTTCCCTTTAAGTTCCACCTCTCCTCTGAGTTCCAGGTTAAATGTACCGAATTTGTCGAAAATCTGTTTTGCGGCTCCGCTGACGTGGATTTTAAGTGCTATAATAATATAAGCATAGTGTTAGTAAGGGCAAAAAGGCAGTATAAATTTTGAGGGATTTGATCATAAATAACTATAAAGGGAGGAATATATGCAAATATATGCATATTTTGTCAATTTTATAATAAAATGCATATTTTTCATAAATTATTATTTAAGAGCATATTTTTATGTTTTCGGCTTTATCAAAAAATCTAAAACATTAAAGGTTTAATGTCCAGTTCGGTGTTTATTTCAGGGATTTTCCAATCTGAAGATTATAATAATTATATTTACATTTTGGTTATACACAAAGGTATTTATTGTGGGTTTCCGGGGTTTGCAGGTATATTGTGTAATAGAACGCAAAAATCTATCTTTTTATTTTACATTATTTTTATTAAAAGTTGCGTTTTCATAAGTCAGAACAGGATGTTTCCTTTTAAAATATAAAGAGCCGCTCTAAAATCTTTGTTCGCAAAATAAATAAGATAATAAAACCAAACTTACCAAACTATTTTAAACCAACCGTTTTTCTTAAGTAAATAAATTGCCCAAGTTATTCTAAAGATTCGTTATGTCATAAAGTTTATTTTTCTATATCCTAAAAGCTGGTTGTTAACATCAACTTATTAAAATCTAAAATAACCCACAGATGAGCAATAACAAACAAGGGACCTTCGTTGGTGGTCCATTATAATCGGATAATATGAATCATTTATCGAGGAAAAAATGGAAAATATAGGTAGCAACCTGGATTTGTATTTTGACCGTTCCATGTATGTGAAAGTCGGATCAGATTTATTCTTTATTTTCCCTGTATCAGCTTAAAAGTTTTTTTTAGGTAAGTCCAAATTGTTGTACTTTAAATTTAAGGTTATTTAGGAACGTTATTTGTTAAGACCGTTTTTACGGTTATTTTATAGGTATACTATGTATTGTTTATCTATAATATATGATTTTTAAGTTGAAATGTCCATAGTCACTTAGCGGTCATGTATACAGGCATATATTTGTTCTGCCCTGTTTTATAACCTAAGGCAGAGTTTTAGAGAGAAATGACCTCTGATTGGTTGCGTAGAATAAATTGTATACCCTGTAAGACGTGAAACCGAAGGGTGATACTGATTTTAGTGCAGTCGATAGGTTCAAATATCTAAATATTTAAAGTAATATAATTTAAGGGGGTAAGCGAAGTTAGATGCTTAATCAGGGAGATTCACAATTCAGTTCCTAAAGTTCTATTGTCTGGTTCGGTTGATGCAAGTTCCAGGGAATATACTTTCGGGTGTAGTCGAGCGGGTTTTAAGGGCATATATTAGCGGGTGTAGACGAGCAAATTTCTAAGTTTCTATTTTCGGGTTAAGTGGACTAAGTTTTCAAAGTATATATTTTCGGACACATTTCTCTTTTTGATATAGGTACCTACCTCTTGTGTAGTGAATCCTTTGTTTCTTAAAAGTGTAAAGTTAAATTGTGGGTCTAAGTATGATTGTTGTTTTTACCTATAAGCTTCAGTGGTTTAGTGTTTTTATAAGACTTTTCAATTTTCGGGGATTATCATAAATTAATCTTTGGGTGATTAAATTACAGGGTAGTATTGAATTAAAAATATTAATTTTATCTTTTCAAATGGTTTTAAACATTAAATGGGTAATTTTCTGAATCGTAGGTACAGTAAACGCATGTCAATAGAAACATCTCTCTTTATTAGTTAGCATATACATATTTTGTATTAGTTTTATAGTCTTTCTTTTCTTGTTCAGTAACTTTTCTTTCTACCTTTCGTTATCATGTTCTTAATAGATTTATAAGTTGTTGTTTAAGCTTGGTGTTGTTTTATTGTAACAATCAATATAAAGGGTTTTATTAACAAAGGTTGAACGGTTCGCGCCACGCCATAAAGACGCGTCGCTGCGTCGTTATTGTTAACATCATCACCTGGACCTTATTGCTGAGATAAGAATGAGATCCTTACTGATTGGTCGACATGGGTAAGTCGTTTGGTATTAACTAACAGTAGATACGACTAACAACACAAAACGACGTCGACTTTATTATGGAGGACTCTCCATTGTCTCCATAAGAGTGCTCTTGCTATAAAATTGTCTTAGTTATTTATACTCGTGATTTTAAACTTATGTGAAGGGACAGGTCTGGTATTCTCGGCCAGAAACGCTACCATTGATAATGAATAATGTTTATTATATAGTCAGAAACGCTACCATTGATAATGAATAATGTTTACTATAGCCAGAAGCGCCACCATTGATAATGAATAATGTTTATTATAGTCAGAACGCTACCAAGTGTATTTGTAATTAACTAGTGATATACCAGATCAATCATATCACAATTGTTAGGGGTCCAGAGGTTCTGGGTTCGAATTCCGGCGGAGGTGAAAAACTTTTTTCAATTTTTTCCTGAATGTTGTTGATGCACAAAACCACTGTCGTATATTTACCCCTTTGTTTTTTAGGCCAAATTATTGATTACTTTTTAGGCGTTAAAGGTTTGTCCGACATTTTTTAAATGTTTATGCACGAAACCATGCACTGTTGTATATTTACCCCCCCATTATTTTTATGTCAAATGAATGATTGTTTTTTTCGGTGTTAAAGGTGTAATCCAACATTTTTCAAATGTTTATGCATAAAACCACTATATATGGTCCAGTTTAATAGAGACGCTATAATAGCTCCATCTAATTTGTAACTCTGGTAAAGTTACCTAAATTACCTTTGCTATCCTATACTATGTATGTAATAAACTAGTGTTTTAAAAATTTAGCATTAAAAATAATTAAATAAATTTTAAGCCGGTCCTGTTCAGTGTTTACATGATCCACAAAATGATATGAACTGCGCAAACTCTGTATCCCGCTTTAGTCCACAGTGGTCATCACAATCCTGTAACATATGCCATTAGCAGAGTATACTGGTTACATAATATGTGCTGGTTTCTAGAAAAGGTTTGTGACACTCTAGGAGGATTTTGATTATTGAAATGTATTCTCCATATGTTCTAATTCAGGACGCCACTGATTGCAGAAGAAGAAAAATCGTCAGTATTTTGTGTCAGTAAAAAGTATCTAGTGTAGGTGTAATATTTTTTAATAAATTATGTAGGTATGTATAATAACGTCTTCGAGAAAGGCGAAATAGTCTGATAAACGAATGCATTCGCCCGTGTTTGTAATATGTTCTGTATATGCAAAAATAGTACAAGGCTTATACGTACGCTGTCCAGTACTTTCCATCCTACTAGCTGTGTTAACGGCGTCCCCAAATAAACAGTAATGAGGCATTTTTTGGCCGACCACTCCAGCACAGACTGGCCCTGAGTGAACTCCTAAAAAAGAGACGAATTTTAAAGGTTAGGTTATAGTTCTATAGTAGAAGATTTTGCGAAAAACAGCAAATAAGTTTAAAAGTTAGTATTCTAGTTAGTTATACTTATACAGTGCATCAGCCAAATTGAATAAATTCGATAATAAATACATGGGAGCGTGTCCGAAAAAACGCTCGGACACGTCGCGTCGATTGGTATTTCTAGTTACGCATTTTTTTCTATAAAAACTTTTTATACAGGGTGTGTCATGTAACAGTGGCCAATAACAACTTTCTTATTTTAAATACAACACCCTGTATATTATTTAATTTTTAGATTTTTCAGAAAAGTTTAGACATTTCATGTACCGGGTGGTCAAATAAGCGAGGACGTCGGCTTTGTCTCGGAAACCATTAATCGTACATTAATTAAACTTTAGAAAAGATTTTTTTATGAGTAAAGTGGTCAAGAGAAATTGCTGGAAATTACTTTTAAGTTCCTCATTTCGCCGCAAGGTGGCACAATTAAAAATTGTTTTTTTAAATTCTAAATTTTTCCGAAAATTCCCATATTAAGCTTAGACAATTCTGCATCATTTTGGTTTAAGGCTCATTGGCGTACCGACCTTGATAAGAGTGGGAGAAGCTATTGAAAGTGTAAATATTAAAATCGCTGTAACTTCTAAACGACTTATCCGATTTTACTAAATTTAGGCTTGTTTGGAAGGGGAAAATAAGCATCTTCAACTGCCGTATCGAAAAGTACACGATAGTGTTTAATAAAATTGCTAGAGGGCGCAATTTGTAATAATAACAGTTTTTTCGATTTTATCCCGAAAATTCAAATCATACGGTATAACTATGACATCATAATCGAAAAGTAGATGAAATTTGCAAGAAAAGATGGAAAGACCGCAGTTCGATATCTTTGTTCGTTTCAGAGTTATTGCCAAAACAATAATTTTTAATACAAATTGCGCCCTCTAGCAATTTTATTAGAAACTATCGTGTACCATTAGATACGACAATTGAAGGTACTTCCAAACAAGCTTAAATTTAGTAAAATCGAATAAGTCGTCTAGAAGTTACAGCGATTTTAATGTTTACACTTTCAATAGCTTCTCCCACTCTTATCAAGTGAAAGTGTAAACATTAAAATCGCTGTAACTTCTAAACGACCTAACCGATTTTACTAAATTTAAGCTTGTTTGGAAGAAAAAGGTAAGTACCTTCAATTGTCGTATCTAATGGTACAAGATAGTTTCTAATAAAATTGCTAGAGGGCGCAATTTGTATTAAAAATTATTGTTTTGGCAATAACTCTGAAACGAACAAAGATATCGAACTGCGGTCTTCACATCTTTTCTTGCAAATTTCATCTACTTTTCGATTATGATGTCATAGTTATACCGTATGATTTGAATTTTCGGGATAAAATCGAAAAAACTGTTATTATTACAAATTGCGCCCTCTAGCAATTTTATTAAACACTGTCGTGTACTTTTCGATACGGCAATTAAAGATGCTTATTTTCCCCTTCCAAACAAGCCTAAATTTAGTAAAATCGGATAAGTCGTTTAGAAGTTACAGCGATTTTAATGTTTACACTTTCAATAGCTTCTCCCACTCTTATCAAGGTCGCGTACGCCAATGAGCCTTAAACCAAAATGATGCAGAATTGTCTAAGCTTTCCAACGATGTAATCAGAGTTATACCTTAATATGGAAATTTTTGGAGAAATTTAGAATTTAAAAAAACAATTTTTAATTGTGCCCCCTTGCGGCGAAATGAGGAACTTAAAAGTAATTTCCAACAATTTCTCTTGACCACTTTACTCATAAAAAAATCTTTCCGAAAGTTGTACGATTAATGGTTTCCGAGATAAAGCCGACGTCCTCGCTTATTTAATCACCCGGTACAATATCCTATACCTATCTTCAACTGTTTCGGAAATATTAAGTGTTTTCAAATGATATATGAAATTAAAAAAAAGGTATAAATAGTTTTGTTTACTTTTGTTTAAAACTCCTAATCTTAGCAATTTGTTATCTGTCTGCATGACAGGAGTTGTCAGTCTTATAGTCGTTTGAATTTTTTTCATAAATGGCAATTTAAATGGCGACAATTATTTAGCACTGCTCTAAAATGATGTCTTGCCAACTTTGACCAACTTATTTCCTGATCCAGCAAACCCACAACTTCCAGCGAATATGATATGGTTTGAGCAAGATAAAGCACCGCCCCATTACCAAATCAATGTCCGTCAGTACCTCAACCGAGTATTTCCAAATCGGTGGAGAGGGAGGCGTGGACCGATGGAATGGCCAGCACAATCCCCTGATCTGACGCCATTAGACTTATCTTATGGGGTTATGTCAAAAATATTGTATACAAAACTAAACCCCTCGTCTAAGCTGACTTAAGAACACAAATACCGCTTGCGATTAGATCGGTTACGCCTGCGATGTTCAGTAACATTAGAAAAAAATTCTATTTAAAATTATGATGTTGCCAAGACGTTCGCGGCGAGCATTTTTAACATCTCCTACATTAATGTTTTTTTTTTGTTTTTTACATTATCAAAAAATAAACAGTACCTATTACTTATCAGTTTTTGACTGTATTGCTAATTTTTGCAATAAATCTGAAAACACTTAATATTTCCGGAACAGTTAAAGGTGCAGGATATTGTACATGAAATATGAATATGAAGAATCAAAAACTTGAATAATATACGGGGTGTTGCATTTAAAATAAGAAAAAAAATTGGTATTGGCCACTGTTACATGACACACCCTGTATAAAAAGATTTTATTGAAAAAAATGCGCAACTAGAAAAACCAATCGACGTGTCCGAGCGTTTTTTCAGACACGACCCGATGTATTTATAATCGAATTTATGCCATTTGGCTGACACACACTGTTTAAGACTTTAGTAGAATCTCTAACAAGATACGGCACAATTGCGTGGGGTTGGATCTACAAAAACTCATTAAAACCTCTAAATGTCGTTCAAAATTATATCTTAAAAATATTCTATAAAAAAACAAACGGCTACTCCACACAATTACTCTACAATTCAGAAATCCTAAATGTTTGAGCACCGTATACGTATAATGAGCCTAATGAATAAAAATGTAGCAATCGCTTTCTCTTATAAAATCGAAGTAATTTCTTGAAAGCCAATGAATAAAAATTAAAGTAATTGCTTTTGCGTCCAGCAATCGCTTAAAAGTGCAGGAATTGCTTCTAGTCAATGCTTTTTCTTAAAAAATAGAAGCGATTGCTATCGTTTGCTTAAAATATGATGAATAAATTAAGGAATCACTTTTTCTAGTGTAGCGATCGCTTTTAACTTTTTAAGGTAGGTCGACCCCTGTATCATTTGCTTGGTAGCAGTCAACTTTAGTTCTCCGCGGCATACACGTGCGTTGCTCTTAATTTGTGTCTTCAATTATGGCTGAATATATCCATAAAAGAAAAATCTACAGTGTTCGTAAAAATTGCAGATATGATGATTTCAGAAAGTTATATCGATTTGACTGCGAAAATGTTAAGTGGTTGGCAAATTATTTTTTGACTGATACTGGTAAAAGACGCCTTTAAATAAGATTAAAGCCTTTTTGCGGAAAGTGTCGGATCCGGGATTTCAAAATTCTGTAGGTGAAGAACTCGGTGTTCACCAAACTACTGTCTGTAATGGATGCAGTTTTGGAAAAGGCCAATATTTTTATTAAATTTCCTACAAGCGCTGAAGCTGTTGTGAAAGCTAAACGGTTGTGGTCAGAGAGATTTATTTATGTTCCTTGAATTTGTGAACAAATATCCATTGCTTGTCTTTAATTTCTTCATCACTACTATCACTTTCCTCATTTTCACTGAAATCTGCCATATCACAAATAAGTTTCCTATTTTCCACAGAAACGTAACAGATTACTATTGTACTAAATAAATAGACCAACGTTGTTGTATTTACGTCAACTCTTTTGCAAATTAGGCACCAAACTGAACATGAATTCTATAATCTGAACAAGTGGATAAGCCACGTCTGAATTTGTGTTGAATAAGCATTTGCTACAGAGGTGTAAGAAAAACAGCAATTGCTTCAAAATTTTATTCATATCCAGATCTAGCAATTGCTTTTACTTATAGCATTTGCTAGTCAAGCAATTGCTTTTACTAAAAAGTAATTATTGCTTTAAGTAATTGCTTAATTTTTATTCATTAGGCTCATTATCAACTGATGCTGTATTAACACATTAAACCTCCACATTAAGAAATTATATTAACCACCATATTATGACGCGCAATCATATAAACGGACAGTTGATAACTCCTAACAGTAGTAAAAATGTTAATTTTAAATTTATTCATTATACTTAGCTCCAAAAATTTATAATGCTCTTCCACTAGAAATAAAAAATATTCGAAACAGCAAAAATAAAAAAAAATTAAAATTTAGGACTTTTATAAGTAACAACTTAAATAAATTCAGTTTATTATTTAAAAAAATTATTATTCTCGCGCATTTTGATAATAAGGCACCCAAGTGCTTATAATATACTACTTTACTTTACTCTTATTCTTATATTATTACGTATAGTCTATATAGACTTATATTTAAGGTAGCAGATAAGTAGCTTATAATTAAACCCGTATATTACATTATAACTGTATTATTTAAAATTAAATTTTGCACATACAGGGATTTAGTTCTCTAGGTGCAAAACTAAAAAATTCCAAAAATTCTATAAGAAAAACGCATGTGTAATATGTATACAGGGTGATTCACGGTGGATGGAACGTTAGACGTTTCTGACGAACCAGTAAAGGAATTATTCTAAAAATTTGGTGGCGTACATAAACGGACATGCTCTACCAACATAAAATATTTTTAACAATACAGTGTTGCCGCTTCCACACAAAAATAATACCATAGGGCTCTTTGCCATAGTCCCAAATCTTAGTTGCAATATACAGGGTGGTTGAAAAATACACTTATTCTGGTAACTTGAAAAAGTGACCATAAGTCCTTTTTTTCAAATGTAACACCCTGTATATTATTACGGATTTGAAAAGCTGCTAAAATTTTACTTCATTCTTGTATACCATATCTGTACCTAACTAACTAGTTTAACCATTTTTTTGACGTATTAAGCATGATTTGTAGAATTTTCTATATAATTCAATTTTTATTCGGTTATTGGTAAGTATGACAAAAACTAATGTTTACGTATGTTACTATGGTTATCGTTTTGACATTTCATTAAGTTTAGATAAAAGATAGAAATACAGTTAAAAGTCATGGAAGAAAACTATACAAATGCAGTTTTTATGAATTTATTTATTTTATTTAGACAATGTGATAGAATTATCGCCTGGATATGTATAAAGTTTAACGAAATGTACTCTAATTTACCGCCAATGAATCTTAGAAAATTCATAAGGATCCAGAACAATTTTATTAAATGTTAACTAGGTAGTCAAATAATAAAAGACTACTAAAATTATAACTAATAAAATGCTATTTTAACAGATGTTCAAAACGCTGGCCGTTAGCATCCAAACACTTTAATATGCGGGTGTTGACTGCATGGATTTCAAGAAAAATTTAGTTTTAATGTTTTTTGCATGTTAATGCAAACACACATTGTCCAAATAAATTAAATAAATTCACAAGAACTGCATTTGTATTTGTATAGTTTTCTTCCATGACTTTAAAGTGCATTTCTATCTTGTATCTAAATTTAATGAAATGTCAAAACGATAACCATTAGTAACATACGTAAACATCAGTTTTTGTCATGGCTAACTTACTAATAGCCGAATAAAAATTGAATTGTATAGAAAATTTTACAAATTATGCTTAATACGTCAAAAAAATGGTTAAACCCGATTACGATTACGATTACGATTGCGATTGCGATTGCGATTGCGATTGCGATTGCGATTGCGATTGCGATTGCGATTGCGATTGCGATTGCGATTACGATTACGATTACGATTACGATTACGATTACGATTACGATTACGATTACGATTACGATTACGATTACGATTACGATTATTATTATTATCATAATAATTTATAAACCAATTTTTTTTAACGTAAAAGTATAGGTAATTTGCTGATTTTTGAATAAAATGAAAAGGTAACGCAATGTTCATAAAAAAAAACAACGAAATGGCGAATGCGTCACTAGTGCGGGCTCTTAACTGGAGATTTTAAAAAATATCGCTTTGCGTGCGCAAAGTTTAACTTTGCGCTCGCTCGTACAAATTTTATATTGCATATTTCAAAATATGTTTACCTATTCTTAGCTGCAGTACTCTGTCTGGCTGATGCGCAATAGTAAAATTTCGCACCGCATCTAGTATGGCTAGCGCCATTAGTCCTATCTCTCTGGCGTGGCTGTCTCCATTTCTCTCGGGAAGCCCTGACACTACCATATAGGCGTCTCCTATAGTCTCAACCTAAAAATAAAACCATTCACGTTTTTTTAGTCTTAATATTACTATTTAGGGTGTCCCGAAAATACGTGTCAAAGTTATTATTTTCGGAAATAGTTTTCTTAATAATAGCATGAATTACACCAAATTCGGTAGGTACTTCGGGTTTTATAAGGATGAGAAATTGAGATCTGAACGTAGATTCCCCACCAGCAGCACCTTGCCCATATACATTACAATACAATACAAAATGTCTTTATTTAATACCAAAGAAATTTATAAAAAAAAGTAATGAAAAGTGATGGCGACGTTCAAATGAATGCTATTCCACGCAACCATCAGGTATAAAATAAAATAATTGCTAACCTAAAATATACTAAGTAATGAAGTAAACAATCAGAAAATAAGAAACAAATGAATTACTAGCAAGTTACACAATGACATATATAGTTACAAAATTACACACGCTCTCCCAGCACAAACTTACACACCTTAAAAGGTACCTTTAAAAACTTGGGGAACTCTTAATGACTTCCGGGATATTGTTATAAATTTTTGTCGCATTATAAGAAAAGGATGGCCGAAACAAGGAGGTGTAATGCCTGGGAATACTGTAAAGGGATGATGATCTTGTTAGACAAAATATCCTTTGTACGGTTTATCACTTTCAAAAACTTAATTTATAATAATAATCATTATTTTATAAGCAGGCTTACCTTGTATACATCGTAAAATCCTATTATTCTATCAAATGTGCTGTATAAATCGTTTAGAAAATCAACAACCTAAAAAATGCCATTTATAATTATTATTATGTCTATATTCGAATTGTGCTCGGTTAGGGCCGTTACACACATACGCGGAACGTATACGCGTTATGCACGCCTATGGTAGCTGTGCGTTCGCTAGCGCGGATGACGGTTTAGGCCCTGCTCAGTCAGTTAACATGCATCATTCACCGAACGCAAGCACATAATCCGTTAGATACAAGTAAAGGTTGCTGTAGCCTATTACATTTACAAAAAAAGGAATTACACCCGCCAGAGAAGATTTTCGGTTCACCCCATTATTAAACAACGCTACACAAAAGGGGCGTTCATCACACTGCACTCTAAGTTGCGCTGTGACGAAAGCAAGTTTTTAAATTACTTTCGTATGTCAACCCGTTCGTTTGATGAGCTTGTCGCAAAGACTAAAGGCAGTCTGAAACTTGAAGATCTCAAGCGAATATCCATCTCTCCGACAGAATGAGTAGCAGTAAGCTTAAGTGCCCAAGTAAGTAAATAAGTTAAATCTTAAAATAATTTACATCGAGATGTAGAATCATTAATTATTTCAAACTTTCCTTAAGTTTATCAGAAAATAATTTCTATACTTATATATTTCCTAACTAACAAGACACATTAGTTATTAGTATTACAATGTTTACCAATAAGAAGATATCGATAGTATTGACACAGATGGCGAGTGGAGAGAGGTGACTACATTAGTTCCGAAGGGATTCTGATGAAATAGAGAAAAATGATTTGGAGAGTTAAGGTGTGAAGAGGAAGTTGTTTAAAAGAAGTTGCTAAGTAGATAACGGAGACGGATGCGGAAGTTTTCCTGATTACCACGTCTGAGCGACATGAGTACTTAAAGCGTCTATCTACGGTATAGCCCGGGAGGCAGCGTTGCAAATGACATTTCAGGTCATCTAATTCTTATCACAAGTAATTCTTATTGGGTAGTCATTTAATGATCTGAGCGTCAGCTGCTCAAGTAGCGGTGGACCTAGTCGTGAGAGAATGTCAATTATGTAAAAAAAACAAAATCTAAAAATGATTTCAGGTCGCTTGAAAATGTGTACAGCAAATGTTTATAGGATGCCAATAAATTTTAAAAAAGTCGGCACAAAGATAATGGGGGATTATGCGTCAGCTGATTATTCAGGGTCCTGCACCTCCCCCCCCCCCCCCGTCTTCTATAGGTTACTTATTAATTAAGTTGAGATTTTGCAGACCTTACCTGTACCTTGGGGCACATTTCAGGAAAATATTTTTTTCATACATTGTGTTCCAAAAAAGGGTGACGTCATAATGATGTACTTTTTTAGATTACATGCCATATATTTTCTAGCTTATTTGGGTGCCTCCTATAGTTACCTACATACCCCTACAATTTTATTAAAGTCGATTCAGTATTATAGGCGAAAAAAAATAAAAACTAAAAAATATCAGTTTTGCACCACTGGTTTTAAATATTATTAAAAAATAAGTATAATGCCTCCTTAATAAAATTATACAAAGGTACTACTATAAATTTTTTAATAATTTTTAAAACCAGCAGTGGTGCAAAACTGATATTTTTTAGTTTTTATTTCTTTTTCGCCTATAATACTGAATCGACTTTAATAATAAAATTTTTGGGGTATGTATAGGTAACTATAGGAGGCACAAAACAAATTAAAAATTATATGGAAAGTAATATAAAAAAATACATTCTTATGACGTCACACTTTTTTGGAACACCCTGTATGAAAAAAAAACATTTTCCTGATATGCGCCCCAAGATACAGGTAAGGTCTGCAAAATATCAAACAACCTAATTAATAAGTGAGCTATAGAAGACAGGGCGTGAGGTGCAGGACCCTGAATAAGCAGCTGACGCATAATCTCCCATTATCTTTGCAGCTGACTTTTTATATATTTATTATCATCATATAAACATTTGCTGTACAAATTTTCAAGCGACCTGAAATCATCTTTAGATATTTTTTTTCACATAATTGACATTCTCTTACGACTAGGTCCACCACGACTCTGACAACTGACGATTGTTTCGATTGCTAGCTATATCTAGACTATCGAATATACACAAAATCAAGCGATCTGAAATCACCATCAAAAATGCAACGTTGCCTCCCCGGCTAGTACATGATAGCTCGGTCGACATCTGCTTCCTTTTCCGTGCTATATTTTAATAATGTTAGCAGGCTATCTTTAAATGCCGTGTTCTTGGCAGACCTCTTCCTCTTAAATGCTGGATTTTCTGTACTTAATCGATTTCCACGCGCAAGATTTATCTTGACAATTTTCGTTGACATCATCAAAAACTTATTCTGATCCGCCCGCGTTATTAATAGTATTGTGCAAGCATCAACCTGCTATACCTGTGGAAATTACGGTCGGCCCCGCCCGCGTTCCGACCGTGTAAGTGTGTAACGGCACTAAGGGTAAAGGAATAACCCGCTTCCCTCTTAAATCTAGATTTGCTGGTAGACGGGTAATTTTTATTTTTTATTTTAACACAATTCAATTTAGTAGACCTTCAAAAAATCGATTATCAGAATAGAATTAGAATACTAAAGTTTTTAGTATGTTTCGTAGAAAACAGAGTTATAAGCAGGCATTAGGTCTACAAATTGAAATTATTTTGAATTGTACAGGGTGTCTCAAATAGTCAGGGCATATCAAACATACTTTTTTTAAATAGAACACCATACATTTTATAATACTTTTGGATTGCTTGATCAGTTCTAAGAATATTTTGTGTAACATATTCTCTGCTTAAATTAAATATGAGAGTTAATATATGAGTTATGAACAATTTTTCAATAATAATATAAAGGGTGTTCCATTAAAAAAAAAATTATGAATAACTTTAGGCGAGGGGGAAATCACTGGGGTATTTTAGTGTACAAAGTAAGAAATTGCAGGGGCATTTCGAGGTATTTCGGGGAATTTAGAGGTATTTCGTCGAAATTCAAGGTATTTCGGGGAATTTCAAGGTATTTCGGGGAATTTCAAATTATTTCGGGGAATTTCAAGGTATTTCGAGGTATTCGGGGCATTTTAAAGTTTTAAACGTATTTTTCATAATACTTAATATTATCTTCTGCAATTTGGCAACGTTGTTGTATTAATTTTAATTAATAGTTTTTAACCACAATATACAGGGAAGAATCCAGAAATAAATGTTAGAAAAATTAGTTCTAATTTGAAAATAAAAAAAACTTCTGAGCGTATAAACGTGATGCCATAAAAGAATTTTTTTATTAATACCCTATTTCGCTTATTTAAAGTACGCCTCAGCGTGTTTAAATCCCACTTTCAAAAACGCGTGTTTTAAAGTCACCATGGCAACATCAACAACCCGTGAAACGTGAAGTCTAAATATGTCAACTTTTTAATTATTGATTTGACAGAATTGCCTTTTAACGTCAAATAAAATATTTTTTTAAGCAATACACAACCAATGTCAACGGTGACAACAATGAATCTTATGTGACAGATTGGAATTTATTTTTTATTCTCCTCATTTTCATGACGACAGGTATATCACATCACGAATTCGACCATTTCACTTACTTACTTTTTAAAATAGGGTATCATATATTGGTATCAAATTAAAGAGAATTAAAATATCTTTTCGAAAAAAATTTAAAATACAGGGTGTTTCATATAAAAAAAAACAAAATCCTGGTTTTAAATTCATTAAGTTTGGAGCAAGATGTTAAACACTCTGTAGTACTTATATCAATTCTAATAACCGTTTGGTGATTAAACATGTTATAACTTTTTCTTCCTAAGTTTTAGTAAAAAAATTTGTAAAGATAATTAAAATTCAACGATTTTCATGTAAACTCATTTTTAACCAAAAATCCATTGAAAAAATCATATCTTGACAACGTCGCATTTGATGATCAAAATTTTTTAAAGTAGAATAGAGGACTACTAATGGCTTCAATATAATGAAAAAAATAAATGGTGTTTCATGGCCCACCCTGGATTTTCGGTCCAACCTGTATATTTAAAATTAATTTTTAAAAGGTGCGCGACGTTAACCTGTACAACCTTTGTATAAAAGTTTTCCGTCTACGATATATCGTCCACCGGCACACTAAATGGACACCCTGTATATTGGACTACTTGAGTTAATTATTATTTTTCGGTTAGAGTAAGCATCTCGGTAAGCATTTAAGCATTCACAGAGAAAATTATGTATGATAATATTGGCGTTTTAATAGAGAATAATAGTTGAAACAGTTGTGCCGTCACAAATTAAGTGGAATTTTGCTGGGAATTTCAAGAGCGCTTTGGGGAATTGCAGGAAATTTCGGGAAATTGCGGGGAATTTCGGGGAATTGCAGAAAAATTAAAGGAATTTCCAAGGTATTTAAATTTAGGGTATTTCGGGGAATTTCAAAGAATTTTGGGTAATATCGGGGAATTTTTTCTAAAAGGGGAATTTCAGTGTACAAATTTTTTTAGTGATTTCCCCCTCGACTTTAGGTGTTTGACCTAATGCCTCACCATAAATCTGTTTTTGAATTTTTTTAAAAAGTTTAGTAATGTAAGGTTAGTAGTGTAGAGTAAGGGCGTCGGTGACCATGACATTGAACTTTAAATCTTTCTAGGGGAGATCCGGGCAGCCCCGCTCACGTAAGCAATTATAAACGTTTTGAAAGATGTAATAACTGTGTCGATATACTGAAAAATGTTCTTAACCCATTCCCACTTGCGGATGCCGCCATATGGCGGCAGCGGCTACTTGTGCTTCTAATAGATTATTGTTAATAATTAAACATTATTATATAATTTTTTAAAATATGCGGGCGTCACAAACTAAGGGCGGTTTTTTTTTCACATATATATTGGTCACAATCTGCTTAAGTCACATTTTAATAAAAAAAAAAAAGAACCGCTTCTGGGGATGACACGCGAATTTGCATACGCAGCGAATGGGTTAATACGTTCGTCTATTGTTTTTATTCTTATTTACTTAATTTGTGTAAAAAAAAAATTTTAAATAAAAAAACTAATATTTTAACGCAGCCCATATAATATTAATTTTTTTCAGATATATGTATATATTCGAGTATAAATTAAAATCGATCATTATCTTTATCTGATATTTATCTTAGAATTAATTGACAACAAATTGAGATACAAAAATCGCAAATATAGGGCTTGAAACCACTTTGGCCAGTACATTCTCTGTGTGCCCATTTCTTATACACTCCACATTGAAACCATGTTTCAGGTTTCCCAAATTCATGACAGATAATGCGAAGGTGTCTTCAAAAGTAACCTTTTTTTTGCTTTCTGATGGAGACCTTGTAGCACATTTTTTGTTTTTGCTTTAAAACTTTTTTTTGGGAGACCTCTATTTGTTTGCCTTGGTCGCGATTTTGGCATCTGCAAAGTAAAGATAATTTTATTTACCTACAACAAAAACAGTTATACATATAACACTCGGGTAGCGTCGCCTGGGTGATCAGTTCTACCCGAACTAGGCCTTGTATACAAAGTAGACTGTCTACAAAAATACAAACTAGATATCAAAAGACCGATACTGTTCAATAAACTAGGATTAATTCCCTTTAGTTTCATATATAAATTATATTGGTTAATGATAATTTACTCCACTTACCGTTAATTTAAAGCCGACTTGATATAAAACTCACAACCACGAAAAATTGTTATCGGCGGAATGAACATTTAAAATGTAATTTTCAACCTGTTTCTTGTATTGGGCCACATATTGGTTAGTTATGCACCCGATCAATAGATGGCACTAACAATACATTGCATCATTTCAGTAATATTGCGATGAGCGGTGTTGCCCGCTGGGCGGGGCTACCCGGATCTCCCCTATAAGAAACTTTATGTAAATGTTACGTTATTTGTCGTAGATCTATCGTAGTTTATCTACTGTTAGTAAAAGTTGCAGAGGTAAAATTCCTATCGAAATAAGGTGAATTAGATAAAAGTAACAACCAGAAAGCAAAATAGAACATAATCATACCCTTTGACTGTGCCCTGCATTCAAAGCCTACTTAGAAATAAACATTGTACACAACATGTAGGTAGGGGAGATTCGGGTAGCCCCGCCCAGCGGGCAACACCGCTCATCGCAATACTACTGAAATGATGCGATTTCTTTGGTAGTGTCATCTATTAGTCGGGTGCATAACTAACCAATATGTTGCTCAATACAAGAAACAGGTTGAAAATTACATTTTAAACGTTTATTCGGCCGACAACAGTTTTTTGAGGTTGTGCGTTTTATGTCAAGTGAGCTTTAAATTAACGTTAAAATTTAGTGAGTCAATTATTATTAAACAATATAATTTATATATATAACTAAAGGGAATTAATCCTAGTTTATTGAACAGTATTGGTGTTTTGATATATAGTTTGTATTTTTGTAGACAGTCTACTTTGTAAAGAAAGCCTAGTTAGGGTAGCGCCAGCAGTGATGAATCAGTCGAAGTAATATACAACGACGAAAGTTCCGATGATATAGAAAAATATTGCAGGGAACAGAAACTTTGCATTATATGCCATGATTTGGGAAAACGGAAGCATGGTTCCAATGTGGTGTGTGTAACAAATGTACACACAAAGACTGTACTGGCCAAAGTGGTTTTAAACCCTATATTTGCAATTTGTGTATGTAAATTTGTTGTCAATCCATTCTAAAATAAAAATCAGATTAGCTATCGATCGATTTTAATATATACTCCCATACATTCGTCTGAAAAAATTAATAATATGTGGGCTGCATTAAGCGCCATAGTGGGCGGGGTTATCCTCTATGGCCGATATCCCCGCCCATTGTAAGCTTTCCAAAAATATTAGTTTTTATTTAATAAACATTTTTTACACAAAACAAGTAAATAATAATAAAGACAATGGACGAACGTATTAAGAACATTTTTAGTATACCGACACAGTTATTAGGTACATCTTTCTAAACATTCACTAAATTTTATGCATAAAATATACCCACTTCCACTTCCTGATAGAAAAAAATTACCTGCATGGGCGTACTATTTGCACATAAACTGGTAAATCCGACAATATCACTAAAATAAATTGTGACACATTCGAATTGCTCTGGTTGTACAATTTCGCCAAGCATTAGTTGCTGCGCCACTGGTCTTGGTAAAACCTAAAAGTATTAAATATATTTATTCCTAATAAACATGATCGTCAAAAAAAAATTTGAATCGATGTTCGTACTTTAAATGTAAAACCATTTACTCATAATATACTGGTTTCGATCAGCGTCACGTTGAGACAAAAGACAAAAGATGGGAAGCCATTTTAAGTGTATGGTACGGGCACAACCACCTTAAAAAGAAGCCATGAAGTGACATCGGGCAACGCCGCATCAGCTGGGAGTTGCGGATCCACAAGCTATTATTATGATGCGGCAACGGGCGAGTTTTTTATTCTTTCCAATATTTTTTGTGTTTCTTGGCTCCGCTGCCACTATTGACATTGAAAAATGAACAAAAAAGTAATAAATAGTTTTGGTTAACAAGAACAACTTACCTAATTATTAAATAATAGTAATATTGCGTTGATAAGCTGTTTTTGTTTCACTAGGAGTAGATTTATTTGATCGATCAAAAGTAATATTCTATTATACAAATTATTATCTTCTGCGTTTAAATTACAGGATTGACTATTATCTTCTGAACTTTTAAAATTTAGTAAGCTTAAGGCTTTGTTTAAGAAATCTACGCTTGTCTTAGGAAACTCACCTACTATCTGGGTAACTTCGTTACTTTCACAATAATATGTATGAATTGTTACTGAGACAATAAGTTTTCAAGCCAAGACCACCTGCTTAGTTCCATTTCAATTCATTGTAAGCAAATTCATTACCTTTAAAAAAACCTTCACCTTCATATCAATATCCACTAAAACCTGATTAACAATATTTATACAGCCATTGGTCAAATATAAACTATAAAAATATATTTTTGAGTCACTTACAATTTTTACTTTCCAAAATTAAGAAGTATGTAGGTACCTATTAATTTTTTGTGGATAATTACTGAGATCGTCAAAACTTCTTATAAAATCTGATTGCTCGAAAGCTTGATTAAGTTGACATGTACGCTCTTGTTGTTCCTCGTTTCTCTCCGCTGGACTTTTTTTAGGAATGAGATAATGAGAACAGTTTTTGACAAGTAAGCAGGCAGATTGGGATAAAAGCACGGAACAGCTGTTAAATTTAGTGTCGCTTTAGTTGGATATTTTTTTTGTGGTGCCATCAGGCAAAAGATAAATATCCTCACGGCTAATGTCACTGGGGACAAAATGCTTGGCACAAACTACAGAATACTGTCTGGGCGACCAATTAGTTCTTGGAATGGGTTTTAGCCATAGAATTTTCAAATTTTCATCTTTTGGGAAGTAAAAAACTGATAAACTCTCTTCACCTGCTTTTAAAACACTTTTATAGTTAGAGTTACACCCAGAAACACAGCAGAAGCTTGGCATGTTGATAAATAAACATACCAAAAGAAAAAAAATAGTACACTAACTAAGTACCGATGAGGTATCTACTTACGAACTATCTCTACTAGTGATATTTTAAAACTAATTCACATATACCTTCAAGCTAAATAAACACTTCAATATTTAATAAATCCCAATCCCAAAGAGCTAACCAGAATACAAAAAACACAACTTTTAAATTAAAACAAATTAAATTCTGCCGCCATTATAAGACCCGTAAACAAACCGCCGTCCGGCCAGGCTGTTCGATTTCTCACTTTATTAATGCTATTAGAGCAAACCCGCACCACAAATTTTTACTAGTATTTTGTAGAGGTTCTTAGCAATCATGTCACTTAAATTTTCTATTAGATATCAATCGAAAACCGGATAAAAATACAAATTAATAAGACACCTACATCTACTTCGCGCGTAAATTATATACTAAACCATGACTAACCTCAAAAAAGTCACGTGACACATGGATCTTCAAGCAGTGTTGTCGATGTTTCTGTTTCACGGCTTCTTTCAAGGTGTTGTGGTACGGGCAATAAATTGAAAAACTATTATACAACCAAATGTAAAATTATTGTGTTAAAAATAAGATTATCCCGGCTCCAGTCCGGTTTTCGAAAAGGGTTCTAGTACTTCTGTTGCTTTGAGTAATGTTATCGATGATATAATTCGATCATCTGATAAAAAATTAAATAGTGCTTTAATTTTATTAGACTTTTCCAACGCGTTTGACACCATTAATCACAAACTCATTGTATCGAAATTAAAGTTTTATGGCTTTCAAAAGGAATCAAGTTCAATTATTATCGAGTTACCTTTCAAATCGCTCCTAAAAATATTTTCTTATGGTAAGTATTTGAACCAGGTCAGTATATTATCTGGCGTGGCACAAGGCTCCACATTAGGGCCGTTACTTTTTCTCATCTACATGTCTGATATTCCTAAATCTTTAAAATAATGTAAAGTACAAGCCTATGCTGATGACACTCAGATTTATTTTTGTTTTGATTTTGATTGATGAATATTAGGAGTCTGAACAGCTCATAAATGATGACTTGCAAACTCTAACTAGTCTGGCATCTAATTATAATTTAAAATTAAACCCCACCAAACCATATCTGATGTTATTTGGCAATAAAAATGGTTGCTTATCTTAGAGATAATATTACTCCGAAAATAAATAATTAGGCTTACGGTGGTTGCTTCTGCAAGAAATTTGGGAATAGTTTTAGATAGTAAATTACGGTTCGAGACCATTTTAAAAAAACTATTTCAGAGATCCTACATCGCTTTAAAAATTTTATATAATAACAGACATATACAGGGTGTTATTTAAGTACGGGGCCAAACTCCAAGGGGTGCTTCTTTAAGTGATTTTAAGAAGAAAAGTTCATATAAACATGGGTACGAAAATGCATAGTTTTTACGATACAGGGTGTCAAACTTTTAAGAAAAAATTGGATGTTCGTAAATATCTCAATACTCTTTTATTCGATTTTGTTGAAATTTGGCAATTCTGTTTGTAATAACAAGAAGATAATGTAGCCTCAATTATATTAAAATTATTAAGTCCGGTGGCGTCACGGAAGACAGTCTAACTAATATTTTTGACAAAAAAAATGCGCGCCACTGACTTTTTTTAAAATTATGTATTTTTCTAGAATTAAGCAACTACAAATACAACTCTTTTATCTCTTGAGTTTTTTTCATATCTGGCTTTGTTTTCGAGAAAAAAAATAAAAACCACTTGATTGCTTGTCCCCGGGAAAATAAGCGTAAAAAATTTAAACTACTTACCAAACTATTAAGCAATTAAAATAACACGAGTCCTCTTTTGAAATTTTTTTGCACAGAATAAAACTGGGTTCGATAAAAGAAATAAACATAAACAACTGCCTAACGGTATTTATTACTGCGATGTTTACTTATGTATTTAACAGAAAATAAGACGAAACCTATAATAGTTGCTGAAAATGCCCTCCTTCAACTTCAATGCAAGCATTGGCTCGTCTTAACATTGATTTCCGAACTCGTCGAAATATTCGCGGCGTATGTCTTATCTGATCACATGAATCCCGTATCCTTTGGGTTAGTTCTTCTTCAGTGTTGACTGGAGTTTTGTAAACGAGAGACTTTAAATGCCCCCAAAGGAAAAAATCTAAAGGATTTAAATCCGGTGATCTGGGTGGCCATGCCTGTGGACCTCTGCGCGACCTATCCAGTTTTCTCCATAAGTTGCATCAAGAAATTGTCTTGCTACTATGCTAAAGTGGGGTGGAGCCCCATCGTGCATAAACCACATTGCTCTTCTTACTACCAGTGGGACATATTGTAAAAGTCCAGGTAAAATAAATTCCAAAAAATTACGATACTCTTGACCATTTAATCTCGGGGGTAAAAAATGAGGTCCAATGAGAAAATCACCTACAATACCAACCCAAACATTCACGGAAAACTGGTGTTGATAATTAGTTTCTGTAACCGCATGGGGATTTTCTTTTGCCCAGACATGATTATTATGAAATTTCATAATGGAATTTCGGGAAAAACACGCTTCATCGGTAAACAAAATACACGATAGAAATCTCGGAGATGCTACACGTTGTTGCAAAAGCCAAGTACAATAAACAACTCGTTGGAGATAATCGGCAGGTAATAACGCTTGAACACGTTGTATGTGATAAGGATACAGTTGATTTTCCCTTAAAATCTGCCATACAGTAAAGTGGGAAATGTTTAATTGTTCTGCAATTTTGCGTGTACTTGTATCAGGGCTACGTTCAACTTCATGTACAACTGCTTCCTCCATCTCCACTGTTCTTATTGTGGCAGGTCTCCCAATTATAGCAGTCGACCTTTGAAAGGTGCCTGATTCGCAGAGCCTTTCATGTATTCTCACAAATGCTTTTCTATTTGGTACAATACGATGTGGATATCTTTCTTGATAAATGCGCACAGCCTCTGTGGAATTGCCTTGGGCCATTCCATAAACAAAATGCATATCGGCCATTTCTGAGTTGGTAAATTGGACCATTTTACAATAATTAATAATTTTATAATCTTAAAACTGTTAAAAACACTTCAAATAATTACTTGTCACTCTTTTAAGTTATGACATTTATGTAAAAATCAAATTACCTTATTTTCCCGGGGACAAGCAATCAAGTGGTTTTTATTTTTTTCTCGAAAACAAAGCCAGATATGAAAAAAACTCAAGAGATAAAAGAGTTGTATTTGTAGTTGCTTAATTCTAGAAAAATACATAATTTTAAAAAAAGTCAGTGGCGCGCATTTTTTTTGTCAAAAATGTTAGTTAGACTATCTTCCGTGACGCCACTGGACTTAATAATTTTAATATAATTGAGGCTACATTATCCTCTTGTTATTACAAACAGAATTGACAAATTTCAACAAAATTGAATAAAAGAGTATTGAGATATTTACGAACATCCAATTTTTTCTTAAAAGTTTGACACCCTGTATCGTAAAAACTATGCATTTTCGTACCCATGTTTATATAAACTTTTCTTCTTAAAATCACTTAAAGAAGCACCCCTTGGAGTTTGGCCCCGTACTTAAATAACACCCTGTATAACGTTAAATTAAAAAAGATACTTTGCGAATCACTTTACTTACCAATACTTTCAAACTTTAATTATTGCCATTTTGTTTATGATTATTGTATAGACAATACTTGTAAGTCTCGTATTCAAAAAGTGCAGAACGCTTGCGCAATATTTATTTATGGTCTTAGGAAATATGACCATATCTCGCATACATTCTCGGAACTAAATTGGCTAAAGATGAATAACTGTAAGCTTCTGCATTTTAATAGTTTTATATATAAAATTTTAAATGAACCTGACTCTCCCACCAATCTTCGTGAACGCCTAACGCCTCGCTCTAATATCCATACTGTTAACATTCGCTATGGGGATAAGTTAACTTCACTGCACCATCAGAGTGCCTTGTTTCAGAGGTATTTTACTTAATAATGCTGTCGTCTCTTATAATTTTTTAAATTTAAAAAAAGGTATAAACAATTTCTTTTGGGAGTACAAAGTAAGTAATTTTGCATTTTAATTTGCTGGGTTCTTTGAAAACTATTATACTAAAATGTCCATAAAGTGTCTATCTTTAATTTTTATTTAGTTATTGACAGGCAGTCAATAAACGATGTTCCTTTTTAACATATTTAGTCAAAAGTTTTCTTATTGACAATTATGTTATTTTGGTGTTGTTCTACTTATAATTTACAGTTTTAAATTAGTGGTTGATTGTAATATTTTTTTTTAATTTTTTGCCATTCGTGGTTTAGTAGAGTAGCTATTTACAACTAGATTGCTCTATGTTGCAGCAAATGCCATAAAAATTCTTATTTTTCTTATTGTTTTGTAATAGTTCTTTCTTTTTTGTAAAATAAATGCATTATTTATTTATTTATTTATTTATTTAAAAATTAGTCACAATTTAACATCAGACTCTACAATTATGACGAACCGACGCGTCGTGTAGTAGCAATAAGAGGCGCTGTAGAAGAGCTGAGAACTTTTAGAAAAACAATTGATCATTATATGTTATCTCGAGAACTGACCGAAAAAGATATTCATTGGCATTTTCAATCCTTCTAATGCCCCACATAGGGGCGGTTGTTGGGAGAAGTTAATAGGAAGTGGAAAAAAAGTGCTCTCAAATATTATGGAGAAACATTCTTCTAAGAATGAAGTGCTTTTAACATTATTCGCCGAGGTTGAAAATATAGTAAACAATAGACCGTCAACTCGAGTTTCAACAGATTCAGATGATGCTGATTGCTTTAGCACCCAACCATTTACTTATTGTTGTGAGTCAAACAATTTTCCCTATATCTTCTGAAAATGTAAATCCTCACTTTGAAAGGGCACACAAATATTCACGAATATTTTTTAGTTACGGTAGGTTAAACAATTCCTAACAGTAAAAGGAACTTTTCATAGGCAGGTGACCAGATTAGGTCCACTAGAAGCAGACTGTGTAGATTGAGAATCTGCATGAGAGGGAGAAAGGTTGAAACTTTTATTGGTTACTGTTAAATTCTTTTAACCTTTGACAATTTGTAACCAGTCGTCACTATTATTCAAAAATCATGCAGATGGAGAAAAGAAGAAAACAAAAAAAAAATACCTGATACAATAGCTCTTCCGATCTTCGCTTTTCTTGGCTTAACTCGTCCGTCTTTTCGCTAACTAACACTTCCAAATTGTTGGCGTATTGTTCCATTCGTCTTAGAAGGTCGTCCATTAGATTTTCACAGTAACCTCTAAAAAAATTTCACATTAAAAATATTAAAAACAATATTGTCGGACATGGATTGGCACTCTTAAGGCTAGATGAAATAGTTGTAACTTAACTGCAGTGTAAAGACCCTTAAGGTGGCGCAGCTTATCGCAAAAAAGGTGTGACAAAAAAAACTAGTGTGTAGAAGAGAGACAGTGACATTTGAATTTAGTAGTGAAGAGAGACAGTGACATTTGAGTTTAGTAGTAGGAGTCAGAATTAGAATGTTTATAAAAAAATACTTGTCTGTAATTGGTTGGAATAAAGGATTCCAATCCCCTTTTTTAGAGTTTGGGAAAATAATTCATGACACAGCAAAAAAGGAATCCCTTCTTCCAATTGGTAGGGGGTTACAAAACACTATAAAAGCTCGAAAGAACATTTACTCAGGGAGTTGTGTCAATTATTCAAGTGTAAGGGTAACCTCTGCCCGTTTGTCTAGTCAAGTTTTAATTCAAGATTAATTTTAATAATTGTTGAAGTCATGAAGAGTTCTGCACCAGAACCAGTCTACTTTGCTGAAACTGCGTAAGTGTTCTTGAGTAATTTACCTAATTGATTATTGTACAAAATTTGTATTGTTCTCGTTTTGTCAGAGTTATCTAATGGGTAGAAGTTGTTTCTTTAAACTTACTGGAATAACACATTCCTAAAGTGAGGAAAAAGGGGCAAATCTCTCTTCTTATTAGAAAACTAATTTAATTTGTATTTTTATTCACAACATTTATTGTAATCTTTTATTAACTCATTGCTTTGCTGTTTATCCAATAAAACTATTTAAAAATCCTTAGTGTTTCAGTGATTAAATAGCGCACCATAAGGGCACAGTAATTAATAAGAATGAATCAAAACCATCTAAGCTAAACAACCCAGTCGACTACAAACTGTAGCCCGACAGTATGAATAGTTTACTTTATTATAATATCACTTTATTTTAAAAAAATTGTTGACTGCATGTCGAACAAACTCCATAAAACAGGGCATAATTCCAACTCTTTATCACAGGGCATCTAACGTTTGCAACAATCCGGAAGACCTTAATATTGAAATCTCAAACATCAAAAAAGATTTAAAACAGAACAGACCTTAATATTGAAAAAACAAACATCCAAAAAGATTTAAAACGGAATGGTTAGGTACTCTGAAACCTTGTAACTAATACCATCTCAAAACTAAAAAATCGCGTAGTAAAAACCAATACAGAAATGAAAGAGGAGCGAGCATTTCTTACAATACCTTATGTCAAGGGGATTTCTGAAAAGATTAGAAGGATAACCAAAAACTATAATTTCAAAACAGCCTTCAAATCCGGAAATACCCTTGAAGCTTTCTTACAAAGTAACCCCCCCTCCCCGTAATGAAAACACAAAAAATTGTATCTATCAAATCCCTTGCGAGTGTGGCGAATCGTAAATTGGAGAAACAAAAAGACCTCTTCCCGTACGAGTTAAAGAACATCTGAAACATACTCAAAGAGGTGAAACTTCAAGATTAGGTATATATACATTATTGCGATTCTTAAAATCTACATCCTTCTCATCCTCTTGCCTTAATTCGTTGGATTGTTAAACCCGAAACTCCAAAAGCATCAGAAACCATCTAAAACAGATAGGTATTTATAGAAACATTGCCATATATTTTCCATGTTTATTATTTATGTTTTCACAATTCCTGCTTAATGGTTGGTTGGTTGGTTGGTTAAAGGCGGGGGTCGGGTTCGACGTGTGGCCCAAGCTTCTTACACTGCAGCCTTCTGGCTTATTGTGCGCCCCAGTCTTGTTAGAAAAGATTTGTTCCTTCTACGAGGTCCAGTAATTTTCTTCCAAGTTTGTCGTGCGGGAGGTTATCGCCACGTCGAATGTTTTCGAAGATTTTGAATCTTTTACGGTTTAGCGCTTCGCAGCTGTATATGATATGGGAAGCGGTTTCATCCTCTTCGCCGCAAAGTCTACATTCAATGGGTCCGTTATAGACTCCCATTCGTTGAAGGTGTTTTCTTAAGTGACAATGGCCTGTTAGTAGGCCGGTCACTTGCTTTAGCTGGGTACGCGTCAAGAGCAGCATTCCAGCTGATTCCTGCTTCATTATATCTACTTACCTCGTAAACTGCGTTAAAGGGTAAAAGAGTCTTTCCGGCATCACTTTCTATTTGAAAATAATCAAATAATTTTAAAATTAATGCTTGTTCTTTTTCACAATACCGTGACATTTTTGAAATAATGTTGATTAAAAATGTCACTGTCAAAAATGACAATAAAACTTATTTGACTGGTAAAATTATACGACATTAATTATTGACAATCCACTTATTTGTTCACGAATGTTAGAAAGATAAGCACTAGTCGTGACGTAACGGTCAGCGGTCATTGGATATACTTTATGCAGAAGCTGTCTGGTTGTTGGGCAGATGATAAAGTACCTAAATAAATTGAATACAAAATGTGTACATTTCTAATTTAAATATATACATTTCGATAAAAGTGTACCAAACGTACTTTTTGTTTTAGGTGTTGCAGAAAATTTATGCAGCAACCACGATATTAATCAATTTACGATCACACTAAACATAGAATAAGCGGCCAATATAGCCATTAATTTATTGTATGCCCCCCATTCAGAATAGATTCCGATACACGTTATCCATAATAGAATTGAAAATCACGAATACCAACACCAACCCAAGTGTTAGTTTAGTCACGTATGCACTTCTATATTATAAGTTTTTTGTCAGTTACTCAATCTCCTATTGATTTTAGCGATAAATGTTGTAATAAACAGTGCTATATAGGAGTTGTGCTCTAGAAAAATGCAGCCATAATTAAAACAACAGTTGTTTCAGCATAACTTAAAGCACCAGTAAAGTAGAAAATTGACACTTTGGATAGTTAGAAATATCAGTTAACAGTTAAAATAGCTCAATTAACTTTTTTTTGACTTACGACTAAATGTGTATAGTTACCGTCACAAAAATCCGGGCACTAATATGACAGCTAACATTTTTTTCCTAAATTTTGGCAATTCAGGCTTTTACCTTTACTATCATAGATTGGAAGGTAAAAGTAGTGGTAAAGGGATTTTGGTAAAGTAAACTAGACAATAATACCTTGTTATTCAATACAGAAATAGCTTAAAAGAAAGTAAAGTAACTTTACTACCACAAAACTATGGCAATATAAATAAACTGAGGAGGAAATAAAGCCAATGCTATTTAATATTTTATTGCCCTTCCATTACTTTGAATAAATGAAGTTACTCTTTTGAATTGAATTTAAGCCACCAGACCATTACATTATCCTTGCGTTAGTTGATTCCAAGTCTCTCGTATTTTCAGCCACAATTGTTCTCTATTTTCTGGACGAAAATCATTATATTTGTTAATTCTCTTGATCATGTAACCCCAATCTGAAGGCTAGGGTAATATATCATGAATGTTCCTTTGTTGCATCCAAGCAGATACTGCGTGCATGGGCAGTATGAACCGGGCAGTTATCATGTTGGTAAATGTAATTAGTATTGGGAAACATATCATTAACCGATGGCAACATCACGTTCTCCAATATTTGCATGTAATTTTGTGCATTAAATCTACATTCTATGCGCGTACAAACTCCTATACCCTGTGCACTCATCCACCCCCAAACGACAGAAAAACGGCCGCTTGTTGAAATATTCTGAGTGTAGCGTTCATCAAACCGGGTATTTGGTGGTCTATATACCCTTACTCTCTCGCTGTAACATGATTGGAGAATCTTTTCGTCTGTGAAAATTACATTTTCCCAAGCATTTATACCACCTCCGTAATATTGTAATGCATAACCCACCCTTTGCTCTTTGTTGGTTACCGTTAGGAAAAGCTTTTTAGCTGCAGGGTGATTGCGAAGATTTGAATCATCTCTTATTCTTCGTTGTGCGGTTCTAACGGAACCCGGAAAATAAGTTACATTGTGAGCTAAAACAGCCGTTTTAAAAGGATTTTTCCTTAGGTATTGATTTAGAGTATTGTCATGTTCTTCTGTGGATGCCCTTATAAGGCCTGTTCCTTCTATTCTTTCCAGCGAATGTGTTTCCATTCATTTAATTTTGATATCAGGAACTGTACTTTTTGGCGTTTGAAATCTTTGAGCCACCCGGCTCTCTGACCATCCTTTTTCTAGCAGTGTCACAATTTTGGCCTTTTCCGCAGCATTTAAATGACGGGGCATATCTGTAAATTTATTTCACTAGCCGTAAACAAATTTCAGTTGACAATTTTTGTCCATGTCTTTAAAACAGGTAATTTTTAGGTATTCGAAATGTGTAAAGGTCGGCTTACAATAGAAAAAATGCTGCCCGTATTTTTGTGACGGTAACGGTATCTATAAGGACGTCATTTTTGATAATGTTTTAAATCACTGCTTGACATATTTCCTAATGTAGAGTTATGGACGTTAAATTGATATGAAATAAACGTTAAAACATTATGTCCTCTAAGCTCTAAGCCGCCGTCGTTGCAGCGTACATAGTTATTTTATGGTAAATAATTTGACGTCTGAGTAACGTCGGATACTTTATTTTATTTGGGAAGTGTAGTTTTATGGAATTTGCGAACCACGATTCGACTTCGCCTCGTCCACCTATCAAACTTGGTATAAAAAAATGTCACCTCTTTTTACGTCAGTCGCAGCCCATTGAAATAAAAATACGAAATTTGTCGAAAATAACATTTGGAGCTTAGCGCCCCTAGGCAACTGCCTAGTCTGCCTATTGGTAAATCCGGCCCTGTTTAGGTACATACCCCATTTATAAGACAAACATAATCAAAATCCTAAAGTATAGTACGTAGTATAAGTTATTGTATTATTATTGACATTATATTATATTTTGTTAAATTTAAAGTATTTTATGTATGTAATAAGACTAGAAGTCATATTACATCACAAGTCATATAGCAACTCCAAGGAGTACAGCCTTGGTTAAATTAGAATTCTGATGGGCATTCACAGCAAACATGTACAATAATAGAAAGGCAAGATTATTCTATTGTTTACACGACATGTTGTAGACTGGTGATCTTATCATCAAGTTGTTAGCTGCTATGAGCCGATAAAATAGGTCTCTTGATCTTTGTATTAGCAGCTGGGATGAAACTATTTCATTTTATGAGAGTGGAATGTCCCCGATTTTGTTGGAATTAACGATCCTTAATAGTTGGAACTGTTTTTTCGGCAAAGTCTAATCTTCGCTCAGCTATCATCATCATTATCATTAAAAAATAGATAGTTTGTAAATGGCACAATGTTCTGGCAGTTGCAGCACGTTCATTTTTATTGCACTACTTTTAGTGTTAAAAATAATACAATCTACTAATGTTTAATGTTTGCAAAATATGTAGTTTAATGTTTGCAAAATATGTGGTTTAATGTTTGCACAATACCTATGTAGTTTAATGATCGCAAAATATGTAGTTTATTGTTTGCAAAATATGTAGTTTAATGTTTGCAAAATATGTAGTTTAATGTTTGCAAAATACCTATGTACTTTAATGTTCGCAAAATATGTAGTTTAATGTTTGCAAAATATGTAGTTTAATGTTTGCAAAATACCTATGTAGTTTAATGTTCGCAAAAATATGTAGTTTAATGTTTGCAAAATATGTACTTTAATGTTTGCAAAATATGTAGTTTAATGTTTGCAAAATACCTATGTAGTTTAATGTTCGCAAAATATGTAGTTTAATGTTTGCAAAATATGTAGTTTAATGTTTGAAAAATATGTAGTTTAATGTTTGCAAAATATGTAGTTTAATGTTTGCAAAATACCTATGTAGTTTAATGTTCGCAAAATATGTAGTTTAATGTTTGCAAAATATGTAGTTTATTGTTTGCAAAATACCTATGTAGTTTAATGTTCGCAAAATATGTAGTTTAATGTTTGCAAAATATGTAGTTTAATGTTTGCAAAATATGTAATTTAATGTTTGCAAAATACCTATGTAGTTTAATGTTCGCGAAATATGTAGTTTAATGTTTGCAAAATATGTAGTTTAATGTTTGCAAAATATGTATTTTAATGTTTGCAAAATACCTATGTAGTTTAATGTTCGCAAAATATGTAGTTTAATGTTTGCAAAATATGTAGTTTAATGTTTGCAAAATACCTATGTAGTTTAATGTTCGCAAAATATGTAGGTCAGATATAAAAGCCTAAACCATCAAGATTGTTCGGTAAACATCAACGCGTTTGAATCCTCCGTAGTCACATAATCTAAAAATGTCCTTGCTCTGGTCCATAGATATTTACCTTTAGACAAGCCATGGTTACGAAAGTGGCAAATTTATGGTCTCGCGCGTGTAAACAAAGCTACACCGGATTAGGCATGCGCACTGCGACATTATAATTTGACGAATGGAAGAATAGACAGATCCGGTCTTTAAAATTTAAGTTCTTGCTCAAGAAATTGTAAAAATTGACCTTCAATCTATTTTTATGTGTAATTTGGCTAAAATTTGCCACAAATTCTTGCCAAAAAATTGGAATTTCTTCTCAATTTTTGATCAAGTTGGGAAATAAGGTAGGTAGTTATTTCTGGCATTTTGAGTAGTTGCAAACCTCATCCGATTTTGAGGATAGAAAATTGTGTTTAAGTGTTATAAAATCGAATATAAAAAACAAACAAAACCAGCAAAATAACCAATATTTGATGTTATCGGGTAGCTAACCTTAAGTCAAATATTAGTTGGTATTAACTAGTATTGATTTTTACCATTTTGGCAAAAACTTGGGTACGTGTAAAAATTTTCAAGTACCATTTCTTGTTCAAGAATTTAAAAAAGTTTTTGCCCGAGAACTTGACCCGTGGAATACTTTCACCCTTGAATTAATATAAACATATTTACGTATTTACTTTTTCTTTTATATAATATAAGTAAGTGTCTTTTAAACTTTTTGAAGCAAAATAGGCGTACCTAATTAGATTGCAGGGAAAAAATACCAAAACATGCATAATCTGTCTTGGTGTGTTTTTCTTTATTTTTATACCTTGTTTGTGTAGCCTAGGCCTAGTTAGATGTGTTAAAATTGATCAAAATAAAATAATAAAATAAAGTTATATATCAAGATACGTCACTACTCCATACTTACTGAAAATACGAAATACCCTGTATTTTGCCCCCTATTTGGGCTAAATGTTCCGAAATGTCTAAGCTCTAGTCTCATCTGCGATGTAAAAACCGAACTCGACATGTGTTTTATTTTTCTGATAAATTAATGAATTAATGTTAAATTATTTTTTGAGTTTGTTTTATTAAATTCATTTTATTTGTATATGTATAGTAGTATATTAAAGGACACGTTTCATAAGAAGCGGTTTTAGCGCACGCGTCTATTTTAAAAAACGAGCCACAAAGTGGCGAGTTTTTTTATTGACACGTGCGCTAAAACGCCTTATAAAACATGTGCTTTATGCATTTTTTTCTATTTCACCTTTTATAATCAAGAAAAATATATTTTAAAAAGAATATAAATCCTTCAAATTTTGTAAATTTTTATGGCTAAATTTTATGTTGGTAATACTATTTTTTATCATAGTAGCCTCTGGACAACAAAAATTATTTTGCAAACTGTCATTTTTTGATTTATTGACCCATTTTCACCACGTGATTCTAAAGTTATTTTAGCGATATGAGATTTGAAATTGGAGGGAATACGTTGTGTGATCCTTGTACATTCGGTACATATACAGAGCGTTCGGAAATTCAGGAGATTTTGCTACTTTTTTTCGAATTTCAAAAGACGTGATTTTACGGCACGGCATTGCAATTTAGTATAGGGAAGATGGAAAATTCAAATAAAGTTGACGTTAAAATCGACATTGGAAGGTTAGTAGATTGAATTTTTGATAGGATTTGGCAGAAAATGATAGCTTGAAGCCTCTACAAAAGATTGATTCATAGATTTATGCAACCAACATACATGACCGTTATCCACACAGAATAAAAAAGTAAGTTATCTAGTTATTTTTCCTCTGCGAAAAATGTGTTTTCTCGTAACTCACAAAGGCCGCGCAAGTCAATGAAATAAAATTTAAATGTTACCAATATCAAATAAAGAAAAAACGCGTATCGAAATTGCTTCATTACGATACGCAAATGCGTATCGTACTGAGCTTATTATGAACGTGAAATAGGAAAAAGAGTTTATATTGTAGTAATGTGTATTGGTTTTTATATTACTAATATTTATATAATATATATATTAATAAGAGCCAAAAGCCAAAGTTCTGTATACATTTTAAGTTTACTGTGTATTGTAAGTCCTTTGTATCCAATTGGATACATAAATGTACGTTAAAAGTTTCGGGGGCATATCACTTTTTAATTTTATCTGTAACGTCATATACGTGGAATATGGGACAATATGCGCTTTTATTAATAACACATCACATCACATTAACTTTTGCTGTCATTACCACTTTTAAATCAATTCTGGTTCATTTCAGTTGCATAATTTATGTTGGTTGCAAACACTAACGGTCATTTTTCTGGTTTTGTGTTGATACAGCTATAAAAGCTGCTGCTAATATTTAAATCCATTAGGTGGCTACCTCATTATTGAGTAAATTACCGGGTAAAAATTAAATATTTTAGAAAATTTAATTTTAGAATTCGAAAACTTTTCGCTGGTCAATATCGGTGTAAATTTATTATTTAATTCTTTAGTAAAAATAGTTATCTCGAGGCAAGCAAAGCAATTCAAAATGGCGCCCACCCATTTAAAGAAGCCTGTGCTTCTGGAAGACTTGTTTCCGCTGCACTACTACATCGGCATACAATTAAACATATTTGCTATCAAATTTAAAAAAACTATAAATGTACTAATAATTTTTGGATTTTTTTTGTGTTTTATGCAAATTGGGTCCCTAGTTTTTTCGCATAATTTTAATGTTGACTCAATACCTTTAACTGCCTTATATATCCACGTAAGTATATTATGATAAATCAGTCCAGTGGCGGATTCAGGGGAGGGGCGACGGGGGTTTCGCCCCCCCCTGAGCCTTCTTAACCACACCTAAAGTCAAATACGTCATTCGCAAATTCCTGTGAAATAAATATAAGAAAAACCTTAATTCAACTTCACATAATTAATAATAGAAATAATAAAATATTTTATGAAACAAGCCAGCCAATGATATAAATAAATGTATTGTCATGTTTTAAAAATAAAAGAAAAGATCAACACTGTTATTTTATGATAAATGCATATGGCTTAACTGGTAGCAGCGGCGGATTTAGGGGGGGGGGGCTGTAAGGACTGTAGCCCAGGGCGGAAAATATTAGGGCGCGGCATTTACAACATTAAAATTAAAACAAACCAAACACGCAGACCTTCGCAGAAACTTCATTATAAGCAGCTTTTCAATGATATTTTAGATACTACAAAAGGCCAGATTGAACTATGATTTTCAGATTTGCATGAATTAGGTACAATTTTTTGACTTAATGAATAAAAATCTTTTTTCAGAAAATTTCCCAAATAATCTTTCAGATAGTTTATGTCTAAGGTACAACTTTATAAAAAAAGAGTTTTAGTTTAACTTATTTTTAACAGTTTTTTTATAGTGAATTTTTGACAAATTTTGGGCGTGGTCAAGAAAATTTTTCTTCCGACACTATCCTGCTCGTCTCTTTGTAGGTAGGTAGATATTACAGTTTTTAGTTTAACTTATTTTTAACATTTCTTTTCAGAGTGAATTTTTGATTTTGGGCGTGGTCGCTAAAATTTTTCGCCTGCGGCGCATTTTCGCGCCTACGGCGCTTCATTTCTAAAACTTAGTCGCCCCCCCCCTCAGCAAAATCCTGGATCCACTACTGAATCAGGCATAGGTAATGCTTCTCAGGACAGTGGTGGCGGCGCTTGGTCAATTATATTGGGAGGTCAGTAGTAAATTTAACAAACATCCATACTTAAAAATACAAATAAATACAACGAACAGAAGGGACATTGTAATTTAGGGTTTGGGAAAGAGAGCCCTATATTCCTTCTTAAATTTATTTAAAATAAAATCAGTGCATGCATGTGTTTTTGATTGTGCTTAGTCTGTTTTTTAACATGTAACATGTACCATCTGTGTCTTATGTTGAATTATTAATTTTATTTACTTTATTTAATTTGATCAAAGAGCGCCCTACTGTGTCCCTGTGTTTTTGGACCTCAATGTCTGTAAGTTTTTAGTTTGTTATTATTTTCATATTGTACAATTTGTTCCATGTTTCTTACAGCAGTCCTGATGATGGTCTATTTGGCCGAAGCTCATAGACACTGATTTTATTTTGACTAAACTTAAGAAGGAAGATAGGGCTTTCTTTCCCAACCCCTAAAGTACAAATAAATAAAGGGCGGATTACATGCACTTAAATTCAGCCAGAATATGCAGTTATTTGCTTTTTTTACCAAATATGCATACTGGTATGCAATATTTCTTAATTTATTATAGTAAAATGAGGTAAAGAAATACATTGGGTTCTAAACAATATGTTTATTTTTGAAAAAATGCAAAAAAAAACAAAGAAAAATAAAAGTAAACAATTTTTTAACTTAAAATTGTATAAAAGGCATTTATTACTAAATATTTTTCAAAATTTTCAACTAAAAAGGATTGTCTTCTATTAGTAAAAATATGTTTATACAAAGGGAAGCTTCTTTCAACACCTACTGATGTAATCGGACAATACTGCAACTTAGGTAGCAAAATACAAGGCCAAGATACAACTTCGTTGGATGTTGGATGGTTTACCCTCATAAATCCTTCATTCTTTTTTACAGTGTTTCATCAAATTTGTTCCTTTCTTGACCTCCTACTTTACCGGGAATTTTGTTACATTTAGCGGAAAAAGTTTCAGCAATACTGTCACAACGGTGATTGTTGGGACTGAGACTTCGTTTGGGTAGAAGTCTCTGGGATCGACTTTAGAGGAAAAGAAAATTTAATGAAAGTAATTTATAAAAATAGAATCTATTAAACAAAAATATAAAATAAGGTTTGACTTAGGATTCTATTGATTAAATAACTATACAGAAGAGCCGCCACTGCTTTTTAATTTTTCATATTTTATTCGGTCAATTATATTTTTCTAGGTTAAAAATGTATCTTGGTTATGTTTTATTATTCTTAGGTCACCGCATCAGTTATATGTACAACTAAAATTATGAATATTAAAGCCATGGACAGTCTGCAAAAGCAATATTTTTGGTCGCTTGATTTATTCAGTCCAGAAATGCAGTCCCAAATAGTAAAGTTAACAGCACGAGATACGAAAAAAACTTCAATGTCAATCCTGTTGAACTGCGCTTTTGGAATAATTGTTATTTATACCTGGATCCCACATGACTATACACTGGCACTACTTAATGATTTTTTTTTACCAAGAATAATGTTTTTAATTGTCTTGCATGTTTGGATTATAAGTGTTGCAGCATTTATTCAAACAATCCTTTTTGTTTTTGTATTTCTTGTTTTAAAGTATCAGTTTGAAATGGAACTTCTAATACAACACCTAAGAGGTACATACCATATTTACACCTATTATAATATTATTCAGGTAACTGTAATCATATTTTTATAAACATATTTATGTAGAAAGTATTGTTTGGATCAAACTAGCACCTACTACATTTTGATGCAGCGGCGCACCCAGGATTTTATGTTAGGGGGGGCCCGCCAACCAGTGCTGGAAGCAAATTTTTGAATAAACTTTTAATTTACGCATTTTTCTAGAACATTGGAGCTTTTTTAACAGGTACTCTTGCAGGGAAGATCGCAATAGCCTAGTCATGGGAGTCGTTAAGCGGTTTCTTAGGGGGGGGGGGCATTAGCGGCTTGTGACTTGTTAACTTGGGGGTGTACTAAAAGCCTGCTGTAGGCGAAATGCGCCGCAGGCGAAATTTTTTTAAGACCACGCCCAAATTTGGTCAATAATTATTATAGTAAATATTTTTAAAATTTATGATTACCTTCTTATTCTATTGAAAATGAAATAAGATAAAAAATAAAAAGGCTAATTTATTTTTCATTAGTGGGTACATTGTTTAAAAGTAAAGTTCATTCATCTGTTTTTATTTGCAGCAAACTTATCAATAACAATAAATTTAGGTCTTCCCTTAATTTTAATTTTAATTTTTTGCTCAATACTTAATGAGCTAAAATTGTTTCTCAAACATTCATAGTCGTTTTGGCATTAAAACTGTTTATTTTTATTAAAATAAGTCTTTACTACCCCAAAATAATAACAAAAATATAAAGGAAAACTCGAAATAATAAATTCATACATTCAATCAAACCATATTAAACCTCAATAAGTCAACTTTTGTCAATAAGTCAACTTCAGGGGGAGGGGGGGCCAATGCCCCACCTGGCCCCCCTCAAACGAGGCACGTAAGGTAAATCTAAGAAAATTGACTTTTTAAAATACTTATCCACTTTCATAATTTTTCATTTCATTGGGGGTTTTGGGGGGGCCAAGGCCCCCTTGCCCCCCCCCCTCTGGGTGCGCCACTGTTTTGATGTCTTTGAACTACTAAAGAACAGTATGTAGAAGGGCAACGAAAGGGGTGGTTACCAGTTACCACATTTACTTGCAAAGTCCAAATTACAGTGGCATTTTATGTGAGTATGAGAGAGTAAATAATATGTTTAGATGCCCGTGTAAGTATAGATATGTCTGTAAGACACTGTAAAAGTTTTATAAAAGATTTTGAATAATCTTCGACACCTTCTTTTTAGGAAGGTTTTTCTTCTTCCCCGGTTTATTTGGTTGGTTTAGTTTAGACACCCTTTAATGACTTTTTCACATACTCAGTATGGTTTAACCTTTATCAATTTTCTTCATATTGTGTCTCTTCTGCACATCAATTTTTTATTCCATAAAGGCTCCATTAAGGTTCTACACCATTTTCTCTTCTGCTAAAACCATCAGCACTAAATACATTTTCTGTCTCCTGATGATGAACGATTCTACGTTCGAAACATGTAGAGACCCCTAGAGAATTTGTATTCTATTAAATTTTGTATAGGCGGACTTTTGGTTTTTTCTTTCTTCCTCGTGCTTTCAACTCCACTTTAAGCATCGACTATTAGTTCTTCAAATAAATTAATTTAAAATAAAATATCATTTAATAATTGTTTTATGTCCTATATAATAAACTGGTGTTTCAACAATTTAGCTCCAAAAAATAGTTGAATAAATTTTAAGCTCTTGATGTGAACTGAGCAAACTCTGTATCCCGCTTTACTCTTCCTTCTGGTTACCATCTTATTGTAACATGCCATGCCATTAGCAATAATAAAATGGTTAAATAAATACAGCGTGTATTCCGAAGTTCTTACCAAATGGGAAACTTTTTTATTATTAATTTTACGGAAAAAAAAAATTCTTTATAAAAAGCTCTGCATGGTCTAAAACCTAAAATGCAACCATCAAATATCGAAATTTTCCAGTCATACGAGGTTTGTCAAAAAATGTGAATTTTTCCCAAGAATGTGAATTTTTCCTAAGAGTAAAGTACCTTTATTTTTGACATTATCAAAAATTGTTATTAAAAAAATTTGATCAGAACTAAAAATCACTAAATATGCAATAACACGCATTAAATTAATTAAATAATAAAAAATTAAATAATTAATAATAAATCAATAAAATAATTTTTTAACATAAATGCGTATAATTGCACATTTAGCCGTAGTTTTTAGTTCTGATCAACTTTTTTTAATAACAATTTTTGATAATGTCAAAAATAAAGGTACTTTACTCTTGGGAAAAATTCACATTCTTGGGAAAAATTCACATTTTTTGACAAACCTCGTAGATGACTGGAAAATTTCGATATTTGATGGTTGCATTTTAGGTTTTAGACCATGCAGAGCTTTTTATAAAGAATAATTTTTTTTCGTAAAATTAATAATAAAAAAGTTTCCCATTTGGTAAGAACTTCTGAAGACACGCTGTATAGGTATATTATGGTAATCACCCCCCTTCGGTACAGCACAGCCCTATAGCAGTAGTAAATATGGCGTTCAACCGAGTTCTTTATTTTATGTAAACACGTTTTCTAGAAATTTCAACGGATTTTGAAAATTATACGGTCGCTGGACGTTTGCCACATGACAAGTATTACCAAAAAAATATTTGGAACAGACTGATACGCATCATTGAACGACATGTAGACATAATTAAGTAAGTAACATAATAACTATCTAATAATATACAGTGACCGGCAAAGAGTTCGCAACATATGGGAAAAAAATTTATTAGCGGAATATTGAAAAATCTTTTTTGGGGGATTGGATGTGCATGTCCCATAACCTTAAAATCGATTTTGACATACGTCACGTGACCAATGGTATGGCGGGAAAGTTGAAAAAACCAATATGAAATCATCATAAATCAGATAAATGATGAGATATCGAAAAAATTCCAAGAATAAAAAGTGTTTAGAATTCCATTAGAATCTTAAGTACAATGTTTGGAATATCTACTTGAAAAAACATAAAATCGAATATTTTTATAAATATTTTTTTACCGAATTAAAAATTTCCATATTTTTCCTTTCTTAAAGCTTCATTAAAGTAAAACTGACATCTGGTGACCACAACTAGAAATATTGTTTTGTTTTTCTGACAATTTGGAGCAATAATTCAAAAAATTCGTTTACACTTGGATACCAGCTGTTGCAATAGTCTATTTCTAATAACCTTATCGATATTTTTTTATATCGAAATATTCTATTATGTTAAGAAATCCTTAAATTCATTAGTCCAAAGCAAATTATATTTATAACCGTAAAAAATAATTTTGAATTTCGCAGAAATCTAAAATAATTTAAATTTTTATTAATTTTTAGATATTTTTAAAGATTTCTGCGAAATTCAAAATTATTTTTTACGGTTATAAATATAATTTGCTTTGGATTAATGAATTTAAGGATTTCTTAACATAATAGAATATTTCGATATAAAAAATATCGATAAGGTTATTAGAAATAGACTATTGCAACAGCTGGTATCCAAGTGTAAACGAATTTTTTGAATTATTGCTCCAAATTGCCAGAAAAACAAAAGAATATTTCTAGTTGTGGTCACCAGATGTCAGTTTTACTTTAATGAAGCTTTAAGAAAGGAAAAATATGGAAATTTTTAATTCGGTAAAAAAATATTTACAAAAATATTCGATTTTATGTTTTTTCAAGTAGATATCCCAAACATTGTAGTTTAGGTTCTAATGGAATTCTAAACACTTTTTATTCTTGGAATTTTTTCGATATCTCATCAACTTATCTGATTTATGATGATTTCATATTGGTTTTTTCAACTTTCCCGCCCTAACATTGGTCACGTGACGTATGTCAAAATTGATTTTAAGGTTATGGGACATCCACATCCAATCCCCCAAAAAAGATTTTTCAATATTCCGCTAATAAAAATTTTCCCCATATGTTGTGAACTCTTTGCCGGTCACTGTATAACAAAACGCCACGTATTCTCCCACGTAATTATAGCTTGTAATATTATAAAATTAATTCATCGGATAAGAAGGTGCGCTTGAAAAAAGTTTAAATAAAAGCCGTATTATAAATTGTATTTTAAATAATATTAAGTTATGTTATATTAAAATTTAGGTAAAAAATATTTGTTCTACAATTTTTGTCTAATATGTATATACAGTGTGTCCACGGATGGAGTTCACTATACTTGTAAATAATCTTATTTTCACTTTTTCGAAAAAAAGTAATTCTTCATCATTTCTTCTTCTTGTTATAAAAATACAATTCGCGTTGAGAAAATTCGATTTTATTGTACAGGGGGCGAAAAAAATGGTAAAATGTAGTTTTACAAAAGTAAAACATCTTATTTTGATTCTTTCGAAAACACTCTTTCTTCATAATTTATTTTGCTTATTATAAAAATACAATTCGCGTTGAGAAAATTCGATTTTATTGTACAGAGTGCGTAAAAAATAGTAAAAATTTTAACGAAATTAAATTTTTTTTTAAGTAAACTTTTTTTGAAGCATTATAGCGAAAGAACCAATAATAATGTTTATTTAAATTAATACATCGAAAAAAATTACAAATAGTAAAGTTTTACTCAACATGGAACCCTCCTACGTCAACACATTTCTCCATCCTATTTCGAAATTCATTATATACATTTCTTATCTGGTGTCACAGTAGCAATAATGGCATCAGTGATTCTATTTTTTAGGGTTTCAATATTATCTTCCAAGTCAATGGCATACACTTTTGGCTTAAGATATCCCCACAGAAAGTAATTTATTGCAGTGAGGTCCGGGGAACGTGCCGGCCAGTGTATCGGTCCATTGCGACCTATCCATTTTTCGGAAAATAAGCCAGTTTTTAATAATCATTGCAGTATAGGTATGTGCTGGGCCGCCATCCTGCTGAAATATCATATTTCTTCTAAATTCCAAATTTTCTTCATCCAATTGAGATAAAAAGTATTCACTAAGAATTTGTTAATAATAGTTTGCGTTTAGCCTTTCTTCCAGGAAAAATGGACCAATTATTTTATTGAACGTCAACGCACATCATACGTTTACTTTCTTAAACTTCTGGCTGTTTCTACCAATTCTAAAGTGGGGATTCTCTTTAGCCCAAAATCGACAATTTTGACTAGAGATTATTCCATTTGTTGTAAAGGTAGATTCGTCACTGAATACGATATGATGGTGAAAATTACGGCTCGCCAATATGCGTTCACCTATTAGTAAAGAAAATTCTAGTCGGTATGAATCATCGCCTTCTTGAAGTTTATGAATAAAAGTTGGTTTAAATGCATGAAATTTATTTGTGGACAGAATATTTTGTACGTGACTTTTAGAAATACCTCCCACCTGATTCGATCTTGCTCTCAAAGGAAGTCGAGGATTATTACGAATCGAATCTAAGACCAAAATGGTAGCAGCATCATTTTCATCATAAGTCTTTTGTTTTTTTTCACATCTTTAACATCACCATAAACATTTAATTTACGTACCAATTTCTTTAAGCCATTTAAAGAAACGTGTACACCGGAAAATTTTCGATGGAAAATTTCAATTGCATATTTATCGCTCACCTCTCCAATGCCATAACACTTGATCAAGTAAATGCGCTGCTCTAAGTTTAGCATTGTTTTGAAGAAAATTTCACACCTGTCATTCTAAGCCAATCACACACTTTCATTTCGACAGTTACCAATGACAACCTTCAAATTTTTCGGAAATTTTTCTCCTCCTGCCAAGCTAGGCGAACAAAATTAATAAGTGGAAATTTTTTCTTGACAGCTATCATATGATCCGAAAATCGGTATTCAGGATCAAATTTTGGTATTTAATGTTTTTATTCATTTTATAATACTAAATAAATACAAATATTTATTTACCAAATATTTCTTTCATTAAGGCTAAATATTTTTGGAATTCTGGTTGGAACTCTTCTCTTCGTAATGGAGAATAACAAGGATAATGGTTATCTTCCCTTTCCACTTTTATCAGATGTCTATGTTTAATATAATAGATGTAATATTTGGATGCAATTTTGTTCTGCTGAATTCTGGTTTTTCTTAAAAAGGATGGGATATCTTCCTCCAAAATCTTCTGGATAGCTGAGAAAAGGTTTTCTTGATGGGGATTTAATTCAGTTTTTTCCATTAAACATTGCAAATACTTTAAATTTTTATGAGACATATTAATGTCCCCTATTTCAGAGCAAGATTTACAAACACCGTAGGACTTAAAATTAGTTTCTTGATGGTTTACTGCCATGATTTAATTATTGTGAACTAAAGAAGCACGTTTAAGAAATAACTGTCGACGTGACGTATAGCAGAGACGATTTTGACATCACAAGCCTAAGCCTACTTGACTGTGGTATCTACTATCTACCTAGATTTTAAAAATTGTTTTATCTGGCATAACTAGCCTAAACTAGACTATACTATGCTTTCCCTTTGTTTTAGTAAATGAAATGTAGTAAAAATAAATAAAAAGGATAATTTTCACTTATATTTTTTGCATTTCGTTTAACTAAGCGGTGAGGAAACTTTTTTTTGAAATTTAAGTATTCCCATAATTATGGATAATTTCAATAAAATAATTCAAATAAATTTTAGGTGTGAAATTTTCTTACCGAATTCCCCGCGTACTTGAATTAATATCTGGAAATTCTTCCTCAGTCAAGCATTTTTCTAGAAAATGCTTTCCTTCGAAAAAATTTCCGGAAATAATTCGAGCACTAGGGAGATTATAAGTGATAACAGTTTACAAATGTTGACAAAGAATTTGATTGAAATGTCAGTTAAACATTATATGACAGCAACAAGCACACCTAATAAAATCGATTCAATTTAATTTAGCTTGAACATTATTAATTTTGTTAAACTTTTTACTATTTTTTACACACCCTGTGAAAAAAGTGAAAATAAGATTATTTACAAGTATAGTGAACTTCATCCGTAGACACACTGTATATAGTTGTATTTTTAGTACATTTCGCACCTGTAGTAATGAATATGTGCAAATAAATGTAAATGTCATTATTTATATAATAACTGGTTTTATGATATGGGTTTGTGTGATTTTGAACTTCATGGTAAGTAGATATTATATATTATTGAAAGAAATACAAAATTGTGTTAATTTTGTATCTTGTTTGTAATATTTTTAAAAGTGTTAAATTTCATCGCTAAAATCGGACATAATATCCTCGTTAATGAGTAAAAATTTAAGTTTAAGAGACTCAATTAGTATTGTTGAAACTTCCTTAAATAAAAAAAAAATTGCATACCAGAATGCATATTTGGTAAAAAAATGAAAATAACTGCATATTTTAAAAGCAAATAAGGCATATATATGCGCATATTTTGGCTGAATTTAAGTGCATATAATCCGCCCTTTAATAATTAGTAATTTCCATAACACTACTAATTTAATTTTCGTATTGTAGTCAAAAAAGCAAATATGGTTCCATATTTTTTTTTTATTTAAGGTGGCGACGTAAGAAACGTACTTTGTATACCACCAAATTGTCAATAGACTAGACAACAAATTTGTTTAGCACTAAAAAATGCTATTTAGAGGGTTGCTGCAGTCAAGTTTATTTTGTTGTTAGTATTTTTTGCTATGTTACATACTTTTTAAAATACACTGTATTCTGGCATCGTTATTATTTCAGTATTTTTTAATACGTTAAATTGAGTGATATAATAATTCACTTTTCAGCTACATCAGAATATATTGGAACTTCTATTAGGGCTGAGCGTTTTCACGTTAAATCTTGAACAAGCCATTAGTTCAACTCAAAACGCTCAAGATGTGGTAAGTATTGTTGTTGTAAGTTGGTGTGTCCTCTTTACTGTCGGCATTTTCTATTGTCAGCAGTTTTTTTTTGTAAATACGACATTTACCTTAAGATAAGCAAACAATAATCACGAAAGTGGCAAATGTATGGCCTCGCGCATGTAAACAAAGCTACACCGGATTGGACATGCGCACTGCAACATTATCATTTGACAATTGTAAAAGTTAAGCTTCAATTTATTTTTACGTCTAAACAGCTAAAATTTACCCCGAATTCTTCCAAATGGAATTTCTTGTCAATTTTTGATCAAGTTGGGAAATAAGGTAGTTATTTCTGGCATTTTTAGTAGTTAATAATAATAACAATAATAATAATAATAATAATAATAATAATAATAATAATAATAATAGCTTTATTGCCCAACAAGTATCCATTTACAGAGCAATATACCTAGAGAAAAAAAAATTATAACAAAAATTCATAAATATCAATTTGTATAAAAATATTACCTATAATACAAAATGAACGTATAGAAAAAAAAGCAACAATAATAATAACAAAAGCAGATGTTGCCATCACCGTACTACATTAGCACAGAAAAAGAACCCACTAAATAAAAATAAAAAATACTCTAAAAAGTTTTAGATATTTTTTGCCACAGCTTTTAATTCATGCAAGTTGCAAGTAAAAATATCACAATTATTGCATATTTTATTAAAGTTAGAGCACATAAAATTAATTGGCGATTTAAGCATTACATTTGTCCTGGCCCTCTCGCATCAGAATGTTACACTTTGTCTGCTGTTGATTCTTGGAACTGCAAAGTTAATTTGATAAAGCAGATCCGGACAGTCAACACCACCGTGCAGCAATTTAAATAAAAAAACTAGAGAGGTAAATACCCGTCTCTTCGCTAAACTGTCAAAGTTGTATCTCTCTAATAACATGTTATAATCAACACCCCGCTCCGGATAGACACCCTCTATCTTAAAAGTTACATACTTTAAAAAACGTTTTTGAATTCTTTCAATGCTATCTATGTGACATAAATAATAGGGGTTCCATATAATTGAAGCATACTCCAACTTTGCTCGTACAAAAGAAAAAAATTAGGTGTTGAAAACTTTAGGATCATTAAAATTCTTACAATTGCGCACGATGAAGCCAAGGGTCCGTCTCGCATTCAATATCACTTTATTAATGTGATCAATAAATGTCAACTTAGCATCAAAAATCACTCCCAGATCTTTTAACACACATGGGCGTTCCAAAACCTCTCCAAGTATGGAGTAGGGATAGAACAATGGTTGTTGTTTACGCGTATAGGTCATTATTTTACACTTGGTTGCATTTAAGTGGAGTTTGTTTCTTTCACACCATCCCTGAATGACTTCTAACTGTTCTTGTAGCAGTGTGCAATCATTTACAGATTCAATGGATAAAAATATCTTTAAATCATCCGCAAAAAATAATTTCCCACAAATTATAATTTTACTCAAATCATTTATAAAAATTAAAAACAAGAGAGGTCCTAAATTAGAACCTTGTGGAACGCCGGATGTTGCGATATATTCATTTGACTTAAATCCATTATAAAATACAAACTGCTTTCTTTCTCTTAGATATGATCTTAAAAAAGCCAAGGATGATGCTTTAAAACCGAACCCCTCAAGCTTTCTCAATAACACCGTATGACTTATCCTATCAAAAGCCTTGGAAAAATCCGTATAGGCCACATCCACTTGACCTTGATTATCAAGAACACGAGAAATAAACTGAGTTGCGCATGCTAAGTTGGACACAGTTGACCTGTTGCTCACAAAACCATGCTGTTCAAGCGCAATATTTGCTTGAAGCGATGTGTATATTCGCCTATACAAAATTGTCTCAAGAATCGTCGAAAAATTGCAAAGAATGGAAGCTGGATGATAATTATTAAATTGATTTTTCGGTCCACTTTTAAAAATGGGACATACTTTTGCCCGCTTCCATAACTTAGGAACTGCCGATGTTGCAATGCTTAGGTTATAAATATATTTCAGTGGTTTAATAAGCGCACCTATACAATCCTTTACAATAAAAGAGGGGACAAGATCTGGACCAGATGTCATTTTATTTTTTAGTCGTTTAGAGCCACTGATAATATCCTGTTCAGTTATAGGCTGAAGAACCGAACTATTTTCATTAAAAATATTACCCATATTAGTATGGTGATCTTCGTCCTCATCCTGAGTATATACATTACTAAAATAATCACCAAAAGCATTAACAATATCCTGTGGCTCATCAAAACATCTATCATCGAGGCACATACATCCTGGGATCCTGGAGAATCTATTTTTTGAGTTAATATAGCGCCAGAACCTTTATGAATCGTTGACAATCGAGGCCTGTATGTTCGTAATGTATTGATTGTAAGCTATTTTGGTTTTTTCCTTTATTAATGATCTTAAACGTCTAAATTCTGTAGCCCAGCAATTATTCTTGGTTTTTTTTATATTTAGTATACATTTTCGCTTTCAATTTAATGTCTCTTATAATGTCTGCCGTATACCAACATGGAAATCTGCGTTTAAAATTCTTATATACTGGAACATATGTGTCAAAAATGTTATATAGTTTATTATAAAAACTTTCAAGAGCTAAATCCGCTTCCGTAGATTCCTCCAAAAAATCCCAGTCTGTATGCAAAATAGCATTATATAAAGAAGGAAAGTCGGCCTTTCGAAAATTATAAGTTTTTTCCAAATTATTTGGCACAATATTTCGTTCCCTAACACCTATATTGTTAAAAGTAATTACTAGGGCAGGATGATAAGCATCTTCCGGTACCAACGGCTCTGTATCCCTAGCAACAAGACAGTCAATATTACTTAAAACCAAGTCCAATAATCTATTTCTGATATTAAGTACACTGTTAAACTGTTGTAAATTTATAAAATGCATGAACCGTGTTAAACAAAATGTTTTTGCATCATCATTATTTAAATTAACAAAATTTGGCACATTAAAATCACCTAACATTAGTACATCTTTCGTTTGTAAACATTCTAATTGTTCTAAGCTCTCAAAAAATAACTCAAATGTTGCAAAAGTTGCAAACCTATCAGATTTTGAGGATAGAAAATTGTTTTTAAGGTTTTATTTCTAAAATTTGTTTAAAAATGATTCGTCGTCGTATTTTTAGTTCGTAAAGGAAGAGAACAAGTTAATTAAACTAGTCTTATAAAATCGAATATAAAAACAAACAAAACCAGCAAAATAACCAATCTTCAATCTTATTGCGTACCTTACCTCACGTCAAATATTAGTTGGTGTATAACTTGTATTGATTTTTACAATTTGGCAAAAACTTGGGTACGTGTAAAACATTTTCAAGCACAATTTCTAGTTCAAGAATTTGAAAGAAGTTTTTGCCCGAGAACTTGACCCGTGGAATACTTTCACCCTTGGATTAATATAAACTTACCCAGGTATTTACTTTTTTCTTTTATATAATATAAGTATAGAGAAAAGCCCGAAAAATAGGCATGAACCTAATTAGATTGCACGGCTGCAAATAAAATATAACAAAACATGCATCGGAATTTCGTGTCTTGGTGTGGATTTTTCTTTAATTTTTATACCTTATTTGTGTAGCCTAGGCCTAGCTTGATGTGTTTAAATTGATCATAATAAAATAAAGTTATATATCAAGATACATCACCACTCTATACTATTTGGGCATAAAAAATCATACAGCGGTTTTTTTTACTAGCCATTGTTTATATTCCAATCAGAGTATCCGAGTCACTGGAAAAATAATAAGAATTTCTAAATTTGTCTGTGGGCCCAATGTTATTTTGGAACGCAGTTATTATGCTAGAAAATGGGTTAGTTTTCGTGACCTACGAAGCTGCTTCCAAGAACTTTACGATTTAGTTTATAACTCCAAAAAAGGCCACAGCACATTGTGTTACCAAGCGGTCCCCCATTCAAGTACTAACGGTGCAGGAATTCGTAAACGTGGAACGGCTTTTGCCCACAGAAATTGAAAAGTCAGAGAGAGATGCTTGAAATATAAATATATTTCTAGCTTCTCTTAGCTAACTAGTTAGTAAAGAGAACTGTAAAAACCGCAAATCGTTTCCTTTTCTTTCTTACAAGTTTTCGCAAAAATAGTGTAATTCTATTTCGACTTGTAGCAAGGTTTTGCAATTTTAGGTTAATATTTGGGCAGGAAATCAATGTCCGGCAGTATCTCAACCGAGTATTTCCAAATCAGTGGATAGGGAGGCGTGCATCCATGGAATGGCCAGCACAATCCCCTGATCTGACGCCATTAGACTTCTTCTTAGGGGGTTATGTCAAAAATATTGTATACAAAACTAAACCCCTCGACTTAGCTGACTCAAGAAGACGAATAACGCTTGCGATTGGATCGGTCACGCCTGAGATGTTCAGTAACATTAGAAGACATTTCTATTTAAGACTAGGATGTTGCCTCGACGTTTACGGCGAGCATTTTCAACATCTACAATAATGTTTTTATTTGTTTTTTACATTATCAAGAAATTAACAGTACCTATATATTACTTATTAGTTTTTGAGTGTACGAATTTTTGCAACAAATTTGAAAACACTTAATATTTCCGAAACAGTTAAAGATATGTATAGGATATTGTACCGGGTGGTCAAATAAGCGAGGACGTCGGCTTTATCTCGGAAACCATTAATCGTACAACTTTCGGAAAGATTTTTATATGAGTAAAGTGGTCAAGAGAAATTGCTGGAAATTACTTTTAAGTTCCTCATTTCGCCGCAAGGGGCACAATTAAAAAATGTTTTTTTAAATTCTAAATTTCTCCGAAAATTCCCATATTAAGGTATAACTCTGATTACATCATTGGAAAGCTTAGACAATTCTGCATCATTTTGGTTTAAGGCTCATTGGCGTACCGACCTTGATAAGAGTGGGAGAAGCTATTGAAAGTGTAAACATTAAAATCACTGTAACTTCTAAACGACTTATCCGATTTTACTAAATTTAAGCTTTTCTGGAAAAGGAAAATAAGTATCTTCCATTGCCGTATCCAACAGTACACGATAGTGTTTAATAAAATTGCTTGAGGGCGCAATTTGTAATAATAACAGTTTTTTCGATTTTCTCCCAAAAATGCAAACCATACGGTATAACTATGACATCATTATCGAAAAGTAGATGAAATTTGCAAGAAAAGATGTGAAGACCGCAGTTCGATATCTTTGTTGGTTTCAGAGTTATTGCCAAAACAATAATTTTTAATACAAATTGCGCCCTCTAGCAATTTTATTAGAAACTATCTTGCACCATTGGATAGGACAATTGAAGGTACTTACCTTTTTCTTCCAAAGAAGCTTAAATTGAGTAAAATCGGTTAAGTCGTTTAGAAGTTACAGCGATTTTAATGTTTACACTTTCACTTGATAAGAGTGGGAGAATCTATTGAAATTGTAAATACTAAAATCGCTGTAACTTCTAAACGACTTATCCGATTTTACTAAATTTAAGCTTGTTTGGAAGTACCTTCAATTGTCTAATGGTACACGATACTTTCTAATAAAATTGCTAGAGGGCGTAATTTATATTAAAAATTATTGTTTTGGTAATAACTCTGAAACAAACAAAGATATCGAACTGCGGTCTTCACATAACGATAATGATGTCATAGTTATACCGTATGATTGGAATTTTCGGGATAAAATCGAAAAAACTGTTATTATTACAAATTGCGCCCTCTAGCAATTTTATTAAACACTATCGTGTACTGTTGGATACGGCAATTGAAGATACTTATTTTCCCCTTCCAAACAAGCTTAAATTTAGTAAAATTGGATAAGTCGTTTAGAAGTTTCAGCGATTTTAATGTTTACACTTTCAATAGCTTCTCCCACTCTTATCAAGGTCGGTACGCCAATGAGCCTTAAACCAAAATGATGCAGAATTGTCTAAGCTTTCCAATGATGTAATCAGAGTTATACCTTAATATGGGAATTTTTGGGGAAATTTAGAATAAAAAAAAAAACAATTTTTGATTGTGCCCCCTTGTGGCGAAATGAGGAACTTAAAAGTAATTTCCAGCAATTTCTCTTGACCACTTTACTCATAAAAAAATCTTTCCGAAAGTTGTACGATTAATGGTTTTCGAGATAAAGCCGACGTCCTCGCTTATTTGACCACCCGGTACATACATGAAATATGAATATGAAGAATTCAAAAATTGAATAATACTTATAGGTACAGGATGTTGCATTTAAAAAAAGAAAGTTGGTATTGGCCACTGTTACATGACACACCCTGTATAAAAAGTTTTTATTGAAGAAAATACGCAACTAGAAATGCCAATCGACGTGTCCGAGCGTTTTTTCGGACACGCCCCCATGTATTCATTATCGAATTTATTCCATTTGGCACACTACACACTGTATAGCTTATTTTATATAATAAATTGCCTTTCTTTTTGTAGAACGACGCAGCTTTTGTTGCGGCTATGGAACTACCCTGGTACGAATGGGATATAAAAAATCGAAAAGCTTATTTAATGTTAAAGACAATGTTGTCGGAATTTAGAATTTGCAGGGATTTACTTTATGATGTCAATCGAGCTTTTCAAGTACAGGTAAAAACAATTATCCATACCGATTAAACTCTATAACATTGGAATAAGTATAGAAAAATAAATTATATGCCAAGGCGATGAAACTGAGGCAAAGTTACGTGTTTTGGGGCACAATAATTTGTAGGAAAAAAAATATTGCAAATATTTCTAGCATCCCAAAAAAGGTGCAGGCGTTACGGCTGTTACTAAATATCACCATGCACGAAGTATAAATATGATAACACTGGATAATCAAAGCTTCAAAAGTGGTCATGTATCAGCCATATATAGCCATTTTTTTTATAGAAGCCCCAAAGACTTTTTAATTATGGTACCGCGGGCCACAACATATATTTATTTAGGGGATCATAAGAAACATAATTTAAATTTAATGACTTATTTTAACATAAAAAAATATGCTCACATAATATTAATTATAATATAAGGTAATAATAATTAAATAATTATCTAAAAAATTATTAAATCACTATTTTTCTTCATTACTATTAAATATAATTAAATTTTTAGGTTTATATATTGGTGAAAATTTAAGTTGGAAAAAACATATTGAATACCTGTTATTTAAGAAGTTACATCTCACCAATAATTGGCATTTTGTTTAAAGCTAAAAATTATATATCATTAAAATATTTAAAAAATATATTTTATTCTTTGGTTTATTCAAAATTACAGTATATGATTTCAATTTGGGGATCAGCGAATTTAACTACAACTCAGCCATTAAAAAACTACAAAACAAAATAATTAAATGCATACATAAACTTCATTTTTAAGAACCAACTATAAATTTTCATGAACCAAACGGATATTTAAAGTTAGAAAAGCTATATAAATTAAAACTATGCATTCTAATACACTCTATTGTTATTAAATAAAAACAATCGAATATAATATTTCATCCGACCAACATTACTCACACCAGACAAAACCATCATATTTAAACACCTATGGTTACGAGTACTTTTGGCCAAAGATCGATATTATACAGGGTATTCCGATGATCATGTTACAAAATTCTAGGGTAGATAAAACACACGAAAATAAGAAAAAAAGTTCATGTGAACATGGGTCCGGAAACGCTTCTTCAGGGAGCTAGGGCCCTTCGAAGATGACCTTCAAAAACTACTTTTCGTTTTATAGCTTCGGTACTACTGCAGCTATCGCAACCAATTTTGGGACATGAAATCTAGTTCGTAGGTTCATCAATTTGAGCCTTCCGGATTTTGTCACCTTTAACCAGGGGCGTACAAACCAAGGGGGTATTTGAGTAAATTTGACCCTACTCCTCTTAGGCTTTAATTTCTTACCATTTTTATATCTGATTATGATTCTCCAATGCCTTTAACATAAAAAAGGTACTCTTAGTAAAAATCGCTATCTGTCACAGTTTCCTCCGAAAATGGCTAAATCCAATCAATAATAAATTATTGGTCTTAAACCAATTATTACGTTGAAATATGAAAATGAGGTTCAGTACAGATAGTGAGCATTATAAGTTAGTCAAATCTTTTTCTTTAATGAAAATAAATTAGATTAGAGAGAATAATAATAATAATAGCATAATCATTTGGTCTCAATTCCTGTACTTTTTGGCGATGGTAAGGATGAAGAAGTTGTTCGTTAACAATCTCCCATACACGTACATGACTTACATTCATGGATTCTGCAACAGCTCGGGTACTAACACTAGGATTTTCCTCGAATTGTCGGAGTACCTCTTCCTCAAATTCTGGAGTTCGTACAGTTCTTTGAGCGCCATTATCTGGCCTCGTTATTTTCACGGAGCCAGTTTCCCTTATGCGCTGATTTACCCTCTCGAATAGCGTGTGAGCAGGTACACGCCTCTCAGGAAACCGCTCCTGATACAATCTTGAAGCGGCTCTTCCATTGCAATGAACTTCGCCATAAATTAATAGCATATCGGCATATTCGGCGAAAGTATAATCCATGATTCACTGGCGACACAATATTTTATTGACAGATTTTTGACAACTATCTGTACTGAACCTCATTTTCATATTTCAACGTAATAATTGGTTTAAGACCAATAATTTATTATTGATTGGATTTAGCCACTTTCGGAGGAAACTGTGACAGATAGCGATTTTTACTAAGAGTACCTTTTTTATGTAAAAGGCATTGGAGAATCATAATCAGATATAAAAATGGTAAGAAATTAAAGCCTAAGAGGAGTAGGGTCAAATTTACTCAAATACCCCCTTGGTTTGTACGCCCCTGGTTAAAGGTGACAAAATCCGGAAGGCTCAAATTGATGAACCTACGAACTAGATTTCATGTCCCAAAATTGGTTGCGATAGCTGCAGTAGTACCGAAGCTATAAAACGAAAAGTAGTTTTTGAAGGTCATCTTCGAAGGGCCCTAGCTCCCTGAAGAAGCGTTTCCGGACCCATGTTCACATGAACTTTTTTTCTTATTTTCGTGTGTTTTATCTACCCTAGAATTTTGTAACATGATCATCGGAACACCCTGTATAAAGGAATAACAATTTACAACAGTTTGCCGAAAAAATTATGGACTTTTAAAAAAGCACTAAAAAAATATTTTAAAAAAATGAATGTTAGTTTATTACTATTTTTATAACTAACTTTAACGTATTATATAGGTATTATTATTTTTTATTGTAATTATTAGATATATATATTTTTTTATAATTTCGATGCAATTATTAATAGTTACAAAACATACTTTTTATTATTTGTGATTTTATATTATTCTATATTTTAATGTTATATTCTCCCGAGTATTCTCCATAATGAACGTTTAAGTCGGTTGAGAATAAAGATATATTAATACTAATACTAATAATAATAATAATAAAGATTGAAAAATTTTGAAAGAGCGTTTACAATCCAAAACTTTAGTTATAATGAGATTTCTGAAAAAACATATTTTCAATACTTTGTCAAGCGCTGACCTAGTGCTGCATGCTACATCATCCAGATGGGAGTCCATAAGTTTGCTTCCGTATACATTCCTTGCATATTTCATTCGCGAAAACGACGATTTGCAAACGTATGTAGATTAAAACAATGTTGGGTGTCACTTCTTTGAACGGTTTTATATTTTTGCGCGACAATGCATCATTTCTCAAAGTTTTCACTATTCATGGAATTACGACAATCACCAGATTTCAGGCGACTTGAATATCAAACTTGCATTATTCACAAATCCATATTCCATTTTCTGAACCAGCATGTAGAATAATATACCTTGCACCCTTTGACGAGTTTTTATCATCTTGCCAACTTCGCCTAAAAGCCCCTTTACTGTATATTCAGGTTTCAGCCAGAAAAACAACTTTTAAGGGCAATGAAGAGTTGCCGTTATTCTCAAATTCTCTTAAAAATTCTACTCGTTGATATAGTACCTACATTTACGCCATTTATATTAAATTTTTTTTAACAGTCCGCTAATGAACCAGCGAATATTTTAACACCATCAATGATTTGATTTTTCTTAGTTGTATTGAGCGAATGGTAACGTGTTCACCTGCTCTATACAACCCATAAATACGCTCTCTTATGGTATGATCATAAATTTCGTGAAGTTGTCGACCACGGGATGACAAAATAGCTACATTATTGCCATTCTTAAAATCTACATTTTTCTCATCCCCCTTGCCTTAATTCGTTGGATTGTTAAACCCGAAACTCCCAAAGCATCAGAAACTTTATAAAACAGTTACGTATTTATAAAAACATTGCCATATATATTTTTCATGTTTATTATTTATGTTTTCACAATTTCTGCCAGTGCCGTCTTACCGTACGGGCCCACCGGGCCTGGGCCCAGGTCCCCGCTGTCTTCGTCTTCGGGGCCTTAGCACCAAAAATCATCAATAAAACTAGTAATGATAATGACAAAATTGAAGTTTTTTTCCCAATTATGGATTCATTAATAGCTAAACTTAACCGGCGATTTGCTGCATGCGACAGCATATTCAATCGGTTTGGTTTCCTCACAATTTTAAAAACAATCAGTAAAGTCGATTTGCACCTTAGTTGTTCAAAATTTATAGAAAATTACAGTTCTGATGTCAATGGAAAAGAATTAGAGTTGGAATGCATTTTTTTGGCAGAATATTTAAATTCAGACAAAAAATATAAAACCCAGAAAATCAGTTTATTGGACCTATACAATATTATAACAACTAACAAATTAGGGGATACATTTCCTAACGTTGCCATTTCATTGAGAATATTTTTATCAATAATGATAACTAACTGCAGTGGAGAACGTTCATTTTCTAAATTGGCTAGAATCAAAAACGAACTGAGGAATACCATGCTGCAAGAGAGACTAAATAGTCTATCCTTAATGTGCATAGAAAATGAGATCTTCCTAGGAAAACATTTTGATGACAGAATAGACGATTTTGCACACCTATGATCAAGAAAACAATCATTTACATAGCGCGGATTATTTACAGTTATTGTTATTAATATTAATGTTTTAGGATGAGATTTCATCTTTATATTTTAGTTAGAATAAATAGTTTTTCTCTACTTCCATCTGCATATTAGGTATTTCTCGCACAATCTACAGAATGGATAAGTAGGCAATTCCAGTTAACTGAACGGATATAATTTCATATCCATCCTAGTTAGGATATGAAATCGAGCAGCAGCTTCAAAATTGATTTCTGCAATATCAGAGGGCTTAATACCAACATCAATTCAGTCCACCAGCACTTACAAACATCCAAGCCCCATGTGCTCGCACTGACCGAGACAAAGGTCAGATCGTCAACGAACACCGTCAGCTATTTATATCCTGGATACGATTTTTATTTCCGATTTAGACGCAACTTTGGAGTCTGTCTCTTTATCCGAGATGATCTTTGCTGCCAACGAGAGGACACACTTGAACCAGCAGAGTTTGATGTAATGTGGTTTAAAATATCAACGCAGAAAATCACCAAGTTTATCTGCTGCCTTTACCGTCCTCCAAGTGACACCCATTACAGAGCACTCTTCTCATCACTAGCAAACACAATTGACTTCTTGCAAACCAACCATCCTAATGCCGAAGTCGCTATCTTTGGTGACTTTAACGTCCACAATATCAACTGGCTCAAATACTCAAATACCAACGATGAACAGGGTCGTGAGGCGGAATCTTTTGCGATCAGTTCTGGTCTAACTCAACTCGTGGAAGAACCAACGCGAATTCCAGACCGAGATGGAGATTTTGCTAGTCTTTTAGATCTCTTTTTGACATCCAACCCTGACCTATACACAGTCACCGTTCATCCTCCATTAGGATCTTCCGATCACAAACTTATTTCAACTCTAAGCGAGCTGCCAATTTGTTCTGAACAACCTTCTAAACCTCGTAAAATTTGGCACTACACATCAGCTAGTTGGGAAGACCTAAGGGACCATTTTCGCACTTTTCCTTGGCTGGAAGTATGCTTCTCTTCAGATGATCCATCTTCTTGTGCTCAAGAGGTCTCCGATGTCATTCTTACTGGCATGGAAGCCTTTATTCCTTTCTCCAAGAAGCGCCCTTCGAATGGCAAGCCCTGGTTTAGCAAGAACTGCGAGCGTGCTGTCAGAGCTAAAAATCTAGCTTACCGACAATGGCGTAAAAATCCTACCGATGTGAATCGCACCATCTTTGTTACCGCTCGAAACCAGTGCAAGCAAACGATAGATCAAAACAAAGAGGCTCACAACATGAGGATCAAAAATAAACTTCTCGCCAGTCCTAACGGATCTAGGTCCTTTTGGTCAGTCGCTAAGGCCGTCAGTCAAAATTTTACCAAATCAAATATTCCACCGCTAACACGTTCTGACGGCACAATAGCAACCACGGCTGAAGATAAAGCGAACTTACTCGCAGAACTCTTTGCTTCACACTCCACGGTAGACGTTCAGGGAAAAACACCCCCGAACATTCCAGCAGTTCGATCGGAAATGACTGATATCGTATTCCGTCAGCGTCCTGTCAAGCGAATTCTGAAGGGGCTCGATGCCAAAAAAGCTTCTGGTCCAGATGAAATTCCTATTATAGTGCTCAAGAAATGCGCCGATGAACTCACACCAGTATTTTGTAGACTTTTTAACTTATCCTACAAAAAAGGAATATTTCCATCTTGCTGGAAAAAGGCGCGAGTCCAGCCTATACCAAAGAAAGGCAAGAAAACCCTGCCAAACAACTATCGACCAGTCGCATTGCTTTCAGTTATATCAAAGGTGATGGAGAAAGCTATTAACCAACAACTTATAAAATACCTGGAAGGCCTTAAAATTATCAGCGACCATCAGTATGGTTTTCGTAAGTCCAGATCAACAGAAGACCTGCTAGCCTATGTCACTCATCTTTGGAGCAACGCAATCGAACATCATGGGGAGTCCCGGGCTATTGCACTGGACATCTCTAAAGCCTTTGACCGTGTCTGGCACGAGGGGCTCCTAAGCAAACTGCGTTCTTATGGTATGCCCGGTCGATTTTGTTCATGGTTGTCTAGCTTCCTCAAGGACCGCTCTCTGCAAGTGGCGATTGACGGGTTTCTCTCAGACACCTTCACCATCAATGCTGGTGTTCCTCAAGGGTCCATATTATCTCCCACTCTCTTCTTACTGTACATTAACGACCTTCTAGCGAAAACAGAAAATCCATTATATTGCTTTGCTGACGATAGCACACTTATCTCATCTTTTACTTTGAAACCTCAAACATCGGCTACTGACGCACATCTTCGCATACAACATGAGGTATTACGCCTCAATAACGACCTGGAAGAAATTTTGTCTTGGGGTGACAGTAACCAAGTCGAATTTAACGCTAAAAAAACCCAGGCTGCAGTTTTCTCTAAGAAGGTCAACATCGCAGAACCCGATATCGTTATGGCAGGACACGCAATTCCACTGACTTCGTCTATTAATTTGCTGGGTGTCAACCTGGGAGGAAATATGTCTTGGCATAATCACGTAGTGGCAATCGCCAGGGCAGCTTCTCAGAAGCTCGGTATACTTTTCCGTACCAAAAAGTTGTATACACCTCAACAACTTTTGACACTCTATAAAGCCCAGATTCGACCATCACTGGAATACTGCTCTCATATCTGGAGTTCTGCACCGAAGCATACCCTTCGGTTGTTGAATTCCATCCAAAGGAGAGCCGTTCGTCTAATCGGCGACCACGAGCTGACTAAGAACCTCGACAGCTTAGAACATCGAAGACAGGTTGGTGATTTGACTCTCTTCTACAGATATTTTCATGGCAAGTGTTCGACAGATATTGCCCGCTCGATTCCACCTAGAGTAATGCATAGCAGAAACACACGACGAACCACTGCCGCCCATCCCTATGTGGTTCAACTTAGTACACCCCGAACATCATTGTTTCAGAACTCTTTCATTTGGAGGACGTCATCTTTGTGGAACGGCCTTTCTGAGACCGTGTTTCCAACCGAATATAACCTTCAACGATTCAAGAAAAACGTGAATCGCTTTCTTCGCACACGCACCGCTCCCAGAGCGCCTTAAAGGATTTTCCTATAGTGCTTGTGCTCGATCATAAAAAAAAAAAAACACAGTTAGCATCAGGTGTCCAGGTAACTATTCGATTTTAAAATATTATGTCAAAATTCGACTAAATTACGAAAATTTGACCCTGACCTTGCAAATTGAAGATTTTTCTCGTGAAACCTAATATTTAAAAATAATTATATTGCTGGTCGAATTCCTAACTATTCATTTTAAGCGGGCGCAAAAGAGCGCCTTCAGCGCCTTCCAAACACCCTAAATAGGGCGGGGCATCCATTTTTTTCCCAGGGCCCCAATCATATGAAAGACGGCACTGATTTCTGCTTCATATATCTACATACCTCCTTAACTGCGTTAAAGGGTAAAAGAGTCTTTCCGGCATCACTTTATCTTTAAAAATAATCAAATAATTTTAAAATTAATGCTTGCTCTTTTTCACAATACCGTTATATTTTTGAAATAATGTTAATTAAAAATGTCACTGTCAAAAATGACAATAAAACTTTTTTGACTGGTAAAATAATACGACATTCATTATTGACTAAAATCACAATCTCACTTAGTTCACGAATGTTAGAAATATAAGCACTAGTCGTGAATTAACGGTCAGCGGTTATTGGACAGACTTTATGCCGAAGCTGTCTGGTTGTTGGGCAGATAATAAAGTACCTAGGTGAATAGATTGAATTCAAAATGCGGACACTTCTAATTTAAATTTATAAATTTCGATAAAAGTGTACCAAGCCAAACATGCCTACTTTTTGTTTCAGGTGTTGCAGAAAATTTATGGAGCAACCACGATATTAATCAATTTACGATCACGCTAAAAATATAAACCAATCCAATATAGCCCTTAATTTATTATATGCCTCATTCAGAATAGATTCCGATACACGTTATCCATGTAGAATTTAAAAATCACGAATACCAACACCAACCCAAGTGTTAGTTTATAGTCATGTACATCTATATTATAAATGTTTTTGTCAGTTACTCAATCTCTTATTGATTTTAGCGATAAATGTTGTAATAAACAGTGCTCTATTATAGGAGTTGTGGTCTATGCAGCCATAATTAAAACAATAGTTGTTTCAGCATAACTCAAAACATCACTCAGATGCTAAACTAGAAAATTGACACTTTGGATAGGTAGAATTATCAGTGACCAGTTAAAATAGCTACATTAACTTTTTTCTGACTCACGACTAAATGTAATTTTTGATAATGTTTTAAATCACTGCTTGACATATTTCCTAATGTAGAGTTATCGACCTTAAATTGATGTGAAATAAACGTTAAAACATTACGTCCTCTAAGCCGGCGTCGGCGTCGCGTCGTACAGTGTATAGTTATTTTATGGTAAAGAATTTGACGTCTGAGTAACGCCGGATACTTTACTTTATTTGGGAAGTGTAGTTTTAGGGAATTTGCGAACCACGATTCGATTTCGCCTCGTCCACCTATCAAACTTGGTATAAAAAAGTCACTTCTTTTTACGTCAGTCTCAGCCCGTTAAAATAAAAATACGAAATTTGTCGAAAATAACATTTGTTTAAAAAAAAATCACTTATTTTATTGTAAACACGTTGACCTACAAACAATATTTGTTTATGTAAGCACGTAAGTCTACACAGAGAAAACACAACAACAAAAATGGCGCCGAGCCGGTTCTGGAGTGTATTTTGAGCAAGTCGCTAAAGAAAGACAGGCCGATAACAAGAGGTTTGTGCGCATGTCCAATCCTGCTGAAAGGGAAGGCATCTGACCGGCGAGCAGTGCGCTCGACATAAAACTTAACTTGTGTTTGCACACGAGAGGCTATACGCATCTAAAGGTAACTCGGCTGCCGACTCGACAAAAACCGCTCCAGTCTGTTTTTGCCATAAATGTCTATGCTCTGGTCTCATCTGCGATGTAAAAACCGAACTCGACATGTGTTTTATCTTTCTGATAAATTAATAAATTAAATGTTATATTAATTATTTCAGTTTGTTTTATTTAATAATTCATTTTATTTGTATATATAAAATAGTTTCTGTTGTAGTAATGTGTATTAGTTTTTATATTACTAAATATTTATTAATAAGAGCAAAAAGTCAAAGTTCTGTATCCGTTTTAAGTTTACTGTGTATTGTAAGGCCTTCGCTTCCAATTGGATATAAAAATATACGTTAAAAGTTTCATTGTCATATCACTTTTTAATTCCATCAGTAACGTCATAGGGGATAGGCGGGCAATGGTACGCACCTAAGCAAAACTTAGAATAAGTCCAAAACTTTATATGTCACAGGTCACAGCCTTAGCAAAATCATTGTCTTAGATGTCTTCTTTAATGGAATAATGGAAAATTTTACTTAAAATAAAAATACTATGAAAAAAATTGATAAAACCAAATTTTGTGCTTTGCGCGTGATTACCCTCTGTGGAGGTTAATGGTACGCAAGCTGTCGGGTAACGGTACGCAAAAAAAGTTTACAAAGAGTACTAAAGAAAGTAATATTTATTTAGAAAGACGCTAGCAAAATACTTGACAAGTTAGAAAAACGCAAGTAAACTGGTATTACAATACAACTAGAAATTAAAAACAAGGTTCCTTTTATTTAGTGTTTTTTTTATAGCAAAAGTCACATGTATAGTATGTAGAAGAATCGTGCCCACTACACTCAGCATGTGCCCAATCTATGCAAATAACACATATAAACCAATGTTTGTTTGAAGGTGGTAGACAATGAAGTAATATCAAAAAAATAATTACCTTGTCGGACATTGTCTTTATTTTGTTACTTAACACAACGTTTCGGTTAGTTAGTATCTCTAACCGTTTTCAAGTGTAAACTAAATTATAATTTTAAGGCTACTGTCTTATATACTATCCATGTGCAGTGAAGCTTGATGACTCCGCCTACGTGCTTATTTGATTTTGGACAAGAAGTGGCTTCCAGATATTGGGGATATCTATCTATACTTGGTTTACTAAATATATGGGTATTTTGATTCATGAAAGCTGCTTCTTTGAACTTTCGTTTTCTCCAGTGCTGTTCCTTGTCCAAAACCTTGGCTTCTGACCACTGTATATTATGCTGGTTGGTCCATACATGTTCCGCTATACCTGATCTCGAAGTTTCACCTCTTTGAGTATGTTTCAGATGTTCTTTAACTCGCACGGGAAGAGGTCTCTTTGTTTCTCCAATGTACGATTCGCCACACTCGCAAGGGATTTGATAGATACAATTTTTTGTGTTTTCATTACTGGGGGGTTTTACTTTTGTAAGAAAGCTTTTAAGCGTATTTCCGGATTTGAAGGCTGTTTTGATATTATAGTTTTTGGTTATTCTTCTAATCTTTTCAGAAATCCCCTTGACATAAGGTATTGTGAGAAATGCTTGCTCCTCTTTCGTTTCTGCACTAGTTTTTACTTCGCGATTTTTAAGTTTTGAGATGGTATTAGTTACAAAGGTTTCAGGGTAACCATTCTGTTTTAAATCTTTTTTGATGTTTGAAATTTCAACATTAAGGTCTTCCTGATTGTTGCAACCGTTAGATGCTCTGTGATACAGAGTTTGAAGTATGCCCTGTTTTATGGAGTTTGAATGATTCGATCCGTGATTAAGGTATTGCCCTGTGTGAGTGGGTTTCCTGTACACTGAAGTTTTTATGTTTTCAGCACTTCGTTTTACGAGAACATCGAGAAAAGGTAGAGTGGAATGTTTTTCTGTTTCCATGGTAAATTTAATGGATTGTCTTATACTATTAATATGTTCCAAAAACGGTATCAGCTCTTCGTTGCTGTCTGTCCAGATAATAAAAGTATCATCAACATATCTAAGCCAAAGTTTAGGTTTAATCTTGGCAGTGTTAATAGCATGTGACTCAAACCATTCCATATACTGGTTAGCCACCACCGGAGAGAGAGATGAACCCATTGGGAGACCGTCATCCTGGGCATAGAACCTATCTTTTACTTGAAAGTAGGAACTACGTAGACAACACTCCAAAAGTTCCATCACTCCATCCAGCGGCAAACTGGTGCGTTCTGAAAGGGTTGGGTCTTCTTGTAACTTTTGCTTGATGATATGCAGTGATTCCCCTATTGGGACGTCACGTCGTCGGACCCACTCACACAGGGCAATACCTTAATCACGGATCGAATCATTCAAACTCCATAAAACAGGGTATAATTCAAACTCTGTATCACAGAGCATCTAACGTTTGCAACAATCAGGAAGACCTTAATATTGAAATTTCAAACATCAAAAAAGATTTAAAACAAAATGGTTACCCTGAAACCTTTGTAACTAACACCATCTCAAAACTTAAAAATCGCGAAGTAAAAACTAATGCAGAAACGAAAGAGGAGCAAGCATTTCTCACAATACCTTATGTCAAGGGGATTTCTGAAAAGATTAGAAGAATAACCAAAAACTATAATATCAAAACAGCCTTCAAATCCGGAAATACGCTTAGAAGCTTTCTTACAAAAGTAAAACCCCACAGTAATGAAAACACAAAAAATTGTATCTATCAAATCCCTTGCGAGTGTGGCGAATCGTACATTGGAGAAACAAAAATACCCCTTCCCGTACGAGTTAAAGAACATCTGAAACATACTCAAAGAGGTGAAACTTCGAGATCAGGTATAGCGGAACATGTATGGACCAACCAGCATAATATACAGTGGTCAGAAGCCAAGGTTTTGGACAAGGAACAGCACTGGAGAAAACGAAAGTTCAAAGAAGCAGCTTTCATGAATCAAAATACCCATATATTTAGTAAACCAAGTATAGATATCCCCAATATCTGGAAGCCACTTCTTGTCCAAAACCAACAGCCCAAACTGCACACTCCAATAAGCACGTAGGCGGAGTCATCAAGCTTCACTGCACATGGATAGTATATAAGACAGTAGCCTTAGAATTATAATTTAGTTTACACTTGAAAACGGTTAGAGATACTAACTAACCGAAACGTTGTGTTAAGTAACAAAATAAAGACAATGGAAGTCCGACAAGGTAATTATTTTTTTGACATATAAACCAAATTTCTCCATTTTTGCCAAATCTTGGCAGATCAAACATTGGTCTGTTTGGTTTGACATTCCAACATCCACGTCATTCAATTCGTCATCGTCCACCAAATCTTTTTTATCAACTTCATTCTCTTCTGATGTCTCAGAGTCCAATTCCATTTTTCTTTTATTTTTTTGGTTTCGTCTTGTTTGTTGGTTTGTTCGGTTATTTGGTTCTTTGTGTTTTGTTCGTTTTTTGTTGTTGAAAAACAACTAGAAGATATTCTAGTATCAACTTCATTGGAGTAGCCGTCAGAACTTCCGACTTTAGTATAGTCCCTTTTTTTTTGTCTGTTACCTTTACCTGAATAAGAAGGCAGTGGGGACAGTTCAGTAACACTAACCTTTTTTGTTGCAATGTATGTTTTCCTTTTGTACTTGCTTGGCATCTAAAATAAGAAACCAATAATTAAAAAGAGCCATACAATATATAACAGACGAAGTGACGTACAATTGAATGTTGGGTAATGATACGCACTATGCGTATTATTACCCGATTGGTCGCCATTACACCTAAAGATGATTGTACGTTATTAATTTTCAAATAAAACCATGATGCGATCATAAAAATAAGAGCTACTTCTAAATGCAAAAAAATAACTTACCCTTATGTTAGTCAGGCACAAATATTATAATGAAAACACCAAAAAACTAAATTTGTCTATACGGACCGAACGAACACGTAAAAGTGAATGATATTTCAAGGGCTTCTTTCAATAGCGTTTAGTGACGATTACAAACGATGGTCCGCGACATCGATCAAGCGGTTTCTGCTTCAGCTGGATGCGTACCGTTACCCGTTGCGTACCATTCCCCGCCTCTCCCCTGTACGTGGAATATGGAACAATATGGGCTTTTAATATTAACACATCAGCATTAACTTTTTGCTGTCATTACCACTATTAAATCAATTCGGGTTCATTTCAGTTGCATCATTTATGTTGGTTGCAAACACTACCGGTCATTTTTCTGGTGTTGTGTTGATACAGGCACAGCCGGACTCAAGATCATACAGGTATAAATGCCGCTGGTAATATTTAAATCCATTAGGTAGCTACCTCATTATTGAGTAAAATGCCGGGTAAAAATTAAATATTTTAGAAAATTATAAATCTATGCCTAAAAAAGATTTTATTTTAAGATGTTGACACTTCGTTGACGTATTAAGGGGAGGTCCAGAAAGGCATCCCCTGAAACTGACCGACCCCCGATGTGTTCATCACCGGCAGAAATCCGTCACTCTAGCTGTAATCGTCAAACATTGTGATACGACCCTGCCTACGTTGTGTTTATATTTAGGTTATTTTAAAGTTTGGTACAACGGTAAAAGTTGGTCAGGTTTTAAGATTTTTTAGTTTTAATCATATTCTGACGGTTTCCCTATGATGCGGTAGGTATTCCGCTGCCAGTAAATGAAAACTAAAATGGGTTTGAAAACAATCGATCTATTATAAAAGCATTTTGGCCATATACAATTTATGAACAATTCAATCAGATATCCCTTAAATAACACAAAGAATAAAATTCCTCATTATTACATTTCATAAAACTTAGTGTCTCCCATAATTTAGCCCGTTTGCACCAACATCTGCAAGCGACAGAATGGTGACGTATTTCCCAGATTATAGGTTTGTTCCTACAGCGATCAGAAACAGTCCTTGACAGTCAGGATTCTGCGTAGTAAATATAAAAGTATTCCCACAAAGATTTTGGACAGTTTGAAAACCCAAAGTCGCTGTTCCTACACGTTTCTCTGATAGTTTGCCAACTATCAGAGCAGTTTGCGAATCTTTTGCCAGTAAAATGTCCGGAGCATGCGCGGTTAAACGCTAGCATAACATATGACATAACCTATTTTTGTTAGACGTGTTTTTGCTTTTGTATAAGACTTTTTCTATTATTAAATTGAGAAATGAGCGACATTGCGTCATCTGATGAAGATTCAGAAATGTCTGCTGTTAGGTTGGTGTTTAATATTTTATTTACTTCTTGAGCTAAAACTTTCCATAGTATCTTAATACTTTTGATTTGAAAAGTGCCAATCTTTGGAGGAGATATCAACATTTTTACAACATATTATTTAATATAAGTTACTTATTTTGTTTAAGTTTATTTATTGGGCCGAGCCACACGAGTTTAATTAACGAAATAATAATAAACAATTTTGAGGTTATGTCCATCGTTTAAAATTTCTTCAGTTTTAAACACCGAACCGAAGTTAGTTGATTTCGAACGTATGTTCCTACAAAAGTTTGAAACCGGTCAGAAATCAGACTTGCGCCGTAAAGTTGGTTTGAAAATTGTCATGAAGTTGTCGGGGATTCGCTGTAGGAACAAACCTATTGTCCATGATGTCTGCGACAATATTAAGTAATGCTGTTTTACCTTTTGTTACCACACTCTACCATACTCTGGTTTTAATTGGCTCCCCGTTGTTATTCTGCAATTTATTTTGTTACATATCGCTCCATTTTCGTGTACGTATTATTATTAAAATTATTTGTTATTTTAGTTACAGAATATTGTTTTATGGATTTACATACACGTTTGGTATAAAGGTACTACGTAGTTTAGTGAAAAGTCTAGCGACAACGGTATTTAGTAGTGGACACTCAAGTCATTCCTATTGTCGAACATTTCAACATATAACTTACAAAAGTGCAATAAAAGTTAGGAGTTGACCCGCTTTCCGCATCTGTCACTTTTCTTCTCAACCGGGCGTTGCTTTTTATATTACTAAAAAGCCGAGCGACAACGGTCTTCAGCAGTGGACATTCAAGTCATTCTTGCTGTCGGACATTATTTTTAAGAAAAACCCATCACACCGTTTTATATATGTCGTAGGCTGATAGTGAAATCCGTCATTTCATGAAAAGCCTAGTCATATCATGCTGCACGCTAAAAGGTATATTTGCAACTGGTTTGTTCGTGGTTCCCCAGAGCATTTTTTTCAATTTTTTCAACTAATATTATTTTATAAAAATAAAATTTAAATTAAATTAAAAAAAAAAAATGAAAAAAACGCTCTGGGGAACAACGAACAAACCAGTTGCAATATACCTTTTAGCCACGCTTCATGATATGACTAGGCGTTTCATGAAATGACGGATTTCACTATCAGCCTACGACATATACACCAATTATAAATTAACGTTCTACAGGCAAGATCACATCTACCAAATAATTATAACCCTTTCTGATAAACTCTACTTGTAGGGGAGAATGGCCCAAAATGATCCCAGCGGGCAAAACGATCCCCCTATTATCGTTAATACGGATGGTGCCATCTATGGTTTTCATAAGCCACTCTTCCTTGTCTTCCGACGAGTTGTGCTTGTCAGTTGAATCGAAAATTGTTAGCGGTTGGTGCGCTATCAATAAAAAAGTGATTTTTGCTTATTCTGATCTAAGGTACGTACTTACAGACTTTTGTAACAGCTTTTGACAGATAACAGGAATGTTAAAATGTAGTATATTTCTTAGAAGCTTATTACTTGAGCTATATTTTAAGATATTTGTAAAGTTTTTAAACTCAACGACTAAGTGATAAACATGGCGGTTAGTAAATTTAGCACACTCGGGCAAAATGATCCCTCATGAGGTAGAGTAAAACGATTCCGGGATCATTTTACCCGAATTTTTTGGTCTAGTAAGTTTTCTTATTTTTAGTTTTATGATAAGAATGTTTGTATTTTCTTACTGTTTTCTCTTGAATAATAAAGTACGGAGTATCTGTTTTTATAAATATTGACTTACAATCAACAATTTTGCATTTTTCTTAAATTAAATTGGGGGATCATTTTATCCTACCTTAAGGGATCATTTTGCCCAACCAGGTAGGGTAGAATGATCCTTTTGGCCAAGTTCATAATTATATAAATAACATTATTAGGTTTTTTTATTAAACACTCTGCGCATCCAAATCTGAAAGCATAAGAATTGGGGAATCCCATAACTATGATTATGGATCTCCCCAAATCATACACTCGGTATACGAGGAATTTTCCCGTTAGGGGGATCATTTTGAGCCATTCTCCCCTATATTCTCAAATAAAATATTACTAAAATTCGGTCATACTTTTTTTATTATGCGTATGCCCACTCCGGGAATCGAACCCGGATCGCTACGGTCGTAAGCGGTATCTTTACCACTGAGCTACGACCGGGCTTTACTTTAAAAAGGTCTGTGTCAACGAACCTGACCCATAATTTACGACCATTAGAAAGCAAAAGTGTATTGATTTTGTTACAATTACGCATAGTAGGTACCGTCCTGGTTTGGTAACTATTTTATTTTAACCCTTAACTGGTATCGTCATTTTAGTAGTCGTAACCGGTATCGTCGACATTTTTTTTAAGTATATAAAAAAAGGACTAAATCAAATTGAAGTTCTTATATATTTATTATTATATCCTTATGTAAAAGCGCTTTTTTAAACAAAAAGCTGGCTGCAAAAGTTTAACATAAAAATGTATCGTGCAAAAGTAAAAAACTGTATATTCCTTATATAAAAATGTGCTGATCTATAATAATGTACTAAAACTAAAAATGTAAATTATTCAAAAAAATTTTTTTTTGTTAGTTCAAAGAAAGTGTTTTTTTCAAATAGTTAAAGACTTATTGATATAAAACCAAAAATAAAAAAAATTGCAAGGACCTTTTAGGACATATTACCAGATTAGACACTAGAACCGCCGACTTAGAGTGGTATTAATCGACTGTTACTCAACAGGCTAACGCATCTGCGTGTTTTAGGAGAACTCCCGATGGCTGTGATTATTTCGCGCTTATTTGAAAAAAATACGATGGGAAATTTATCAGCTCGGGTCCAAAGTGACCCGACGATACCAGTTAAGGGTTAACGTCTTGCAGACGTTTTGGCTGAACTTTATTTGCAATTTAAACCCCCCATTTATTTATGTCTTGATAGTTTTCTTCCGGATTGATGAACCGTAAACGTAGCTCGGCGCCGATGTTGTCTGATCAATTTGTAGTTGTACCCAACTAATTGTTGTTAATACTCCAATTCAGCTTTTTGGATTTAATTCCGTTTTCAAAGATTAGCGCACCGGATGTCGAGTTCGGATTGGTGAACCGTGCGGTCGATCGGCGTTGGAAGAGACAAGGGTTCCTCTGCACATATTACTGATCCCAAAAATATTAGTTATTTTATTTTAACCTTAAGAAATTTTGTGGAAATTTTTTCGCGAAAAACAGCCCCGGGTCTCGGGCGCAGTTTTTTATATCTTTTTGACTTGTGGGCTTTGTCTTCGTCAGGTGGCTTCTTAGGGTGTCCCTCGAGTTCAATAGGTACGGTGTTGATGTTATATCGTTGTCCTAGTCTTCTTATTTTCTCAGATGCTCCTTTGACATACGGAATATTGAGTGTTGGTTGTGCCTCTCTGTTTGCTTCTTGCGCGTTGGGTCGATTCTTACAATTTTTAATATTGTGTCAACTAATCTTGTGGGGTAGCCATTTTTGTTGAGGTCGGTCTTGATGTGGTGAGTTTCTTTTTTAAGTGCTTCTTCCGAGTTACAGATTGTAATTGCTCTATCCACGAGGGTTTTAACTATGCCATGTTTCGTACTGTTTGAGTGATTTGATGTAAAATTGAGATACTGACCTGTATGCGTAGGTTTTCTGTATACTGAAGTTTGGATGTTGTTGCCATTTTTCTTCACGTTGACATCTAGGAACGGTAATTGGTTGTTTTCTTCTTTCTCCATGGTGAATTTGATTGTTGGTGTTAAGCTGTTAGGTGATTTAGAACATCTCTTAATTCGTCATCGGTTCCATTCCAAATAATGGTGTCATCCACATATCTCAGCCACATTTTTGGTTTCTTCTTTGCCTGCTCCATTGCTTTGGATTCAAACCATTCCATGTAAATGTTGGCGAGAGAGATGAGCCCATCCGTCTACTTGGTTGAAGAATCTATCATTTTCTTGAAAGTAGGAATTGTTGAGGCATGTTAAATGTTTTATCCTCTTATCTTGTAGATAGAAAGTTATTTGTTCAAATTGACAAACAGGTGTGAGATATGACGAGTATTGATATTGGAGTGCCCCAGGGTTCTGTGCTAGGACCACTTCTTTTTCTTATTTTCATAAATGAAATGCCCAGCTATTAAACGAGTTTGTCATCATGTTTGCAGATTACTCATCTGTGGTGGTCACGGCATTGAATCCTGACGAGCTTCATAATTTGGTATTACGTATCCTTAGTGACTTTGATAATTGGTGTAAAAAGAACAATCTAATATTGAATCTACAGAAAACTGTATACGTAAATTTCAGATGTAGCGCGAGATCATCAATCACTGTAGTGGATACCATGCGTACTGCGGAAGGTTGTAAATTCTTGGGTCTGCCTATAGACCAATTTCTTACATGGGAATCTCATGTAGATCATGTCGCGAAAAAGTGCGATACTGCTTATTTTGCCATATTTCAGCTTAAACAATTACTAGGTAAATATACCTAAACGCACTGATAAATGCGTACTATTCGCTAGTCTATTGTCATCTTAATTATAATATCACTCTTTGGGGCAACTCAGTTGAGTCCAACAGAATATTCTTAGCCCAAAAACGAGTAATTCGCCTAATCTATGGTCTAAGGGTCACTGATAGTTGTAGACCAGTTTTCATTGAGAATAGGGTCATGACATTCTTCGGTATTTATATTTTTAGACTGTTGATGTATGTAAAAATAAGCGAAAAAAATGTGTATCAAACTCTTATTTTCATGATAATCCAACCAGAAATGACACTAAATTGTCAATAGTCAAACATAACCTTACAAAATTTGAACGGTGACCTGATTATGCAGGTACAATTTTATACAATAAATTATCAAACAAAATAAGACTACCTACTAAATGTAAATATATTTAAACAATGATGTTTCTTAAATGATGAAAGAGTTTTGGACTTCCATTGTATTTATTTGTTTTAAATCACAACGTTTCAACTGGTAAGTATCTCCAGTCGTCTTCAGGTGAATACTGTATTCACCTGAAGACGACTGGAGATACTTACCAGTTGAAACGTTGTGATTTAAAACAAATAAATACAATGGAAGTCCAAAACTCTTTCATCATTAAAGATTTACATGTTCAAAGTCAACGAATAATTTTAAATATTTACGGGTGTTTAAAGAAAGAAAACCCGGAACAGTTAGATAAATTCATAATGAAAAGAATTAACGAATTAACACTACTTTCGATATCTACAATTTATCGCGTAATTAAGGCAGGAGATGTTAAAGATCATTCGGTAAAGCGAAAAAAAAATAACCAACAGTTTCGGAAAGTTGACTATGCAGCAAAAGATGTTATTCGACGAATTGTTTACAATTCATACAAGGAAAATACGGTACCGATATTACAAATTATCTGGGATAAGTTACGCGATTACCCTGATTATAAGTATCAGTCATTGGAAACGCTTCGGGGTATTTTATTAAATTGCGGATTTAAACATAAAAAAATTATTAATCGAATGGTAATGATGGAGTCACGCCGTCTCGTGGAACATCGTCAAGAATATTTGCGTAAAATAAAAGAATATCGCGAATCAAAAAGGTATATAGTATATCTAGACGAGACATGGTTTGATACTCATGATGTTGTTCAGTACAGTTGGGTAGATGAAACTCAAAATTGTAGCTTAAATACACCGTGTTCAAGAGGAAAGCGCATAATAACACTTCATGCCGGAGGTGAAAACGGTTTCGTGCCCAATGCATTGCTTTTGTCGGCCAAAAATATATCTTCTGCCGATTATCATGAGGACATGACTGGGGATTTATTTGAAAAATGGTTTGTCGATCAGCTCTTACCAAACATTCCACGAAACTCGGTAATAGTCATGGACAATGCATCATACCATTCGCGTATATTAAACAAAATCCCGAATAATAATACTAAAAAGGAGGACATTTTAAATTTTATGAGGAGTAAAAACATGAAAATTCCTGAGAAGGTCCCGGTAAAAAAAGAATTACTAAAAATGATAAAGAGTCGAAATTTTAAAAATGAATACATAATTGATAATCTTTGCACTAGACACGGCCATACTGTATTGCGTTTACCTTCTTATTATTGCATATTTAATCCTATAGAAATGATTTGGGGCACTATAAAAAAACGTTTTCGTAAATGTAATCAGTCACCAACACTAAGCGCAATAGTACTCGATAATATTCGGCAAGTAGTAAGTGAACTAAGCCGCGATATTTGGAAAAACTGTGTGGCCCACGTTATAAAAAAAGAGAAGGAATATCTTATTTTACCGCCAGTAGCACCACTAGTGATTCAAAATGCGAATAAATCCAGTTCCGAATCATCTGACGATTCCAACAGCGTATGAATACATATTTTTCTATTTTAGATTTGATTTTTTGATTCGATTTAAAAGTTTTAACAATGATTAATATTCTTATAAATACAGGATGGGATTGGAAAGAGTGTAGGGGAGAAGGGAGCCCTTTTTTGCGACCAATTAGCAATTTCTACGCTTGATTAGAACACGCGCCTTCAAAAGTTTTGATTAAAGTAATAGGTAAATTATTTTTGCGCTCGATTTGACAGGTTTCTAAAATGCTTACCATGTTTATACTGGATTACAAATAATATATTTATTGCATTAATTTAATGTCATAATTATCGTTCGACGGCACGCCCATGGATACATTTATTTCGGTGGCGAAACATCGTCTTTAAAAATTCTATTAGGTTTGGATAGACTATACATCCATCTTTGATGGCTGCTCCGGCTAGTACGAAATATATAGATTTTGATTTTGATTATAATTTGACAAATGGGGAAAGTAGACAGGTCCAGGCTTTAAAATTGAAGTTGTTTCTCAAGAAATTGTAAAAGTTGACCTTCAATTTCTTTTTACGTCTAAACAATTAAAATTTTACCCAAATTCTTGCCAAAAAATTGGAATTTCTTCTTAATTTTTGATCAAGTTGGAAAAAAAGGTAGTGATTTCTGGCATCTTTAGTAGTTGCAACCTATCAGATTTTGAGGATAGAAAATTATTTTTAAGGTTTTGTTTATTCGTCGTCGTGTATTTAGTTCCAAAAGGAAGAGTTAATCAAACTAGTGGAAATGAAATATAAAAAACAAACAAAACCAGCAAAATAACCAATCTTTGATGTTATCGCGTACCTAACCGAAAAATAGGCGTACCTACCTAATTAGGTGAAGAAGGTGGCAGCCTAGCGCAGCGATAGCGTTCTCGCATCGTATGCCGAAGGTACCTGGTTCGATCCCAGGCAGGTTTCGCGGACTTATTTAGTTTGCTTGACCAGGCCACCGTACTTCGTAGTGTTGCATTGAACAACACACACTGGCATTCTCAATGGCAAAATAAACACTGCAGTGAAAGGCGACCTCGATACGATATAGCGGTGGAGCTCTCGGGCTGCCTCCGGTATCATTCGGGTGTCCCTTCGGCATGTTGTCGAGAAGTGAGCTACTCCTGAACCAAGTAACGGATCTAGTGACCCACAAAAGGGACGCATGTCTGTTGCCGATCCAGACGGATTGGGGGACGCCCCGAATCAGAGGATTTGGTAATACAGACGGTGGTGTCCCGTGGAGTGATACTGGATCCCGACGGATTAGGGGGCTCCGCGGCAACATCCTTCAAGTCGCACCACAGAGACGTAATAGGCTTCCCCCGTCAAGGTCTGTGGTGGACAAGAGGTGTTACAACAGGACCGTAAAAACTGTGCCGAGAATAACATCTGCCAGTAAAATTGTGGTTCGGAATCCACGTAAAACTGTAGGTCCCGTCTGGCTGACATTACCCAGACGTAAAATGGGGTTGGCAAAAAGGGTCGCACTGGCCTACTTGCTTGGCGCTAAGCCTCCCCTACTACTACTACTACTACTACTACCTAATTAAATTGCAGTGCTGCAAATAAAATATACCAAAACATACATCGGAATAATCTGTCATGGTGTGTGTTTCACTCCATTTTCATACCTTGTTTGTGTAGCCTAGGCCTAGTCAGATGTGTTTAAATTCATCATAATAAAATAAAGTTATATATTAAGATACATCACCATATACTCCATACTTATTGAAAATACGAAATACCCGGTATTTTACCCCTATTTGGGCATAATAAAATCATATAACGGTTTTTACTAGTCATCGTTTATATTCAAATCCGAGTATCCGAGTCACTTAAAGCGCAAAAACAATTCACTAAACTACACAAAATCTAGAAATTCATGAATAGTAAACACCCACAATCCAGAATAGCAAAGAAAACAACAAAGAATCCAGAGACAAAACTAAAACAACACAACAAAAATGGCGCCGAGTCGGTTCTGAAGTATATTTTGAGCATGTCGCTAAAGAAGGACAGGCCGATAACAAGAGGTTTGTACGTATGCCCGATGCTCCTGGGAAGGAAGGCATCTGACCTGTGAGCCGTGCGCTTGGACGTATTTTTTCAGCTATAAAACTTTTGTTTCCGCTCCAGATATGCTGTACGGATCTAAAGGTAGGTATATGTCTATGGAGCAAAAGATAGAAGTAAAATTTTTTATACAACTCGCAGAGAACAAATAAACATGTGTTTAGGCATTTACGAAAATGTTGCCCCTAGGGGGTGGAAAAAGGGTATAAAAGTTTATATTTGGAAACATATTTTTGGTCCGAATTTCTTGAAACTGAGCCTAAATACTGTAATATAGGTACATTTATTATTAAAACATGTATTTCCCATTTTCTAAAACACGGCCCCTAAAAGTATGAAAAGGGGTTATAAGAATTTAGGTTTATCGGAAAAAATATTTTATGACGGATTTTCTTGGAACTTGATACTAAATACTCTAATATACAATTAATAAAACACGTACCTATTTATTTATTTTTTTTTTTGAAAATCTGTAACTCAAGGGGTAAAATGGGATTATTAAAGTTTCTATTTATAAAACTATTATTTTTCGGATTTTCTTGAAACTTAAACATAATTACGTCGGCCCCTAAAAGGGGTGAAAAGGGGTGATAAAAGTTCATTTATTATTTATTTATTAACAAAATATATACCGTGCGAGCTAAAATTATTTGCATCTAAGGACGTAATGCTTAGCCGTAAAGCTTAATACCTGTTGGGTGTCAGTAACTACCTGAATTAACAATTAATCAGTTATTCCGTCATCTTTGACAGTCATTACAAGTAATTTGATTCATCGCTAATTTTTCCAATTTCTTGAACAATTCACACAATGGGCTTTACGGACCAGCACAAAACATTCATGGTTGAAGCGTATTTTCGAAACGGGGTTAGAGTAAATGGTGAGTGGCAATACAATCCGGGTTTGTGCATGGACGATTTTCACGAACATTTTCCTAACGTTGCTTTTATTGCTGGGGATTTTTATCATTGCCTGAAAAGAACCGTGGCTGTGTTTGGGGAAACAACACAAAAAGGAGCAGGAAGACCATTTGTAAGAACAAAAGAACTTGTTGCAAACGTTCGTAAAATAATTTCTCCAGAGATGCTGGTCAACACTTTCGAAATTATGAAGAGACGTGTGATTTTATGCTTGGAGCATGACGGTGGCCAATTTCAGCAAGTTATGTAATTATTTTTCTTTTTCTTTCTGTATATTCTTACTTTCTTAATTTTGTAAACAGCAAAAATAAATTTGTATTTGTCTACTTATTTTATTGCTCATTAGTTTGGCATATCATGTCATAATATGAATTTGACAAAATTTTAACCTAGATTTGGTTAGATATATCGTCCCCATATCATTGTGATCTAAACCAAGCCCTACGTTTTTTAATCCAAGCCCTCTTTGATGCAAATAATTTTTGCTCGCACGGTATTAGGTACTTTCATAAATAAAGGAGATAAATTATATTTTTATTGAAAGAGAAAAAAACCACCAAAGAAATAATGCCTTGTTAAAAACCTAATACATCTTCTATTGGGTAGTATTTATGGTATAGTATTTGCAGAATTATACCGTTGATCTTTTGACTGCAATAAACCTTCATTATCCCTTTGACCATAAAATAAATAACGAAATCCCAAATTTTAAAACCTTTTCGAGCAGAGCCGGACCAGGTACAAATTCAATTTATACCTATGCCTGATTCATATATAAATACAAACTGATTTTTAATAATTTTCATCTTCAAGTGTAATTTTTAAAAGAAAGCATTTATCTACCGATGCCAAACTAATAATTAAAAATGTGTATCAATCTTTGTTGAGTAGAAATTTTAATTCGATGTATGATTTAGCAGAGACGTCTACTTTGACAAAAACTTCTTTATCTTCGGTAAGAGACATAGTACTTAAACCTGTTAATCCTAGAAAAAATTGGAGTGATTTTGGCACATTTAGAAGCATTGACGAAAATGACATGGATTTATTAAGAAGAAAGATTTACCAAATGTATGAGGCACAAACTGTACCCACTTTGATTTTCCTCAAAGAGCGGCTGATTAAAGACGAAACAAATATCTCTTGTTGCCTTTCAAGCCTTAGGAAAATATTGCGTAAAATGGGTTTTAAATACCGAAGCATTAATAAAAGACAAACATTAATGGAATCTCAACGTTTACGGGAATGGAGACTAAGGTGGAAAATTCTTACAATTGTATGATTACAAATGTTTAACACTTAATTATAAGTTTAGGCTTAGATGAAGATATAGTGATAGTGATACAGAGTTAAATTTTGAATAAATTATCAATAGTTTTTTAGAATTTAATTAATTTTTATTGTACTTGTTATCCTAATAGTTATACTTTTATATTATTTTCAATTATCATTAAATGTTATCATTATTTTACATTTATTATAGGTACCTACCTAAAACTAAAAATACCTATCTATTTATTTTAAATTATAAAATAAATCATGTGGTGTAGGTACATTTTCAAGCCGACCCTGATTCCATTTAATCCCCTTTGAAGAGATTGAGGCGTATACAATAGGGTTTAATCAGGTAGTTTATTTTTGGCAGTAAGAGTCAACGGTATAATTCTGCAAATACTATACCCGGTGTTTTGTTTCGATAGCGAATTTATAACAATTGAATTGCACGAGCGAAGTAATAATATAATAAACGCTGCAATAAACTCAAAGAGTAAGTTCGCAGAATTTAGTTCTTCAATATGAAGCAATTACCTAAAAAAACTTTAAAAAGTAGCTTTTAGCTCTTAAATTAATTTATTTATTTATTTTCGACAAAACAGCCTATAATATGAATGTACATATAAATCTAAAAGAAAATACATGAATTTACTTACTGTTCGTTGAAACAAAAAGGACTATATTTAAGCAAAGGTGTATTTGCATGCACACAGAACTCACTCTTCCATATAGCCCTATAATATATATCTTAAACAATAATATGAACCCTAAGATCTAAGTTACTATTTTAACAATATACAGGGTGTCCGGAAAATACGTGTACAACGTTTGACGACAGACTCCTGACGTCAAAATAAGTCGATCTAAGCCGACTTAATATATCCAAAATTGTCTCGTTTAGCCGGTAGAGGGCGTCAAAAATTTGTAAAAATATTGGTTTTTCCTAAATTACGAGAAAACCTGCTAATCGATTTTAATGATTTTTAGTATGTAGACAAATACTATAAAATGACGTTTTCTAGTAGTAAATAAGTGGAAGTGTTATAAAAGTGATAATATAATACGTCAACATTTCTCCTCATTTTTTATATGAACAGCGTTATGACAACCCAGATATTTTTGTAGAGTGACTGGATGTATTTGTAAGCTATTTTACCTCTTTAATTTTTTTCGTTGAATGAGCTGTTTGCCAAAAGAAAATATTTACAATTACCTGCATACATCAATTGTTAACAATAAAAATAAAACAAAGTACAACAAAGTTGAAAGTATGTATTGTAAGAAACTAAGTAAAACAAAAACATTACTTAAGCAAATGTGTAAAATGACCGCCATCTTGCTGAATACACTTATTAACACTCCTTAAAAAATTATATTGGACCCTATCTAATGTCTTGGGGTTATTAAAATGGTTGCCTGCATTTAAAATCCGCTGCAATAAATCATCGCGTGTGTTTACCGGAGTCTTGTAAACTTCTGTTTTAATAGCGCCCCACAAAAAGAAGTCACACATATTAACTCGGGAGAACGTGGTGGCCATTTTGCTGGTGCATCATTGCCCCTTCCAATCCATCGGTTGGGATATTGATGATGTAAGTATCGCCGAACGGCAACGGAAAAATGGGGCGGGGCACCATCATGCATATACCACATGTCCCTCCGAAGTAAAAGGGGCAAATTGTCCAGAAGAATTGGTAATGTGTCTTGCAAAAAATTTAAATAAATATTTCCATCTAACCTTTCTGGAATAACACTGGGACCAATAAGGTAGCGATCAATAATACCTGCCCAAATATTTAATTTCAATTGATGCCGATGATGTGCAACTTTAATGGCATGTGCATTTTCATCGGAATAAATATGTTCGTTGTGCAGATTGGTTACTCCAGATTTTGTAAAGCACGCCTCGTCAGTAAACATAATTGTTTACAAAAATTTGGATCACGGATTCTTTTGTTTCTAATAATTTGACAAAATGTAAGCCGCATGGGGGGATCAGTCGGTAAAAGTTCCTGGACTTTTTGCACGTGATAAGGATGTAACCACTGTTCTTTTAAATCCTCATTGACAATCGTTTTAGGAACATGTAACTCACGTTCTAAGCGACGGGTACTGGTACTTGGTTCTTCTTCAACTCTTTCCAGAATCATCTCTTCTGTTTCCACAGTTCGAGTTGTTCGCATACGACCCCTGCCTTCAAAGTTTTTCTCAAAGCTGCCCGTTTCCCGAAGATGACGCTCGATATTGGCAAATGTTTGGTGGTTTGGTATTCGACGGTTAAGAAACCTCTCCATGTAAACCCTAACACTCTGACGCCCATTTCCTTGACAAAACCCGTATACCAGGAGCATGTCAACCTTCTCAGAGTTCGTATAATTTTCCATTTTTAATGGTAAAATGAACTTGTAATTCAAGAATGTTGATCGTTTACTTGAGTAAATTTCAATAGACTGGTGACAATTTGTCAATAATTGTCAAATTATTAAATGCCATAGCAACAAGGTCACTTAAAAAATTATTGTTACAGGTAATTTGATTTTAATATTAAGTATTACTAGTAATACTAAATATTGTAAATATTTTCTTCTGGCAAAACAGCTCATTCAACGAAAAATATTAAAGAGGTAAAATAGCTTCCAAATACATCCAGTCACTCTACGAAAATATCTGGGTTGTCACAACGCCTTTCATATAAAAAATGAGGAGAAATGTTGACGTATTATATCACTTTTATAACACTTCCACTTATTTACAGCCGGTGACTATACTACTAGAAAACGTCATTTTATAGTATTAGTCTACATACTAAAAATCATTAAAATCGATTAGCAGGTTTTCACTTAATTTAGGAAAAACCAATATTTTTACAAATTTTTGACGCCCTCTACCGGCTAAACGAGACAATTTTGGATATAACTAAGTCGGTTTAGATCGACCTATTTTAACATCAGGAGTCTGTCGTCAAACGTTGTACACGTATTTTCCGGACACCCATGTATAATTAACTAATTAACCTACCCATTTCAATTATTCTATGGATTCAGTACATATTACATTTGAGCTGAATATTAAAATTAACTATAATTCTATTATCTATCAGCTGTTTTTTAAAGGTACGCTTAAAATTGTTTGGCTCAAGCTTCTTTAGATCATTCGGTAAGACATTAAGACATTTGCAAATAGTACAAGAAAAAGCCCTCTGAAACTGTGATGTGCGATGCTGAGGAATAGTAAGCTGATCATTCCTACGAATGTTTATATTATGTACGTCCGAACGAAACAGAACCCTATGATGAAGATAACTTGGTTTACCATATTTAACATTTAACGAATTTGTGAAACAGGGTGCAGCAATGTAGGAATCGCCTTTTAGAAATATTTAGCCAAGATAGCTCAGTTAGTCTATCAGACACAGATGTCCGCCCCCTGAGGTTAAGTATTTAACGCACGCAGCAATTTTGAATTTTTTGCAGATGTCGGTGGTTATACTGCGTTAGGCCATTTTAGCTTGCTTGTTCAGGATATCACGATGATTATAAAGTAATCTTAGATTAGAAAAAGCTCTTTTATTAATTTCCAATGAATGTCGCTTAATCACTAGGAAGCTTAACTATACTTGCTCTTTTAAGTAGCTTGTGTAGCTATAGCTACTTTTTTTCAGTAGCTTGCCTAGATCTAATTGTTAATGATAATAACCCTTTTTGAAGTTTGTTAAAAACTCGATTATTTGCTTTTAGCACGCGATAGGCGGTTCAAAGGATTGGGAGCTTCATCACGAATTATATTATTGCATTAATTTTATCATCCCATCATCTACTTTTAAATTAAGGTTTTCTTTGCATAAATAATGTTTTCGGAAAATTTTTCCTAGCATTGGCGGCGAAAGGTGGAGGGCCGAGCCCCCCCCAAGGTAGGGATTAGCTCCCCATACGCTAGGAATTTATGCATACCCTTGCAAAGAAAAATGGAAAACTGGTAGGTACTCGTTTGAATGGCTAGCTAAATTAGTTATTATTTATATAATTTTAATTAAGATAATTGCTAGTTTGCTAGCTTTTTCTCGTCTCGGTCTCGCGAGAACGAGAGGAGAGTGGTTTGGTCTCCTGCGAGACAAGACGAGAGTTTTTTCTGTGAGAATCTCGCGAGATTACACTAAAAAATTATTTAGCTATAATGGCTTTATATAAAGCAACTATGGCTAAATATTAGAGTAAATATAGCGCCAACCCTAACGTCGTGTTGTGGCTGCCAAATATTTTAAGCAGAGTCTATTTAGTAATCATTACTACATATTTTAGTAACAATATGATCCATGAAACCCTGCTCTTACTAGAAAATTTAGCTGCTTCAGCAAAATTGAATATTAGTAAGGAACACATTGAATAGTCCTAGCCAGTTTATTTAGTAACTGTTGCATGATCGTGTAATATCAATGTACTCGTGTGGTAATTATTATATTGTCGTTTAGTAAAGGAGCATACTTGTTTAGTAATCACAGCATGATTGTTTAGTAATCACAGCAAAATTGTTTATTTATCGCAGCATGATTGTTTGGTAATCACTGCTTCTTTGTTTAGCAAGTTATACAGGGCATTCCATAAATATGTGCTGTTCAAACGAAAGTTTTAAAAAATTTACTGTTAAATTATGCCCCATCTAATTTTTTTTTCTAATTTTTTATTAGAACAAAAGTTAACAGGAGGTACAAAATTAGTCATGTATATAATAATATATGATCACAATAATCACATAAAAAAAAACAACGAATACTTTAGGTATACAGCATGCACAGGCATACAGAACTGAAAAATAATGCGCGTAATGGGTATCGCATCACACAACTATCTCGCGGAAGATACGATCACAGATTGGAATTTTGATTTTTCTAATGTCCGAATGGCAGAGCAAGCGCTTTCTTATTGGCTGACGTTCAACCGAATTTACCCTTTTCTACATCCAAATAACGAATCTTAAAAAACCGTTTTGTTCTAGTAGAACCGCGATCGAGCTATCCTGGCTTTAAGTATCTGGCAAAGTGCATTAGGGACGATTAAAAATTGTAACGCTAGGATTGCTAATTCAGATAGCAATAATTACTTAACCGTTTAAGTTTATTTCTTTATAAAATTATTTAGCTGGTATAGACATAATAATATGGCAACAGTTAACAAATATGTTGTAATAACAACACTATAAGATTTGTAAAACCCAGCAAAATATATAAGTACTGCAACGACTACAAGATCATCATGTCACCTTTAAACAATATTTTAACTAATATAGCGGTTTATTTAGTAACAGCTGCTAAATTTGTCCAGCCCGATAACTTAGAAAACTTCATTTTCTCAGTGTAGACGAAAATATGCGCGAACGAAAAATCTTAAGATTTTGATTAGGATTTGTTTTGTGATAAACTTTAAGATAAATCCATTCAGTATTACTCGATAAAAAGCTATCTTTATTTCCGATATTGCAAGATGGTCAGGAAAAAATCGGGACGCGTTGCCGAAAAACAATAGAAAAAAGGACCAAAACAAAAAATGAATGCTCATGGTGCCAAACAAATTACCATAGCTCCATAAAACAAGGCATTGAATATCAAACTATAACAAGGCCATATAAGCAGATTTCCTAAATCTGCTACGTTAAATTCATAGATGGCACAATGTGTCTCCAACAATAAAGCTTGCTGATGCAGCCACTAACGACAAGCCTTTTCACTGCTAAATTAAAACATTGTTGCCGCCTGTCTGTTTGACTTACTGCATGATCCTCTCCCCACTACCATAACCATACCGCCACGCGCATAGCGGTGCCTGGATTGCCATGCACTGGCATAATATATCGTCGGCTTAGTGCAAAAATTCATTAAGTCAAAATTGACAGTTTTGAGTAAAACCAAGTTTTAAGAAACTGGCGGAGTTTAAAGTGATTTATTAAAAAAATGTGCAATAATGTTATGCCTACGAAGTTGTCATGTGCATATGTACACACTTTTTCAACATATTTTTACAAAATATTATTTATTATATGCACAATTCATTAAGTGACTTAGTGAGTTTTCGACCCAACTACAAATAGCTAAAATGACTCAGTTTGATTTTTATATTGCTATTTTTCGACGAAATAAAACCTATTTCAGTTATACTTGCTGTCGCTTTTTATCTACTTTTATTTGTTTAACATTTAACACCTAATGCAACGGTAAAATCATTGTGAAAATCAGTCCTGTTACCCCGGAGTAATCAGCGTACATATTATTATCAAAAACATACATTCGGCTGGAATTGAGAACCTCCTTATTTTATTGTCTGTTAAAAATGCTTAAATCCTTAAAAATTCCAATAAAATACGATATGCGGCAACACCACGACATCACATCAGTGAATTTGAGACATCTGTTGCGGAGGCTCTGCATTTATAACTATAGATTTACGATCAACTCCACAATGGCGGCCAAACCGTCTCCAATACAGTCTAAAACAGGGTTGTCAAGTTTTATCGAAGATCCGCTATTCTTATAGTTTGATATTCAATGAACAAGGTGAGACACTTTATCTATCTTAAAATTTTCGGCCGGTTATTATTTATAGAAAAATAATTACTAAATATGCAATTCCCAGAGACAACTGGATATCATCAAAATAGTACATTTTGCTGAAAGTGGCATAATATTATACTCAATTTTCGAAATCGTTTTTCTGTCTCAAACATTTGGGCAAAACTGTAAACGTTATAAAAAAAGGTTCATTTTTCCTTTGGTCCTTGTTTCAATTGTTTTCGGCAACGTGTTCCAATTTTTCCCTGATGGCCACCTTGCAAGATAGATAATAAAGATAGCTTTTTTATCGAGTAATACTAACTGGATTATTTTTAAAGTTTATCGCAAATCCTAATCTAAGTCTTAAGATTTTGCGAGATTTCTCGTTATTGCGTATTTTTTTCTGCTCTCACGAGATTTGTGCAGAAAATACTCACGTCTCGTCTCGCAGGAGACCGGAACACTCTCGTCTCGTTCTCGTCTAGTTCTTGCGAAAGGCGAGACCAGAATAAAGCACTACATAGGATCGGCCTTTACAGAAAATAAAATTGACGTGTCCAGGCTATTCTTGATCAAGTAAGCGGTACTGGTATAAAAGGCTGATTGATGCGTTGCTTTATCACAACCTTGTATATACAGGGTATCTCACGGTTACCGTCCATTAAAATATTAAATATAATAATTAATATAATATTATTTAAATTAATGCGATAAATGATTGTCCAATTTGATAAAATTTATATTGATTATTATTTTAAGAAAAAGTGCTTTTTTTAGGGGACTCACGCACCCTCCCAAAAAAATTTCCGCCACCAATGTTCGCCGATCAATAACGGTGTTTGTTAATTACGAGAATTTAACTCTTTAGTTTTAGTAAACTTCAGTTATCTCTATGTAAAGGTAGACAAAGCCATTCAAAATATTTTTCAAATGGAGAACGTCCATTTAGACAAGCCTGTGCTTATGGAAGACTTGGTTCCGTTGCTCTTCTTCTTCGGCATAAAGTTAAACAAATTTGGAAGAAAATTCAAGAAAACCGTAAATGTAATTATAGTTTTTGGATTTTTTTTGTGTTTTATGCAAATTTGCGCCCTACTTTTTTCTCATACCGTTAAGGTTGACGTAATACCTATAACTCTGGCATATGGTCACGTAAGTATATATATATTATGATAAATAAATGGGTTGGTAATCCTTTTAGAACAGTGATTTCGGAAGAACTTTTTACAGGGGATAAATAAATAAATAAAAATGTTTGCCGTGGTTCAATTCAGGACAACAAAGGGCAAAAAATTAGCTTATATTACATGACAAAATAAAATCTTAATAAATATAGTTTAAAAAAACTAAAAACCACGCTTTAATAATTAATCAAACTAAAAAGTGGAAAATAAATATAGTTTAAAATAATTTTTGAAATTTTTAATATAAGAAGAAAATAATAATGAACGATAAACATTAGTATTGTTGTGAAAAAAGCGTGGGGTGCTTGATATACGAAAAATATAGGACAAAGCGCCCCACGCTTTTTTTCACTATAATACTAATGTTTATCGTTCATTATTATTTTCTGCCTATATTAGGAATTTCAAGAATTATTTTAAACTATATTATTATTTATTTTCCGCTTTTTAGTTTGATTAATTATTAAAGCGTGGTTTTTAAGTTTTTTTAAACTATATTTTTTTTTCATTTTTTAGTTTGAGCTTTTGTTAAGATTTTTTTTTTTTTAGTAGATTGAGCTAGATTACTAGATTATTGTATTGTCAGCGGTTCTTGATAAGTCTACCAAATTTAAATTAAATCTAACCGTTTAAAGTGGGTCAAAATCGGGTTCAAAGCAGTCGACAAACAAACATACACCGAACAAACGACAAAAATTTTAAAAATTAAAAAAAAATTGTCAAAATTTTATTTTGACGGGTGGAATTTTTTAAAAAAATTTTCTCCATTCTTGGCGACAATATCTATACGACCCCACGTTTGTTTCATTACTATCGCTTATTGTAATAATTCTAACATATTGACAGGTGTCAAATTTTGACAAGAGAATTTTTTGCGTATTTTTTTCAACTTTCCACCGTCAATACGACCTTGAGTGCGTTCATAAACGGCTTAAGCCAAGCTAGAAATTACTTTACACGTTCTAAATAAACCGCAGCTTGTCACAAATGATCAGCGTTTAGCGTTCACGAATCGACGGAGTAGTGTAAGATTTGGAGGCACCCCGGAGAGCGTCCGAAAGTGGCCATACGAGTTATGATTGGTTGAAAATTTTTTAAGGTTTAAATTTTAAAATCTGTCACGTCGGCAGTTGTAAAATATTTTGGAAAAAATGGTTAAGTTAAAAGCTAAAGTAGCGGGAATTTTATTTGGATGTATAGTTGGTCTAAATAAACATACAGCAATTTAGTTATTCCATCAATTCTCCTCATGAAGTGCAGCATTTTGCTGTGCAATAGGTAAACCCTCTTCGATATAGGCTTAAACATTATCATTACATAAAATACAAATGTTATGTAGTACACAACCTGCAATTATAGTCCTATGAATTCAGTCTAGTATGTTCATATCAAGGTCCCGAAATCTTCGGAACCTCCCAAAGAAATGAGCAAAAGTTCGTTCAATCACTGATCTACCACTTGCATGCATGTTTTCGGTTAAAACCAACCTGCTCAGGAGTTAAATTACCTCTATCTACAGTGTCACCAATAAAGTCCGCATCATATGGGATTTTTTTTTATTAATAACTTTATTCAAAATTTGACTTTGACATCATGTACTGCTTCGATCGAGATGAAAATTAAGCAAAAAAATAGTAGTCGCGTAATTCGCATTATCTGTCAAATTTTAATTTTTTTCAAAAAATAATTCAAAACTGGGGTTATTTTTGAAAATATCGAAAAACGTTATTAGAAAATTTTTTTTTAAATGTAGTTTTTAGCTCACATGCAAAATTTCAGCTGCATAAGATAATTTTGATTTTTTACCTATATTTTGTAAATTGCACCACTTTTGCAAAATAAGACTCAACGCAACCTACATAAAACTGCTCAGTTTTGACAATGCTTTATTTCAGATACATTTTCTTTAAAGTAGCGCCACATTAAATGTGTGTTTTTCTACAAACTCAAAATTGGGCTATTACAATTTGGTCGCATGTGATGCAAAGTTTATTTGTTTTTGACCCTGTATAAGGTAACTTCATAAAATAAGTATTTTTGAAAACGTAGTTTGTGTCTGAAAGTAAAAAAATAAAAAATAGTAAATAAGGGGTTTTAAATTAAATCGTTGAAAATAGGTAAACTTTACGTTAAGTTAAACTAAAATTTATTTTCGACTTAATGAACACTTTACCGATGACACTGTGTTCTTTTTTGTCCTAATATTAAGGTGTATTACTTTCAGACACAAACTACGTTTCCAAAAATACTTATTTTATGAAGTTACCTTATACATGGTCACAAATAAATAAACTTTGCATCACATGCGACCAAATTTTAATAGCCCAATTTTGATTTTGTAGAAAAACACACATTTAATATGGCGCTACTTTAAAGAAAATGTATCTGAAATAAAGCATTGTCAATACTAAGAAGTTTTATGTAGGTTGCGTTGAGTCTTATTTTGCAAAAGTGGTGCAATTTACAAAATATGGGTAAAAAATTAAAATTATCTTATGCAGCTGAAATTTTGCATGTGGGCTAGAAACTGCATTTAAAAAAACTTTTTCTAATAGCTTTTTTTGGTATTTTCAGAAATAACCCCACTTTTGAATTATTTTTTGGAAAAAATTAAAATTTGACGGATAATGCGAATCACGTGACTACTATTTTTTTGCTTAATTTTCATCTCAATCGAAGCAGAACATGATGTCAAAGTCAAATTTTGAATAAAGTTATTAATAAAAAAAAATCCCATATGATGCGGACTTTATTGGTGACACTGTATATGGACATACAATCGTAGATAATTACTTTAGTGATTACAATCATCAAACCAACAACAGATATTTATATCCATAATCCCAAAAGGTTTTTTGAAAAATATAGATTTTTAGGTTGTTCGTTGACACTTCTTATTTTTGACAAGTGGCTTTTGTCGTCCACAACAAGTTCTGCTAAATTTGGCTTTTCGGTGGGGTAGGGGTAAAGTTGGTTTTGGTTTGGCTTAAGCCGTTTATGAACACACTTTCATTAATACAATTTTTTTAAACGATGACATATTGACAGCTGTAAAATTTTGCAAGGAGAATTTTTTGCTTATTTTTCCCGAAGTCTCCGCATCGAATACTCTACGACCCCACTTTTATACCTGACAGCTGTCAAAATTTGACAGGAGAATTTCTTGCGTGTAGATTATTGTATTGTCAGCGGTTCTTGATAAGTCTACAAAATTTAAATTAAATCTGACCATTTAAAGTGGGTCAAAATCGGGTTCAAAGAAGTCGGTTACACACATACATACCTACAAACAAACATACAGGTGAAGCTAATAAAAGCATGTTAAAAAAAAGTAACTACTAATTAAACTTTATTCTGTTCAAGACTGTCGCGTCGCGTCGGTTTTCGATTTCTTCTATAATTTTATTATAGTATTATGGGATACAGTAAATCAATGTTGAACTTGCAAATTTCCACTATACAGGGTGTTTCAATAAAAACTCCCAGGCCAATTATTTCGAAAACTAAAAGTGGCAGGTAAATTCTGTAAACGTCAGTTTTTAGCCTCTATGATTGGCTTCACAACTGTGTAAAAAATGTGTTTAAATAATACAAGATGTAGGTGGCGCCACGGTGCAAAGAATTTTTTCGATGACAGGAACTTTTAAATGTTGTGGTTTCTAAAGATAATTAATTTTTAATCAAATTATGTCCCATTTTTGATAAATCCAACATGAACGGAGATATTTGGGGTTAAGTATTCTTTTTAAATAATTTTTAACGAGTATTTTAATTATACATATTTTTAATACCCTTTAGCAGCTTTTAATTAAATTTTGGTAATGATAATTTTAGTGATAAAACGCTCGTGTAGAGCTAAATTATTACGTCCAGTGACGTCTCAGGGGGCGCCTTAACAAATAATATTGACAAAAAAAATAAGACGCCACTGAGTTTTTGGTCATTTTTATATTTTTTTTCGGATTAGGCAACTAAAAATATCCTATCTAGTAAATTGTTTTCATATCTTGCTTCGTTTTCGGGGGTAAGTGCACAAGTGCATCAAAATTATCTGGTTATTTTTATGCACGAGTGTAATTTATTTGAATATTTCCCAAATTAATTAGGAACTCGAATCAAGTAAATTTAAATATTTTATTTAACAGAAAATACTAACAATAAAATTAAAATGCTTAAAAATTACAAGAATTGCAATGAAAAGTACAATTATTGTAATTAACAATTTTTTGCTTTGAATTCGTAGACATGGTGGTTGATGCAGTCAACGAGCGAGAGCTTATTTCGGCGGGGGACTCTTTTGAGCTTGACGGTTGGTCATTGTCCCGCATTTTTTCAATTAAAAGCATATGGTGGTTCTCATCCATCTGAATGTAAGGCGTTAGTGACTTGGTATTTGAGTGTCCACTTAGTTTAATTAACTGTTGTTATCCAACACCTTTTTTGGCAAGTTTTGATACGGCGGTTGCTCGTATAATAATAAATAAGATGACGTTAATTGTCAGAATACTACATTTTTTGACGTTTGTTAACAATAAAATCCCGCTTTGACGTTTCGTCAACAATATAAACTTGCGATGCAATTTTCGATTTCTGGCAGTGCTGTTTTCGCTGTAATTTTGCAAAAATTGCATTTCTCTTATGGGAACTTTAACATATGAGGGAAATATTCGAGAAATAAAAATAAAAACAATTTTATTGCATATCTCTGGAAAACAAAAATCATTAAATAATTAATACATTGTATTAATATTAATTTACTGACACTGACACTGAGTACTGAGTGTTAAGAATGTTAATTATTTAATGATTTTTGTTTTCCAGAGATAAGTATGCAATAAAATTGTTTTTATTTTTATTTCTCGAAAATGAATTAAGATAAGTATATGAAAACAATTTAACAGACAAGAAAAGGATATTTTTAGTTGCTTAATCCGAAAAAAATATAAAAATTACCAAAAACTGAGTGGCGTCTTGTTTTTTGCAAATATTATTTGTTAAGGCGCCCCCTGAGACTGGACGTAATAATTTAGCGCTACACGAGCGTTTCATCCCTAAAATTATCATTACCAAAATTAAATTAAAATCTGCTAAAGGATATTAAAAATATTTATAATTAAAATACTCGTTAATATTATTTTTAAAAAAACTTAACCCTAAATATCTCCTTTCATTTTGGATTTATCAAAAAAATTTTATGGGACATAATTTGATCAAAAATTAATTGTCTTTATGAGACACAACATTTAAAAGTTCCTGTCATCGAAAAAATTCTTTGCACCGTGGCGCCAGCTACATCTTGTATTATTCACATTTTTTACACAGTTGTGAAGCCATCATAGAGGCTAAAAACTGGCCTTTACAGAATTTACATGTCGCTTTTAGTTTTCGAAATAATTGGCCTGGGAGTTTTTATTGAAACACCCTGTATTACACATAATTATCAATTCTCTTACAGTATGCCTTGAACAAAATTATTTTGAGTTCAACGACCAAATATACACTAGCAAAAATAGTCTTATTATGGGTAACCCTTAGTCCTTTATTGGCTGAAATATTTATGGCTTTTTTAGAAGATAAAATAAGCCATCATCCTCTTTTCTAAAAGTTTCTTTATTCGCGTAGGTATGTTGAGGACGTCTTAACATGAATGATGAAAGAGTTTTGGACTTCCATTGTCTTTATTTGTTTTAAATCACAACGTTTCAACTGGTAAGTATCTCCAGTCGTCTTCAGGTGAATACTAAATAAGTAAAGTAACTACAAATACTATTTATACTAGCTAGGTGCACTGAAGCATAACTGAGGTGGGTGCAGTCATGCGTTCAGTTGGCACGCGATCTTATCCTAAGCTTACATCTATCTAACAAAGGTTTCCAGATATTTCTTATGTCTAATGATGGTTTCCTAAAACAGCCTGGGTTCTGGTGAATAGCAGCAGCTTCCTTAAACTTTCTTTTCCTCCAGTGTGGTTCCTTAAGTAGGATTTCAGCTTCTGACCACATGATATGGTGACCATGTTTCCAGGCATGGTCAGCTGCACCTGACTTTTCGGTCTCTCCTTTTAACGTATTGTTTTTGTGTTCTTTAATCCTTGTCTCGAGTGGTCTTAATGTCTCACCTATATAAGATTGGCCGCACTCACAGGGGATCTGGTAGACGCAGTTTTTCCTATCTTTTTGACTTGTAGGCTTTGTCTTCGTCAGGTGGCTCCTTAGGGTGTCCCTCGAGTTGAATACGGTGTTGATGTTATATCGTTGTTATAATCTTCTTATTTTCTCAGATACTCCTTTGACATACGGAATATTGAGTGTTGGTTGTGCCTCTCTGTTTGCTTTTTGCGCGTTGGGTCGATTCTTACGATTTTCCAATATTGTGTCAACTAATCTTGTGGGGTAGCCATTTTTGTTGAGGTCGGTCTTGATAAATAATATATAATACGTTAAAAGGAGAGACCGAAAAGTCAGGTGCAGCTGACCATGCCTGGAAACATGGTCACCATATCATGTGGTCAGAAGCTGAAATCCTACTTAAGGAACCACACTGGAGGAAAAGAAAGTTTAAGGAAGCTGCTGCTATTCACCAGAACCCAGGCTGTTTTAGGAAACCATCATTAGACATAAAAAATATCTGGAAACCTTTGTTAGATAGATGTAAGCTTAGGATAAGATCGCGTGCCAACTGAACGCATGACTGCACCCACCTCAGTTATGCTTCAGTGCACCTAGCTAGTATAAATAGTCTTTGTAGTTACTTTACTTATTTAGTATTCACCTGAAGACGACTGGAGATACTTACCAGTTGAAACGTTGTGATTTAAAACAAATAAAGATAATGGAAGTCCAAAACTCTTTCATCATTCAAGAAACATCATTGTCTCCAACCTTCAAACATTCACGTCTTAACATGTTTTCTCGAAGCTGATAGAGAGTTAAAAGTATTTTTAGAATATATTAACAGCCTACACAATAACATCAAGTTTACAATAGAACACAAAAGTGACAACTCTATTAATTTTCTTGATTTAAATATTAAGAGAGAAAATAATAGACACGTTTTCCATAGACCCTCTCATACTGATACTGTCAAATAAAAACTCTTTGTGCCACCCAATACGGCACAAATTAGCTCCGTTTCACAGTATGATCCATAGACTAGTAACTCTCCTTCTAAATAAAATCAATTTGCAAAAAGAACTAAATATTATAAAACAAATTGCAGTTTATAACGGATACAACTCAAATCGAATTGTACCAAATCCTAAAAAGAAAACTAACAAAAAGGCTACCTATTGAATTAGTTTTTCCTAGAAGCAAAAACTGTGACAAATTTAAACTTGTCACTTTCTTTGGACAACCTAGCAAAATAACTGGTAATTTTCTTAACATACTTGCTATAAATTTGTCTTACAGACTAATAACTCTTTCGGTAAATTTATCAAAAACAATAAAACCAAAAGCGTTAAAATCAAAAAATCAGGCGTCTATAAATTAAAATGCAAAGATTGTCCTAAAATATACATTGGCCAAACGGGCAGACATTTTAACAAATTATTACAGGAACATTATAACAGTTTTCTAAAAAACAAAACCGACTTAAACTATGCTAACCACTTACTTGATAATCAACATAATTTCGATCCTTCCTTTAAAATCTTACATACAGAAAACAAAGGCTTAAAACTGCATTTGTTAGAATCTATGGAAATAAATAAACTTAAAAATACGGACCCGTTACCTAATGATCAATTAGATTGAAATAATTCACCTTTGTTAAATTTATTCTGTTGACCGTATACTTGATTTTGTAAATTACCCATATACCTAACTTAATTTTTTAAACCCTTTGTTGGATTTTCCCGCTATTGTAACCCTTCCACTGTTTCATTTACATCTTCAATAATTTAATTTATTGCACCCCTTGTTGATATATTGTACCTAGATTTCAAAAGTGCTTTTGACCTCGTACCTCATGACAATGGTTCTGAAACTAAAACAACTAAAACACTGGTATTGGTGGAAATCTTTTAAGCTGGATCAAGGATTTTCTAACTAATAGAACAAGTGTTGTTAGAGTTGAGGGCGTGACATCACACATGTTTAAGAACACCACAGGAGTACCCCCAAGGTTCAGTCTTAGCCCCAATATTATTTAATTTATATACCTGCGACCTACCAACCGGCGTCAATTCAGCAATGTCCATGTTTGCGGACGACACCAAATTATATAATAACCCCTCCTCACACTATGAATTACTCAACAGAGACCTGGTTTAAATAGAACAGTGGTGCACTAAATGAAATTTACATTTAAATGAGAGCAAATGCTGTGTCCTTCACGTCGGCTTCAACAACCCTGAACGAACTTATACACTTAAGGGAAAAATAATAAAATCTGTAAAAAGTCAAAAAGGCCTAGGGGTAACAATAACAAAAGACCTCAAATGGGCAGTCCACGTGGGAAACATCATTAAAAAAGGAAACTCCATCTCATACATGGTGTCACGAACTTTTAAAAACCTCTCTCCAGACCTGCTTGAAAAAATATAGAAAATCTTCATAAGACCTATCATGGATTATGCAGCCCCAGTGTGGAATCCATACTTTGCCAAAGACATTCACGCTCTGGAGCAAACACAGAGACGTATTAGCAGGCTCTGTCCCACTATAAGACATATTATATGTCATATCCAGAAGGATTAAAAATATTCAACTTAACATCACTGGAACAAAGAAGACTTAGAGGTGATGCAATAAAAACTTTTAAAATACTTCATAGGCATTATTCGGTAGAATTAAACGTCTTTACTTTAAAAACAAACAAACCAGAACAAACTACACGAAGACAAGAATCATGAAATCTGGCAGGGACCCAAAGTGTAGACTTTACCGGACACACAATGAGACGATCCATCACGTGATTTCTGGCTGCCCAATCCTTGCAAAGAAGGCATACCTCGACAGAAACAATGCGGTAGCAGCTCAGCTGCATTGGAACATATGTAAAGCTTACATGATAGAAGTTCAAGAGAAATGGTATCAGCATGTCCCAGATCCGGTCATCGACACCTCGGAGGTCACCCTACTATGGGACACCCAAGTCCAAACCGACAGAATGATACAAGCCAATAAACCAGATATCATTCTGAAACAAAAAAATAAAAGAACATGCCTTCTAATAGATGTTGCCGTTCCGTCAGACTACAATATCAACAAGAAAGAAACCGAAAAGTACCTGAAATATAGAGACCTACAGATAGAAATTCAAAGAATGTGGAACATAAAAGCAAAAGTGATACCCATCGTCATCGGGGCCACAGGGCTGATATCCAACGCAACTTATGAAGCTATGAAAGAAATCCCAGGAGACCACAACCTTCTCAGTATGCAGAAAGCAGTACTGTTGGGCACGGCACACATAGTTCGCAAAGTCCTATGAAGAATAACATCACGATCATGAGAAACACCTTAGGTGCTTAGTTTGCACCCGGTGCTTCTAGAAAGTAAAACCATAACAAGGCATGTCAGTTATGTGTAATAATGTGTAATAATAATAATAATAATAATAATAATAATAATAATAATAATAATAATAATAATAATAATAATAATCATAAAGATAACGATGACGATAACGATAACGATAACGATAACGATAACGATAACGATAACGATAACGATAACGATAACGATAACGATAACGATAACGATAACGATAACGATAACGATAACGATAACGATAACGATAACGATAACGATAACGATAACGATAACGATAACGATAACGATAACGATAACGATAACGATAACGATAACGATAACGATAACGATAACGATCACGATCACGATCACGATGACGATGACGATGACGATGACGATGACGATGACGATGACGATGACGATGACGATGACGATGACGATGACGATGACGATGACGATGACGATGACGATGACGATGACGATGACGATGACGATGACGATGACGATGACGATGACGATGACGATGACGATGACGATGACGATGACGATGACGATGACGATGACGATGACGATGACGATGACGATGACGATGACGATGACGATGACGATGACGATGACGATGACGATGACGATGACGATGACGATGACGATGACGATGACGATGACGATGACGATGACGATGACGATGACGCTCACGATAACGTTAACGATAACGATAACGATAACGATGACGATGACGATGACGATGACGATGACGATGACGATGACGATGACGATGACGATGACGATGACGATGACGATGACGATGACGATGACGATGACGATGACGATGACGATGACGATGACGATGACGATGACGATGACGATGACGATGACGATGACGATGACGATGACGATGACGATGACGATGACGATGACGATGACGATGACGATGACGATGACGATGACGATGACGATGACGATGACGATGACGATGACGATGACGATGACGATGACGATGACGATGACGATGACGATGACGATGACGATGACGATGACGATGACGATGACGATGACGATGACGATGACGATGACGATGACGATAACGATAACGATAACGATAACGCTAACGCTAACGATAACGATAACGATAACGATAACGATAACGATAACGATAACGATAACGATAACGCTAACGATAACGATAACGATAACGATAACGATAACGATAACGATAAAGATAAAGATAACGATAACGATAACGATAACGATAACGATAACGATAACGATAACGATAACGATAACGATAACGATAACGATAACGATAACGATAACGATAACGATAACGATAACGATAACGATAACGATAACGATAACGATAACGATAACGATAACGATAACGATAACGATAACGATAACGATAACGATAACGATAACGATAACGATAACGATAACGACAACGACAACGATAACGATAACGATAACGATAACGATAACGATAACGATAACGATAACGATAACGATAACGATAACGATAACGATAACGATAACGATAACGATAACGATAACGATAACGATAACGATAACGATAACGATAACGATAACGATAACGATAACGATAACGATAACGATAACGATAACGATAACGATAACGATAATAATATTCTCGGACAAATGAAAATGCAGTGTAACCTGTAAGCACAGTTATAATATTCTGGGCTTTTAAGTAAAGTCTGTTCAATGACCGCTGACCGTTACGTCACGATTAGTGCTTATCTTTCTAACATTCGTGAACAAGGTGAGATAGTAAATTTGCGTCAATAAAGAATGTCGTATAATTACCCGTCAAAAAAGTTTTATTGTCATTTTTCACAGTGACATTTTTAATCAACATTATTTCAAAAATGTCACGGTATTGTGAAAAAAAAACATGCGGTGGTAATTTTAAAATTATTTGATTATTTTCAAAGAAAAAGTGATGACAGAAAGCCTTTTTTACCCTTTAACGCAGTTTACGAGGTAAGTAGATATAATAAAAATAAAGCAGGAATTGTGAAAATATAAATAATAAACATGAAAAATATATTACAATGTATTTTTAAATTGGTACCCATCTGTTTTAGAGAGTTTCTGATGCTTTGGGAGTTTTTTGTTCAACGATACAACGAATTAAGGCAAAGAGGATTCAGAAAAAGGCAGATTTAAGGAATCGCAATAATGTAGCTATTTTGTCATCACGTGGTCGACAACTTTCCGAAATTCATAAACATACCATAAGAGAGCGTATTTATGGAATGTATAGAGCAGGTTAACACGTTACCATTTGCTTAATACAACTAACCCTTAAAATCATTGATGGTGTTAAAATACACACTGGTTCATTAGCGGATTATTTAAAGAAAAATTAAAATTTAAATGGAATAAATGCACTGTATTAAACAGGCGTTTTTTAATAGAGCAACCCCAAATAGCCAAAGAACGAGTGGATTTTTTAAGAGAATTTAAGAATCACAGCAACAGCAACCGTCTATTTCCCCTCTGGATGAAACTAGGATATACACTAAAGGGGCTTTTGGGCGAAGTTGGCAATATATAAAATCTGGTGATTATCATCTTTCGATGAATAGTGCGAAAACTTTGAGAAATGGTATCAGGGATAATGCCACCTATCATTCTGGGCTAATTGAAAAAGTTCCAAATACAAGTTGGTCAAAATGATTACTTATTGCATGGTTAGAACAAAGACAAATTCCAGTTTCATCATTTGCAGTAAAGGATCCGATCTGGATAATAGTAAAGCAGCATGCGCTGTTTATATTATTTTCTAATAATTTTATTTTAATTTTAATAGGTTGGACGACTAGCGTTGCCACATGGACATCGACTTCCTCCATATCATTGCCACTTTAATCCTATTGAAATGATTTAGTCGGAATGTAAGCACTATTATGATGCAAAAATACGTTCTATGCATTCTGTAACAAATGACGTAACTTTGGGTTTGTGGAATGAAGCTATAGAAAATGTAATAGTGGAAAAATCGAAAAATTATGTAACACACACTAATAAAATTATAAATGATGTGTGGGAACGGGAAAGATTTATCGATGCTTCAGATACTCTTCCCCTTATTAATAACGTGGACGAATCCGATGATGATGATCCTTGTGGAGATGATTTATTTTAATTATTAATAAACTGTATTTTGTTGTGTTGTAATTTTTTATTATATTTTCTTCTTTATGATTTTATAAATAAGATGAAAATATTTGAAACAAAATTTATAGACTGATGCACTAGACAAAAAAATATATGATTCAATTTTAAATTTTATATACAGGGTGTCCCACTTATAATGAAAACAAGCTTATAATTTTGGTATTTTTAAATTGATTGTTTCGAATTTTGGTGTGGTTACGTATTATCCTACGGCGCACTTTTCTATTGCCTAAAATTTTAGGTAACCCCTTAGCGTACGGATTTATAGGGGTTTTAAAATAATAATTTAAAGAGTAAAGTACCTTTAGCGATTATTTTATATCAAAATTAATATCAGAAGTCGATTTGGCATCCATCAGAACGACCAAATACAAGTTTTAATAAATTAAAACAACCATTGGCGTGCGTATTTATTTTTATTTCTTTGCAAAAATATTGACATCTAAAATAAGAAATAAGGTAATTACCAAAAATGTTGACCATTTAACAGCTTCATCTAAAAAAATTACATACGGTAGAAGCAGTGGCGTACTGTATTTTCTGCTATAAAATTAAATTTTATACATAGGACATCTAATAATTTATTCTTGCAATGTAAAAAATTAAAAAAGAATCAAACAGGCATAAATAAAAAAAATTAAATCAGTTGGCCATGTAAACAAAATATTATTTATGTCAACGGGAAAATCATTGTTATGTCAAAGTTAAATTATTAATATTTATTTGTGCTGTATGAAGAATAGCAGATATGAGTTTGAGTTTGACTGAAAAAGTTGAAATTCTCCTACTAATCTCACTATTTATACTTTCTCAGCCAAACTCAAACTCGAAATGCGCGAAATTAAAGAGCAATTCAATCAAAGACACCCTAATCGCTTTATATCGCATAGTACAGTTTCTAAAGTGAATAAAATGTTCAATCAACGCGGTTCGGTAGTGCAAGAAAAGGTAAAACATCCAAGACATCATCCATAGGATGAAAGAATTTTAAATCATTTCCGCGTAAATCCAAAATCAAGCTTAAGAAGCTTTGATATTAGGCGAAAAAGTTCTGCGTCAAGATGTTTAAAGAGAAATGGTATTAAACCATTTAAACCAAGATTTCTACACACGTTGCAGCCAGGTGATAACGAACGAAGAATGGAGTACCTACTGCCTAACAATGCAGGCACAACTTTATGAAGACAATGGTATTTTTGGAAAAATTTTGTTCACCGACGAGGCAACCTTTTCCACAAAGAAGACCGTGTCATCTCAAAATATTAGATTTTGGAATGAGGAAAATCCAAATTGGGTTATTAATTGTAAAAGTGAATACTCTGCCCGTGTGGTGCGGTGTATTAAAAGATCGTATTATTGGACCCTTTTTTTTATACAACTTTAAATGGTGCAAGATTTCTGGAGTTCTTGAAACATGATTTTTGGGATGCTATTCACGGTTTGACGTTAGAATATAGGGAGAATTTGTATGTTCAGTTAGATGGCGCTTCAATTCATAATTTTGGACCTGTAAGATGATAGCTTAATGAACATTTTGAAAATAAATGAATTGGTCGCAATAGTCCCCAAATAATCGTCCAGCGACATTACAAGCTTTAAAAGACCGTATAAGACAAGCGTGTGCAGAAATTTCCCGTCAAGAAGTTCGAAAAGCTTGTTTAAGGGTTAGAAAAATCTATGAAAAATACATTAGAAATTATGATGGTTTGGTCGATACTTTTAATGTATTAAGATATTAGTTCAGAATTGTACACTCAATCATGTTTATTTTAGCTTATATTAATTTTATTTTGGTAATTATTAGATTGTTATTGCTGTTTTCAAATAATTATTTTGTTTTATTTACATGCCCAACTAAGTTTTTATATTTTTTTTGCGTTTTAATGAAGTTATTGGTATTCGATTACCATCTAATTTGTCACATTACAAATTTAATTTTGCAGCAGAAAATACAGTACGCCACTGCTTTTACCGTATGTAATTTTTTTAGATGAGGCCGTTAAACGGTCAACATTTTTGGTAATTACCTTGTTTCTTATCCCACGTATTTTAGATGTCAATATTTTTTAAAAAAGTAAACATAAATTTGGTCATACCCACGCTACTGGTTGTTTCAATTTATTGAAACTTTGTATTTAGTCGTTTTGATGGATGCTAAATCGACTTCTGAGATTAGTTTAGAAATAAAATAATTGCTAAAGGTACTTTACCCCTTAAATCATTATTTTAAAACCTCTATAAATCCGTACGCCAATGAGTTACCTAAAATTGCAAGCGATAGAAAAGTGCGCCCTAGGATTATACGTAACCACACCAAAATTCAAAACAATCAATTCAAAAATACCGGAAATATAAGCTTGTATCCATTATAAGTGGGACACCCTGTATGATTTTTTTTATTTTTCAGTAAATTTGAATTAACTAAAAATTTCATACTGATTTTTAAGAACAAAATGTTTCATCCCATGATACCTGATACCTATGAAAAAGCATAGCCTTTACTACCGGTAAGTCAAACTGACTGAAATAATTGACCACGTACCGCAAATATAAATAATATGACGTAACGATCAGCGGTCATTGAACATACTTTAAAATAAATGGGAAATACTCCAAATATGTCGCAGTATAATTTGGTCCGTGTATTAACCGATCTGGTGAATTTTTGATCAGTTTTTTTGCTGTCATATTTTTCAAGATAAAATGGAAGACAGACTAAAAAATATAAAAAACTTAATACATGTATTATTTTTAGGCCATCGCATCACTTATATGCTCAATTAAAATTATGGATATTAATGCCATGATCGATCTGCAAAAGCAATATTTTTGGTCGCTTGATTTGTTCAGTCCAGAAATTCAGTCCCAAATAGTGAAGCATGCAGCACTAGCGGACAAGAAAGCTTTGATGTCAATCCTCGCTGGTCTTGGATTTATCTCAATTATTATACTTTCATGGATCCAGCATAACTCTATACTAACTCTACTTAATGATTTCTTATTACCAAGAATAATGTTTTTAATTGTCATGGCTGTTTGGGCTATGAGTGTTCTACCAATTGTCTTATCAGCCCTGTTTGTTTTTGTATATAATGATTTATTCTATCAGTTTCAAATGGAATTAGTATTACAACACCTAAAAGGTACCTACCTAAATCCAAAAAGAACTATAAATACTAAGGACTCGTGCGATGCTGATCTACCTCAACACCTCGCGATAGCTAACAAGAATAAGGAATTAATGCTACCATAGAATGATTATGACGATTTTTTTTTTAATATGGCCAAAACCATTTTTTATACTCTAATTTTTTAAAGTTTAGATATTAATATTTTTGTTATTTGCCTTACTTAACAAAGGTGTGAGGATAGATATTCGGGAATAAAATCAACAACTTTTTGTAAAATAAGGTCTCAAAACGCTATTTTGCTCAAAAAGCTCGATAATTTTGTCCATTCCGCACCTTAAAAACCAAGACAATTTTTTATGCTAAAAAGTAAGAATAAGTTATGCATTATATATTAACAAAACTTAAATTACAACAGGACGTCTATTCTCGAAATAGGCGAATGATCATTTCAGGAGAAGTGATTACTTTTTCTCTTAAAAATGTTTAAACTGTATTCTTGAAACTTAAAATTACTATTCATTTCCATACGATGTGAGCATATGATGTGAATTGTCCGTTCTCGCGAGAGAGCGTTCACTTCTCTTAAATTGGAGAATAGACGTCCAGATCTTCAAAAAATATATCTTGTGTGAATAAAATCTTGAAAAAAACTAAGAGGAAAAAAATATTGAGCCGAATATAAAAATAATATTTTGGGATATATTTTTCATCGGTAAATGCCTCTAGAATATTTTAGGGAAATTTAAGAACGTTTCGAGTCATTATAAAAAATAGACTAAAAATATTAATTGGGTGCCTCAACTTTTTTTTTAACCGTTTTTACAAAAGGTGCGGACTTGACACTTAAGGTGCGGATTGGACATCGTATATGATTAAATTCGATTAAATCAATATAAAAAGGTAAAGAACTATTTATTAAAAACCAAAATGTAAATTTCAAATAAGTACTAAGAAAAGACAACCAACACCGATAAATACTTATTTATGTCAAATCCGCACCTAACTGTCCAATCCGCGCCAACGTAAAACAGGCACGGAACGGACGGTGCCGAATGGACATTTTTTGACTTTTTAATTTATTCACAAATTCTGGCAACGCTGATTCGAATTATTCTTAGGTTATGTTTTGCTGACCTAAAAATGCACCATACCATAATCTATTTTTCTAAAAGAAATACGTAACGTAAACGGAAACTGCGGTGCAGAGAGGACACGCAAGAAGGTGAGCATTTTTTACTTTCTTTTTTTAATTAACTGTTTTGCCAATATATATCAAAAAACGGGTACTTACCAATCTCTTTAAGCGGCGCACAACACTATAACAAAACCAGAAATGATAAAAACGCACTGATACCAAACTGACGCTGTCTTAATGTGTGGATTTCGTAGGTGCGGAATGGACATTTTTCCGAGGTGACAGTCCTAGAAAGCTAATAGTGCAAAGACTATTGCGGGTTATCTCGGTTATGTCATTGAATATTTTAGTAGAAAGAATAACCAAATCTATGATATATTGTTTTTATTATAATTGTATTTTGATGAAACAATTAAATTGTATCCAATTTAGCAGTTGCTACGTAGGACAGGTGCGGAAGTGGACAAGAAGGCTCTTTTTTTGAGAAAATTATCGGGTTATTTCTTTTATTTTGTACTCTAAGTGTCGTTTTTTATTGAAAACTAAATTAGTTTATTTATATAAATAATAGCTTGGGCTTTTATATGAATTCTCGACTTTTTGAACAAGGAAGGACAGTTGTATTTCCGTTTTGGCCATATTAAAAAAAAATCGTCTTATAGCCATTATTGCTCTGAACACAGTAATTATCAAGTCCTATTACGGTGTAATTTGGTTTTATATACTGTATTAGTTCCGACTGGCAGTTGTAATGAAACTTGACAATATTCATAATAATATTTGCTTGCTACGGTTAATAAAGCAAGCACTAAAAATCGGTACTGTAGTTCTCAAAAATTTAAATAGCTTTCAGTGTAATATTGTTCTTGTCGTTTAACATTTCATATGATTATCTATTATGCAACATGGTTTACTGGGATCGTAAAATTCGTCCATAGATTATTAAGTCCAATACTAATGATGGGTTGTGCGAAATAAGAATCTTCTATTGTTTTATCTGGTATGCAAAGTTTAAAAAACGTATATACAAAGTAAAATTAAATTAATTGGAACATATATTGGTATGATCAATATAATTCAAATTCAGACAGGACAGCTAGAAGACTCCGATGATGTGACCTGCCGAACCTCCACCAACGCCTTAGTGGATTATAGGTTCTAACGGATACAATACGTTTTTGGGAACGCTGTTCTGCTTTCTTAATTATTGTAGAGAAAGCGCTTTCCTGGGAATAAAATGCTTCGCATTGAGAAGATATAATTTATTTCTTAACAAAATTGCTGTATTAAAAGTAGTTCATTATTCAACAAGATTGTGCTGCTAATGGAACTGATTACTACCAATAAAAATGCCGTTCTAGCAAATCTGGAATTAATATAACACTAAAATGGGTTTTAGCAATTTATTTAATATGGGTTAATAAAAAATAAGCTATCAATACAAACTATGTCTTAGCAAACCTGTTGTATTAGATCATTTTTCTCGGTGATTGTATCTTTTAAGAATTTAAGTTTTTGGAAAATTAATAATATATTTTTGAGAATTACTCAATAGATGATGCCGGCGCACACTGGGGTATTCGACTCTCTCTAGTTGGTCATGTCATAAGTGGTAATAGAAAATTGTCCGCGTTAGTAGCTCATCCTTATATTTTTAGGATATAGTTGTGCACTTTTAATATAAGAACAAAAAATTGGTACAGTTTTGTCTACCAATATAAGATTTTTTAGTGTATCATCATCTAATTTATTTATTTATTTATTTATTTATTTATTTATTAAAGCACAAAGGTCTAAGTCCATTTATAAGACGTACATAATCAAAATCCTAAAGTATACTTAGTACTTATGAGTAGTTGTATTATTATTGATATATTACATTTTGTTAAATCTTAAATCTGAAGTATATTAAGACTAGAAGTCATAATACATCACAAGTCATATCATACTGCAACTCCAAGGAGTACAGCCTTGGTTAAATTAGAATACTGATGGGCATTTATAGCAAAAAGCAGTTGGAAGGCACATATTGTTTACATGTCGAACGGATTTTGACAGTTTTTTATTTCAAGTCCTAGGACTAATAACACGCCTGCATTTTTTAACACTTTGAAAGTTGATTTAAAATTTTAAACTGTTTTCTAGTAATTGGGTAGCTCTGATTTCAAATCTGGTTTCAGTTTTTTTATATCGCGTAAGGTTATTTTTCAAACCGGTAAAATCCAAAAATATAGAAAAAAACACGATTTATTTCATTTATAAGCTAGTTTTTTAATATATTAAGGAAAAAAATACAAAAATATACAAAATATACACATATAAACTATTATAAATGGTTATTTATTCGTTACGCTTCTTTAAAAATGTTTTCTTTTTTCAGAAAGCTTCTTTTGGTTGTTTTTCTGTTCCAACAGAAATCGGCCATTATTTTTGTGTCCCAGCGCCCCTGGTATCTGTTTTCCATCTCTTTAATATATTGATGAAATCTTTCACCTTGCTCTTCACCCACGTCCCCAAGATTTTCCGGGAATTAGTCCAAATGGGAATGTAAAAAGAGAATTTTTATGCTCATATTCTGAAATTCCTGAAATTTTCCAGCATATTTTCAACGATCTCAACATAGTAGTAATTTATGTTCAACTTCTTTAAAAGCATTCCATGCATGTTTTTCCGTATGTTCCATTACCTTTTCAAATTCTGTATCTTTCATCAAGCTGCTAATCTGCGGCCCTACAAAGATTCCCTCCTTTAATTTTGCCTCTGACAGAGCCGGAAATGTTTTACACAAATATTTAAAACAATATCCTTCTTTGTTTAATGCCTTAACAAATTGTTTCATACGTCCAAGTTTTATGTGAAGTGGTGGAAGTAAAATTTTTTAAGGGTCAATAAGACTTTCGCGAATTACATTTTTGTTTCCAGGTGTTAAAGTATCTCTTTGTGACCAGCCTCTTTTTATCCAATGCTGTTCTCGCTAGCTAGACCACTCGCACAGGAAACATGGAAATTTAGTAAATCCAGACTGCTGACCTAAGAGAAGACTTAAAATGTTTAGATCTTCACACACTTCCCAGTTGTGATTTTCATATTGTATTCTTAAAAGTAATTCCTCTAAATTTTCATATAGTTTTCCTTTAACTTAACTGTATGGCCGACCGAAACAGAAGCAAAAACATTGTCATTATGTAAAAGAACAGCTTTAAAGCTCCTTTTTGAAGTCGATAAAAAGTCTCCAGTCGGAAGGTGTGTAGCACCACAGAAAATCATTTTTTATTCATCAATCATTTAGAATTTGAAGTACCACATTCATTTTAAAATGTATTAAAACTCCTATTATAGCTATATTTTTTCTTTTTTTTTTCAAAAAAAAAATCTGTGGGTGATAGAGACCAATTGTATTTTAATTAGTTATTTCTATATAAAAATTAAACTCAACAAACAAAAATCACGTCATCACAAATTTCATGCAGGCCTGTGAATTATCCTAATTATTTTAATACATAATACAGTATGTCTTCTATAGCTCACTTAGTAATTAAGTTGGAATTTTCATATTTTGCAGACCTTATCTGTATCTTGGGGCGCATTTCAGAAAAATATTTTTTTTCATACAGGATGTTCCAAAAAAGTGTGACGTCATAAGAATGTACTTTTTTAAATTACATGCCATACATTTTCTTACTTTTTTGGGTGCCTCCTATAGTTACCTACATACCCCTAAAATTTTATTTAAATCGATTCAGTATTATAGACGAAAAAAATAAAAACTAAAAAATATCAGTTTTGCACCACTGATGGTATTAAAAATAAATAAAAAATAAAAATAATGCCTCGTTAAGAAAATTATACAAAGAAACTTATTAAATAAGGTATAACAGTTTCGTTAACCAAGTTTGGTTAATATGAATTGTACAGGATGTCCAAAGTTTGACACAAAACTTTGCAAACTTTAAAACAATTTATTTTTCTTATTTCAAATGGAAACCCCTGTATATTTTTATGTCATTCGATGCAGAATTAAAAATCAAACTTTTTTCCTAATTGCATTCGAAATTTCTAACGCATCAATAGTTATTTGCAGAAAATTAATTTTATCAACTATTCCAACAGTCATTATTATGAATAAATATCGAAGGTGGCTATGAAAAACAATTTATTGGTAATAAAGTTTATAAAAGTGACCGGAGACCATTTTGCCTTTAGTAATCTAAAAATTTCAAATATTGTTGAATTGTTAGTAATTATTTAAGCTGTTATAATTACTTTATATTGTTTTTTGTGTTGGACTACAACCAAGAAGAGCTCGTGGATATGATTTTTATATTAGGGGCATGCGAAAAGAACTCTTTTTTGGCAAGCCGAGTTTAGGCACAGCCGGCACAGCGTTATCCGGAACGACGACATCCAGACAAAAGGAGCCTGCAAAACATATTAGAGACGTTTGTACAAACGGGAAATGTAAACTACCCAAAACCAGTGAAAAATAAACTGCTCCGAACTGAAGAAAATCAATTGGCTGTGCTATTATCTGTTATAGAAAATCCTTCAGTTACTCAACAAGCATTAGCTGATGCCGTAGATTAATCGAAAGAACAGTTCAACAAATTTTCAAGGATAACCATATCCACGATGATTATCATTTTCAGTTAATAATTACTAACAATTTAACAATATTTGAAACTTTTAGATTACTAAAGTCAAAATGGTCTCTGATCACTTTAATAAACTTTAATACCAATAAATTGTTTTTCAAAGCCACCTTCGATATTTATTCATAATAATGACTGTTGGAATAGTTGATAAAATAAGTTTTCTGCAAATAAGTCTTGATGCGTTAGAAATTGCGATAGGGTTGCAATTAGGAAAAATGTTGGATTTTTAACTCTGCATCCTATTTGAAATAAAAATAATAAATTGCTTTAAAGTTTGCAAAGTTTGACACTAAACTTTAGACACCCTATACAATTCGTATTAACCAAACTTGGTTAACGAAACTGTCATACCTTATTTAATAAGTACCTTTGTAATAATTTTATTAACGAGGCATTATTCTTTTTTAGTCTATAATACTGAATCGATTTTAATAAAATTTTAGGGGTATGTTGGTAACTATAGGAGGCACCCAAAAAAGTAAAAAAATATATGGCATGTTCTCTAAAAAAATACATCCTTATGCCGTCACACTTTTTTGGAACACCCTGTATGAAAAAAAAAAGTTCCTGAAATGCGCCCCAAGATACAGATAAGGTCTGCAAAATATGAAAATTCAAACTTAATGACTAAGTAAGCTATAGAAGACGGTAGGTGAGGTGCAGGACCCTGTATACAGGGTGTTAATTAAGTACTGGTACAAACTTTAAAGGGTGAATCTTTGACGAATTTTATGATAAAAAGTTTATATGAACATGGGTCCGCAACGGCTTGGTTCTTGAGATACAGAGCGTCCAAAAAAACTATTTTATTTGGTTTTTTGATTATATTTTTGTTCAGTAACATGGCAATTAGAGGAAATTCGAGATACTGGTTATATTGATGACGAGAAACTCAAATATTAACTTAGTTTTTGTTAAATGCTAGATGGCGCCACATACGGTGTTGTTACTGAATTTAATTAACCATAACTTTTTTGTGTCGAACTGTATGTCATTTTTGACTAGGCAGACCTATTCTCCATTCAATTTTACATACAAAAGTTACTCTTAGGCTGGATCCACATACATCCGTGATCACGGACGTGCGTGTGCGTTTCAAGAATAGCCGAAAATTTCGTCATCCACATAGGTCAATCCGTTTTTACGCCTTCGTTTTTGATACCTAACCTTAAAATATTTTTATTGAAAATATGAGTGGTAGTAATTGTACTTTAGGCTGGATCCACATACATCCGTGATCACGGACGTGCATGTGCGTTTTAAGATGCTCCGAAAATTTCGTCAACCACATAGGTCAATCCATTTTTTACGCCGTTTTTGATACATAACCTTAAAATATTTTAATATTTTTATTGAAAATATGAGTGGTAGTAATTGGACTTTAGTGATTTCCTGTTTAATCAGACAATTAGTAAAAGCTTCGCCCTGGGAGCAAAGTAATTTAAGAAAAAAACATTAAAAAGGCATACATCAACAATAGCCTAACCTCAATCACGCATGAAAAGTTGAAATTGAACAACTTCAATCCGTTGTGACCTTAAAACGTGCGTGATTTTATTCCCTAAAATTTCATTGGTTCATATTAATCATGTGGTACACAACGGATGCGTATCACGGATGCATGTGGATCCAGCCTTAGTGATTTCCTGTTTAATCAGACGATTAGTAAACGATTCTCCCTGAGTTTTAAGATTTCCTCCATATCAATGCCACTTTAAACCTATTGAAATGGTTTTGCCGGAATGTAAGCGCCAATAAACAACAATAGCCTAACCATTGCGTTCTCTAGAGAACGCAATGGCCTAACCTCAATCACGCATTAGAAGCTGAAATTAACCAACTTCAATCCGTTGTAACCTTGAAACGTGCGTGATTTTATTCCCTAAAACTTCATTGGTTCATATTAATCATGTGGTACACAACGGATGCGTATCACGGATGTATGTGGATCCAGCCTTAGTATTTTTCGCTAAAAGCAGCCATTTTGGATGAAAACGGGTTTGAAGTTAAACCTGCGTTGGAATTTTTTAAGTTGGATAATTTCCGAGTTTTTGAAAAATAAGCGAAAAAAATAGTTTTTTAACGTCATGTGCAGTGTTTCACTATCACATTATACACATATCACTATCACGATCACGAAATTAGTGAAAATTGGATAAATAATAATAATTCGAAAAAAAGGGCTGCATCTTTCTTCTGCAGCCGCAGTTCACAAGAGAATAGTAGGTAAATTCATAGGAAGCCTTGGAAAACAATTGAGAGGTTTCCATGGCAGCAGAATCAGCCATGACAGTTTATGTAAAAGGAAACAGCCATTTTTTTATTATTTTGATGTTATAAGTAATAATTTATCGTGTGTTTTGTCCAAAATGTACCAATATACCAACGCAGAAATGGCAGACATTTATTTCAACTATTATGGCGGTGGTCATTTTCAGCAATTATTGTGAATGTTATTAACTAGTTTAGTCTTAGTCTTGTAAATGATCTAAGTTTGTCACCTGATAATACAATCAATAAAAGATACATTTTTTCGCTTATTTTTCAAAAACTCGGAAATGATCCAACTTAAAAAATTCCAACGCAGGTTTAACTTCAAACCCGTTTTCATCCAAAACGGCTGCTTTTAGCGGCAAATACTAAGAGTAACTTTTGTATGTAAAATTGAATGGAGAATAGGTCTGCCTAGTCAAAAATGACATACAGTGCGACACAAAAAAGTTATGGTTAATTAAATTTAGGAACAACACCGTATGTGGCGCCATCTAACATTAAACAAAAACTAAGTTAATATTTGAGTTTCTCGTCATCAGTATACCCAGTATCTCGAATTTTGTCTAATTGCCATCAGTGGCGGCTCGTGCCATTTTAGTGAAGTAGGGCCAGGTAAACCCTTAGAGCCGCAGGCAAAAAAATGTTGGGTGCCACGCCCTTTTTTGTTAATAGTTCTTGCTTTTGAAGTAGGAAAAATAAGCAAAAAGGCACCTAATTTAATTTATGAATTTACAATCATATCTTGAATTTTAAAAAAATACTGTAGGTAGAGTGTACTATATAGACCGAAAGAACCACAAACCGAACGCAGTTTATAATTTGGTTTAATATGTATCTGTTTTTATCAATTTGTTCGTTTTTCTTCATTATTTCATTGTGATATGCAGAATTTAATTGAGTTTTAATGTTAATTTTACCAAGCATACTGAAATTAAATATATTGTTTAAATGTACCTTCGATTTTTCATGTGTCTTCATTTTTTCCCAGATATGGACCAAATCATCTGTACCTTTTTGGGACCAAGTTTGCTCCCCCATCAAATAAAACACACATAAAACAAAATAGTCTATTAGATTTATCACAACCGCACACCCAAGTATTTTTTCCATAAATATTTTTATTAATACTCCGGTCGAACGAAAATTATTTAGTTTACAAACAACCTTACACGACACGACGCGGACAAACAACTGTTTGAATTTGAAACGTCTAACGTCAAACGGTCAAACGGGGTCAAAGAGCCTGGCTACACGGAGATGTTTTCCTGCTCGCATTCAAGGTCATTTTCAAATGTTTTTTATTGGTTTGTTATGGCAATTACGTCATAACTTCGGGCCTCCCGTGTGCCTCGTCGCTTTGGCGCGAAAGCTACGTTACCGTTTTACGCATAATCGCTTCCTCAATAGATGGAAATTTGCACCCGACTGTGTTCCATTTTTAAATTATTTTGCTAATTGCTTTAAAAAGGAGAATATTAATTTTAATAGGTTTTGGTAATTTGTAAAAGGCAGGACGCTGGACAGGAGGGCAGGTAGTGCCATGGCACTGTGGCTCTACCCCACGAGCCGCCACTGATTGCCATGTTACTGAACAAAAATATAATCAAAAAACCAAATAAAATTAAATTAAATATTAATATGCAAAATGCAAATACATCAGCGTGTCCAGAAACCATCATAACATAATATGAGAAACTTTTTTATTTTTGACTTTACGAAAAAAAGGTACTCTTTATAAAAAGTTCTGCTTGTTGATAAAATAACACCCAAATCCAAAATTTTGAGCCAGCATTAAGAAAGTAAAAAATATTAATACCGTAGGTGGAAAACTATATTTTAATTTTAATTACAAAGTACAATAATGAATAATACACTAAATTTCAACATGTCCACCATTTTTTTCCACTCAAACGGTTGTACGTCGTGAAAATTCCATTACTGCATTTCTAACCATCTGAGGGGACATTTCTTGGACACATTCTCTGATAACTCTCTCTAAATGGTCTATGGTTTCAAAAGGTCTGTGAGTATAAACTTTTTGTTTTAAGAATCCCCATAAAAAAGAATCCGAAGGTGTTAGACCTGGCGACCTTGGTGGCCAAGCAAATTCTGACCTATGTGGAAATGTTCGGTGTAAGAATTATGTCACTCTTGCAGAGCTGTGACAAGGAGCACCGTCATGTTGGAACCAAAGTATGTATCTTATATTCAGTGGTAGTCTATGAAAAAATCAAATAATTCCAAAAAGTGCAAGTAAATTTGGCCAATAATATTTTCTCGAAATAAGTACGGCCCTACAATTTGGTTCTTAAAAACACCGCACCAAACATTTGTCTTGAAAAAATACTGGTCATGACACTCAATTACAAAGTGGATATTCTCATTACTCCACTACCTACAGTTTTGAGAACACACTACTCCATTTGAGGTGAACATCGCCTCATCTGAAAATAATATTTTTCTTGCGAAAAATGGGTCACGTTTTATCTCGCCTTGAACCAAGAGCAAAACAAAAATCGTGAATCAAAATCTCTAGGATGTTAGTTTGTGAAGAAATTGTGGTTTGTATGGGTAAAAATTATTTTTCCTTAAAATAACTTGGGCAGTGGACTTTGTAACAGGTCGTGGAACAGTTTGTGAAATATTTCTCAATGAAATTTTCGGATTTTTCACGACAGCTTGCAAAACCTCTAATTGGGTATCTTCGTCCGTACGCCAAACCTGGTGCTTATCGGTGCTTTTAAATTTATTAAAAATATCTCCAACCGTCACATGGCTAATCATTTTACTTGGATATCCCGCATTAAAAATTTGAGCAGCCTCTCTCTGTACGTATTGTAGTGGTCCCCGACAATTAATACTATATCAACTTTTTTCTCTATTGTAAATTTAAGCACCATATTTAATAAAAAAGGAAATGAAACTGTCCGCCTTGACAAATATAATAATTAGTTGTCATAGTTTTATTTGGTTTTATTTTCCAATGCCTGCTAGACCTACTAGCAAGCGCGGATCCAGGGGTCAGAACCCCCATGACCCCCCCCCCCAGAACAGAGAAAAAATAAATGGATTTACTGTTTTGACTACCTCTGCAGCTTTTTCACAAGATTCATGACAACATTTACCATACATAAATTAGTTATATTTTTATAACTATACTTGCTACACTACCTGTAAATGCAGCAACAGCGGAAAGGTCCTTCTCGACTCTACGTCGCGTTAAAACGTGGCTTAGAGCAAGCATGGTAGAGGCACGCCTCACTGGCTTGGCTTTGTTGTACATTCATAAAAATATAATCATCGACGTTGATGAAGTTATAACCAGATTTGGAAATAACAAACAAAGAAAATTAGAATTCGTGATTTAAGAATCAATGCCATGTTATGTATATTTTTTATTTTATTTTATCAAGTGTAGAATTTTTTTGTTCTTAATATGGGGGAATAAATGGGTTTAACCAAAATTTTTACTTGGTTTTAAAAGTAAACACACCACTATTTATATGTTCATTTGAAAACTTCCCACCTCGATTTTCCTGCTTTAAAATAAAAATCTGGAAAATCGCTCGGACCCGTCGATTTTTATTTCGAGGGGGACATCTTTTGCGTATATTGTCAATCTTGTTACTTCAAGCCCCTAGGAGGGAGGGGGGGGGGGTAAGATCTGAATCTTAAATGGATACCCCTATTTTATATAATTTTTTTGGATTCTGCATAAAATTCTGAACATTTTTTAATAAAAGCATTATTACTCTATACTTAACAGTTTCCGAGATATTGACTCTTAAAAAATGACATTTTTGAACTTTTACAGCGTCTAGCTTTCTAACTATACGTCTTAGAGCAAAACGGCTTACATGTCCCTTCCCCAAATCTTCGATTTTTTTTATTTTTACAATAGTGTCAACTTCCGGTCAAACCGGAAGTACTATATTTCTAAGACGTACAGTTAGAAAGCTAGACGCTGTCAAAGTTCAAAAATGTCAGTTTTCAAGAGTAAATATCTCGGAAACTGTTAAGTATAGAATAATAATGCTTTTATTAAAAAATGTTCAGAATTTTATGCAGAATCCAAAAAAATTATATAAAATAGGGTATCCATTTAAGATTTAGATCTTACCCCTCTCCCTCCTAGGGGCTTGAAGTAACAATAAGATTGACAATATACGCAAAAGATGTCCCCCTCGAAATAAAATTCGACGGGTTCGAGCGATTTTCCACATTTTCATTTTAAAGCAGGAAAATTGAGGTGGGATGTTTTCAAATGAACACCCTGTATGTATATTATATTTTCTATTGTCCATAACGAACGTGGCAATTTTTCAAAATATTGGGATAAAACATATTATAGGAAAGAAAAAAGATACTAATTAAATTTACATGCAAATAATATTATCCTTTTTATTGTAAAGTTTATCATTGGAAATTTTCTCGCCAATAGCGCATTCTCTGTAAAACTTTGGGCGCAAAATTTTTTCGCCTGCGGCGCTTTTAACTTCGTTTATATGATGATGACCCCCCCCCCCCAAAGCTAAGTTCTGGATCCGCGCCTGCCTACTAGGTAAAAGATAATTAATACTGCTTTTTAAAATGTTGCCAGCCCTTTTCTGAAAAACTCTGTGAGCTAATTAGAGAAACTATGGAGTCAGGAAAAAACTTAACGCCACAATTCCTTTCTTTTAAGCTAAGTCGCCTTTCGAATGGCATATTTTGATCCTTTATTTCATTATTGTACTTTGTAATTAAAATTATTAGATATAGTTTTCCACCTATGGTATTAATATTTTTTACTTTCTTAACACCCCGTATATGCTGGCTCAAAATTTTTAATTTGGGTGTTATTTTATCAAAAAGCAGAACTTTTTATGAAGAGAACATTTTTTTCGTAAAGTCAAAAAAAAGTTTCCCATAAGATGGTTTCTGGACACGCTGTATATGTATTTTGCATATATTCCTCCCTTTAGTCAGAGAAACTAACTTTTCTTTATGGTCCTTACTGATTCTGAGGTAGGATAGTGGGTCATCTTATGTGGAACACCCTGTAGAAAGAAGCGCCTTCTTTCATGTATGATCAAATATGTTTTCTAGAACTGTCAGCGGATTTTGAAAATTATACAGTCGCTGGAAGTTTGCCACATGACAAGTATTACCAAACAATTATTTGGAAGCGACTGATACGCGTCATCAAAAGACATGTAGACATAATTAAGTAAGTAATATAACAACTATCTAATATAATCTTGCTAAAGCTAATTATTGATACAAATAATAGTTATTTATGTATCAAGGGTACTAAGTAGATGATTATGCCCTGAGGGCGACAGTCTTACAAAGCCGAGGGCCTCTGGCCCGAGGGTTCGTAAGTCGCCCGAGGGTATTTATCTATTAGTACCCGTGGTGCATACAAAATTTTATGTCATACCAGTTCGTTTTAAATAATAAATATATTTTTTTAATTTAATTTGATTCACCAATTTTTTATTTTTACCTGCGACATTACCTTAACAGTATTAAAACGTTTAATGTGCAAAGTCAAAAATCAAAAATGGAACAAGATGCACACTTAATGCAACACTTAATGCCCGCGCGGGCCATATGTGTACTTTATGCCCGCTCGGGCATAAAGTAATCCATTATGTAGATGGTATATAAGGTATAAAAACACAATAATGTACTGGTATGACATAAAAAAATTAATGCCCGCCGAGAAAATATACAGTGTTACCAGTAAAGTCCGCATCATATGGGATTTTTTTTTATTAATAGATAACTATTCGAAATTTTACTTTGGCATCAAGTTCTGCTTCGATCGAGATGAAAATTAAGCAAAAAAATAGTAATCACGTGATTCGCATTATCTGTCAAATTTGCATTTTTTCCAAAAAATAATTCAAAAGTGGGGTTATTTCTAAAAGTATCGATAAAAGTTATAAGAAAAAGTTTTTTTTAAATGCAGTTTCTAGCCCACATGCAAAATTTTAGCTGCACAAGATAATTTTGATTTTGTAACCATATTTTATAAATTGCACCACTTTTGCAAAATAAAACTCAACGCAACCTACATAAAACTTCTTAGTTTTGACAAGGCTTTATTTCAGATACATTTTCTTTAAAGTAGCGCCATTTTATATGTGTGTTTTTCTACAAAATCAAAATTGGGCTATTAAAATTTGATCGCATGTGATGCAAAGTTTATTTGTTTTTGACCCTGTATGTATAAGGTAACTTTATAAAATAAGTATTTTTATTTACAACCATACAATGTAATGTTGACATTACTGACTTTATTAAAGGTTGGGAAGTGTCACATTACCTACCTCTACTTCCCACCCTGATTTCCCGCCCTCATTTTCAGTCCACTAAAATATGATGATTTTAACTAAAATTTTATCATTTCATTCAGCGGCTCCCCTTGTTTCCGGCGGGGTACACTCCATTGGTTCTTCTTCCATTAATTTTTAAACTTTATTGTATTGATCACAAAAGATCAGACTTGAACTGACGTTTATTGTTTTAATTTCAAACAAACGTTTCCTTGACAACCGTCGCCTAATTTGAAAATATGCCTACTTGAAAATTTATTTGATTTTTTTAATATAATATTTTCTATAATACTACGTCAAAATGAAGTTTTTCTTTTATTAATATTTTTAGTTAAAAATTATAAAAAGTGGATGTAGGATGTGGTTGTAAATAAAATAGTATAATACAAACCTCGGTGAAAAGTTTCATTACTGTCTCCGAGAGATGGTTTACCTCGACGCTTCGCGTCTCGGTAAACTATCTAATCTCTCGACAGTAATGAAACACTTTCCACCTCGGTACGTAATATACTATTGAAAACTTAGTTTGTGTCTGAAAGTAAAACACCTTAATATTAAGACAAATAAGAACACAGCAGCAGTAAAGTGTTCATTAAGTGGAAAATAAATTTTAGTGGTGGGTATAAAATCAAAATTATCTTATGCAGCTGAAATGAAAAAAAAAACTTTTTCTAATAACTTTTTTCGATATTTTCAGAAATAACCCCACTGTTGAATTATTTTTTGGAAAAAATTAAAATTTGACAAATAATGCGAATCATGTGACTACTATTTTTTTGCTTAATTTTCATCTCGATCCAAGCAGAACTTGATGCCAAAGTCAAATTTCGAATAAAGCTATTAATAAAAAAATAATCCCATATGATGCTGACTTTACTGGTCACACTATATACAGGGTGTTACTTAATGATGTGGCGTAATTTCAAGGGAGTATTCCTGAACCAAATTCAAATAGAAAAGTTCATATAAACATGTGTCCTGAAGAGTCTGGTTTTCAAGATACAGGGTGTCAAAGTTAAAAAAAAATTGATTTTTTATTAATATCTAAATGATGCTTCTAGCGATTTTGTTAAAATCTGGCAGAGTTATTCATTGTAATAAGACGCTAAGTTGGCACTAACTAAAAGAAAATTATATGTTCCAGTGGCGTCTTGGGGGGCAGTGTCACGAATAATATTGACAAAAAAAATTTACGCTACTGAGTTTTTTGAAAAATTTCAATTTTTTCAGATTAAGCATCTACAATTACAACTTTTTTGTCTCTTAATGCTTTTCGTATATTACCTCCTTTTCGAGGAAAAAAATAAAAACGACTTCATTGCATGTCGGAAAATTGTTAAAATAAAATCAAGTTAACTTTGATGCATGACGGTGCTCCTGCCCATTTTAGCATATTGGCTCGTGAGTATTTAAATGGAGCTTACCAAAATCGTTGGATAGGTCGTGGAGGACCACAATTCTGGCCACCTAGATCGCCTTACTTAAACAGCCTAGATTTCTATTTGTGGGGGCACCTTAAAACTCAGTAGCGTAGATACATTTTTTTTGTCAATATTATTCGTGACACTGCACCCCGAGACGCCACTGGAACTTATAATTTTCTTTTAGTTAGTGCCAACTTAGCGGCTTATTACAATAAATAACCCTGCCAGATTTTAACAAAATCGGTAAAAGGATCATTTAGATATTAATAAAAAACCAATTTTTTTTTAAAACTTTGACACCCTGTATCTTGAAAACCAGACTCTGCAGGACACATGTTTATATGAACTTTTCTATTTGAATTTGGTCCAGGAATACTCCCTTGAAATAACGCCACATCATTAAGTAACACCCTGTATATAAAAATTTCAGATATATCATTAAAGTCTATACGAAGTCAGTGTGAATCATAGGCGTAGTTAGGGGGGTACTAAGCACCCCAAAAAAAAATTTACAATATATAGGCTAATTTTAGAACTAACCTATTTTTATAATATATATTATTAGTCGAGTCGAGTCAATGAATACATAAAACAGGCAATATTCGTAAGTCCTCAAGAACAGCTCTGATTTTGATGATTTTTTGTTTATTAATTTTGTTTTTTTATTTTATTTAAAATCAGAAACGTTTTGGGGCGGGGACAAAATTATTTATACAGTGTGTCTACTTAAGTTGGCTACATATGGGAAACTTTTTTATTATTAACTTTACGAAAAAAAGTTATTCCTCATAAAAAGTTCTGCCTGGTCCAGAACCTAAAATGCAATCATCAGATGTTACATTTTTTCAGTCGTATACGAGGTTTGTTAAAAAATATGAATTTTGCCCAGGAGTAAAGTACCTTTATTTTTGACAATATCGAAAACTGTAATAATGAAAAGTTGTTCGAAATGTAAAACTATATTTTAATATGCAATTACATCCTTTTACTTAATTTATTTTTTATTTTTACAAATTTTTATTTTAATGGTGTATCTATTAATTAAATTTCTAGAAATAAATTTTGTTGCCAGATTTATTATTTTCTGAACGAAACAAAAAGGTTATCATGATTTTTTAAATTAATAAAAAGATAAATGTTCGGTATCCGTAATTTGACTAATAATAGTATTTTTATTCCCTTTATTGTCGTCATTTCGTTCGTCGTTCGAAAATATCTAATATCTAAAGGGGTGCAGTCGGGTTTTAATGATGTTACCTTGACCATTATTTTTTCCCAAAAGTTAGATTTGTAATATATTTTGTGTTTTGTTATACCTTCATGTCCTTGAAGGGTGTCGGTATATAGTCGTAACAATAGGGTCCGTGTCTCTTTGTTATGGGACCTTCCCACCTTGATGGGATTTTCACACCTTGATGGGATTTTCACACCTTGAAAGAGCTATTATAGTCGTAACAATAGGGTCTGGGTCTCTTTGTTATCGAATTTTCACACCCTGAAAGAGAGCAGCTGTCCTTTTGTTATGTATGATTTCGAAGGCACCTGGTCTTTTGTTATGGGTAAAATTGACCGCTTGTTATTTTTCTTTCTTTGCTCGTTATTTATTAGGGTATTCTTGGATTTATTTTTATAATGTCCTTTGATGGCTTTATGTAACCTTGACTACACTTTTGAGCAGATGTTTATTTATGACCTTGAACATGGCCGGACACAGGTGTTTGTGTCCTTATTAAACCTACTATAAAAAGGAAGGAGGACTTGAATATTTCAGTATTTGCTTGTCAATCGTTCGTGTAAGAGTTCCTATCTGCTACCATGAATAAATACGTATGCGAAGAATGTGGTAAATCATTATTTACGCGAAGTTATAATATGTTGCGACATAAAAAAGAATCATGTAGATTCGATAATGTGGGTGGAGAGAAACGACGCAGACTAGATGGTAGTGCTTCATCATTACGTATGCAAACTTGTGCCGCATGTAATGTTACTTTAACAGCGAATCAGATGGCAGCTCATCAAAGAACATTACAACATAGAAATAATGCTTGTTCACCAATTCACCATTGTCTCAGAATGTTCGAATTATTGACACTGCATTTGCATTTTCAGTCCGGACGACATTTGAAGTTTATAAATTCGCTCTTGACAGATTTTTTGGATGTTTGTTTAGTTGTGCAGTAGAAAAATGGAGTGGTCAAATGAAAATGTCTTGCAATTAATAGAAGAATATAGAGCGCGACCTGTATTATGGGATTCAACAAACAAATACTTTAACAATCTATAAAAAATAATAAAAGAAGCACATGCAACGATTTTGCCTGACATAATGACAACTGAGAACCTCGATCAATAGCGAACATCAAACTAATCGCTGGGTATAGACGGAAGCAGATCATGTGCTTGCGAACACCAGCAATCGTGAGAGAATAATCGCTCTCGCTCGCTCTTGCTCGCTCATTTGGTCTGGACCCGGCTTAAGAGTTCCTATCTGCTACCATGAATAAATACGTGTGCGAAGAATGTGGTAAATCATTTACGCGAAGTTATAATATGTTGCGACATAAAAAAGAATCATGTAGATTAAGATTCGATAATGTGGGTGGAGAGAAACGACGCAGACTAGATGGTAGTGCTTCATCATTACGTATGCAAACTTGTGCCGCATGTAATGTTACTTTAACAGCGAATCAGATGGCAGCTCATCAAAGAACATTACAACATAGAAATAATGCTTGTTCACCATTGTCTCAGAATGTTCGAATTATTGACACTGCATTTAAAAACAGAATGACGACCTAGCGCGTAAATAGTGATAACGAACATATAGACTTTGCAGCGTTCTTCGATGAATTAAGATCGAAAGTTTTAGATCTAATAAGTGAATTGTTGTTAGTACGCCGTTCACTTAAAATAAATATGGTTCTGGTGGGACGATACCGTTTACCATCACAAGAAATTGTAAGTGAAAAATCGTTTAATACTGCAAATGAGGTAGTTGCTGCAGGCAGCGATTTAAATATGGTGTATGAAATATTTACTGAAGCGATGAAAACCCAGTCAACTGAATTTCAAAAAAAATATTCAGGTATGTTCAACGTTTTAGTGTAATAATGAAAAGGGTATTAATTGTGTGTTGTTTTTCTTTACAGGATGGGCATTGGAGAAAATACTCTACCTCGAAACTAATATTAATAATTACAGTCCGATTAGAGGGTCGTCGTACATCGCATTACCACGTTCAATTCGTGCTAAGAAGGCCATTATTAATGTAAATAATCAAGATGAGTGCTGTTTTGCATGGGCTGTAGTGTCAGCTTTGTTTCCTGTCACAACAATGACATCGCAGATATTATCCTATCCTCATTACTCTAACGTCCTTAACTTCACAGGTATGGATTTTCCAGTAAAGTTACGTGATATAAAAAAATTTAAAGAAATGAATAATATTTCAGTGAATGTGTATGGTTTAGAATCTTTATTTGAGGCTAAAAAGTTAAAATATGAAATTGTTGGTCCACTATATTATTCGGGACAATTTACTGTTTATAACAAAAGATTGCAATGTGAAAGACAAAAATAGACACAATTGTGAAAAAACTGTTCAAAAAGTCATTATTGCTGGATTAAGGATTTATCACATTTAGTGTCTAGTCAAATATCGCATAATCATAATAAAATATTCTTTTGTGATGGTTGTTTGACCTATTTTAGTTCAGAAAATAAATTAGCAGAACATCAACAATATGACTGTAACCATATATATTCACTGACTCCTACATTGGATTTTAAAACTGATAAATTTGGAAATAATTTACCTGAAAACATATTAAAGTTTAAAAACATTGAGAAACAAATGCGAGTTCCGTTTGTAGTGTATGCAGACTTTGAGTCTATTATAAACCAGTTGAAAATGTGGAACCAAACCCTACAAATTCTTACACAATGCAAAGCTTCAAGCATGAGCCATACTCTTTTTCGTATTTAATTAAATGTTCTTTTGACGATTCAATTTCCAAGTTTGAGTTATATAGGGGGGTTGATGCGGCTCAAGTTTTTGTTTCCCGGATTGAAAACGATTTAAGGTTTTTCCATAATATGTATTTAAATGATATAAAATAAATGAAAGACTTAACGGATCAGGAAAAGGAAGAGTTCACAAATGCTACGATTTGCGGCATATGTGAACACCCTTTTACTGATACAGATGTGAAAGTAAGAGATCATTGTCACATAACGGGGGAAAAAAGATTTGGTGCCGCACACTCTATTTGTAATTTAAATTACAAATTACCTCATTTTATTCCAATAATTTTTCATAATTTATGTGGTTATGATAGCCATCTTTTTATAAAAGAATTGTGTAAACATGGAGATAGAATTGAAGTAATAGCTCAAAGTAAGGAAAAGTATGTGTCGTTTACAATGCACATTTACGTGCACGATTATGTTGATAAAAAGAGCGGTAAAACTAAACGTAAATATTTAAAGTTACGATTTATTGATAGCTTCAAATTTTTATCATCGTCCATGGAGAATTTAGGCAATGGTTTAGATATTACTGAATTTAGAGAAACAAGAAAGCTTTTTCTCAACACTGATCAATTTATTATGATGCGCAGAAAAGGGGTTTTTCCCTATAGTTTCGTAGATTCCATTGAAAAAATGAACAATACAACACTTCCACTAGAAAACGAATTTTATGATAATTTACGCGAGGAGCACATTAGCGATGAGAGTTATGAACGAGCTAAAGAAGTATGGCATATGTTTGGGTGTAAGAATTTGGGGGAATACTCGGATTTGTACTTCAAGTCAGATGTATTATTATAAATGGATGTTTTTGAGCAGTTTCGAGATATGTGTTTACATGTTTATAAGCTTGACCCTGCTAAGTACTACACGCTTCCAAGTTTATCATTCGATTGTATGCTGCGTATGACCAAGGTAGAGTTAGAACTACTGACTGACATAGACACAATTAATTTTTTTTAAAAGGGTATTAGCGGCGGCTTAAGTCAGTGTACGGAACGAAAGCATATTGCCAATAATTTATATTTACCAAACTACGATGCAGCAAAACCATCTTCATTTATAACATATCTTGATGCTACAAAACCTATACGGTCATAGTATGTCGCAGGCATTACCATTTGGCGGTTTCAGGTGGCTATCACAGCGTGAAATAATTGATTTAAATATTCTGTCGATTGATGATAACAGCCCCCAAGGTTATGTTCTTGAAGTGGATGTGCATTATCCAGAATATTTACATGATGCTCATGCCGACCTTCCATTTTTAGTGGAAAACATAGCCCTCCTACAGAAATAGCGAAGCTACCAAAGTTAATACCGAATTTAAATGATAAAAAGCGATACACAGTACTTATAGAACATTGAAACAAGCCATCAATAACGGCCTAATGGTGATGCAAACGCACCGAGTTTTAAAATTTGATCAATCCAAATGGTTAAAAAAGTACATAGTTTTTAAAACTGAATTGCGAAATTTGCGAAATAAATCAACAACGAAGTTTGGTAAAGATTTATTTAAGTTAATGATAAACGCGAATTTTGGCAAAACAATGCGAAATGTGGAGAATCATCAAGATATAAAGTTAATAACATCTTGGGATAATAGTGTCGGTAGAGTAGGTGCTAGAGCTTTAATCGCTCGCCCTAATTTTAAAAGCGGTTTAATATTTTCAGAAGATCTAGTAGCAATTCATATGGGTAAAACAAAAGTAATTTACAATAAACTAATTTATATTGGACTCTCCATATTGGACATGTCAAAAACAGTTATTTACGATTTTTTTTACAATTTTATTAAGGCAAAGTTTGGTAATAATGCTTCCTTGCTATACACTGACACGGATTCCCTTATACTAAAAATTTTTACAGATAATTTCTATCGCGTTATTTCAGAGAATCCGGAAAAATTTGATACATCAAATTATTCCGAGCAAAATTTGCTTAATATTAAAAAAAGTAAATCGGTATTGGATAGAATGAAGGATGAATTTCCAGGTGACCCGATAACATGTTTTTACGGTACTAGGGGGGAAAGCTTACTATGTGAACTCGTTAAACAATGAATTAAAAAAGGCTAAGGGTATTAAAAAATATGTTGTCAAAAATCAACTGCACCTGGAAGATTATCGAAAAATAGTAGAGCGCAGTGGCTTTATATTTAGAAAAATTAAAACTTTTCGAAGTATTAAACATGATGTATATACGGAAGTTCTAAATAAAGTTGCTCTTTCCCACAACGACGACAAACGTTACATTATTTCCGACGACCAGCAAAATTTGAAAATATTGTCACGCATTAATAAAGGTGGAAATAATGCAACCATTCCAATAGTATATCGTAAATGGGATCTTTTCGAATTACCTGCTTTGCGTCAAACATCATCAGATGTGTGGGCCTTGAGGACAAGTACGAACCTCGAAAAACCAAGATATTTGATTATCGGGTTCCAATCAATCACTTCTTTGGATAATAGAGAAAAGGATGCTACTCAATTTACTACAGCTGATATCAGTGATATTCGTCTTTATCTAAACTCTACGGTATTTCCTTATGAAAAATGGAATTTGGATTTTGCAAAGAAACAGTATGCACCAGCATATTACAACTATGAGAAGTTTCAAATTAGCTACTATCAACGAGAAATCAACGATCCTATGATGAGTTTTGCCGAATATCTGAATAACCCAGTATTCGTAATCGATTGCAGTCGTCAACCAGAAGCGATTAAATCATCAACAGTGGATGTGAAGTTGGAGTTTGAAACACGCAAAAACAAATTTCCCAAAGACACTAAAGTATACGCTCTGATAATTCACGATGCATTCTTAAGCTACAATATATTAAATGGTTCCGTTACTAATAAATCGATGTATTAGTTTTTAAGTTAATATTATTTTTGTAAAGTATAGAAATAAACCGATTAAATAGATATTTCATGTTTTATTTTTTGTAACTAATAAGAAACTCATTCGATGTTTGCGCCTTGTGTTCCATACAACTTCAAAAAATCCATTGAGTTTGATAAAATGTTGAAATATTAGCAACTTTCTAATATTAACATATAACACCTGATAGAGATGTACACATGTATTTTTGTAAGACTCTCGTCTTCTAAAAATACATATAGTTTTCTATCAAGAAACTTATCTTGATGAAATTCCTATTAATGCAAGGAACTGACTGCACTGGCATGTAAAACTATTGTTTTTTTAATATATTTTCTATTTAACGAGATACTATAAATTAAACAACAAAAATGGTTTAAATAATCATCAGTTTATTTCAATGAAGTTCTATTCTTTAAAAAAAAACTTAAGGCTATACGTAATCTAACTATTTCTATACAATTATATACAAACTTAAACTACACTATAACCTAAACTATATTTTTTACAAAAACTTACAGGTATACTTAAACAAATTTTATCTATACATAATAATTCGATCATAATTATATCTAACCTACAAAACACTACCATCGTATAACTCTAACACTCTAACATAATAAGTTATTACACTAATTTTGTATATGCATTATCATCATATTTAGATTAAGTAAAACAATATCTTTTTTTGAAGCGATTGGGTTTTATTAAACGTCATTATAGCAAATCTTCTGATTTCTTTTATAGAAATTGAAGAGTAGATACATATCAAAAATGTGGTATGTCATTTACGGGAAGTGACAAGAAACGTAAACGGAAAGATCTATTTCATCTTAACAATTTGTAAAAATGGAAATAAAATAACTAGCAATAATTTATATAAATAAAGTGATTACTTATTCTACATGTAAAATTATAGTAAAAATTAAGTGTCATAATTACAATGTTTCATATAATTTTAACATAATATGCAATAAATTTAAAATATAAAAGCAAAAAATATGGACTTTCCAATAGGATGTAAATATTTACAAATTTTCGTTTGAATTAAAAGATTCGATAACTTGAAGCAAAATTTCCAAATTATCCTCGGGGTTGATTTTATAAAATTCGATGTCTTGATGGCCCCAAGGTAAAGTTTTTGTCGTCGATGGAATAATGTAACGTTTGTCGTCGTTGTGGGAAAGAGCAACTTTATTTAGAACTTCCGTATATACATCGTGTTTAATACTACGAAAAGTTTTCATTTTTCTAAATATAAGTCCACCGCGCTCTACTATTTTTCGATAACCTTCCAGGTGCAGTTGATTTTGGACAACATATTTTTTAATACCCTTAGCCTTTTTTAATTCATTGTTTAACGAGCTCACATAGTAAGCTTTTGCCCCAGTACCGTAAAAACATGTTATCGGGTCACCTGGAAATTCATCCTTCATTCAACCCAATACCGATTTATTTTTTTTAATATTAAACAAATATTGCGCAGGATAATTTGATGTATCAAATTTTCCCAGATTCTCTGAAATAACGCGATAGAAATTATCTGTAAAAATTTTTAGTATAAGGGAATCCGTGTCAGTGTATAGCAAGGAAGCATTATTACCAAACTTTGCCTTAATAAAATTGTAAAAAAATCGTAAATAACTGTTTTTGACATGTCCAATATGGAGAATCCAATATAAATTGGTTTATTGTAAATTACTTTTGTTTTACCCATATGAATTGCTACTAGATCTTCTGAAAATATTGAAGCGCTTTTACAATTAGGGCGAACGATTTAAGCTCTAGCATCTACTCTACCGACACTATTATACCAAGATGTTATTACCCTAATATCTTGACAATTCTCCACAATTTGCATTGTTTTGCCAAAATTCGCGTTAATCGTTAATTTAAATAAATCTTTACCAAACTTCGTTGTTGATTTATTTCGCAAATTTCGCAATTCAGTTTTAAAAACTATGTACTTTTTTAACCATTTGGATTGATCAAATTTTAAAACTCGGTGCGTTTGCATCACCATTAGGCCGTTATTGATGGCTTGTTTCAATGTTCTATAAGTACTGTGTATCGCTTTTTATCATTTAAATTCGGTATTAACTTTGTTAGCTTCGCTATTTCTGTAGGAGGGCTATGTTTTCCACTAAAAATGGAAGGTCGGCATGAGCATCATGTAAATATTCTGGATAATGCACATCCACTTCAAGAACATAACCTTGGGGGCTGTTATCATCAATCGACAGAATATTTAAATCAATTATTTCACGCTGTGATAGCCACCTGAAACCGCCAAATGGTAATGCCTGCGACATACTATGACCGTATAGGATTGTAGCATCAAGATATGTTATAAATGAAGATGGTTTTGCTGCATCGTAGTTTGGTAAATATAAATTATTGGCAATATGCTTTTGTTCCGTACACTGACTTAAGCCGCCGCGAATACCCTTTTTAAAAAAATTAATTGTGTCTATGTCAGTCAGTAGTTCTAACTCTACCTTGGTCAAACGCAGCATACAATCGAATGATAAACTTGGAAGCGTGTAGTACTGAGCAGGGTCAAGCTTATAAACATGTAAACACATACCTTGAAACTGCTCAAAAACATCCGTTTATAATAATATACATCTGACTTGAGGTACAAATCCGAGTATTCCCCCAAATTCTTACACCCAAACATATGCCATACTTCTTTAGCTCGTTCATAACTCTCATCGCTAATGTGCTCCTCGCGTAAATTATCATAAAATTCGTTTTTTAGTGGAAGTGTTGTATTGTTCATTTTTTCAATGGAATCTACGAAACTATAGGGAAAACCCCCTTTTCTGCGCATCATATTAAATTGATCAGTGTTGAGAAAAAGCTTTCTTGTTTCTCTAAATTCAGTGATATCTAAACCATTGCCTAAATTCTCCAAGGACGATGATAAAAATTTGAAGCTATCAATAAATCGTAACTTTAAATATTTACGTTTAGTTTTACCGCTCTTTTTATCAACATAATCGTGCACGTAAATGTTCTTTGTAAACGACACATACTTTTCCTTACTTTGAGCTATTACTTCAATTCTATCCCCATGTTTACACAATTCTTTTATAAAAAGATGGCTATCATAACCACTTAAATTATGAAAAATTATTGGAATAAAATGAGGTAATTTGTAATTTAAATTACAAATAGAGTGTGCGGCACCAAATATTTTTTCCCCGTTATGTGACAATGATCTCTTACTTTCACATCTGTATCAGTAAAAGGGTGTTCACATACGCCGCAAATCGTAGCATTTGTGAACTCTTCCCTTTCCTGATCCGTTAAGTCTTTCATTTCTTTTATATCCTTTAAATACGCATTATAGAAAAACCTTAAATCGTTTTCAATCCGGGAAACAAAAACTTGAGCCGCATCAATCCCCCTATATAACTCAAACTTGGAAATTGAATCGTCAAAAGAACATTTAATTAAATACGAAAAAGAGTATGGCTCATGCTTGAAGCTTTGCATTGTGTAAGAATTTGTAGGGTTTGGTTCCACATTTTCAACTGGTTTTAAAATAGACTCAAAGTCTGCATACACTACAAACGGAACTCGCATTTGTTTCTCAATGCTTTCAAACTTTAATATGTTTTCAGGTAAATTATTTCCAAATTTATCAGTTTTAAAAACCAATGTAGGAGTCAGTGAATATATATGGTTACAGTCATATTGTTGATGTTCTGCTAATTTATTTTCTGAACTAAAATAGGTCAAACAACCATCACAAAAGAATATTTTATCATGATTATGCGATATTTGACTAGACACTAAATGTGATAAATCCTTAATCCAGCAATAATGACTTTTTGAACAGTTTTCATCACAATTGTGTCTATTATTGTCTTTCACATTGCAATCTTTTGTTATTAACAGTAAATTAACGTGATTTACGCGTTATTGTCCCGAATAATATAGTGGTCCGACAATTTCATATTTTAACTTTTTAGCCTCAAATAAAGATTCTAAACCATACACATTCACTGAAATATTATTCATTTCTTCACATTTTTTTATATCACGTAACTTTACTGGAAAATCCATACCTGTGAAGTTAAGGACGTTAGAGTAATGAGGATAGGATGATATCTGCGATGTCATTGTTGTGGCAGGAAAGAAAGCTGACACTACAGCCCATGCAAAACAGCACTCATCTTGATTATTTACATTAATAATGGCCTTCTTAGCACGAATTGAACGTGGTATTGCGATGTACGACGACCCTCTAATCGGACTGTAATTATTAATATTAGTTTCGAGGTAGAGTATTTTCTCCAATGCCCATCCTGTAAAGAAAAACAACACACAATTAATACCCTTTCCATCATTACACTAAAACGTTTAACATACCTGAATATTTTTCTTGAAATTCAGTTGACTGGGTTTTCATCGCTTCAGTAAATATTTCATACACCATATTTAAATCGCTGCCTGCAGCAACTACCTCATTTGCAGTATTAAACGATTTTTCACTTACAATTTCTTGTGATGGTAAACGGTATCGTCCCACCAGAACCATATTTATTTTAAGTGAACGGCGTACTAACAACAATTCACTTATTAGATCTAAAACTTTCGATCTTAATTCATCGAAGAACGCTGCAAAGTCTATATGTTCGTTATCACTATTTACGCGGTAGGTCGTCATTCTGTTTTTAAATGCAGTGTCAATAATTCGAACTTTCTGAGACAATGGTGAACAAGCATTATTTCTATGTTGTAATGTTCTTTGATGAGCTGCCATCTGATTCGCTGTTAAAGTAACATTACATGCGGCACAAGTTTGCATACGTAATGATGAAGCACTACCATCTAGTCTGCGTCGTTTCTCTCCACCCACATTATCGAATCTTAATCTACATGATTCTTTTTTATGTCGCAACATATTATAACTTCGCGTAAATGATTTACCACATTCTTAGCACACGTATTTATTCATGGTAGCAGATAGGAACTCTTAAGCCGGGTCCAGACCAAATGAGCGAGCAAGAGCGAGCGAGAGCGATTATTCTCTCACGATTGCTGGTGTTCGCAAGCACATGATCTGCTTCCGTCTATACCCAGCGATTAGTTTGATGTTCGCTATTGATCGAGGTTCTCAGTTGTCATTATGTCAGGCAAAATCGTTGCATGTGCTTCTTTTATTATTTTTTATAGATTGTTATTGTTGAAGTATTTGTTTGTTGAATCCCATAATACAGGTCGCGCTCTATATTCTTCTATTAATTGCAAGACATTTTCATTTGACCACTTCATTTTTCTACTGCACAACTAAACAAACATCCAAAAAATCTGTCAAGAGCGAATTTATAAACTTCAAATGTCGTCCGGACTGAAAATGCAAGAACGCGATTTTCCTTTGAAGTACCGACACCGCGCGGATCATCATAAAGCGCGAGCGCGCGAGAATTCGCTCGCTTCAAACTCCGTCTACACCACGTGAGCATTCATATAAACATGATCTTGCTCTCGCTCGCTCTTGTTCGCTCAGTTGGTCTGGACCCGGCTTTACACGAACGATTGACAAGCAAATACTGAAATATTCAAGTCCTCCTTCCTTTTTATAGTAGGTCTAATAAGGACACACAATGTAGACACAAACACCTGCGTCCGGCCACGTTCAAGGTCGTAAATAACCCCAACCTAATGTCATAAATAAACATCTGCTCAAAAGTGTAGTCAAGGTTACATAAAGCCATCAAATGACATTATAAAAATAAATCCAAGAATACCCTAATAAATAACGAGCAAAGAAAGAAAAATAACAAGCGGTCAATTTTACCCATAACAAAAGACCAGGTGCACGCCGCCTTCGAAATCATACATAACAAAAGGACAGCTGCACTCTTTCAGGGTGTGAAAATCCGATAACAAAGAGACCCAGACCCTATTGTTACGACTATAATAGCTCTTTCAAGGTGTGAAAATCCCATCAAGGTGTGAAAATCCCATAACAAAGAGACACGGACCCTATTGTTACGACTATATACCAACACCCTTCAAGAACATGAAGTTACAACAAAAACAACAAAACCAAGAATACCCTAATAAATAACGAGCAAAGAAAGAAAAATAACAAGCGGCCAATTTTACCCATAACAAAAGACCAGGTGCACGCCGCCTTCGAAGTCATACATAACAAAAGGACAGCTGCACTCTTTCAGGGTGTGAAAATCCGATAACAAAGAGACCCAGACCCTATTGTTACGACTATAATAGCTCTTTCAAGGTGTGAAAATCCCATCAAGGTGTGAAAATCCCATCAAGGTGTGAAAATCCCATAACAAAGAGACACGGACCCTACTGTTACGACTATATACCGACACCCTTCAAGAACATGAAGTTACAACAAAAACAACAAAACACAAAATATATTACAAATCTAACTTTTGGGAAAAAATAATGGTCAAGGTAACATCATTAAAACCCGACTGCACCCCTTTAGATATTAGATATTTTCGAACGACGAACGAAATGACGACAATAAAGGGAATAAAAATACTTTATTGTGTAAAAATCTGTAACGCAACAGTGTCATAAATAAAAGGACACCTGCATACTATAAAAATACGCTCGCCCACGTGTATGGTCAATGTAACAACATCAAAGAACAGCTCCATCCTTCAAGGTCAAATGAGTGACATAAAAGACAATTGCGCCCCATAAAAATACCCTCGTCCACGTCAAGGTAGCACCATCAAAGAACAGCTGCATCCTTCAAGGTCAAATGAACACCTGCATACCATAAAAATACGCTCGCTTACGTGTATGGTCAAGGTCAAATTAACACCTGCACACCTGTGCGGTCAAGGTCCCGAGGGGGTAGGCAAGGGGGGCAGGTGTATAAGAGGGGGGGGGGGGAGACCCAGGATCCGGGTTCTTACACTACATACTCATGTCAACTGAGTTGAACCACAGAAAAAATTCACAGATCTTGCATCTTACGCAAGTATCATAGGCGTATTGAAAATACCTACCACATACAGTGGCGAGAAGGAAACCACTATGTCACAGCACAGATTACTCCTATCTGTGAGTTTGTGAGTATGTAACGTGCCGCTATCACGCGTTATTATGACGGCATGGATGTTCCGATTTAGTTTGAAATAATACTTAAATTATTATACTTAGAAATGTGTAAATTATACTCAGAAATGTGTAAATTTGACTGTTTTGTTAAAATAAAAAATATAGGATAATCTGTATATTACTACATATTGAAGAGAGCTCAAAACTACCTTTTCAAAAATAGCGACAAAATTATTTCTTTAGCTATACACAGCCATTTACCTGCTGGTCCTTGTACTCTTTGTTCATGAAATGTCTAAATCTTAAGTCGGCTATGAAATGTTTTGGATTGGTATATCCATTCTTCCCCGACTTTCTGTGTAATACGCCAAGACCGCCGCGCTATTTCGCTTTGTTTCAGCGACATTCACTGTTTATTTTTTTCCAATTTTATCGAAATTGAAACAATCTAAAATGCGGTTACTATCATATCGACTAATATGGACACCTGAAAATTTTTAAAATTACGAAAACGTTATCTGATATCAATGAAATTTAGACGAATAAAATCTATTTGCACCGTCGTAGATTAAATTTTGAATGATACACGTTCGATATAAACTTTGTTAATGAAACTTGTGCAATTATAGTGTTCATCGAACTAGTATCATTAATAACTATAATGTAAGAATATAGAACAATAATAAAGATAATCTACTTTTTATTATGTCCAAATAAAGGTATATTGAAAATTCAACACACACAGTATATCATTTAAATAGTAATAATATTTGGTTTAAATAAACATCGTGATAAAGCCGACGCCGCTTGTGTGCAGCTGTGGCTTTTGGGAGATCCCGTAACATGAAAGTAGGTACTGGCCGATTCAATACTACATAACTGTTCTTTCTTCTCTCTCCCGGCCATATCTTAATATCAACAAATATAATAATAAATGCCGAAACCCAAAACAAAACAATATTAACACTTAGCAGATGATGTCATCGATCCTGTGCTGCTCGGATGTTTGTTTAGACTTCACCTCCGTGTTATTTATTTGCATGTCGCATGTCGCGTTCATTTTTTATGAAATAGACCCGTATATACGAACCGAGTAGTATTATCAAAAAGGGGCAGCTATAGAGCAGAAATAGAATACCCTAGGAAATACCGATTTATAATTTTGCCATTATCTCGGATAAAAATGTCCATACAATGTTTAAGTATATGGGACAAGTGAATACGCTTTATGTAAGTAAATTTATTTTAGCTATATTTAAAACAAATTGAATAAGATATAACTTTTATAATTAACAAGCTATCGATATTTAACTCCATCTCTATCTTTCTATAATGTTGAGCAAATGTTGAAGTTATGTTGTAGTTTTGTGTTGTGTTGTTTTCGTAGGTACCTATACTATTGTTTTATTAAAAGAATGCAAGCAGCTAAAAGTTCAGAAACGTAATTTATTTACTGTACATAGATAGTAGGTATGATGTGCGTAAGCAAATAGGAGAAAAAGTTATTATTTTTATTTAAATCTAGGTAAGTTAAAATGTGGAAAGGTGGTAAAGGTGGGCATTGTTTTTATTTTTTCAACTCTAGAGTTGAAATTAATTTTTCAACAAGTGTTGAAAAAATTTGATTAACACAATGGTGATACCTACAAACTATTAAAAACAAATCAAACTCTTTTTGATTATATTGTATGGTCGTAGGAAAAATTGTGTACATTACTCGTGTGAAAGTGATTTTCTCACACTCGGAGAATTTCCGCACTCGGCTGACGCCTCGTGCTAAATACCTCCTCGTTTGAGATGTACCACTTTCAACACTTGCTATGTAATATACCTACTAATATTACATTACTGTCCTTACGCACAGCTTGGCTTATAACAATATAGTGTGTGTTATTTAAGAGTTTTACTGATACAGTAGACATTGCGTAAGTAGGTTCTTACTAGTATAGTAGTAGAAAAATACCTTTAAGGCACAGTTTGACAAACACCAAACGACTGATGAACCAAGATGAAAACACTCTGTTTTCAGTGCCGCCTTTCCGTACGGGCCCACCGGCTGTCTTAGGGGCCCCACGGTCCCCGCGTAAATAAAGTAAATGTTGGTTTACAAAGTATATCTCTCTCTTACGATGGAAGTAGCAGTACAGTTATTGAAATCACTAATTAAGTTTCTGAATAATGAAAGAAATGATTTCGAAAACTACTATAGCATTGCTAAAGATAAATTTCCAGATAGTGACTTCAAACAGAATACACAACGCAAAACTGAACGGAGTTCGAGAATCAAATTTTTTGATGGACCAGCTGAAGAAGCCCAATTTAGTGGCAAAGAAAAGTGTAAAATTGAAGTTTTTTTCCCAATTATGGATTCATTAATAGCTGAACTTAACCGACGATTTGCTGCATACGACAGCATATTCAATCGGTTTGGTTTCCTCACAATTTTAAAAACAATCAGTAAAGTCGATATGCACCTTAGGTGTTCAAGATTTGTAGAAAATTACAGTTCTGATGTCAATGGAAAAGAATTAGAGTTGGAATGCATTTTTTTGGCAGAATATTTAAATTCAGACGAAAAATATAAAACCCAGGAAATCAGTTTATTGGACCTATACAATATTATAACAACTAACAAATTAGAGGATACATTTCCTAACGTTGCCATTTCATTGAGAATATTTTTATCAATAATGATAACTAACTGCAGTGAAGAACGTTAATTTTCTAAATTGGCTAGAATCAAAAACGAATTGAGGAATACCATGCTGCAAGATAGACTAAATAGTCTATCCTTAATGTGCATAGAAAATAAGATCTTAATAGGAATAAATTTTAATGACATAATAGACGATTTTGCACACCTACGATCAATAAAACAATAATTTACATAGCGCGGATTATTTACAGTTATTGTTATTAATATTAATACTTTAGGATGAGATTTCATCTTTATATTTTAGTGAGAATAGATAGTTTTTTCTCTACTTCCGTCTGCATATTAGGTATTTCTTGCACAGTCTACAGAATGGATAACCTAGGCAATTCCAGTTAACTGAACGGATATAATTTCATATCCATCCTAGTTAGGATATGAAATCGACCAATCACAGTTAGCATCAGGTTACCCAGGAAACTATTCGATTTTAAAATATTATGTCAAAATTCGACTAAATTTTACGAAAATTTGACCCTGACCTTGCAAATTGAAGATTTTTCTCGTGAAACCTAATATTTAAAAATAATTATATTGCTGGTCGAATTCCTAACTATTCATTTTAAGCAACCGCAAAAGAGCGCCTTCGGCGCCTTCCCAACACCCTAAATAGGGCGTGGCACCCAAATTTTTTTCCCAGGGCCCCAATCATATAAAAGACGGCACTGTCTGTTTTATATTGAACACCTACAATTTGCCATTAACCTACCTAATATACCAATATAATAACATATTTATAGTAACTTAAGGCCCTTAATAATAATTAGTTTAGGCATAGATGATATTATAATATTGTAGAATAGTATTTTTGTATAAATATTATTAGCTATTTAATTACATGATTAAAATAAAGATACTTATTTTACCTATTATTTTATATTTGTTGTTTTGTTGAAAATAGCTTACCTAAACTATTGAAATTAGTAGGTAATCAAGGCCTGTACCCTTTCAAAAGTCAACTTATTTATGGCTGGGTTCAAATTTTATTGCGGTCGAGAAATCAAGGAATTATTGTGGAATGGAATATACCCCAATTTCCTTGCTGTTTACACTTACTTCGTATAGACTTTACCTACGAGCACCATCCAGTGTGTCTGTGAGGAAACCCGTCGGAGCGGTGTTATTATTTTTTTATGCATTTCAATTAAATTTGGAAATACTATACATCGTGTGATTGCACGATTATTAACATAAAATGGAATAGTTTTATGCAATGATCTATAGTACCTATAGTCATTCATAAACGCTATTAAAATGTGTTGACAACATCGCTTGTTGGAGAGAGGCGGTGAATAGCTGGGTGAGGCAGGTAGTGGTGATTACGCCGAAGTTACGATTGAATGTGACCTGGCTAAGTAGTAGAGATACCCTAGGCAAACAAGTCAAATAGTTAAAATTTTTGAAGAAAACATTTTTTTGCTATACAATCGGTTTATGAGATAACTAAATTTTAAAATGCCCTTAGTCAAAATAAGTATTTTAAATAAACTGACACAAAGGAGTAGAAAAAAAGTGACGATGAGTTAAATTTCCAAAAAAATGAAAATTTGGGTATAGACTCAAAATATGATGGGAAGCAATATTTTCTTATAACTTTTTTTCGTACTTATCTTTAAAAAACTTTTAAATTACATTTGACAGGTGTAACGCACGTCACAAGTCGAAAGTTGTAAGCTTTTGTTTTGTTTTGGGTCATGCAGAACTTAATGCCACAAACAGATTTGCAAAAAAAACGCATAAAAAAGTTTTCCATATGGTGCAGAGTTTCTCGCGGACACTGTATACTTACATAGTTTCATTTTTAGCACATTCCGCGCTTGCACCAATAAATATCTGCAAGTATATAAAACTGGGGTTATTTATGGATACACTGGTTTTTTGGTGGCTGTTGGTGTCATTTTGAACTTCACGGTAAGTAATATTTTTTATTAATTAAAAAATACAAAATTGTTATCTTGGATTCCAATTTTTTGGCAAGAATTTGTTGCAAATTTTAGCTGTTTACACATAAAAATAAATTGAAGGTAAACTTTTACAATTTCTTGAGTAAGAACTTAAGTTTTAAAGCCCGGACCTGTCTATTTTCCCATTCGTCAAATTATAATGTTGCAGCGCGCATGTCTAATCGTGTGTGGTTTTGTTTACATGCGCGAGGCCTTAAATTGTATTTTTCGTGATAATTGTTTGCTTATCCAAAGGTAAATATCTATTGTTGGGACATGTTGTAGAAAATGCGTAATATGTAACATGTCCGAACAATAGATACAGGCATCATTATTATTTAAGGATTATTTTAAACATGTAGTGATATAATAATTTATTTTTTAGATACATCAGAATATATTTGAATTAATATTCGGTATGATCCTTTTTATATCAGCTCTTGAACAACTCGTTAGTTCAAATCAAAACGCTCAAGATGCGGTAAGTATTAAACGTTTTATTATAAATAAAATAACTAATTTTTATAATTCTTTGATGTTGGTTTGAAAGGGAGCTTTAGTGGTCGACGAGCGAGATATTTTTATTATATAAGGGTTCTTTTAGTTTTTTTCTCTCTATGGTAATTAATGAAACCTTTTTAATTGTCTAATTATTTTATTAACTGGTCGATGAAAATAATAAACCACTGATTTGTTGAGTTTTACAAATTTATTGCAATTATATAAAGATTGATTCATACAAAGGTTATACGGTTCGTAGAAAATACATCAATTAATAAAATACAACATGCACAATTTTCGTCTATAGTTTCCCCCTATTTTAAGGCACTCCAAATAATTCTTTAGTTATCTCCCTGCGGGATACCCATAATAAAATACATTTTAAGTACTACTTACATATATTGCTGTTAACAAAATCCCTGCGGGATATATAATAATACCAAATATTTTCTGTAAAGTATTTGTAGAATTATACCGTTGAACTTTTGACTGCAATAAACCCTCATTATCCCTTTGACCATAAAATAAATAATGAAATCCCAAATTTTAAAACCTTTTCGAGCAGAGCCGGACCAGGTACAAATTCAATTTATACCTATGCCTGATTCATATATAAATGCAAACTGATTTTTAATAATTTTAGTCTTTAGTGGTTTTCCGGCGAGTAATTTTTAGTTAGGCTTATTATTGGTAGAATGTGGCGTCCTTGGAATTGTGCTGATACGGGGGCATCTTCAAGTGACATTTTTAAAAGAAACCATGCCAAACTAATAATTAAAAATGTGTATCAATCTTTGTTGAGTAGAAATTTTAATTCGATGGATGCTTTAGCAGAGACGTCTACTTTGACAAAAACTCCTTTATCTTCGGTAAGAGACATAATACTTAAACCTGTTAATCCTAGAAAAAATCGGTGTGATTCTGGCGCATTTAGAAAGATTGACAAAAATGACATGAATTTCTTAAAAAGAAAGATTTACCAAATGTATGAGGCACAAACTGTACCCACTTTGATTTCCCTCAAAGAGCGGCTGATTAAAGACAAAACAAATATCTCTTGTTGTCTTTCAAGCCTTAGGAAAATATTGCGTAAAATGGGTTTTAAATACCGAAGCATTAATAAAAGACAAACAATAATGGAATTTCAACGTTTACGGGAATGGAGACTTAAATATTTAACAGCTGTTAAACAATTTAGAGAAGAAAATCGTCCAATTATTTACCTTGACGAAACATGGTTCGATGCCCATGACACTCCAAGAAACGGTTGGGATGATTTTTCCAAAAAATGTCAAACCAAGGCACCATCAAATAAAGGCAAAAGAATCACAATATTACATGCTGGTTCAGAGAACGGGTTTGTTCCAAATTGACTTTTGCTTTCAGCTAAAAATATAGGAGATTCTTCTTTAGATTACCATCAAGATACCGACGCACAACTTTTTAAAGATTGGTTTAAACATAAATTCCTTAAAAATATACCTGAAATAGCGTCATTGTAATGGACAATGCTAGTTTTATCATAGTCGGCAAGCAAAAATCATTTCCAATTCTAATAATACAAAAGCAGAAATTCAAAATTTTATGATTGAAAATGATTTATATTTTGAAGAAACTTACAAAAAACGAGAACTGCTAGAAGTATTAAAAGCTTTTAAAATAAATAAGGAATACGAGTGTGACAAACTTGCAGCAGAAAATGGACATACAGTGTTGCGTCTTCCTCCATACTATTGTATATTTAATCCTATTGAGCTAATATGGCACCAATTATAATCCAATATTAGGAGAAATATTATTTCTCCTACAAATGCATCTGTAGTAGAATTAATTAAAAACGAAGTAAGAAAAATTTCTGCAGACAGCTGGAAAAACTGTGTACAGCATGTACTTAAGGTGGAAAATTCTTACAATTGTATGATTACAAATGTTTAACCCTTAATTATAAGTTTAGGCTTAGATGAAGATAGTATTAGTGATACAGAGACTACAGAGTTAAATTTTGAATAAATTATCACTAGTCTTTTAGAATTTAATTAATTTTTATTGTACTTGTTATTCTAATAGTTATACTTTTAAATTATATTATTTTCAATTATCATTAATTGTTATCATTCTTTTACATTTATTATAGGTACCTACCTAAAACTAATAATACCTATCTATTTATTTTAAATTATAAAAATAAATCATGTGGTGTAGGTACATTTTCAAGCCGACCCTGATCCCATTTAATCCCCTTTGAAGAGCTTGAGGCGTATACAATAGGGTTTAATCAGGTAGTTTATTTTTGGAAGTAAGAGTCAACGGTATAATTGTGCAAATACTATACTACGTACAGTTCATTTAGCACCATCCCTGCGGGATATTTTCTAAAATGTAGAATAATTATTGTCCTTAGCTAACTAAACGTCTACTTGAAAGAATCATTATTGCGAATACTCTGCACGGTGAAATGTTAGCTGAAAACACCTACTCTTTGAATATTAGGTTTACTAAAAGTACTGCGTACATCTTTTAAATATCAATAATCAAAAATATATAAATTAGGGGAAACTTTCTGTACTTTTTCATATAATACATATTTTAATGTCAATAACATCTCAATAAAATACATAAATTGGGTGATTAGTTCGGTTTGTCTTTATACAGGGTGTTATTTAAGTATGTGGCCAAACTCCAAGGGGTGCTTCTTTAAATGATTTTAAGAAGAAAAGTTCATTTTAACAGGGGTCCGAAAATGCATAGTTTTTACGATACAGGGTGTCAAACGTTTAAAAAAAAATCGGATGTTCGTGAATATCTCAATACTCTTTTATTCGATTTTGTTGAAATTTGACAATTCTATTTGTAATAACAACAGGATATCTTAGCCTCAATTATATTAAAATTATTAAGTCCAGTGGCGTCCCGGAAGACAGTCCAACTAATATTTTTGACAAAAAAATTGCGCGCCACTGACTTTTTTAAAATTATGTATTTTTCTCGAACTAAGCAACTACAAATACAACTATTTTATTTTTTGAGTTTTTTTCATATCTTGCTTTGTTTTCGAGAAAAAAAATAAAAACCACTTTATTGCATGTCCCTGGGACAATAAGAGTAAAAAATTTAAACTACTTACCAAACTATAAAGCATTAAATTACACGAAAGTCCTCTTTTGAATTTTTTCGCACTGATTAAAACTGTGTTCGATAAAATAAATTAACATAAAATAATCGCATAACGTAATAATTTATTACTGCAATGTTTTAACAGTAACAGCAAAAGAATAAGATTGTTATGGAAGGAAAAACAGTTGATGTTCAAACAAATTTGATTTTTACATAAACTGTCATAACTTAAAAGAGTGCCAAGTAATTATTATTTCATTGTAATTATTTGAAGTGTTTTCCTTGGGCCATTCCATAAACAAAATGCATATCGGCCATTTCTGAGTTTGTAAATTGAACCATTTTCCAACAATTAGTAAATTTATATTTTAAAACTGTTAAAAAAAACTTCAAATAATTACGATGAAATAATTACGTGTAATGTAAAAATTAAATTTGTTTGAAGAGCAACTGTTTTTCCTTCCATAACAATCTTATTCTTTCGCTGTTACTTTTAAAGCATTGCAGTAATAAATTAGGTATTACGTTATGTCCTCTACTGTATACGTAAAAATTGCAAATATGATAATTTCAGAAAGTTATATCGAGTTGACTGCGAAAATGTTGAGTGGTTGGCAAATTAATTTTTGACTGATATTGGTAAAAGGCGAGGGGTGTACTGTCGCCTTTAAATAAGACTGAAGTCTTTCTGCGCAAATTGTCGGATCCGGTCTTTCAAAATTCTGTAGGTGAAAAACTCTGTGTTCACCAAACTACTGTCTGTAAGATATACACTTCTGTAATGGATGCAGTTTTGGAGAAGGCCAATATTTTTATTAAATTTCCTACAAGTGCTGAAGATGTTGTGGTCAGAGAGATTTATTTATGTTCCTTCAATTTGTGAACGAATATCAATTGCTTGTCTTTAATTTCTGCATCACTTTCCTCATTTTTACTGAAATCTACCATATCACAAATATAAGTTTTTTTTCCACAAAAACGTAACATATTACTATTGTACTAAATAAATAGACCAACGTTGTTGTATTTGTACGTCAACTCTTTTGCAAATTAGACACCAAACTGAACATGAAATCTATAATCTGAACAAGTGGATAAGCCACGTCTGAACTTGTGTTGAATAATCATTTGCTATAGAGGTGTAAGAAAAACAGCAATTGCTTCAAAATTTTATTCATATCCAGATCTAGCAATTGCTTTTACTTATAGCATTTGCTAGTCAAGCATTTGGTTTTACTAAAAAGTAATTGCTTAATTTTTATTCATTAGGCTCAATGTCCGTCGTGTTTTACTACACATGATAGCATATTTTATACTTATATTGATATATGCCTTTTCTCTTGCAGAACGATGCAGCTTTCACTGCTGCTATGGAACTACCCTGGTACGAATGGGATGTAAAAAATCGAAAGGCTTATTTGATATTAAAGATAATGTTGTCGGAATTTAGACTTTGTAGAGATTTTTTTCATGAAGTCAATCGAGCTTTTCAAGTGCAGGTAAATGGAATTGTTACACATACCAAGTAAACATTGGACTAAGTGTAGGTAAATAAAATATATGCCAACGCGATTAAACTTATTTCAGTTCTGATTTAACTTAACTTCCGGCCCTGGGCACTGGAGATTTAGGATCCCCCTTCATTCGTTATCAGTTTTTTTTTAACAAGTAACACATAGTTCAATTATATTAATAATGTTTATTGTAAAACCATAACATAACTTTGAATGAGATGGAAAAATAACTTACTTACGTTTTGCTAATACTGTAGCTTCGTCAGATGACAATGATTTAGTACAAATTGAAAATAAAAATGAAAAGAGGGTGCAATAAAATAAATTATTGAAGGTGTGAATAAAACAGTGGAAGGGTTACAATAGCGAGAAAATCCAACAAAGGGTTTAAAAAATTAAATTAGGTACAATACAAAATCTTAAGTATATGGTCAACAGAATAAATTTAACAAAGGTGAATTATTTAAATCTAATCGATCATTCAGTAGCAGGTTCGTATTTTTAAGTTTATTTATTTCCATAGATTCTAACCAATTTAGTTTTAAGATTTTGTTTTCTGTATTTAAGATTTTAAAGGAAGGATCGAAACTATGTGGATTATCAAGTAAATAGTCAGCATAGTTTGAGCCGACTTTGTTTTTTAGAAAACTGTTATAATGATCCTGTATTTTTTGTTAAAATGTCTACCCGTTTGGCCAATGTATGTTTTAGGATAATCTTTGCATTTTAACTTATAGACGCCTAATTTTTGGTTTTCATCGCTTTTGGTTCTATTGTTTTTGATAAATTTACCGAAAGAGTTATTAGTTTTGTAAGATAAATGTATAACAAGTCTGTTAAGAAAATTGCCAGTTATCTACTCTAGGTTGTCCGAAGAAAGTGACAAGTTTAAATTTGTTAGAGTTTTTGCTTCTAGAAAAAACTAAGTCAATAGTCTTTTTGAAAGTTTTCTGTTTTAGGGTTTTAGGATTTGGTCAATTATATTTTAGTTATATCCGTTATTGACTGCAATTTGTTTTAAAATGTTTAGTTCTTTTTGAAAATTGATTTTATTTAGAGGAAGAGTTACTAGTCGATGGATCATACTGTGAAAAGAAGCTAATTTGTGTATTATAGGGTGCTACGAAAAATTGTGTACGATAGTATCAGTATGAGATGGTTTGTGGAAAATGGAGAAAACGTGTCTATTATTTTCTCCCTTAATATTTAAATCAAGAAAATTAACAGAGTTGTCACTTTCGTGTTCTATTGTAACCTAGATATTATTGTGAAGGCTATTAATATACTTTAAAAATACTTTTAACTGTCTATCAGTTCCAAGAAAAGATATTAAGACGTCATCAGCAAACCTATGCCAATAAAGAAACTGTTTAAAAGGAGGATGATTGCTTATTTTATCTTCTAAAAAATTTTTATTTTTATTAATTTTAATTTTTTAAAATTTTTTTTTAAATTTAAATTTTTGATTAATATAATATAATAATATACCTACTTATTATAATTACCACTTTCTTTGGACAACCTAGTAAAGTAATTAACATTTCCCCAACAGACTTTGATCTAAATTTGTCTTACAAAACTAATAACTGTTTAGGTTAATTTATCAAAAACAATTAAACTAAAGGCGACAAAAACAAAACATCAGGAGTCTATAAATTAAAATGGAAAGATTGTCCTATAACATACATTGGTCAAACGGGTAGGCATTTTAACAAAAAAATACAGGATCATTATAACAGTTTTCTAAAAAACAAAGTCGACTCAAACTATGCTGACTATTTACTTGATAATCCACATAATTTCGACCCTTCCTTTAAAATCTTACATATAGAAAACAAAGGCTTGAAACTAAATTTGTTAGAATCTATGGAAATAAATAAACTTTAAAATACGGACCTGTTACTTAATGATCAATTAGATTTAAATAATTCACCTTTATTAAATTAATTCTGTTGACCATCATAATACTTAAGATTTGGTAAATTACCCATATTGTACCATATTTAATTTTTTAAACCCTTTGTTGGATTTTCCCGCTATTGTAACCCTTCAACTGTTTTATTTACATCTTCAATAATGTAATTTTATTGTTAATATGGTGGAAATTTACAAGTTCAACTTTGTTTTACTGTATCCAATAATACTATAAACAAAAAATTCCAAACAACGGAAAACAAATAAACAAACAAATACAAAAACAATATTCCAAAAATACACTAGACAAAAATTATATGACTTTCTTGCTTGACTTGATATTAGTAAACTGTACCATATAAATTGTCGCAATTCAGTTGCTCCAGTTCGTCATTTTGTATATACAGGGTGTCCCAATAGTGAGACAAAATACAATAATTCTCCTATGGTGCTGGATAGAAAAAAAAATGTTTACAATAATTGTATGGGATTCTAAGGAGCACAAATAAAATTGTTTATTTTTCTTTGTTTTTTTTTGCATTTTTTTTTAAATAAACGTATTTTTTAGAACCCAATGTTTCTTTACCTCATTTTACTATTAATAAATTAAGAAATATTGCATACCAGTATGCATATTTGTTAAAATAAAGGCAAACAAGGCATATACAGGGTGTTTGGGGCGAAAAGGGCAATATTTTGGGAATGTGTTCAGAGGGTGAAAATAAGAGAAATAAACCTATATGTTTTAGTTCGATTCTCAACCATTTCTGAAATAATCGGTTCTGATTTTTTTTTTATATTGAACTAATGAAGGAGGCTTTAGTTTTAAACGTCCGATGCATTTTGATTGATAGTTTTGACATGCATAGTAGTTGTCAGTTAGCTTCATATTGAGCGTATTGACTTGAACCAAGATTTTCATACTTACAATGCCCCTCACATTCAGTCACAGGGAGTATGCCGACATGATATTCGTGTATGGTTACTGTAAACGGTAGTGCGATGCGCGCAGTTAATGAATATTGACGTAGTTTTCCAAATCGAAGAGTTCCTAATAGAAGAGTTTTTCAAAAAGTATTTGCAAGTGCTTAGGAAACTGAAATGTTTCCAAGCGTGAGAATTGTTTCTGAAAGAGTGTAGGGTCTAGATGTGGAAAATGAAGGAAATGTTCTGGATATTGTCGCAGAGAACTCAGGTATAAGTACGAGACGGGTTGCAAATGAAGTTCATATACCATTACATCTAGGCATATGGGAGTCACTTATAAAAAACGGTTTAAAACTTTTTCACGTTCAACCCGTTCAACATCTTCTAGATGGTGATCCTGCTTCAAGGGTACAATTTTGTGAATGGATCCATCAAAATCGAAGTCTGCACAAATACATTTTATTTAGCGATGAAGCTCAGTTCACTCGTGATGGAATTAATAACTGCCACAATGAATATCGGTGGTCAGATGAAAATCCTCATGCTACATTTGAACGAAACTTTCAACATCCATTCAGTATTAATGTCTGGTGTGGAATGCTCAACGACCAGTTGTTTGGTCCATTTGAAATAGATGGGAGACGGATATTTATGGTTTTTGGAAGACCATTTGATACACATTTTGGAAGATGTTCCGTTAAATGTTCGACAACGAATGTACTTCCAACATGATAGAGCCCACCTCATTTTAGTCTCCGTGTGCGAAATTTCTTGAATTTTCGTTTTCCTAAACGCTGGATTGGCAGAAGGTTTGACCACTGAGGTCACCTCAACCCGCTTGATTATTGCCTTCGTCGCCTAGGTCTCCAGGTATCACTGTGTTAGATTTTTATTTATGGGGCAAACTAAAAGACATTGTTTTTCAAACTCGTCCGATCTAGCGATCATTCTGGAAACTTAAAAATATTTTCCGTCAATTTTTCTTGGTCGATTTAGTCAATACATTTTTTTTTCAAAGACATAGGATTTGTGCCTTCCATAATATCCTACCTCTTCAACCTTAGTGGGACACCCTGTATATGAGCATATTTTGGCTGAATTTAAGCGCATATAATCCGCCTTTTAGTTGTCACACTTTTTTGGACCACCCTGTAAATGTGAAAATATTTTAGTGAAATACATCTTATGTTATAAGTTATAAGCCAGCATATGAATGAAATTCCGAACTTCATTCGTATAGGAGCTTTGGAATCCTGACGCACTATTGCAGCACCCTGAATATAAATTTCAATAAAATTGTACTAAACATATATTTTTGTTTCAGGTGTTTCAGAAAATTTATGCAATTGCCACAGTATTAATCAATGTACGATTACGCTAAGAATATTATAAGTAGTCAATAGTAATTAATATCACTATTCACCTTCTCTAGAATAGATTCCGATACAAGTTATCGATGAAGCAATTAAAAAAATTAAGATAATAACCTAAGTGATATATCAGATGATACTCTGCCAGACTGGCATAATAAAAGTCGTATAATTTAACCAGTCAAAAAAGTTTTATTGTCATTTTTAACAGTAACATTTTTAATCAACATTATCTCAAACATGTCCAGGTATTGTAAAAAAGAACAAGCATTAAGTTTAAAATCATTTGATTATTTTCAAAGTGAAAGTGATGCTGGAAAGACTCTATTACCCTTTAACGTAGTTTACGAGGTAAGTAGATATAATAAAGTAGAAATTGTGAAAACATAAATAATAAACATGAAAAATATATGGTAATATTTTTATAAGTACCTATCTGTTTTAGAGAGTTTCTGATGCTTTGGGAGTTTCGTGTTTGACAATCGAACGAATTAAAGCAAAGGGAATAGAGAAGAATGTAGATTTTAAGAATAGCAATAATGTAGCTATTTTGTCATCCCATGGTCGACAACTTCACGCAACTTATAAACATACCATAAAAGAGTGCATTTATGTGATGTATAGAGCAGGTGAACACGTTACCATTCGCTCAATACAACTAAACCTTAAAATCAATGATGGTGTTCAAATATCCACTGGTTCATTAGCGGGTCGTTAAAAGAAATTTAAATTTAAATGGCGTAAATGTACTGTATCAAACAAGCGTTTTTTAATAGAGCAACCCCAAATAGCCAAAGAACGAGTGGAATTTTTAAGAGAATTTATGAATAACTACAACTCTCAATTTCCCTTAAAACCTGCTTTTCTGGATGAAACCTGGATATACAGTAAAGGCAGTGGCGTACCCAGACCTGAACCTTGGGGGGGGGGGGGGGGGGGGGGGGAGGGGGTATAAAAATATTGTTTTTTAAAAATCATATTTATTGATTTTGGTGATTTAAAAAAAATAAAAAATACAGTATTACAAAATAAAATCCATACGCCTTGGCTTGAGAGCAAAGTCATCAATTATTTCATTGGTCGAGATAGCTTCTTTTCTATGCACTGCCATCATGGCAAGTCCATTAAGCCTCACTTGAGCGGTAGTATTTCTTAAATAAGTTTTTACACGTTTTAAGGTTGAAAAAGTCCTCTGTGGTGTCGCAGTGGATACTGGCAATGTACAAAATTTTTTTAGAAGTTTGTGAACGTTAGGGTAGGCAAGTTGACTACAAACTTCCAAACAAGCGAGTGCCTGACGTTTGTTTTTTATTTCGAGGTATTTGTTTAAATGTTCGTGCCACAGTTTAATTTCGAATTTTGTAATAATTTTTGGAACATCAGGTAAATATAAATCGAGTAGTTTATCACACTGACTATTATCTAAATCAATTGCTTTGTCTGTCGCCCCTTCTAATGATGGTGATAATAAGCACATAAATTCGTAAAACATTTCTTTATGATCTGTAAATCTTTCTTCTAGCTGGTTTATGAAAAAATCTATAAACGGTAAATAAATGGTAGTACGATAATGGCTGGTAACAGGCGTTTCTGAATATGGATCTATAATGGAATTGATATCACTTTTAAGGTGGATGTAACTTATGTAACAACATCGTGATTTTTTTCATCCAAAAAAAATAATTTCGTGTAGTATATCCCAATTTTTTGTCTTTTGCCGGCAACCCATTATAAATGAATTAGGAGGCCGCTACATTAACAATTATAACTTTTTTTATATTTACGGCAATAGACTTGGTGCATTTTGCATATATATTTATAAACTTATAGTAAACTTAGCATTCTTGGCAAAGTCTATGGGGGGGGGGGATATATCCCCTATATCCCCCCCGTAAGTACGCCACTGAGTAAAGGGGCTTTTAGACAAGATGATACTCTTTATACACATGGTGGTTCAGAAAATGGATTTGTGAGTAATGTAAGCTTGATATTCTAATCTGGCCGGAAATCTGGTGACTATCATGATTCGATAAATAGTAGAACCTTTGAGAAATGGTTTAAAGAAATCTTGTTACCAAACTTGAAAGAACAGTCGCTTATTATAATGGATAACGCTTATCATTCTGTAGTTGGTCAAACAGATTACTTATTGGATGGTTAGAACAAATACAAATTCCGGTTTTACCATTTGGAGTGAAGGATCAGATCTGGATAATAGTGAAGCAGCACCAACAAACTCAAACGTTACAAGTAATCTGGAAAGCGCTATTTATTTTATTTTTTTATTATTTTATTTAAAGAGGTTGCTGTGCATTCTGGTGTACCTCAAGGTTCCCATAGTGGGCCCTTACTTTTTATACTTTTTATAAATGACATTGGTAATTTTATTACTCAGTCTCTATATTTGTTGTTTGCTGATGATTTCAAATTATATCGATTAATTTACTCCAGTTTGGATTGTGCTCTACTTCAAAGTGATCTGGACGGCCTTTATTGTTGGTCTCAGATGAATGGTCTTGATTTGAACATAAAAAAATGTCATAGTATATCCTTCTATAGATCTCGTAATCCCATTGATTGTAACTATAATATAGCTGGTGTCGTCTTAGATAAAGTTGGGGAGATTCGTGACCTTGGAGTTATTCTGGATAGGTCTCTCACATTTGTTAACCATATTAATTCTATTACATGTACGGGCTATAGAAACCTAGGATTTGTATCTAGAAACTGTAAAGAATTTTCATGTCAAACATTTAATTAATGTATTGCTCCATAGTGAGATCTGGCCTGGAGTATGCCAGTGTGTTGTGGTCACCTTACTATCAGGTACATGTGCAGGCGATCGAGGGCGTGCAGAGGAGATTTCTGCGTGTTTGTGCACACAAATTACAAATTCGTTTTCAAAACTTTTATATAGATTATCAACTTATTCTCAATATCATAAATCTATGCTCTCTACAAAATAGACGTTTCCTCTTGGACATGTGTTTTTTTTTTAAGCTTATTACTGGTGACATAGATTGTGATTATCTCTTATCTGAGCTGTATTTTAATACCAGACACAATACTCGCAGCAGGAATCTCTTCTGTTTACCTTTCCATTCTACAAATTATAGCATGTTTCGTCCGTTTACCAGGCTGCAGCGAAACTTTAACAGCCATGACCTCGATATTCATACCACTCATTCTAGGTTTAAATTTGATCTTAAGAGAAAAATACGTAGTAGTGTATTACCACTCTGACCGACCAATACTGCTTAACTCTCTGAGAATATTACCAAGTGTGGATTATTTATCTTTAAGCTACTGCTTACTAGTTTATATTATATATATAGTCTGTATCTGTATTGTTACTTTCCTTTGATTTAATGGTGTATACCGTAAATATTACAAATAAATAAATAAATAAATTTTAATAGGTTGGACGAACTAGCATTGCAACATGGAGGAAGTCGATGTCCATGTTGTCCAAAATAAAAATAATTAAAAAATAACCAAATTGCTTGTAACGTTTGAGTGGGATATGCTGCTTTACTATTATCCAGATCTGATCGTTCACTCCAAATGGTAAAACCGGAATTTGTATTTGTTCTAACCATGCAATAAGAAATCTTTTTGACCAACTTGTATTTGGAATTTTTTCAATTAGCCCAGAATGATAGGTGGCGTTATCCATGATAATAAGCGACGGTGCTTCCAAGTTTGGTAACAATTTTTCTTCAAACCATTTCTCAATATCTTCACTATTCATCGAATCATGATAATCACCAGATTTCGGGACAGACTTGAATATCAAACTTGCATTATTCACAAATCCATTTTCTGAACCAGCATGTAGAATAATAATTATAACGTACACCCTCTGACGATTTTTTTTAGCCGTATGAAGAGTATCATCTTGCCAACTTAGCCTAAAAGCCCCGTTACTGGATATCCAGGTTTTATCCAGAAAAGCAGGTTTTAAGGGAAAATTGAGAGTTGCAGTTATTCATAAATTCTCTAAAAATTCTACTCGTTATTGGGCTATATGGGGTTGCTCTATTAAAAACGCCTGTTTGATACAGTAGAGAGCGAATGGTAACTTGTTCACCTGCTCTATACATCCTAAAAATACGCTCTCCTATGATATGTATTGCGATTCTTAAAAATCTACACCCTTCTCTATCCCCTTTGCCCTAATTCGTTTGATTGTTGAATACGAAACTCCCGCAGCATCAAAAACTCCTTAAAATAGATAGGTATTTACACAAACATTGCTATATATTTTTATGTTTCCACAATTCCTGCTTTATGATATCTACTTACCCCGTAAACTGCGTTAAGGGTAAAAGAGTCTTTCCGGGATTACATTCTCTTTGAAAATAATCAAATAATTTTAAAATTAATGCTTGTTCTTTTTTACAATACCATAAAATGTTTGCAATAATGTTGATTAAAAATGTCACTGTCAAAGATGACAATAAAACTTTTTGACTGGTAAAATTATACGACATTCAATATTGACGCAAATTTACTATCTCACCTAGTTCACGAATGTTAGAACGATACGCACTAGTCGTGACGTAACGGTCAGCGGTCACTGAACAGACTTTACCTACTTATTTAGTAAAATAGGGGAGACCGGGGCTAGTTGGTATAAATTTTAAAATTTATTTTTATTTAGTATTTTTATTATTTAGTACTACAGTCAATTGAACTGAATTACAAAATATATAGAACAGATGAGCATAACTTCCCTATACCCGATGGATGTATTTACAGTGTATAACTCCTCCTCCAACCTGCCCCTCAGTAGAACTGAGGGGTAGGTTGGCACACTATTTGGGGTTAGGTGGCAAATTTAAGTTATATAGAGAAAAACGAGTATTTTTTATAGTTTTTTACGTTTAATACCTACTAAATCAATGCAAAATAAAATAGAATAAAAAAACGTGGAAAAGCTATAACAGAAAGTAGAATAAAGTTAACAGTTATTTAAACACTAAAAGTTATTAGTTAGTCAGAATCATCCAAGTCACAATTTGAACATATGTATCGCGGGTCTTTTTTTGTGCATGCCTCATGAGACCACACATTGAACCCATTTTTCCCCTGGTCAGTGGCGGATTCAGAAAAAATTTACAGGGGGGGCACTTACTTGTTATCTTGGGGTGCACGAAAAGCCCGCTGCGGACAAAACGCGCCGCAGGCGAAATTTTTTTAAGACCACGCCCAAATTTGGTCAATAATTTTTAGTAAATATTTTAAAAATGTATGATTACCTACTTATTTTATTGAAAATGAAATAAGATTAAAAAAATAAAAAAAGGCCAATTTATTTTTCATTAGCGGGTACATTGTTTAAAAGTAAAGTTCAATCTTTTGGTTTTATTTCCAGCAAACTTATCAATAACAATAAAGTCCCTAGATCTACACTTTGTGATCTGTGTCAAGTTAATTTCGGGTTTAGGTCTTCCCTCAATTTTAATTTAAATTTTTTGCTCAATACTTAATGAGCTAAAATTGTTTCTCAAATATTCCACATTCATAGCCGTTTTGGCATGTTTATTTTTATTAAAATAAGTCCTTACTACCCCAAAATAATACACTTTCTTTGTAAACAAAACCACAGATTACAGTTTTCTGTAACAAAACACAAATTCTAAAATCCTAAAATGTATGCTTTTTATCTAACGTGCTTTTACGCCATCTTTTCGCTAATTATCAAACCACGTTAAAAACCTGATTTTTAATATCCATTTCTAAATGCTGTAAAGTTTTGGCATCAAAAAAATATTTGGTTGTTACAGTACAATGCTTTGTCACTGTGTTTGAAATTTTGGGTGTTGCGCTTAGGTCGGTTCGTGCGAAATTATTATGACAGGGGGGGCACGTGCCCCTGTGCCCCCCCTCTAAATCCGCCACTGCCCCTGGTTGACTGTTGATAAAACTATCCATGCAGATCAAGCAACAAGTTTCCTCATTTCTATCAGAAGTATAATCATTTGCACAAACATGTGTAACGGTCCTAGTTTTCTTTTTTTAACCAACTTTCAATTGGCGAATAGTCTGCTTTTTGACAATATCTGGCTAAGGTTCTAAATGCTATGTCGAAGTCTTTGGCAACACTTTGTATTGCCTGCCTTAATTTTTTACTATTTCCATAGCTCTTGCCATTACGTCAGTGGGTGTTATACCCCTTCCAGTTTCGCAGATATGATAATAGGCACCGTGTCAACTTGCCCTGTAGCTAACTAGCCCCAGCCTCCCCTACCGAGTAAAAATTAATTTTAGGAAATATTACATCTGTAATTTGTAGTATTTAAGATATTTTTATGTTAATAAGTTGATTCTTGGTTTGCGTATTTAGGAGAGGGCATCTCTCCTTATATCGACTACTTACTGGCACTCCACTTATAAGTTACAAAACTAACACTAAAAAAAATGTCCGTTTTAAGTTAAATAAATGAGTTGTTTGATCTATTTTTATTGGTTTATTTGTCTGACACAATATTGTTTGTATTAAATAAATAGATTTACTTGAATTTGCTATGATATTTGTTTGGTTAATTATTTACGTTAAATAAAATTTATTTGCTAGACACTCCTTTTGAAACTTTAATGGCTGTATCCACCAATTAAGGTGGGTTAGGTTAGGTTAGGTTAAAAGTGAGTGGGTTACAGCTAACCCTCCACTGCGACTATGCGATCTATTCTGGCTCACACCTTGTTTATACTTATAGGTCTAACTTTTTAATGAAGTTAATGCTGGTATTGGGATAAACATTATTCATGTCATTCGGCAGCAGAGTCACCTCGCCGAATAGGGCGAATCTGATTCGTCCTGCTGCGGGGCAAGCGCAAATTACGTGTTCTGCTATTTCTGCATTTTCCATGCAGAGCCGGCATTCATCAGTTGGGGCTACTCCAATTTTATACATAATATGGAGTCGCAATCTGGAGTGGCCGGTGTACAATCCCACTAGTGCTTTAAGGCATGACCTGTTGAGCAGTAGTTTGCAAGCACGTAGCCAGAAAATGTATTCGGGGGGGGGGGGGGAGTCCGGCAGTGGCGTATTTCGGATTTTGATGAGGGTGGTCTTTCTTTCTTAAAAAATGCGCCCCAGGAAAAAAAATTTAGGTGCCACGCCCTTTTTTTTGACTCTCGAAACTTGGAAATTCTTAGTTTCGATAGCCTAACCCGAAAAAACGTAGATATTATACAGGGTGATTCATTAAGGGTGACTACTGGCCATATCTCGGAAACTACTAAGCATAGAAACTTGAGAAAAAAAAAATTATGATTAAAGCGGTCATAAGAAAATTCTGGAAATTATTTTTAAGTTCCTAATTTCGCCGCAAGAGGGCACAATTAAAAAAATTTTTTTATATTCTTAATTTCTCCGAAAATTCCCAGATTAAGGTATAACTCTGATTACATCATCGAAAAGCTTAGACAATTCTGCATCATTTTGGTTTAAGGCTTGTTGGCGTACCGACCTTGATAAGAGTGGGGGAAGCTATTGAAAGTGTAAATATTAAAATCGCTGTAACTTCTAAACGACTTATCCGATTTTACTAAATTTAAGCTTGTTTGGAAGGGAAAGGTAAGTATCTTCAATTGCCGTATCCAACAGTACACGATAGTGTTTAATAAAATTGCTAGAGGGCGCAATTTGAAATAATAACAGTTTTTTCGATTTTATCCCTAAAATTTAAATCATACGGTATAACTATGACATCATAATCGGAAAGTAGATGAAAATTTCAAGAAAAGATGTGAAGACTGCAGTTCGATATCCTTGTTATATAATATAATAAAATATAATAATTATTAATACAAATAGCGCCCTCTAGCAATTTTATTAGAAACTATCGCGTACCATTGAATACAAGAACTGAAGGTACTTCCAAACAAGCTAAAATTTAGTAAAATCGGAAAAGTCGTTTAGAAGTTACAGCGATTTTAATGTTTACACTTTCAATAGCTTCTCCCACTCTTATCAAATGAAAGTGCAATCATTAAAATCGCTGTAAATTCTGAACGACTTATCCGATTTTACTAAATTTAAGCTTGTTTGGAAGAGAAAGGTAAGTAACTTCAATTGTTGTATCCAATGGTACACGATAGTTTCTAATAAAATTGCTAGAGGGCGCTATTTGTATTAATAATTATAATTCTGGCGATAACTCTGAAACGAACAAGGATATCGAACTGCGTTCTTCACATCTTTTCTTGCAAATTTCATCTACTTTTCGATTATGATGTCATAGTTATACCGTATGATTTGAATTTTCGCGATAAAATCGAAAAAACTGTTATTATTACAAATTGCGCCCTCTAACAATTTTATTAAACACTATCGTGTACTGTTGGATACGGCAATTGAAGATACTTACCTTTACCTTCCAAACATAGTAAAATCGGATAAGTCGTTTAGAAGTTACAGCGATTTTAATGTTTACAGATTCAACAGCTTCCCCCACTCTTATCAAGGTCGGTACGCCAACGAGCCTTAAACCAAAATGATGCAGAATTGTCTAAGCTTTTCGATGATGTAATCAGAGTTATACCTTAATATGTAAATTTTCGGAGAAATTTAGAATTAAAAAAAAAATTATTGTGCCCTCTTGCGGCGAAATTAGGAACTTAAAAATAATTTCCAGAATTTTCTCATGACCGCTTTAATCATAATTTTTTTTTCCCAAGTTTCTATGCTTAGTAGTTTCCGAGATATGGCCGGTAGTCACCCTTAATGAATCACCCTGTATAAAGAAAATTTTTAATTTTTATTTTAAAAATTATTTTCTTTAAGTTATATATAAAATTATGTGTATTTTCCTATTTTGCTAAAAAAAAAATATATTTTCTGAGAATTTCGGGGGAGGTCCGGACCCCCTGGTCCCACCTGCCCCCCCCCCTGCCCCCCCCTGGTCCCCCCCTCTCTACGTGCTTGGTAGTTTGTCAGTTAGTTGTGGGTTTATAATATGGCTGTTTATAAATGCTTTTGAGTGTGTTAGACCTGGTAGATTTAACCAGTGTCTTTTCCATTTGCTTTTTGCTTCGGCTAGTGTTTTCCTGGCCGTAGCATGATAATTAAGGTGGGATTAACGACGCCATTTTCAATCGTCAAGTCGATATGCCGAACTGTTGACGATTCGCATGCGCACTGCAGTGCTGTGTTGATCAGAGTAGGTATTTTTATGCTTTTGGCGTACGAGGAAGAAAGACAAACATATTCTGGAGCTGGTAGAGCAAGGCAGATGTTAGTCAGCCGGCCATAGTTTTATTTACTTTCGTGTTTTGTGCAATTTCGGAACCTTTCCTGGTAAAACAAACACATATTCTCTAGAATTCTTAGGATAGATGACATCCAGATGGACTAGAAAATATCGTGTTACCAGTAAAAATTGTTGTTTTTACTTCACTTCTGAAAATCGACGTGTTTACTTTCAAGGATTTTAAGGTAAATTGTGGCAATTTTAGTGGTTTCAAAAAACTGCATTTTTAAAGTTTCTCTGCATTTATTAAAAAAAAAAACAACGCATACTTATTCGTCAATGCCTCCCTGAACAGCCCTTTCAAAATTAGATACTAATTATTTTTTTTTACTAATTGCAAGGTTCCTAAAATCCCTGCATTCAAGCCATTTATAGATAGGTTTTTATCAAGGGCGGTCCTACGGGGGGGGGGGGGGGTACTGGGGGTAATTACCCCCCCCCAGAGACCAGGTTGAGGACCCAAAAACTAAAAATAATCTGTCCAAAAAGCTATAAATATTTATTATTTTTAAATAAAAAACAAAACCAATAAATTTGAAAAAACATTGTTTTATATAAAAATATCAACATCTTAATATTATAATATATTCTATTATAGTCCGTCGATAAGTCGATGCAAAATATATTAAAAATCAATTGTAATTTTTTTTAGCTTTATTTTCATGTTCTGATTTCTTTATTATACATAAACATTTAAGTTTTGTTTTATTTTAGTGTTTTGACTTATGTTACAATATTAAAACATACTACATCAGTGGCGTATTTACGATGGGGCTCAGCCCCCCCCCCCCCCCCCCCAGATATGTATAGTAGGTACAATTGTATAAACAAAGTTCATCTGTCATGGATAATGCCCTCGAAGCTTTTAAAACTTCTTTATTTTGTCGCCCTTTTAAATTTTTTTTAAATTAAAAGAGTGTTTTAAAGTCTGGCATATCGCCGCAGATTAAGCTTTACGGTTATTTTACCCAAAAAAGGGCGTGGCACCCAAAAATTTGCATAATTTACTAATTACGGTTACTAAATTGGAATTGAGAAAAATTAGCTGGCAATTCCGCTTTTTTCAGGGATTTTTTGTTCTTCAGTACCTACTCAATAACTTGCCTGCTAAATTAAAACAGTATGTGAAAAAAGTGAGTTTTGACACTCACAACGAAATTCACACTGTATAAAGTCGCCACAGTGGATCTTTTCCCGTGCATCATCACTTTCACGTCATCAAAATCGTATGAATCAAATCAAAATTACGAGCAGAAAAAAGTCAAAACTAAGTCTAAGTTCATAAAATAGACGTGCCTGCCTACCGTTTGACGTACCTACATAATATCCCGAAAAATTATTATTTATTTTAAGTTTTGCCCGGCATTCTCTATTATCTAAAAGAAATTGACAAACAAATGTTAATACATTTAGTACTATTTTTAAAGCTTAAAATCTAGAAAAGTTTGGTGTTTTATTGACTATTAAAATCGCAAAAGGGAATTTAGCCACTGCCGTAAACTTTTCAAATAACTTTCACGGTTAGAATATTTAAAATAAATAAATTAGGTATTATAAAAATCCATAAATACTTACCGCCAAAACAGATGGTGGGTATAATTAGCTCTAAAAAGAACTATTTTTAGAAAAAGGAACAGTTTTAAGGCACACAAATTTACAAAATACGAATTAGATTGGCAGATCAAAATAAGGTTGACAATGACGTTCTAAAATACAACGGTAGTCAACTAAACAAATAAAAAAAGTAATTAATTGACGTTTGTAGTTTTATTCTTGTCTAGCACGTTATATTATTGCGGAATCTTGGAGACGTTCTTTTATGCTTTTATTTAAACTTGACGAAACCACGTTGAGTCCTGATCGTTGATTGATGACGCACGGGCAAATATCCACTGTGACGACTTTAGGTACCTAAGTATATACAGTGTCACCTGTAAAGTCCGCATCATATGGGATTTTTTTTTATTAATAGCTTTATTCGAAATTTGACTTTGGCATCAAGCTCTGCTTCGATCGAGATGAAAATTAAGCAAAAAAATAGTAGTCACGTTATTCGCATTATCTGTCAAATTTTAATTTTTTCAAAAAATTAATTCAAAAGTGGGGTTATTTCTTGAAATATCGAAAAAAGTTATTAGAAAAAGTTTTTTTAAATGCAGTTTTTAGCCGACATGCAAAATTTCAGCCGCATAAGATAATTTTTATTTTTTACCTATATTTTGTAAATTGAACCACTTTTGCAAAATAAGACTCAACGCAACTTACATAAAACTTCTTAGTTTTGACAATGCTTTATTTCAGATACATTTTCTTTAAAGTATCGCCATTTTAAATGTGTGTTTTTCTACAAAATCAAAATTGGGCTATTAAAATTGGGTCGCATGTGATGCAAAGTTAATTTATTTTTGACCCTGTATAAGGTAACTCCATAAAATAAGTATTTTTAAAAAGGTTGTTTATGTCTGAAAGTAATACACCTTAAGGTTAAGACAAAAAGAAAACAGTGCCTTCAGTAAAATGTTTTTTAAGTGGAAAATAAATTTTAGTTTAACTTAACGTAAAGTTTATCTATTTTCAACGATTTAATTTAAAACTCCTTTACTTTATTTTTTTATTTTTATTTTTTTACTTTCAGGCACAAACTACGTTTTCAAAAATACTTATTTTATAAAGTTACCGTATACAGGGTCAAAAACAAATAAACTTTGCATCACATGCGACCAAATTTTAATAGCCAATTTTGATTTTGTAGATTTACACACATTTAATATGGCGCTACTTTAAAGAAAATGTATCTGAAATAAAGCATTGTCAAAACTAAGAAGTTTTATGTAGGTTGCGTTGAGTCTTATTTTGCAAAAGTGGTGCAATTTACGAAATATAGGTAAAAATTGAAAATTATCTTATGCGGCTGAAATTTTGCATGTGGACTAGAAACTGCATTTAAAAAAACTTTTTCTAATAACTTTTTTCGATATTTTAAGAAATAACCCCACTTTTGAATTATTTTTTTGAAAATATTAAAATTTGACAGATAATGCGTATCACGTGACTACTATTTTTTTGCTTAATTTTCATCTCGATCGAAGCAGAGCTTGATGCCAAAGTCAAATTTTGAATAAAGCTATTAATAAAAAAAAATCCCATATGATGCGGACTTTACTGGTGACACTGTATATACAGGAAGGTCTTTAAGTAATGGGACACAGAGTAGCAGTAAATTATTCACTTCAAAACATAACGATTTCGCACAATTTTTATAATCCGAAAATTTATATTAAGACAGATTCAGGGTGTCAAAGTTAAAAAAATTATTTCGAGTTTTTTAGATATTTTCAAAAGTTTTCGGAGCACTGGGTTAAAATTTGGTGTAGGGGGGTTTTTTGGGGCGGGAAATAACAATCTGGGCTCATTTTTCTTCTATCGGGTAGAGGGCGCTACAAGCAGCACTTTTTTTACTTTTGAACTGCAATAACTTTTTACTAGGTATAATAAGACTTATCACTCCTAATTAATAATCTTACGACTTTTTTACGTAAAAAAGCTACTCTTGTCAAATAACGCTAAAGTTGATAGTTTTCGAAATATTTGTTATTTTAATACTCAATGACCTTTCCGTTGTTTGAGATCCAGCAGAAAAAATTCTTCAATACAAGTTGTTTTTGAATAATTGACGGGTCAATAAAACATAAAATTTTAAACTTTTGTTTATAATATTTTACAAGAGGGAAACGAGTTTTTGGTTAAACTTTTACAAAATACGTTTTACGTTCGGGTAAAATAAGAAGTATTACCTTACATGTTACATTAAAATAGCAAATATTTCGGAAACTATCAACTTTAGCGTTATTTGACAAGAGTACCTGATTTACGTAAAAAAGTCGTAAGATTATTAATTAGGAGTGATAAGTCTTATTATACCTAGTGACAACAAGTTATTGCAGTTCAAAAGTAAGAAAAGTGCTGCGTAGCGTCCTCTATCCGATAGAAGAAAAATGAGCCCAGATTGTTATTTGCCGCCACAAAAAACCCCCCTACACCAAATTTTAACCCAATGCTCCGAAAACTTTTGAAAATATCTAAAAAACTCGAAATAATTTTTTTAACTTTGACATCCTGTATCTGTCTTAATATAAATTTTCGGATTATAAAAAATGCGCTAAAGTTAGTTTAATTATGTTTTGAAGTGAATAATTTACTGCTGCTCTGTATCCCATTACTTGAGGACCACCCTGTATATGTGACAATTATTATCAATTACAGGTCAGGTACTTATTAACTACAACTTAATTATGTAAAACTCCCTGCAATAAAATACGACGCTCAAAAGTATTGTCGTCCTATCCAGTAAAATTCACTTACCTCATGATGTTCTTTAAATTCAATCTAATGGACTCAAAAGTGGGCCTCTCGTCAATGTTGTCGTTCCAGCAACGTTCCATAAGATCCAAAAGTTCTTCGGGACAGTCTCGCTGGCTCACGGCCGGTCGAAAAGGAGGCGTTTCTCGGGCTGCCACACGGGAAATAATTTCTGAAAAAAAGTTTAAACAATAATAATTTATTGTTGAACGTCGAGGCCTTCTAGGATTAAAGGAATGGCATATATTATGAGTAATACAGAATTCAGCATTTGGCCAATGGCCTGAGCCCATGCTGTTCATAAAAAAAAACCATGGAAATTTGATGTTATTAATTAGGTAGCCAAGAAGCAAACCAAAATGGTAGATATTAACTAACATTTAAAGTCAATATCGTCGGCACATTATTTAGGTTATATCTGACATACTTACTACAAAAATATCAATTTACTTTCTTGCTAATTTTGGAAGAATTGTATAGTGAAAGAACAATGGTATAAATAATGTTAAAAAAATCTTACCTGACATTTTTCGCTATACAGCTCTCTTAAAAAAATTAATGAAAGTCCTTGATATTTATTTAATATGTCAATAAAACCTACTAAATATGAAGACGATAATGACTTCATTTAAATTTTGAGTAACAGATAGAAAAAATAAAGAAATCTACGCGAAATAGGTTTTATAGAGGTTGGCAAGCATCCCACCTTAAAATGCCTGTGTTTGTTCTGATATAGAGCTTATTTTTCCATCATATTTTCCATATCTCCTGTTTAAGGAAATATACTAATTTGGGGTTTTCACATATTATTATCTTCTTAATTATTTTCTTTAGCTAAACTAGGAAAAGATATATCGTTGCATTTAAAATTTTTGAGAAAATTGAGAAGATACTGTTAAATAGCGCCCTCTAGCTGTCGCAATCGAATTCGGAATAAGTTAGTGTTTTATTAACTTCATAAAACAAAAGAAACCATATACATATGGCTTAAATTTGTCAACTTCGGATAAGTCAAACCAAAGTTTGTGAATATTTTTGCATAGCAATATTTTTCCCCTCCTATACCCCCCTTAAACAAAAAGGTAAAACAAAAACTTAAAAACAAAAGTTATGCAGAATTTTCTTTAGATTGAAAAATGCTATCTTCGATATACTTGAGGATTTTTGGGAAAATCCCGCTTTTTGATTGGTAACTATAGGGTGACGCTCCCTCTAGCGGTCAACCTAGAAACTTAAAAATAATTTCCAACAACTCTCTAGCTCAGTGGTTCCCAAATGGTGGTCCGGGGTCCGCGGCGTATTTTTTGGGGATCCGCGAACCCACGGAGCACAAAGGGAAAATAAAACAAAAATAGCTAAATAACTCACCACCAGAATAGAGAAAATCCTTGTGTTTTAAGTTTATTATTGTTTTTAAGGAAAATAAGTTGTATTGATAAATAAAATGTTGTTTAAATAAGTTACAAAACGGTTGTTTTAGTACTTTTAAAGATTAACTGGCCATTCCGCATGTTTCTTTAATCCGATTTCGGGGGTCCGGGATTTTGCGAAATTTGGGAATCACTGCTCTAACTCATCAGTCACTTTTGTAATAAATTATTTTTTTCCGCAAACGGTTTTAAGATTTGTTCGTTTGACCGCTCGGTACTTTGAAAAAATCGATGTTTTGTTCCATATAAGCCGATGAGTTCCTTGACGTTACTTTAAATAGCAAAGCAAAGCCAACGGCTAAGTTGAACGTTCCTTTTAATAAAAATTTGACATAAGTATCACAGCAAATATTTTTTACTCCCCCCCCCCCCTCCGTTGCTACGGCTAAGTATGCCCCTCTACATTTCTCATACGAGTTATACGAATTTGTTCGCGAAGCGTTCTTTTATAACAACTTCTTAGTTACGCAAAGATTTTTATTTTGATTTGGTGTTTAAAAAATGTAAATGAAAAGTAGATACCTAATGTATCGACAACCATCAGGTAGGTACTTTCCTTTTGCTTCTTTTCAACGGCAAAGCAAAATAAAAAAAATCTTTCCTGTGCAGGTTAACTTTTTAAAAGGAACGCTTAACTTAGCCGTTGGCTTTGTTTTGCTGTTTAAAAGTAACTCAGCCATGGTATATCCCAAATAATAATTATTCTTGTGGCATGCTATTACTCAGCAACAGGTCAACGTATTATTTTTCTGTGATAAAGATAATACAAGATACAAAACAAGAAATAACAGCCTGGCTAAACGCCATGTCTCCCAAGTCTTCGGTAGTATAGTGGTAAGTATCCCCGCCTGTCACGCGGGAGACCCGGGTTCGATTCCCGGCCGGAGAGGAAACTTTTTTTTCAAGAATTTCAGTTATAGTCATATTTTCTTGTCTCAACAATTTTTGAAAATTATTTATATAAAAACTTTTTATTTTGGCACAAAACTTAAATAAGCATAAAAACAATCAATTTTTTTTTATATAGGTACAGTATTGATTGATAATTTAAAAATATTCATGTATCAAATTTAGGAAAAAATGTTTCAATGATATAGGTACGGGGGTGTTGACGTGCGCCTTTTTTAAATTTATTTGTTAAAAGTATGAAATAAAATGAATTAGGTACTACCTACGTTGACAAATCTAATCTACAGTTTGAAAATTCGATAGGGCAGAAGGCGCCGTGGCTTAGTTGGTTAAAGCGCCTGTCTAGTAAACAGGAGATCGTGAGTTCGAATCTCGCCGGGGCCTGATGGAACTTTTTTAACGAAATGTTTATGGGTTTATTTTTTTTAAAATAAAAATACAATTTAGAAACATCATTTATATTAAGAAACTAAATAATAACAATAAAATTAATTATAACAACTAACAGTTTTTCAGGTAATGAGGTATAATACTATTTAAAAAATATAAAATTTATTTTTTAGAGTTTGGGCACAGAATAGGTACTACATAGCTACGCAGTGTAGTATGCAGACGATTTCATGTGTTAGTTAAGTTTGAATTAATCTAAAAATGGTATATATCCTAAAATATAATTATAACCATATTATAGCCAAGCAGGATCGCATGGCCCATCAGTATAGCATATAGCCACAGAATTATAGTATAGGGGGTTGTCAAAACAGGATCTCCACTCTACCAACCTTTCTTTTATCTATGCACTAATTAACCAGTTACAAACATAATATAGTTCCCTAACCCTAACTCATATCGACTACCCGAGCTTATGACTAACTCTGGCATATTTACATGAGATGATACCACAGAGGTGCACAGAGTGGAGTAACTGCATAAATCCAGCTGCTGTGATGCTATTCTTACCTAATTCACAATAGATTACAAAAAAATGTATTAGTTTCAATATTAGAAGCCCCCCTTGCCCTTAAACTCTTTGTTCGTAAAGTTTGCTGTAAAAATCTGAAGGGACAAACTTCTTTTTAATTATCTTTAGTCCTAATGCTAGCTTGATATTCAGTACAATGTATCTACAAAACTGTTTAACTTGTACATTATAACACTAAAAATAATACTTTTCTCTTCTAATTTAACTGTTTTGTGTATCCATATCTTCACTTTTTTCCGAGCTTTTTTCATTCTGATTAGCTTCCATTAGCTGCTTTCGAATTTCCCTGTTAGCTTGCAATAATTCCAACAACTGTGCATGTATATTATCATTCTTACTTTCAATATCATCCAGGGCAGTAAATAAGGCATTTAATTGGTTATCTAAATGTTGGAATTCCTCCGAATCCAGATCGTCATCATTTACATCTTCCGATTGATCATGGGGTTCCGGTGGGTTATTTTCTTGGGGAGGTGTTGGATTGTTTGAATCTTGCTGGTCTGAAGCGTCCTTCTGATTCTCACCCATATTTATGAGGTTTAACACTGATGACTGGTACTAAAACAGTTTAAATAATTACTGTTCCATCACATGACGAACAAGTATGTAGGTAAAATAATCACATATAAAATTAAAGTTAATATAAAACATACCTGTGAAAAATTTATCGTATCTGGGCTTCTAATGATGGCTTTTTATCGCTCTAGGAGTTGACAATAAATTAATTGTTTACTTATTTTGCTATAAAAACTTTTATTTTGAATTTGATGTTTTGAATTTCTTTACGCCCAACCAGCTGATTGCTGATTCTGACATCCAAAGAAAAACTTGACGGTACACTTCGGAATGGTTCGGTAAAATTCGGTAAATTCGCGAAGTTGGATTCTCACATACACTGCTAAACGAAATCAAATGACCATTTTAGAATGAAGATATTTCTACGATTTATTTTACCGTTTAATCCAGCAACTATCATCCAATTTTAAATCAGATTCAGGTGGGTGATGGTTGATGGTGCACTTTAGAATCCTCGGAGTGACCCAGGTGGGTGATGGTGGTTAAGACTCTCAGAATGGAATGACCCAGGTGGGTAATGGTGAAATGGTGCACTTAAGGACTATCGGATTTCACAATTATTGAAAGAAAAACTGAAAGTATTTGATTTTGAGTAATTCTACATAAAAAAAATTATGGATAAACCGTTTTTACAGTTATCAGCAAAAAAAAATCATTTAAGATTGTGATACAAGGAAGTGTATATTTTACAGCAACCGTAGGTACTTTTATTATATGGAATATTTCTTACCCATTTCCTATCCATAGGGATTACTTATAGGTATGCAAAACACAAATTAGATAAAAAAAAAGGGCTGATAATTATTAAAACAATCATTCTTCCTATAAAATTACGACCTTGGCATTAATCTATCGTAACAAAACTGCTTTCTTTTAATCAGTAGATATCGAAACCAGTGTTGCCAAAATGTTCTAAGATAAATCGTAAAAATCGGATACTTAAAATCGTGAGATTCGTAATATTTTAAAAAATTCTTTAAAAGGGGTCAAACTACCTAGTTTAAAGAAAAGAATGAAAGCTTATTAACAACAAATATATATTTATTTTCTGTATTTAAAAACCAAACACATTTCTAAAAACTTAAAAAGTAAAAAAAAAAAACTTGCGTTATTATGTAGTATTAAAAAATGTAGTAGGTAGTTAATCAGAATCCGAATTGCTGGAATCATCTTTTCTATGCAAATATGACTCCAGTAGCGGCAGTAATATTAGCGAAAGTCGTAACGTAGAAAATCATACGAGGATTTTTATGTAAATGCAATAAATTTGTGACGTTTGTTATGAATAAAAATTATTTTTAGTTACTTATGTTTGACATACGATAAAAAATCGTGAGAAACGCGACGTGATTCGTGAAATCGTGAGATAATTCCCAAAACCGTGTAATCTCACGATTAATCGTGAGTTTTGGCAACACTGATCGAAACTGTTTTCGACAGCTTGTCGGTTTTCATATTAAAGAAACATCAGAAGCAACGTTGTCCAATGTTCTCAATTTATACATTAAAAGGGACTTAACATTACTCTCTAAATTATGGGTTCTAAAAGGTGTGTAAGGTGTAAGGGTAAGTCACCTGTCATTCATGGCACCATGTTGAGGTTTACTTTACGTTAAGATGTTGGCGACAGAGACAGGGCTTAGTAAAAGTGTTTTCCATCGCATTCAGCATGATTCAGCATATTTTACACTTGTAAGGGGATCTTAAGGTGGGCGTATCAACATGCTTGCCAACCTATAACCCATTTCGCGTGGATTTATTTATGTTTTCTTGCTTTTATACAAAATTTAAATAAAATCAATATCGTCTTCATATTCTATAGGTAATAATTAACATGTTAACTAAATATCAAGGAATTTCATAAGTTATTTAAGAAAAATTGTATATCGAAAAATATCGGTTAAGATTTTTTTTAACATTATTATGTCATTGTTCTTTCACTATACAATTCTCCCAAAATAAGCAATGATATAAATTGATATTTTTGTAATATATATCAGATATTACCTAAATAATGTGCAGACGATATTGATTTTTTTAAAATCTTAGTCAATAAAATAATAAACTAAGAAAAACAAGGCGAATTAGGTTATAGGTTGGCAATAAATTGAATGACGTTGATAATTCCACCTTAATGGTTTATTAGCATAATGGCTTGCAAAAAAAAAACGTTACTTTTATTTACAATTGAAACATCGAACTCAACGTGCCATAGATTAAAAATTATGGCGTTATTAATTGGAAACCATATAGAAACACATTGGACATGCACAAAACTTACCAATGGAAAAAGTTATGAACGCTATGAACAACCCTGACAACATACAAGAGTTTCGCCGCCCAAATATTGTATAGCTACGAGCCAATCAAGCGGCAAGCGACGCGCCGGCGCATGTTTCACGTTCAATGCTGCGTTGCCATATTGTGATTTACCTTCGCGGCGTAGTACAAATCTGCCAAAATGACATGTGTTTTTAAATATAAACAGCTGGATTAGTTCTCAGAGAGCGCGCAAGGTTTGACAACCTATTGTGCCCTAATTAAAATGGATAAACTAACCAACCGGTATGTTCGTTGTTACCTAGAGCATTTTTTTTATTTCATTTTTTTCAACCAACATTTTTTTACTGAATTGTCTCAAAATGAAAGTCAAATCCTTTATGAATTTTCTATCACTTTATATTTTATATTAAGTGGCATCATTGTTGGAAATGACTAACGTAATGGGAAGTTTTCGCATAAAAGTAGCTGTCAAAGACGAACTTCTTTTCCTTTTTTTTAGGGAAAACAGTCTCGTTCATATATTTTTTGCCTTGAATGTACAATGTAGGTATACAAACAGGTCTTTCCATTGCACTTTTAAGAATTGCAAGATTCCGCAGGTCCTATATATAAAGTGCACCAGACCCCATATTTTTTCTCTTCGTTAATGTCATTTTACACATAATAAATATGTAGTTTGAAATAAATAATAAAACCTCTACTGACCTACTCCTAAATATGCATTTAATAATGCTTATAGAAATTTAAAATATTTGTTGTTACCTTCAACTTCCAAGTATCTCCTAGCCGCTTCATAAGGACCACCCCTGACAATAATTTCTTCCAAAATAATAGCGAAACTGTACACGTCCCCCTTCTGAGTGGCTGGCTGGCCAGGTACTAACGTTAGGGGTAGAAGTTCAGGAGCCACCCATAACATTTCTAGAACAATATATAAACACAATAAAGCCGTTCTGGGATTTAAGGGTAATTCCCGTTTCGTCGATTGACCGTTTCGTCGACAGGACAATTTTACCTGGTGTGTTACAGGGATTAAATTGCAGGTCACCTGCAGCAGGTAGTTTTACCTAGGTATTTTTCGGCTCATACGGGTGTGGCCGGATTGATTATTATCGTAGGCGTTTAGTCGATTAATAGCTGTACAGCTTTAAACATGGAGTTTGAAATTGTTAAGTCGAAAAGAGGAAAACCAGTAATTGTGTATCTCGGGTATAGGCTAACCCTCAACAAAGTATACCAGAACCATAATAAAAGATGGACCTGTTCTATAAAGTGTCCTGGAAGTATTGCAACCGACTCAGAGATATCAACCATTAAAGCCTGTGCCATACGTACTCTACATGTGACCCTATAGCATTGCCAAAAATGAAATTGAAATGTGTATTGCTAAAGCCAAAAAGAGGGTCACAGAAGAGCATACACCGATACCTCAAATATATCGTAAAGAAATAATAAGTGTTAAAGACAAAGGTTTGGATTTTGTGACTCAAATACCCAGTTTCGTCTCAGTAAAACATTCTTTACATAATGTAAGACACAGTGCTCTGGACATATATACCCTTCCTACTCGCCGCAAGGATATAATTATTCCGGAAAAATTTAGGAAGATTGTTCTCTTGGATAATGGTGCTAAGGACCGTATCCCAAAGGCGGATCCAGGGGGGGGGGGGCACTAGGGGCAAGTGCCCCCCCCCCGAGCGCCCTAAGAACCGAAGAAATACAGAAGAAATATGACTGATCGATTGCATTCATGCATTCGTCGATGCGCCGAAATACCTCCCTACAACATAAATAGTGCCCACCCATGCATTCTTATGACATTTCGGCGTGGTCCCAAAAAAAATCGCCTGCGGCGCTATTCACCCTACACGTTGTATAATTCAACTAAATAGTGCCCCCCCCCCGAAACTTCTCCCTGGATCCGCCCTTGCGGCGTATCCTGGCATTTTCAGAAGATCAAGTGCTGTTAAATCACGGTAAATGTTTTTTTGGTGATGGAACTTTTAAGTTATGTTGTTTGATCAACTATATACTATATACATGGATCTCGGAAGCACGAACGAGACAACAAACGTAGTTCCAGTTGTGTATGCCTTGCTGCCCGATAGAAAAGAAAATACTTATTATCGGTTCCTCAGATTATTAAAAGAAAAAATGCCACAATTTAACCATCAAAAGTTCCACATTGATTTTGAAACGGCAGCAATCAACGCACTAAAAACGGTTTTTTAAATGTTAAAATCAAAGGCTGTAATTTCCACTTTAATCAAGCCACCTGGAGAAAGACTCAAGAACTGGCCTATTCACCTACAGGGTGGGGACTTTATCTGGAATAAATTCGATATTATTAAAACCGCTGAAGTTGCGCCTACAAAATTAGGTGTGTGGGGGTTCTGGACCATGCGGAATTAAAAAATGATATCGGCGCTGTTGCCAGATTTTCCAGCTTTGCGCTACACGTAGTAATTTTGTTATTTTAAATAGAGTGCCCAATTTATTTTTTTTGCAGTAAATTGGGCCTGTCAAATTTAGTAAGATTCCAAATTTACAAAATTCTATCTTCATTAGTTGCTGAGCTATGGCAACACTGTAGTTCCATTAAAAAGTACAGAAACGCTTATCTACTTACCTTTAGAACCGTTAAAGTTGCGCTTACAAAATTTACTATCTGGGGGTTTCTGGGCATGCACAAATTACCAATAATATCGGAAATGTTGTCAGATTTCTCAGCTGTGTGCTACAGGCGGTAATTTAACTCGAACAAATTTGACAAAAAAATCAGAAAAACACGAAACTAGTTCTATCGATTTATAATTTCAAAAGTTGTTTAAAATGCGCTCCATTGACTTCTTGGCAAAAAGCCAATCGGTTATAAAACTCATTTTGTAGGCTGCGTAAAACCTGAGGTGGTATAGATCTGATTTCTAGTCTAATCCGATATTTTAGATCTTCAATATTTGTAGGTTTTATAACATACACTTTATGTTTCAAATCACCCCATAAATAAAAATTTAAGGGTGTTAAATCAGGCGACCTTGCTGGCCATTCAATAGCTCACCGTCGTCCAATCCACCTGCCAGGAAAGGCGGTATTCACGTAATTCCGCACGTTAGCCGCATAGTGCGGAAAAAAAATCTTTCTTCCAAGTTATTATTTCCGATGGGGTATGACTCAATCAGTTCTGGCACTTAAATTTCTTGCAAAAATTCCAAATATCTTTCACCTGTTACGTTGGTGGTCCCCGAAACCGATCATCATGAGAATTTATATTTTTAAGGTTTTAGTTAAATAAGTCATTTTGACACGACAAGAACTTTTCTTGAAGCTTGTCAATAACTTAGTAACTATGGAGATGTTACCAAGGTAACGCTACTTTAAGGTAAATAAGCGTCCCGGTACTTTTTAATAGAAATACAGTACGTCGTGTTGCCATAGCTTAGCAACTACTGAAGATAGAATTTTGTAAATTTGGGATTGTACTAAATTTGACACGCCCAGTTTACTGCAATAAAAATAAATTGGGCATTCCATTTAAAATAACAAAATTACTACGAGTAGCGCAAAACTGGGAAATCTGGCAACAGCGCCGATATCATTTTTTAATTCCGCATGGTCCAAAACATACACAAACCAAATTTTGTAGGCGCAACTTCAGCAGTTTTAATAATATCGAATTTATTCCAGTTAAAGTCCCCACCCTGTATACAGAGAGGAGAAGCAAATTCGAGACCATATAAAAATGTGTGCTGCCCTTACACATTTACCACCGGAATACGTCGAAGATGGATTTTTATATATCATGAAAACAACACCTACAATCGAAGCCATAGTCAAATTTAACGATTATTTTGTGAGTCAGGGCTTGAAAGCGTAGAGGGCTGGCATAATCGCTTAAACAGGAAAATTGGAAAGTGCCATCCTAATTTTTACGAATTATTGACTGATCTGCATGAAGAGGCCGAATATTTCAAAATAGTTGTACAGCAGATTAACCAACACATGCCAATGCCAAAACGACAAAAAAAGTATCGAGATTTGAATCAAAGGTTATTCCAGATCCTCCAAGATCTTTTGGATGATTGTGCAACAGTAGGTGAAACTCTTGGAAGATTAATGTTCGTTAGCTGTATTTACAGATTGACTTTTTGTACATACATATGTATATTATATTAACAAATTATTATGACGAAGCAAAACTGTGGAACTGGAACTTTTAAACACACCAAAGTAACAGCTTGCGAATTTTAAACAAACAGCATATTATTCATAATCTGTTCCTTTGATAGTCCTAGTCCTAAGTATGTATAAAGTGTGAACCTACATAGGTACCTACCAGAAGGTTGAGTTTGATCAGGGAGGTATCCTGGGATACCTCATCTGAACTCCGCCTTTTTCTGAGGACCATTATTTTAGTCTTAACAAATATGTATACATATAATATGTACTGTGGAAGTAAGAAATAAAAACATTTATTATTATTACACATATTATACATTTTATACAGCAAGTGTTTGGATAGCCGTAGGTAGAGTTAGTTAGGTTAAGTACCTATTGCTATGTTAATCAGTAAAATGTTTTCCGCATAAACTGTTTGTTGTATATAGTGGATGCTTCTTTGGAACTTCTAGTTCTGTCTGCATCCCAAATGTAATAATAAATAAATAAATAAATAAATTATTATTATTATATAGGTATACATATTATCCACTTCCGAAAAAAAGGTTTATTGAATCGACGAAACGGGAATTATTAATAACACCGATTTATACCTGGAAAGGCCAGTCGACGAAACGGGAAAATTTCTTAAAGTCGACGAAACGGGAATCGACGAAACGGGAATAAATCGGATTTAAGGAGGAGTAAGTGAAACATAATACAGGCCTGTTTACTAAAATAGCAAGTGAAATTTTGATACCTTCTCTTCTGTAAATTATATTGTGCCATTTATACATCCTAGTAAACTTTTTACTTTTTTATAGTTCTGTTGTCTTGCCACTCCTGCGGCTGCCGAGACGGCACAAACCGCTGTGTGTCTGTTGTCGCTGGTCGCCCTTACTTACTATTATAATAACTTGCATCTTTGATTACTTCGACAGGTGTACTTAGAGACGTTAGTCCAAAGTCGGATATTTTCAATACAAATCTACCGTCTATCAGGCAATTGCAAGATCTTAATTTGCCGTGAAAGGATATGTCACAGCCATGAAGGTAGCTCATACCCTTAAAAAAAAGAGAATATTACTAATAGAAAAAATAACTGTCAAATTTATTTAAAATAGAAGGGAAAGAAATAAGACACTTTTGGTCTTCATTCACTGGCATATTAAGGTAACAAGTTTAACGAAGGGTAAATTGTCTATGTAGCTACATTAATCTTCAGGAGAATAGAGAAAAAGAAAAATAAATACAAAAGGTGCAAACACTCCTAACGGAGCTCCAATAAGATGATACAAACAAGATCTAGGTTCTAAGGTACCTATTTGAAGAAACTTCAAACAAAACTGTAAAAGAGGTTTACTTTAAGGAGCCGGTCATAGTTTTGTTTACTGTAGGTAGTGTAGGTAGTGTTTTGTGCAATTACGGAACCTTTTCTGTTAAAATGAACAAATATTCTCTAGAATTCTTAGGATATATGACATCTAGATAGAACAGAAAATATCGTGTTACCAGTAAAAATTGTTTTTACTTCAGTTCTAAAAATCGACGTGTTTACTTTCAAGGATTTTAAGGTAAATTGTGGCAATTTTAGTGGTTTCAAAAAACTGCTTGAAAACTATTTGAATGATGCTGCCAACTCAAATTAGTAGTTGACAACCTAATAAAACCAAAACCCTATTAGTATAGAGATATTATAGTGCGCAATTTATACAGCCAATTAAACATTTTACTTTTTTTATGGTTCTTTGATGTATAGATACCTTAACTATGTCGTATATAAGAGACATTCTAAAATTCCAATCTAGGTGTATATCCTCGTTTTCCAAAACATCTCTTAAGCTACCTCTTGAACAATATTCTGTCAAAATTAAGATTGTTGGGCATTCAATACAAGCGCCGATAAATCTGACTGTATTTTCGTGGGTGACGTCTCTGACCTAAAATTAATGTCAATATTAATACAGAAATGTTTTTAAAAAAATATCCCAACATCCACGAAACTTTAAAGTATAGCCCGCAGATTGTGGTTTGTTGGTTGGCAGCTTTGCTCGACGACCGGCTCGACGAACATTCTATTCGAACAAATTAGTCAGAGTGTTTTAGTATAAATAGCAGTAGCGTAGTAGTTTACAGACTGCCGATTTAAACTAGATGGCATAATTATTGCTAATCAGAACCCGAGGTTGCCTCTAACAGCGGTATGCAGCATTTAAAAAAAAAAATTTTTTAATTTTTTTATTGTCTTTCTTTGTGTCACATCAGTTCTGCTGACTGTGATAAGTAAACATGTCGCTGAAATATAACAGAAAGCATTTTATCTTGTTTTTAAATTAAATGACAGCAGAAGAATTTGTTAAGAAATCCTTTATTTACTTATTTATTTATTTCAGCAATATAATACAAGTATAAATAATACAATTCAATTAAAAAAAAATAGAATAACTACAACCATATTGCTAAAATTTGAGAAACACTATGGTATTCAAAATACTGTGTGTGCATCTCGTTTCTATTATAAAAAATATCAGAAATTCTAGGTTAAACCAAACTCAACAAGTTAATTCCAATCATCCACATAACTCACATGAAAGAAAAGAAGGCACAAAAAAAACATTTTATCCTGAAAAAGATTCACTGGTCACTGACCTGAACTGGCAAAAATCCTAAAGTACAGGCTCTGCAGAATCACAAAGACAATGCAAAACTGTATGAAACAAAACATAAAAGAAAATAAAAGAAAAATGCTAAACTATTTATTTTATTGCAAAATTACTTTCCCGAATCCACTCAGTTATTTCCCTCTTTGATCTATGATATGGCATAACTTTAAACTTTTGCGGTGAACTTTTATATATTTTTATACCTACACAGTAAATATGATTCTGGCATATTATAGTGTTTCTTAGGTCAATTTAATGACATTAAACTGTAGGAATTTCCTAACCATAGGCGTCCCAAACAAATAATTAAAATGCGTATACACACTTATAAGTTTATTTTACATTAGGTGTTTGTACATACTACACTTTATAAACCCACTGTATATATAATAATATTATATTAAAATAATAAATATAAGGTAACTCAAAAATTCTATACACAAAACTAAAATCAGAAAAATAAACCTGACACGGCACGACACTGCTCAGAAAATGCTTTAATTTTTTTACCAGAACTCCATTCTCCGACCATTATCCAGCCCGTCCACAAATTCCAAATTACGTATATTTTATCTTCGTCTCTTCCACGCCATCGGCGGTCACTGGCCTATCTCTGTCTGACAGAATCGATCGTTGAACCGCTTCAGTTTATCCCAGCCGCTTTAACTGGCGCTTGTATCCCTTGCTGTTGCCAATTCTTCAAAATTTTCGGATTTGTAAGCACAATGTAAGTATATACGAGAAACAAGGGTTTGTTAATTAGTTGTTTTTAAACACTGAAAACACTTTTTGTCTTGATTTCAGTTATATTGTTTCTTAAGGACTAAAGAATGTATTATTATAACAATGATAATAGCTTGTTATTTTTTTCTGTCACGCTCAAAACTCCTCGGTTTAAAGTATATCTGCAAACTAGCTTTCAAAAAAAGTTACTGACTAACAATTGAATACTGATATAAAAGAAACATTTTTAATAAAAAAACTTAAAGAATTGAAGAAGAAAGATCTGACAACCCTGGTTATGAGGTCGGTCTCTTTGAGACTGTTTACCGCCGTTTGTATGCCGTATGGAAAGATTGGAATGTCATCACACTTACTTTGGATAAATTATACGTGTTTCGGGCTTTCTCTAACTAAATTATTTTGTACTAGTGTGAATTATAGTTTCTCTATAATAAGAGGTTTTCAACATAAATCTGATTACTGACTTGATATAAAGTTGGTTAGGACACAATAATTTACTCTCTTTATATACTAATTCTGTTGGATATCTTTTATTTTTAAAAAGCATTAATTTTATTATCCATTTCTGTACAATTTCTAGCTTAGCCATAACTGTGGTGCCAGTAATTGGTACCGTAATTCATATTGGACTCTATAAAAGCGAAATAAACCATTTTTAACGTTTTTAGTGTTAATATGATACTTAAAAATTATTAATCTTCTGATTTTTTGTGTTACATATCTGGCATGTTCCTTCCATTGAAACGTTTATGTTATGCCATTATCTGTGTACCTAAGTAGATGTTTCCAATTTTTAATCATGGTCGACTTCAAAGCAGGAAACGTTAAATGTCTTAATTTTTACCTTATTTTGACACATTATTAAAAGTGAAATTTTAAATATAAATCGGATAAACTATCAAAAATAATCTATAACGTATAATTTTTAAGTTTAAAACTTTAAAATAACTTGAACTGAAGACGAAATACACCAATTTTGCCTAATTTTGACATGCTCATTTAATTTCAATCGAAACGAAAATAAAAGCATAGAAAGGGTTAGAAGCATTGTATTTTTAGCAATTTTTAACGTTGCTGTAAGTCACTTATGTGGTGCAATAACTTGTCTTAACTACGTGTCTTGTTTGATGCTAAGAGATCTTACTAATTTCAAAATAGTACAGGGTGTCCCAAATTCAAGGGTGACCATTGGGATCTCGGAAACTATAAGAGATAAGAACAAGTTTAAATTGTGGCAAAGCTGCACAATTTGGTGCTTAATCAAATATATTTTACAAATTCGGGAAATTCCTAGTCCTTCTTAAGATATCTGGAAAAAAGGTAAATTTTAAAAATTTGTTTTTATTTTTTCCTGACTTTATTTAAAGAAGAATTTTGAAATGAATTGGACTTTCTTATTGCCACTTTTTATTCTTTACAAAATGGCATTATCCGATTTTGAATCCGACGTTTCGATGTTTTGGGCCCATTATCAACTTCATTTTTTTAAATACGGACCTGGATATTTTACCTCGGATATCGAAAGACCGTATCACTCTAAAAACAGACATGTATTACACTTGTTGTGTTATTGAACGTTTCGATGAAACATTACATCAGCATCATCATCTGCCTCAATATACTCAAAAAATATTCTTTAGGAAACAAAAATAATAATATAATGAAACCAATTTGGTTTCTCTTCAGAACCCATCCTTTGTCAACTTTATCCTTTTTGTTTTTATAGCTAATGCCGCCACCGCTGCACATAACCTCGCTTTCGCCATTTTGTTCGTCGAGCGGGTCGTCGAGTAAAGCTGCCAACAAAACCGTAGTCTGTGGGCAACTTAACAAATTTGAATTGACAATAAAAAATAGCATGGTCAAATTTAAAATAGAATTAAAAATGCAAATAATTATGACATAGTTATACAGTGCGTCATAAAAGGTACCGTGCGAGCAAAAATTATTTGCATCAAAGAGGGCTTGGATTAAAAAACGTGGAGCTTGGTTTAGATCACAATGATATGGGGACGATATATCTAACCAAATCTAGGTTAAAATTTTGTCAAATTGATATAATGACATGATATGCCAAACTAATTAGTAATAAAATAAGTAGACAAATACAAATTTATTTTTGTTGTTTACAAAATTAAAAAATTAAGAATATACAGAAAGAAAAAGAAAAATAATTACATAATTGTTGAAATTGGCCACCGCAAATGCTCCAAGCATAAATTCACACGTCTCTTCATATTTTCGAAAGTGTTGACCAGCATCTCTGGAGAAATGTTACCACATTCTTGGATAATCCTTTCTTGTAATTGTTCTAAATTTGCAACTGGTATTTTAAAAATAGTGTTCTTTAAATGAGGAAAAACGAAGTAATCCATAACCGTTAAACAAGGTGATCTAGGTGGGAATTCAATGTTTGATCGAAAACTGATTAATCTGACGTCTTGCGTAAGTAGGTAGTTAATAGTTTCGGCGGCTGTATGGGCGGTTGCACCGTCCTGTTGAAAATATCCAGAAAGTAGTTCGTCATCAAGTAATTGCTCCACAAATGAATTCAAAATATTGTCTCTATACCGCTGTGCTGTAACTGTGTCATGGAAAAAATAGGACCAACAATTCTTCTTCGGACAACAGCTAACCAGACACCAATTTTTCGAGGGTGCAATGTGGACTCTACAAAAAAATGGGCATTTTCACTACTCCACATGCGTGTATTCTGAGAATTCACATAACCGGAGAGGTGGAACCATCAGGCTTCATCCGAAAAAAATGTCAGGTCTAATACATCATTCCTTTCCAATCAATTTTGGGTAAACCATTGAGAGTTATTCCTGCGTCTTTCAAAATCTGCGGCTTGTATTTATTGGAATACTTGCACTTTATAAGGAAATAAATTTAGCTGCTTCTTAAGAATAGTCCTGCATGTTCCTTAATATCTTCCCACTTCTTGGGACAGGCGTCTTATACAATTTGTTGGCGTATTTTGCATTATTTCACGAACGTTTGCAACAAGTTCTTCTGTTCTTACAGATGGTCTTCCTGCTCCTTTTTTGTGTTGTATAGAACCTGTTTCCCCAAGGTTCTTTTTAGGCAATGATAAAAATCTCCAGCAATAAAAGCAACGTTACGAAAATGTTCGTGAAAATCGTCCATGCACAAACCCGGATTGTATTGCCACTCACCATTTACTCTAACCCCGTTTCGAAAATACGCTTCAAGCATGAATGTTTTGTGCTGTTCCGTAAAGCCCATTGTGTGAATTGTTCAAGAAATTGGAAAAATTAGCGATGAATCAAATTACTTGTAACGACTGTCAAAGATGACGGAATAACTGATTGATTGTTAATTCAGGTAGTTACTGACACCCAACAGGTATTAACACGTTAAACGCCACGGCGGTCCCTAGGGCCCGCTCAGAGTATATCCTACCACGCCACCGCGGGCCGTAGGGACCGCCAGGTACCAAATTGATTTTTCGTGCCTTGTACGCCAGCGGACCTCTATCAAACCTAGTTAAACATTATAGCCGGACCGCTGTGGCGTACAGGAAACGTGTATTCACTCGAACTTTTAATTTAATTCGAGATAAAATAAAAATTCTGTGGTTAATCAAAAAAATATATGTTTTTGTTTTAATTAACTTGGCCTGGGGGCCATTTCTATAAATTTACCATGCAAGGCCCTCTTTGATGCAGATAATTTTTACTCAATCTTTAATTATTGACCATAAGTTTTAGGACACCCTGTATACAGGCCCAAGTAGCATTTTTAGTGGTAGAAACGTAGCGGCCACGAAACTAGTAACCTTAATGTGTATTGCCAAAGTCACTATTACGTGGTAAAAATGGTTCTATTACGTGGATGTCACCAAAATGGGGAACACTTTTTTCGTGGCAGCCACGTCCCAACGACGTTTTCGGATTTTATACAATGACGTTTAAGCCACGTTGCGATTACGTGACGAAAACGGGGGGGTATGGTGGCCGACACTAAAAAGAAACTTGACTGCGCTTGTCTATTGGTTAAACATTTTTATGTATTTCGGTCTCTTTCTTACATATTATTTATCTAATTATCCATACTTTTCCTATAACTACTTACTAAATAATTATTATGATATAATTACCTAAATAACATTTCAAACATTAACCTGTAGAAAGGAAGTTCCCAGGGCATAAAATTACAACGATTTAAAGTTTACTGTCAAATATGGGAGTTATAATTTGAAATAAAAGCTTGCGCCGTTGGAAAATTATATATTTAAAAAAAAGTTATAAATCCATAAATTTCGAAATCCCGAATATTATGTATAAATAGGTTCGTCTATAGTTTTATATCAATCTTGGTTACCTTAAACTAATAATTATGTATTGACCCACAAAATTTAATACAGCACAGATGAGAAATAATATTTTTTTTATGGCATATTTATTTTTCTCATAATGGCGGCCCAAATGTATTTGTAAATATGTCTGCTTTTGAAGGCGACAATTTTAAATTCACATAACCCTAAAATGTTTATTTAAAGTGGCAGAAACCAAAAATATTTCACTCTATAGTTACATTCATCAAAGAAGTGGCCAATGGAACTAATCTGTCAACTTTCCGGCCACTACAAAGTAGCAGCAACACTGCGGCCACCTTGATTCGCCACGTTAAAGTTCTTAAAACGCCGTTGCCACGTTGCAAACACCTTGTTCCGCCAGTTCAAAGTTATAACCGGAAAGAGTTCTTGTCGGGATACAGTGTTGCCAGTTTATTACAATGAAGTCGATACATCTCAAATTGCACTAATAAACCTTTCAATTTTTATGTACCTATTAATGTTTACTAAAAATATAGGGCAAATTATCTTAAGATATATTATACTTTTACGGTAACTAAATTGTTTCCTTCTGCCAAGCTGAGCCTCACTGATGAGCCGTAAACGGCGAAACGCGTCTGGGGATGAGTTTGGCGGAAGGAAACGGACAAAACTTTTTTGCATTAAATTGTTACAATTTATTACAATTTTTTCAGTTCCTTTATTACATTTCTTAAACTTGCTCTGACAACACTGTCGGGATATAACAACTAACAATATAACCTCCAAATTGAAACAAATAACAAATATTTCATGTCAATTTGTGGCGCTTTTTTATTTTTATTATTTAATAAATAAATAAATAATCTGAGATGCAATATTATGTTGTTCTTCATCGCAGACGTCAGAAAAATCTTCATCAGGAACAGGAACAAACAAACTGTCAATAATAGAGTATCATGAACACAATTTATTTTAGTTTCAATTTCGTCACAATACGTAGGTATGATCAACATCTTCAAAGTCGTGAAAGGCAATGGATTTACTATCCCCTTGTACTGAGGTTGAAAGCAGAGCTCGAAATTTTGTATTATTTTTCTGTACTGACGGTAATTGCTGCTTATTTACAGGATAATAATATTTAAGTGTGGCACTTTCTGCGCTTTCGGTTTGTTGTTTTAATTTTCTATAAAATGTTGTCGAATGTCGGAAAGTCTTCAGAGGCTTTTTATTGTTACCCATTCTACCCACACACTAAATAAAGTTAGTAATAATAAGTACCTACGCTAATACGACAGAAGTCCAACCCCAACTATGGAGGCGGAGGATTTTCTTTTTAAGATGAAAGAGGGTCCATGTACGAATCAGATCACTATTGGGTAACGGTTACTTCATAGTGGATTTTGACGGTAATAAAGACTTTGCAGTGAGTTTGATTCCATGCCAAATGTGGAAATCACTTATGGGCGTAGCAATACCGTGGTAATAGTCTCCACAATTATATAATCAAGTGCCGTCACATTAAAGGTTTGTAAAAGGTTTTCGAAACGTCGCTAAAACTATTAAACCCACTATATGGTTATTACCACTTGCAAGTAATATTTGGTGGTTGCCGTTACTTTTAGTTTCCACTTTATAGTTTGGATAATTTTAAGGTCATTCTGCTTAGTGTTCATAATGTTTCAGCCACCATATACAGACCACCAAAAAGTTATGAAACTATGAAGTGGCTTACAGAGGTGAGAATTACGTAATTGCGACTACGCCAATATAAAATAAACATATTATCACTGTAAAATCTTAGATTTAGTGACCATTACGTAATAACCACTTGGTCGAAGTTGCCGTATAAGTTTTTGTCACTATTAATGCTACTTGGGGGGTGATCCACGAGGGGTGGCGAGCGATGATGCAAAACACACACAAAAATATAGGGCGCCGCGCGGTTTCTAAACCGCTTTGGTGCAGCGTCTAATGCATTTGCCGCTAGTTGCAGGGCCGATCCTAGCAGGTGTGCAGCGCGTGCACCGCACGCGGGCGGCCAAAACAAGGGGCGGCTATAGGCCGCAGTTAGTTCTGTCAATCAAGCAAAACTTTTCACGAATTACTCGAAATAAAAATAAAGTGACATTTATCAAACTATAAAAGATAATTTTAAATTAACGTCGAAGAAGAAAACAATATTTTTGTGAATTATTTCAAATGGATTTATTTATTAAAAATTTTTAATCAAACCAGCCAGCACCAGTGGTGAAATTTTTAGTTTTTTTGATGTGGTACAAGAGGTACCATATAATTACTTTTCTGCGTCCCCATATCGATGGAATTTACTCAAAAAACACGTGAAAACTCTTACTTTAAAACCGTTAAGTGAAACAAGATGGGAAAGTCGTATCAATGCTATTAGACCTCTAAAATTAGAGCTAAAAAACATTATTACCGCATTAAAGGCATTAATTGAAGATACCACCAAAGACACGAAAACAAAAATGGGTGCTAAATCAATAATTATTAAAAGTCTTGAAACATTTAGGTTTTTGTGTTCAATTTTAATTTGGCGTGATTTATTATCAAAAATTTATCTATTGAGTAAAATGCTTCAAAATCCCAAATTAAACATCGCGGAATGCATTAAAGGCTTAGATAATCTTAAAAAATATTTAGTTTCAACAACACTTGCTAGAGATTTAGTTATTAATCCCGAATTTCCCATCTCGAAGCTCAGAAAAAAAGTTAGTTTATTTGATTAAGAGGGCAGTGATGAACCAGTTTTAAATCCCTTCCTGCAAAGATTGTTTTCTATTTTGCAGTTCTTGATTATGCGATCTCTTCGATAAATAAAAGATTTACCTTATTACCTGAGTGCTATTCAATATTCTACTTTCTGTATGAGTTTCACACCATTTCTAATGATGACCTCATGAAAGCCTGCATGGACTTAGATATTAAGTTACAGGTACAGGAGGAAGGAACTATTGTGAAAGATATAGACGGTATACAACTTTTTAATGAAATAACTTTATTTAAAGATATTTTTCCAAGTAAAAAATAGCCAATTAGGATATTAGAAATTTTAGTCAAAAATGATCTCTGTTTTCCAAATTTTGCTCTTGCAATAGGGATTTTTTTAACCTTACCTGTTTCTGTGGCTTCAGGTGAAAGAAGTTTCAGTAAATAATGCGTATTAAAAATTACTTGAGAAATAATATGACACAAGAAAGACTTTCAGATTTGGCCATCATCTCTATTGAATCCGAAATCTCTGAAAAAATTTATCTCACCGCAATTATTGACAAATTTGCTTCTTAGAAAGCCAGAAAAATTATTTTATAGTTAATTATTAGGTAGTTTTCGAGGAAGGACTGATTTATATATACTTTTCGTTTCGCGAGATTTATGCTTTAGTACTTTTTGTTATTTTATGTTTTCTGGTAAATACTGTTGTTTTACATTGCTAATTATAAAATCTCTATTTTTGTTTCAAAAGTAATATTTTTGTTGGTTTATTATTTTGTTAAAGTAAAAAGAAAAAAGGTGTCGCTAATATAACATATTAGCTGGCCCAAAAATAAAGTCTTTCCCGTAAAATTTAATTTGTAGTTTGAATTTTTATTAATGTTTAACTTTTTACTCTTATGTACATGTATATGAGTTTATAACGTCAACGTTAAGTATTACTCAAAATAGGAAAAACTCTTTAGAGGGGCGGCATAATAGGTCTTTGCACGCGGGCGGCCGACACCCTAGGATCGACCCTGGCTAGTTGTTTTCTTGCTTGAAGTGGTTCTAGAATACCTGGAGTCTGGAGTTATCATGGCAGTTTTCAAAGCGTGTTTGAGACCCAAAGCAAATTATTTTATTTAATTAACGAATTGCAGTAAAAATTGATCTAGGTTTGTTTTGGCAATGCCGCCGCCTCCACAGAAACTGCTACAAAAACGCAGTGTGTGTCATCGCTCTTATACTCATCGTATAAACCAAAATGTTTTCCCTCCGAAAAATTAGGTTTTTTCCGACAGTTCGTGAAAAAATTGGCATACTTACTTGTTTGATTTCCCACAACAACTTTTTTGTAATATCAATTTTTTTCTTCGTTATTTTCTTCATTGCTACTCTGCTGCCTTTGTAAATACCCACTGTGGTATAGATTTTGGCAGATGGGAGAGAAGTGTTCGACGCTATCGATCCTCTACAGCTTGTTAGGCCATACGTCTTAAATAAAATAAAATAAATTGCCTTAATTTTTACATCAACAAAGACAAGATTAACATTTTATAACAATAACTGTAGGTACCTGCCAACTAAACAAGTTACACTGGCAGTATCCAGTAATATTTGAAACTTCGTTTAGACTGTACCCCGCATTTATTTTATGTCTTTTTCATTTCATGTAACTAATTAATTATTCTTCATATCGCCTTCCTTCAGTATTGGTAGGTCTCACTTTATGGTTTATCGACGCACAGACGAAGGACTGTATTAAATAAACAAGAATATCCCAGCCCCTCACTCGCATCTAACTGTATTCCCTTAATCCTACCCAGTTCACTTTATTGTGCCGTCGAATGTACAGTGAGTTTTTTGGGTATGTCACACGTGTTGCAATTTAGTAATATTCCTCAAGTAAATAGAAAAAAAAATTGCCGCACATAGCAGAAGAGATGGACACCATCAAGAGCACCTTGGCCCGTTTAGACAATATATTAGCACAGAGCAATTTTTCTGGTAAGGTTTAATAAACCATTTTAAAACAGATATTTCACCGTTCGCTTACCTGAAAAATAGAAAACATTACACATCACGGTACACCGCCGTGCTAGTCCGAACGCATGATACTACTACATACGAACATATTTGCTTATTTGCTGCTATGGAGGGGTACTGTCGCGAGAGTCGAATGTGAATTGTGCTCGAACAGAAGTTGACAATGTTGGGTAGTACTTTTATATATTGACTGGTATATTATTAAATTATGGGGTTTTAGCAGCCGAGGTTGATTTTGGATTTTTCAGCAGACTACATCTAAGTAGTAGGGTAGACCGGAGTCAGTTGTAACATGGGGGCAGTTGTCATAAAACTGTCAATAATTTGAAAACCGTTAAATATATTTAAACGCTGGTAGGAAAAGCCTAGTGAATCGCCTCTTGCGTGTGAGCACGAGTGTCGTCTTTTACGAAACAAAAGTAATCATTTTTAATGTTCCGTTTTTCCAGTTTAACAGCAAACTTAAAAAGAGAAACTTTAAACTAACTATTAAAATATTTGTACTTTATTACCTCTGAAAGTTTTTGAAGGGCCAGTTTGGAACCAAATGTTCTTCCTGGTTCCAATATGACTTCTTCGGGTCGTATTCTCCATGACATGTTGTTTAGATCTGCAGATGTTTTCATATGCCTAATAAAAACGTATTTGGAAAGATGGAAATTGATGAAATATTACTGCAATTTAAATTATAATACTTACTTATAAGCAACACAAATAAGAGTAGATGAGAAAGCTAAAAAAACGCCGAAAGCAAACAACCCATAAATCACCACCATGTAGGCTTCTTTCCCAGCAGCAGAGAAAGCAAATTTATTGATTATTACACGGTTATATTAACATAAACATTAGCATTAGACATAGTTCATTTGCCGAATTTATAAATTTTGAAATTTTGTCATAATAAAAGGACAATAATAATCACCGAACTGGTGTCAGGTATGGGGTAAATTTAATTTAATTTTTAAGAAAAAATATCTATTATATACAGGGTGTTAATTAATGTCATGCAGATATTTCAGGGGGTGATAGTACTCGTCAAAATAAGAAAAAAATGCAAATATATGCATGGTCTAAAACGCGTTATTTTCGTTATACAGGGTGGCAAATTGTCAATTTTTTTTCTCGTATTTTGCGTTTTCTCCCTTATATTCTGTGGTAATTGTTTCAAATTTGTAACTTCAACCCTTTTTTAATAGCTCTACAATAAAGTATCAAAATTGTCGGTCGCAGTAAACAGGGTGTCAAATTTTCTTGAATCGGCTACAATTTTATCTTTCAGAACTTTTTTTTTGCTCCCTGAATGAATTTCGGTATGAATGGTTTTTTTTGCAAATAAATCGAAAACGGTCACAGATACGAGAATAGTGCAACAGACCAGAACGCTAAACAAAGGAATGGAGAGCTCAAATTTCATACCGGAATTCATACAGGGAGCCAAAAAAAGTTCTGAAAGATAAAATTGTAGCCGATTCAAGAAAATGTAACACCCTGTATACTGCGACCGACAATTTCGATACTTCATTGTAGAGATTTAAAGAAAGGGTTAATGTTCCAAATTTGAAATAATTATCGCAGAATATAAGAGAGAAAACGCAAAATACGAGAAAAAAATTGAAACTCACACACTCCAATAAGCACGTAGGCGGAGTCATCAATCTTCATTGCACATGGATAGTATTTAAGACAGTAGCCTTAGAATTATAGTTTAGTTTACACTTGAAAACGGTTAGAGATACTAACTAACCGAAACGTTGTGTTAAGTAACAAAATAAAGACAATGGAACTCCGACAAGGTAATTTTTCTGATACCCTGTATAATATTTCTGAATAAAAAATAAAATAAACTTTAGTACCTACAATCTGGTAACAAAATCAAATTTCTAACTTTAATATTAAAATAGTTAAGGAGCGGTCAAAATATAGCTAATGTAAGTAAAATAAGTAAAGTAAAAATAGTTAATAAAAAACTAGAATTGCCATTTAAAAATTTTTTCGATATTGTCCATATCTTTAATTTGGGATACATTCTCTATCAATATTTTTTTTAATAAAAAATACTACAAGCATTTTTCCAAAAAAAAAACTGTAGGTACTGGATTTACTGAATTTATTCCAAGTTGCAAACTTACACTGTATAGTACCTATATTATATTCTTAGAGTTTGATATTTCGATAGTAAAATTGCCTTTTTTTAAGCTATTTTAGTGTGTAAAACCTCTGCTGCATGTTCTACACTGATCATCTTTGCTTACGTTGTTCAAACATGACTCTCGAGTTAGCGAGGAGAGAATCGCGGTGGTTTGACTAACCGATGAGTAACTTTTAAAAACTATTTACTTTTTACTGTACGAACGAGTAATTACCTTTATCCCTACATTCAGGATTATCATCCAAAAAACCACATTTCGGTATATCTGGAGGTGGTCCTTCCCTCCCTCCAGGCCAATGAATTTTTTTCCCCGTAACGGGAGTATATTGTTTATCCAGTCCATTGTAATGTCCTACAACCTATAGATTAAAAAAATCAGGTATCTATTCTTACGAAATTTTTAGAAAGGGTACCTCAAATTTACCAGTTATTGGGTCTAAATCCAATATGGAGTAGTCTGCATCTCTATCACCGTTGTCGTCTATCCGAACATGCCCGGTTATACCTACAACAAACAGCTCATGAACGTTTGTTTCCTTTTTTCTTTCTACAGGTTCATCTTCAGATGCGTTTTGCTGAATGACAGCTTGTCAGTGAGTAGTTTTGCCACCGCTCGTTCAATCCATTCCGGGAGACCAGTTCATAAAATAAATATGGATGCAATAATATTATGGGGTTAACGTCTGCTGAACTGATTATTTTGAAATAAAACTGTTGAATTCAAATTTAAAAGTGCTTTATAAAAGATATAAAACTAGGGAGTTTTTATGAAATCTTCTGACGGTACGTTGAAAATAGTTGCCAAAGTCAGAACACTTATCGAGAAGAAACAATCAACGCTTATTTCATTATATTTCCAAGTGACTGAAATATTATCATCAATTTATCATAGCACTAAAGTCCATTCCATCTCGTCTCCATGAATTCTGTGGCGCATGACCTTACGAAATCAGCTGGATTTATTCGATGTTGGTTTTACATTTGCATGGATTTTTTTATGCATATTAAATAATAAGTGCATCTCCCGTGTCTATTTTCAGTTAGTTTTTCAAGTTTTATAGTGAACATGCCATATTGTTGTTGCGTTCCTGGATGCAAGTCCAACTATATACAGGCTGGTCAAAGTATTTCTCTTTTAACTTTCGCAAAAACAAGTAAGGACATACAGTTGACGACAGACAGATAATTTCGTACACTAAACTGTGACACTGTAAATGCAACTTTTTTACCTTTATTACCTTTGTAACGTGTTAATTGTTATCATGATATCTGTCAAAGTATTGTCATTATCTTATTTGATTTAAAAATGCCTCATTTAAGTATTATTGAAAAAGCAAGAATAATATGTTTAGTAGAAATAGGGTGGTCTTATGGAAAAATAGCTGATCATTTTAGAGTACCTAGAAGTACTGTTCAAGGAATCGTAAAAAAATGGCGCTATCATCAAACACTTGAAAGGTCTGTTGGGTCTGGTTTAAATAATAGAAAATCATCACATAAAGAAGACCGAAATTTGATGGAGTATTTAAGGCAAAATCCATTTGAAACTGCAGTATCCGCTATGCACATAACAGGATTCCCTGCTTCATCTAGAACTGCGCAACGCCGAGTAAGACAATGTTCCGAATTAAGAAATCGAGCAGCTGCATCAAAGCCGTTTTTAAAAAATAGTGATAAGGAACAAAGAATTGGGTTTGCCATGCAATATTTACCAGAAAATGATTTTTTTTGGCAAAATGTTATCTTTTCCGATGAGAAAATTTTTCAGTCTACATATTAATGGAAGGATTCGAGTATATAGACCACCAAATTCCCGATATGATGAGAAGTATACTTAAAAAGCAAACCAGTGGACGTTTCCCAGTTAATGTGTGGGCATGGTTTACGGTGCAGGTGTATGCTGGAATATTGGTGGAACACTATATATTTTTTATCTTCAGATTTTGGAAAATGTTTTTCTTCCTTCTGTCGCGATAGTTTTTGAAGGAAATAACTTTATATTTCAGCAGGATAACTGCCCTGTGCATACTGCAAAAAATATAGGAAACTGGTTTAGACAAAACAACGAACATGTCTGCCTTGATGCTCAAGAAGTCCTGATTTAAATCCAATTGATAATGTTTGGAGGTTGATGGTAAAAAAAATGTACAAAATAAATTTTAAACCACAGAATGAAATAGAGTTATTTGATAAATTAGAAGAAATTTGGGATGGACTAACTCCGGATTACACCAGAAGTATTATTTTGTCAATGCCACGAAGATTACGATTAGTGTTAGAATTCAATGGCGCAGCAATTAAATATTAGTATTTTGTTTGTTGATAAATTTACCCTTTTTGGCTGTAATTTAAACACAAAAGTATTTAGAAATAACCATTATTACTTAATTATGGTGAAAAATTGTAGATACAATAATTTACAGCTATGTATATAGCTGATGTTCTATCCAGGTATAAGGAGCAAGGTGAGAAACCCGTTTTACCCAATTTTGTTGTAATTAAGTTATGTATGGGTGGAGTGTACGAATTTATATGTCGTCAACTGTACTTTGAAATAAAAAGATCGTAATTATTTATTATTTTTAAAAATTCATGACTTGGCAAAATGAACCCTTTTTTTTTTGGTTTGCTTCTCGACTATACAGGTTGGCTTATATCCTTGCTCCACGTGTTAAAAGTCAATATTTCATTTTTTTTATGAATAGGTCTGTATTCTGTGTCACTTACCTCTTCTTAAATCTCAGAAGGCCTTTGTCAGTTGTTATAGATTTCACCAAGTATCGGCCGATTTAATTAATATGATGCAATAGCGTTTTCTGTATTGCATGTTGCATAATTTAGAAATCAGGATGTGGTACGCGACCTATAGCTTAACAAGCGGTGCTGTCGCTTTCCCAAACAGCGATGAGAGAAATGCGGGAGCTAGGGGAGAACATAATATTGTTATTTTTATTTTAAAGATCAATTCCGGGAGAGTCCCGGAAAATCGGAAGAGGTGGCAACCCTATCATAGTCAGGCTGGGCCGCTGGGATATGACGTATCTCGTCACTCGAAACAACAACAGTACTAACCCAAAAAATCTCTGTCCCACATCCTTACGGTAATACTCAATCCGTCTCTGATATCTCCGCCCTCCCATAGAGTTTCATTTAATGCTATTCCAAGTAGGTAGACACCGTCGTAAAAGGCACCAATGACAAAATTTACCTAAAAAAAATGTACAATTGATGCAAAAAGTTTAAAAACCATTTTTCTCTATACTTATATTTAAAAGAAAAAGTAAATAACTGCGTTTATATTAATCCAAGTGTGAATCAATTATTATTTTCTTTGAAAATATTAGGCTAGAGGTCTTTATAGCATCATTGACATCAGCCTAGAAAGGTTAGTGAGGGTGATAATCAAACGGGCTTATATAAAGTTGTATCGTAAGTTCATATTGTTATGTTTGAAAAGCACATTTGTTTGAAGGTGGTAGACAATGAAGTAATATCAAAAAAATTACCTTGTCGGACTTTCATTGTCTTTATTTTGTTACTTAACATAGCGTTTCGATTAGTTAGTATCTCTAACCGTTTTCAAGTGTAAACTAAATTATAATTCTAAGGCTTAAGCTAAGGCTTAAATACTATCCATGTGCAATGAAGCTTGATGACTCCGCCTAAGTGCTTATTGGAGTGTGAAGTTTGAGCTGTTGGTTTTGGACAAGAAGAGGCTTCCAGATATTTGGGATATCTATACTTGGCTTACTAAATATATGGGTATTTCGATTCATAAAAGCTGCTTCTTTGAATTTTCGTTTTCTCCAGTGCTGTTTCGTGTCAAAAACCTTGGCTTCTGACCACTATTATGTCGGTTGGTCCATACATGTTCCGCTATGCCTGAGTTCGAAGTTTCACCTCTTTGAGTATGTTTCAGATGTTCTTTAACTCGTACGGAAAGAGATCTTTTTGTTTCTCCAATGTACGATTTGTCACACTCGCAAGGGATTTGATAGATGTTTTCATTACGGGGGGGGGGGGGGGGGGGGGGTTACCGTTGTAATAAAGCTTCTAAGTATTTTTTCAGATTTGAAGGCTGTTTTGATATTATAGTTTGTGGTTATCCTTCTAATCCTTTCAGAAATCCCCTCGACATAAAGTATTGTAAGAAATGCTTGCTTCTCTTTCGTTTCTGTATTAGTTTTTACTTCGCGATTTTTAAGTTTTGAGATGGTATTAGTTACAAAGTAGAGTAACCATTCCGTTTTAAATCTATTTTGATGTTTGAAATTTCAATATTAAGGTCTTCCGGATTGTTGCAAACGTTAGATGCTCTGTGATAAAGAGTTTGAATTATGCCCTGTTTTATGGAGTTTAAATGATTCGATCCGTGATTAAGGTATTGCCCCGTGTGAGTGGGTTTCCTGACTGAAATTTTTGTCTTCAGCACTTCAGTGGTTTTCTGTTTCCATGGTAAATTTAATGGATTGTCTTATACTATTATGTTCCAAAAACCGTATCAGCTCTTCGTTGCTGTTTGTACAGATAATAAAGGTATCATCAACATATCTAAGCCAAAATTTGGGTTTAATCTTGGCAGTGTTAATAGCGTGTGACTCAAACCATTCCATGTACAGGTTAGCCACCACCGATTAGAGATACTAACTAACCAAAGCGTTGTGTTAAGTAGCGAAACAAAGACAATGAAAGCCCGACAAGGTTATATTTTTAAAAGCACATTTGTTCCAGAATATTATTAAGTTGTTCGTGAGATAATTAAATGCTTCTTAAACTTATTTAATGGAATAATTTATATAACATATTATAATTAAAAAAAATATCCCAGCTGAATTATGCTCTCGGTTTGTATCCTAAAGATAAAACATATTCCAATTTTAATCGCGTGTGTAGAGCTCATTTTGATAAAAGGGACATAAATATCACGCCACGTGGTATAATGCTACTAGCTCATGGAGCTATTCCCAAATTGAACTTGGGGCCTAATGTTTAATATCCTAAATAAGTATTGTCCCAAAAAAAAGCCTTATCAGAATTATATAAATATTTGTTTTTATGATTTAACGTCTTCGCATTTATCAAAAAAAAAACCTTGGCGCCGGACTTTCATTGTCTTTATTTTGTTACTTAACACAACCGTTTTCAAGTATAAACAATTTACACTTGAAAACGGTTAGAGATACTAACTAACCGAAACGTTGTGTTAAGTAACAAAAAAAAAAGACAATAGAAGCCCGACAAGGTAATTTTTTTTGGTTATACACTCCATGTATATTTTTCCTATATAGAAGGAAGTGATAAACTTTTAAGTGATTATCGCTTTGTGGCCATATTGTAATGTAATTTTTTGACAAATTATATCAGAAGTCATTTCTGTCAGTTCTTGTTACAAAATGGCAAAAGAAAGATTTGGTAATATTTTGTTGCCTCAAGTCGACGATGCTATTAAAAATGTGAAGCCAAAAAATACCGAGCGTTCAGACAAATATGTATGAAAGCAGTTTACTGAGTTTTGCCTTGCACGAAGTTTCAAAATTGAGAAAACGACAACAGACGAGGATTTGTGCAACATATTTTAAATATATTATAATATACGAAAATCCGATGCAAGCGATTATAAAGAAGGTGTGGTCAAGCTTTTATGGAACAAAACGGCCAAAATGCTCCAGGAACTATTTATTTTGAAAAATATAATCGCCGCATAGATCCATTCAATGACATGGTTTTTCAAAGCGCCCGTTTTGCCCGAAATGCAAAACGAAAAGAGTTGCAGGCGGTACCTCGTGCACGAAAGGAGAGTTTCACATCAGCTTTGACGAGACAGGAAATTGAAAAAAATGGCCTTTAGTTTGGATGAAAATACCTACCCCAGATGGGCTTCAACGGAAATTTTTCCACATAGCAGTATCTGAACTAGCATGGAGGGGAAATGAAGTGGTTTTTTTGCTATTGGAATATTTTATGGAGGAAAAATATAATAACGGGTCTAGTACCGGTCGTTTGGAATATTTGCTAAAACGGCGCAAGGAGGAGCAAGTCGAACATGCGAAAGTAAGTGGCTTGTAAAAATCGTGTGAATCCGGATTTATGTCCAATACGATTATATTTTAAGCTAATGTCCAAATGAGGCGAAAACTACGGAAGCGTAGATTGGGGTTTGTTAGTAGCCTTCCTGCATTTTCCAGTGTTAAATCTTTGCTATATACTGCAAGAAATAAGGCAATGGGTGCTATAACATTCAAAAGACGGGAGGATGTTTCTATTCCTGAACAGCTATCGAAAGCATTTTTGCTTATAGACGACGGCCGCATGGACAAAATTTTGGTATTCGCCTCCCCCACTGCCCAACAAACTATGATGGCCTATTCAGATTTCTTTGAAGATGGTACTTTTAAAATCTGCAGCCCACAATTCCACCAATTTTACATTCATGCAGATATATAAAATATAATTTCGACTTGTAACTCGATAAAACCGACTTAGAAGTCGATAAAACCGACTTCTAAGTCAGAAAAATATAATTTCGACTTGTAACTCGATAAAACCGACTTAGAAGTCGATAAAACCGACTTCTAAGTCAGAAAAATATAATTTCAACTTGTAACTCGATAAAATGGACTTAGAAGTCGATAAAACCGACTTGTAAGTCAGAAAAATATAATTCCGACTTGTAACTCGATAAAATCGACTTAGAAGTCGGAAAAATCAAAAAAATAGTTAGTGGCCCTTCTACGCTTCCGTAGAAAACATTAAAACTAATCGATTATTTTTGACGGTCAATCAGAAATGGAAACAGAATGATAATTTCCCATGGTTTAAGAATTGTCCAGCAGGTATTAACATTATAAGAAACTGGACAAAAATGGGAGCAATCAACATCGGCCTAGATACTAAAAATAAGAAATTCACGAACCACTCTAATAGAGCTTCAACAGTAAGAAGTAGGTACTCTTAGCAGTTCAGGCGCTAATCTCCAGGAAGTCCTTAAAATAACGGGCTATAGTTCTATAAATTCTGTTATTCCCTATCTCTAGCTCAGCGAGCAGCATCGTATGAAGATTTTGTCGCAAATGAGAGCCGAAAATACACCGTCATCTACTTCTAAAGCTGAAGCTCAAATTCAAACACCTCCAACCTATGATAATAATTCATCCAATGGTTCAAGTTTTCACTATAATATTGTAATTTTGTTATTAACAATAATTTTTATAATAAAAATGTTTATGATAAGAAGGATATATATTATATTTATGTACTTTATTTCGTTGTATAATATTTTGAATACAACGCGATGTTTCGGGATTACTTATAATCTGACACACAACGCGATACCGACAACACTACTCTCCCTTCGGAGTCGTAGTTTTGCCGGGTGACGTGTTTCGTGTCAGGTAAAAGTATTATTCGGTAATCTCGAAACATCTTGTGGTATAGTCAGGTGTGGTCTTAACGTGCGGGTCCAAAGGTCACTGATCATATGCGTCAAATCAGACAACACAGAGGCTATCAAAATGTTGTGAGATTATTTACAAATATACCGAAGGAAGGAAAAATAGTTTCATTATTTTAGCTATCGCGAAGATAGCCACATATACCTAATATTATTAGTTTTGTAAAAATTATGTACAGGGGAGTTGAAAAAGTTACAACAAAATTATATAATCGTTAATTATATACCTACTGTACCCTTTAATTAAAAACGACAATAATAAACAGTGCAATTTATTTTAACAATTTTACTACTAAAACCTAAAATTACTATGGCATTTAGTCTGATAAACTATTTCGATAATGAAAGAAAAAGTGGAAATTCGCAAACCAATATGCAGGAAACCGTAATGAAAACACTGGAAATTAGTTTAAGGACTATGCAGAATAATGTGCATGAAAAAAAGCATAATATAATACCCAAGAATACTATAAAATGTAAACGAAAAACACCATTTATAATTATAGCCTAAAAACTCTCATCGTCACTTATAAAATCTGAAAAGTCCTCGTCGTCTGAGTCGTCTTCGAATGGAGCAATTATCATTGGCGCTACTTCGACATTTAGTACTTGTTCTCGATCCCACCAATCCCTTATTAATATTTCTGTATGTTCCACCGATTTCTTCCAGTACTCTTGTGTAATATGATCTAACGAATCTTGCCAAACTATTTGTACTTGGTCGGATTTAAGACCATCACCTACATGTTTTTCATAATAAGACTTTGCACCAGCCCATATTAATTCTATTGCGTTAAACTGGCAATGATATGGCGGCAGTCGTAGAACCTCATGACCATATTCACGCAGTATTTCATCTACCGCGTATATTTTAGGTTTTTTTTAAGAGACTTTGCTATTGATAGGAGTTCCGATTTAAGCATATTTGGTAAAGATTTTGGTTGTGTTTTTCCAGCCACTCATAAATATCACTTTTCCTCCAAGATGAAGTAGGCTGTTTATTTAAAATTCTTGAATGATATGATGCATTATCTAATACAATTAAAGACGGAGCATCCAAATTTGGTATCAATTGAACTTTTAACCATTTTTCAAACATTTCGCAATTCATCATGATTGTCAGCACTTTTTGATGTTGAAGAAAAAATTAAACTCGCACCTGCAACCTATTCTGTTGCAGAACCGGCATGCAAAATAATAAAACGCTTTCCCGTACCGCACCCCTTTTTCCTTTTAACACTTTTTACAGACTCATCTGGCCAAGATTTTGAACCACTTCCATTCGAAAATATCCACGTTTCGTCTAAAAATACCACTTTTCTAAATTTCGATTTGTAATTGTCCGTATATTTTTTTAAAAACTGAACACGCTGACTCACTATCTGTGGCTGCTCACATAAAAATCTTCGGTTACAGTCTTTTTTATAGCGAAAACCTTAATTTTTTATTAATTTTGATAACGCTTCAAGTCCAATTTCCAAAACACCCCGAATTTTTAATGTTTTTTGTAAAACTGGAAGAGTTAAATTGGTTTTTGATTTGTATAAATCGTAAATCACATTTCGAGTTCCCATTTTAATATTTTCGCTTAAATCATCAGTCTTTGGCTTTCTTCGTTTACACTTTTTAGTATTCTTGGGTATTATGTTATGTTTTGTTTCATGTACAATTTTCTGCACAGTCCTTAAACTAATTCCCAGTGCTTTGGCTACTGTTTCCTGAATATTGGTTGGCAAATTTCCACTTTTTCTTTCATTTTCGAAATAGTTTATCAGATTAAGTACCATTTTTTTTTGATTGGGGATGCAAAAACCCAGAAAATTGTTTCATTTTGTCACAAACTGTCAAAGTCACAAAACTGGCATATTTAAAATAAAACGTAGCTGGTGCTATTATAAGCTTTTTTAGAATTGCTGGAAAGTAAATACATATCCTTTTTTTTCATGTCAAAATGGAATAAGTCTGTCTCATTTATCTTACGTATTTTATTTAGAGGGTAAAATTAAACGCAAGTAAAGAAAACAAAAACTGAGAGTATGTCTTTCTTGAATCGTATGACCCGCACGATAAGACCAGATCCGACTACATTACATTCAATAATACTACTAGCCCGGGAGGTAGCGTTGCATTTTTGATAGTGTCAGGTCAGTTAATTTTGTGTGTATTCGATAGTCTAGATATAGCTAGCAATCAAAACAAGCGTCAGCTGTCAGAGTCGTGGTGGACCTAGTCGTAAGAGAATGTCAATTATGTCAAAAAAATAATAGGTATCTAAAAGTGATTTCAGGTAGTTTGAAAATTTGGACAGCAAATGTTTATATGATGACAATTAATTAAAAAAAAAGTCAGCTGCAAAGATAATGGGGGATTATGCGTCAGCTGCTTATACAGGGTCCTGCACCTCTTCTATAGCTCACTTATTAATTAAGTTAAAATGTTGATATTTTGCAGACCTTACCTGTATCTTGGAGTGCATTTTAGGAAAATATTTTTTTTATACAGGGTGTTCCAAAAAAGTGTGACGTCATAAGGATGTATTTTTTTAAATTACATGCCATATATTTTCTTACTTATTTGGGTGCCTCATATAGTTACCTACATACCCCTAAAATTTTATTAAAGTCGATTCAGTATTATAGGCGAAAAAAAATAAAAACTAAAAAATATCAGTTCTGCACCACTGGTTTTAAAAATTAATAAAAAATAAATAAAATGCCTCCTTAATAAAATTATACCAACTATAGGAGGCACCCAAATAAGTAAGAAAATATATGGCATGTGATCTAAAAAAATACATCCTTATGACGTCACACTTTTTTGGAACACCCTGTATAAAAAAAATATTTTCCTAAAATGCACTCCAAGATACAGGTAAGGTCTGCAAAATATCAACATTTTAACTTAATTAATAAGTGAGCTATAGAAGAGGTGCAGGACCCTGTTGAAGCAGCTGACGCATAATCCCCCATTATCTTTGCAGCTGACTTTTTTTAAATTTATTGTCATCATATAAACATTTGCTGTACAAATTTTCAAACGACCTGAAATCACTTTTAGATATTTTTTTTTTGACATAATTGACATTCTCTTACGACTAGGTCTACCACGACTCTGACAGCTGACGCTTGTTTTGATTGCTAGCTATATCTAGACCAGTGATTCCCAAAGTGGTCCAGGTGGACCCCCAGAGGTCCACGGATGACTCGGCAGGGGTCTACGTTGGCGTGACAAAAAAATGGGGTTCACAATTCGTAAGCGGTGGTCCACGAAAATTTATATGGTTTCGATAGTGAAGAACTAAATTTTTTTGTTTTTATAGAAGTTACGTTACGTTATACATGTTTATTTTTAATTATATTTTAATGTAATGTAAACCTTACAATGTAATATGATAACAATAATAATTAATAGTATAATAATTACATATTTGAATAAATACAACACAAGAAAATATACTATTGTTCTTTTTATTTTTACCACTTTGGGAGTTTTCTAAATAAAATAAGTGAGAATTGATTGGTTTCTTGTGCTGTGAGTAGATGCCAAAAAAGTAAAGTTGGATGTAATTACTTTTTTGATTGGCCAACTTTACTTTTTTGACATCCACAATCAATTAATTAATTAACCATGCAATTCTCACTTTTTTTTTCGAAAACTGTTAATTCGTGGTTGGAATTCAACAACGCCAGTTTCTATAGTTAGATCTAATCTTCATATTTTTTGTCGAGTTTTGGGAATACGGTAAAATTGTAGGTGCAGGGGTCCACCGGAACCAGCAAAATTTTTAAAGTGGTCTACGAGAAAAATAAGTTTCGGAACCTCTGATCTAGACTATCGAATACACACAAAATTAAGCGACCTGAAATCACTATCAAAAATGCAACGCTACCTTCCGGGCTATGCCCTCAAACAAGTCTTGGCATTTGCTGGAGGCTATTTTTCTAGTTCCCTTTTGCCTAAACATTACTATCGTATTTCCCATTGTCTGCTTTATTAAAGAGTTAAGTTGGTACATCCCTATTATAAATTATTGATATACAGCGTACAGCGTGTCTGCTTAAGTTCGCACTCGCAGCATATCGAAATCTTTTTTATTATTAATTTTACGAAAAAAAGTTATTTTTTATAAAAAGTTCTGCATGGTCTAAAACCTAAAATGCAACTATCAGATATCGAAATTTTCCAGTCATATACGAGGTTTGTCAAAAAATGTGAATTTTTCCCAAGAGTAAAGTACCTTTATTTTTGACACTATCAAAAATTGTTATTAAAAAAAGTTGATCAGAACTAAAAACCACGTTTAAATATGCAATTATACGCATTTATGTTGAAAAATTATTTTATTAATTTATTAATAATTACCTATTTAATTTTTTAATTATTTAATGAATTTAATGCGTGTTATTGCATATTTAGACGTGGTTTTTAGTTCTGATCAACTTTTTTTAATAACAATATTTGATAATGTCAAAAATAAAGGTACTTTACTCTTGGGAAAAAGTCACATTTTTGGGAAAAATTCATATTTTTTTACTTACCTTGTATACGCCTGGAAAAATTTGATATCTGATAGTTGCATTTTAGGTTTTAGACCATGCGGAACTTTTCATAAAGAATAACTTTTTTTCGTAAAATTAATAATAAAAAAGTTTTCCATATGCTGCGAACTTAAGCAGATATGTAAGTATGTGAACAAAAAATGAGAGAAGTATGCTCAACTCTTAGTAACACATTTTAAATTTTAACAATATTTATAAAAAGCTGCTTTATGTTACACTTTCTTATGTGAGAGATTCGTAGTATTGATATCGGTTTTAGACTCACTAGAGCAGGCAACAAACAAAATGGGAAACTTTACCTCTTCGCCTTCGCTAATGGTATAATTATAATCCCTAATAGATCTTTCTTTAACTTTGTCTGCGAAATCTTGGAATTTGTCGCTGGTTGGCTGTAAAAGAGATACCCTCAAAAGTGCCTCGTACGCTTTTCTGGCTAAGGAATCTTCATAATCACCCGCTTTCCAATCGTGATCACCCCAATAAGATCCCTAAAAATAAGAAATTCCTTTTTCTTGCATACTTTTTTCTTATTCCTGATTTAATTATCTTTACTAGGGGCAATGACACACACGGTGATTTTATAACGGTTCATATTTTTGAATGATGTAAAACACACACAGCAGTGGATTGCGCCGCGTGGGTTTGAAACCGCCTCGACGTAAAATACATCCGCCGCTAGCTGTTTTCTAAATATCTACCATGCGAGCAAAAATTATTTGCATCAAAAAGGGTTCGATCTAAGAACGTAATGCTTAGCCGTAGAGCTTAATACCTGTTGGGTGTCAGTAACTACATGAATTAACAATCAATCAGTTATTCCGTCATCTTTGACAGTCGTTACAAGTAATTTGATTCATCGCTAATTTTTCCAATTTGCACAAAATATTCATGGTTGAAGCGTATTTTCAAAACGGGGTTAGAGTAAATGGTGAGTGGCAATACAATCCGGGTTTGTGCATGGACGATTTTCACGAACATTTTCCTAACGTTGCTTTTATTGCTGGGGATTTTTATCATTGCCTGAAAAGAACCGTGGCTGTGTTTCGGGGAAACAGGTTCTATACAATACAAAAAAGGAGCCGGAAGACCATCTGTAAGAACAGAAGAACTTGTTGCAAACGTTCGTGAAATAATGCAAAATACGCCAACAAATTGTATAAGACGCCTGTCCCAAGAAGTGGGAAGATCTTATGGAAAAAAAAGAAATACAAGCCGCAGATTTTGAAAGGCGCAGGAATTACTCTCAATGGTTTACCCAAAATTTATTGGAAAGAAATGATTTGTTAGACCTGAAATTTTTTTCGGATGAAGCCTGGTTCCACCTGGTTAATTTTGTAAACAACAAAAATAAATTTGTATTTGTCTACTTATATCATGTCATAATATGAATTTGACAAAATTTTAACCTAGATATGGTTAGATAATATATCGTCCCCATATTTATCATTGTGATCTAAACCAAGCCCTACGTTTTTTAATCCAAGCCCTCTTTGATGCAAATAATTTTTGCTTGCACGGTAGTACTTAAGTACATATTATACTAAGTGACATAGATACCCGAACACCCATAAAAATTATTTAACTTCAATAATATTTTACATAAACATTCGGAGGGTAATAGTAAGGAAATGATTAAAATTTCAATCCATCTTTAAAGACAGACTAAGTTTATTTGGTTTGTTCGGGTTTGTTTGGGGGTTGTGGAATGTGAAACTGATAAGGCTAAAAATTTAATCATTTGTGATGATAAACTTGTATACAAAATATTATTAAAATTAAATCATTTTTACTGGGTGTTCGTGTTTCTATGTCACTTAGTATATTTATACACATCGGTACAAATAAAACGTACTGGTTTTCTTACATGAAATATTTCGACGTCCAAAAAGGTCCAGTCACCTTTGGTCATTCCAAGAGCATGGGCAGCCAGCATAAATTTTCTGACCAAAGTTCCTCTCACACTTAAAATAACCACTGAAAATAGCATTTTTAGTCCTACAGAAATTTTAAATTTATTTTTATTTTATATCGATTGTTCGGCTGTAAATAACAAAGTTACTTACCTCGTGCGTACATACTGGCATCTCTTAAATAATTATCTATGGAGTCATTTTCATTTCCATCCAGTTCTCGAACGAACGAAAGTAGTCCTTCCTTTTTTAGGCCATGTTCTAAATTTTTGCCTGGAAATAATAATTTAAACAACTTAAAACGTTTGATATTGCTAGTGCGACGTTGGATAATTTTGTCGAGCAGTGTAGTATACATACAGTCTACCCAGAAATCGGCATAAAAGCTTGATTAACAACTTTAAACTCTCGGGCCTCGGTAGCGCAGTAGGCAGCGCGTAAGTCTCATAATCTTAAGGTCGTGAGTTCGATCCTCACCCGGGGCATTACTTTTTTTCATGTTTATTAAAATTTAAATTTGGTCTAAAAAATTGCGTATCTAATAATAAAATATTTTTTTTCTACGATCGTGCAAAAGTTACTATTTTTTACACTATCTACTTTGCCAAAAGTCAGGCGCGTAACTACAGGGGGGCCTAGGGGGCCGGGCCCCCCCCAGACGTCGCTAGGCCCCCCCCAGAAAAAAAAACTACTCGTTGAACTTTGGGCATATTTATTCAACGATGTACGAAATAATCTTGCCAAATATCACTCGACCATCATTTTTTTATTGGTTAAATTTTCCATTTTTCACTCAAACTTTTTTGGCAATACTCGTTGAACTTTGGGCTTGTTTATTCAAAAATTAAATCCCTTGAGCTTCGCTCTCCGGATCTAATCAGAATAAACATATCCAAATTCAACTCGAAAAATTTCCAAAAAAAGTTTTCGTGACAGCTGAAAATTCTAACCGATAAAAAAACGAGGTCTTGTGATATTACTGTTGATTATTGACCAAATTTGTTAAAATTTGGGCGTGGTCCAAAGAAAATTTCGCCTGCGGCGCATTTTGCCTGCGGCGGGCTCTTCGCCAGCCCGCACCTACACAAGCCGCCACTGCAAGTCATAATAACAGGCCCACCCTAGGCCACCCCCAGGTCAGAGGGCTAGTTACGCCACTGCCAAAAGTTTCACTTTTTTGCACTAAGTGAAGAACCTGCGAGCAAAAACGAGAACAAAATTTTAAAAATTACTGGACAAGAACTTTGTCCATCAGTTATTATTACCATAGTAAATTGCTCTATCTGCGATATTAAAATTGAAATTAACTCAAAAAAAGGAAATACCTATCTAACTAGTTTTATAAAAATAACGTTATTTTAAACTGTTCATATTATTGAAAAGAATTAATAAGTAATATTTCTTGTATTGTAAAATATTCTTCAATAAAATTTCAACAAAAAAACTTAAATTTGATCGTAGAAAAAATGTTGTGTGCACGTGCAAAAAGCATATTTGTTGCACTCAGTTTATTGATTATACAGCTCTCGACTTCGTCTCGAGCTGCAAACTTATTCATGCATATATACCTACCTATATCATGCATTATAGGTATGCAACAAAGATATAAGTGCTTTTTGCACTAGTTACGTAAATAACTATTTATTGGCAAAATAATGATACCTATAATAAAGAAACGTGGAGTAGGTACCTCTACCTACCTACCTACCTAAGTAGGTTTATATTATTTTATAATTTTATTGTTGGCTAGCTCTTATATTATATACCTAATAGGTATAATATTATGGTTCCTATATAATATTCTATTATATCATAATATCAGGTCCTGGTCCTATCTATATAACAGGTGGTCGTAGGATAAAATACCTAATTATTTTAAAAAATATTTCTTAAAATAGCACTAAAGCCATAAATCAGATCATCATTCCTATTATAAAAAAAAAGGTAAGAGACGTGCTAAAATATAAGTACATATACATTTATGGGTAATTACCATATCTAATCTACTGTAAAAAGGTAGAAATAAACTATTATTCTCTCGTAAAACATTTCTTAATGTATCTGGTTTGGCATTTAAAGCGTTTACAACAAAATTGTGCATGTCAGGATGGCCGAGCGGTCTAAGGCGCCAGACTCAAGGTTTCCTTGCCTACTTCGTAGGTTCGAGCATTCTGGTCCTCTTTGAGGGCGTGGGTTCGAATCCCACTTCTGACAGAACTTTTTTTCCTATTTAAATATTTTTTTTGTCCTTTCATTAATATTTAATTTTTATTGAAATTAAAAAAAAATTAATTATTCTTTTATTTCTACCAGTTTTAATTTTTAGTGTCCATTTCTTCTTTAAATGTCAACAAAAATATTATTAATAATTACCTGTCTTTCCACATTTTGTTCTAAAATTTTATTTATTATCTATAAAAAATTTTACTTACTATTGAAAAAAACATTGTTACAATAATAACTGTTTTAAAAAAAGTTAAGTTCGACGAGGATGGGATTCGAACCCACGCGGGCAGAGCCCATTGGATTAGCAGTCCAACGCCTTAACCACTCGGCCACCTCGTCATATAGAAAGGAATGTCATAGACGATACCAGAGAAGACAGTAAAAAAGATCGTTTTTACGAGGGAAGTTTTAGTAATAGTTTTTAAATGTACATTATTATATAAGTAGTATACAGTGTCACCAATAAAGTCCGCATCATATGGGATTTGTTGTTATTAATAGCTTTATTTAAAATTTGACTTTGGCATCAAGTTCTGCTTCGATCGAGATGAAAATTAAGCAAAAAATAGTAGTCACGTGATTCGCATTATCTGTCAAATATTAATTTTTTCCAAAAAATTATTCAAAAGTGGGGTTATTTCTGAAAATATCGACAAAAGTTATTAGAAAAAGTTTTTTTAAATGCAGTTTCTAGCCAACGTGCAAAATTTCAGCTGCATAAGATAATTTTGATTTTTTACTTATATTTTGTAAATTGCACCACATTTGCAAAATAATACTCAACCCAACCTACATAAAACTTCTTAGTTTTGACAATGCTTTATTTCAGATACATTTTCATTAGCGCCATAATAAATGTGTGTTTTTCTACAAAATCAAAATTGGGCTATTAAAAATTGGTCGCATGTGATGCAAAGTTTATTTGTTTTTGACTCTGTATAAGGTAACTTCATAAAATAAGTATTTTTGAAAACGTAGTTTGTGTCTGAAAGTAATACACCTTAATATTAAGACAAAAATAACACAGTGTCTTCAGTAAAGTGTTTTTTAAATGGAAAATAAATTTTAATTTAAGAACGTAAAGTTTATATGGGTATTTCTATTATAACTTTAAAAAATCATGTCCCGTGAACATTTTTTACCCTAAAATTTATTATTTGATTTATGTTTAATTTTTTACATAAAATACACACTGGTTGGTAATTAGAACCATATTAAAATCATAGTTTTTTACAAAGGTTACAGTTTAAATTAAATAGCAAAAGTCAAATTGTTACTTCTGTCCCTTGTCCCCACTGATAAAACTTGTCATACTAACGTATTTTGCCAGCTAAAAATGTATGTGTATTAACGTTCACATATAAAAAAAATAATTTTAGGAGTGTTTACTTCGCAAAATTGCCCTATAATTTATAAATATATATATTATAGGTTCATATTTCTTAAACAACAAGTTGTGCCCAGCGTTTTCCGTCCCCTCTGTCTCTTGGCATTTGTCAAGTTGTAGCTCATCCGTAGATGACGCTTCTTTCAGGAAGGTAGATTAAAACCACTCAGTAAACCGTCATTGCTTAGTGTGATATGTTATTGTTGAGCAATAGTTTTTGTTTTTCCTTAAATGAAAGTGCAAAGTGTTAAAAAGGTAAGTAAATCTATTATTTAGTCTTCACTGTCCCTTGGCAAAAATGTATTTACTTCATTAATTTGTTGCTTTTTATTGTTTTTACGATGCATGTATGCAAAAGCAAGAAACCTAAAATGTAAGCAACTCTAAAACATGACCAAACTTTTTTTATTAAAGAGAAAAATGAAAAAAATGTCTATTCTGTCCCCGTCCCTTTTGTCCCCTTTTGCCTCAATTGTGTAAAGGGGACAGGGGACAGAAGTGACTTGGAGGGACAGAGGTGACAAAAAAATGTATCACATTTGCATCACCAAATTTAAACTGAGCTATAGGTAAACTGATTATTTTATATAATGTATGTATTGAGATGGTCAACAAACAAAATTATAACATGTCAGCTTAGTATTGAAATGAGTTAACAGGATCAACAATAAAATCGTATTTCAAGTTAGTATTAAAATATGTTTCAACTGCATTTTTTTGTTTTAGAATATGGACTCTACGGGGAAAAGAAAAACTATCATTGATGTTAATGGTTTAATTGGCAAACTACAAATGATGAAAGAAAAAGCGTATAATGAAAGAAAACAAAGAAAAAAAGCGAAGTATGTAGAAAAGAAGCAGAGAGAAAGACAAAGATACTACGAGAAGAAGAAGCAAAGACAGCAAAAGGAAGAGAATTGTCCATCTTATGTGCCTAGAGAATTGCATAGCTAAATCATTAAAAAAGGAATTACCAGTAGAGGCAGCGGGATCAAAAAGATTTGGTAAAAGGGAAAGCCAGATTGCAGATCCAAAAAATATAACAACAATTGATTCTACCGATAATGCGAAGCGAAGAAATCTAAATATCAAGCTATAAAAGAGAGGACTAAAATTTAAAAAACTCACTATTTCTACTGAAGAAAATCGTCGAAAAGAACGCAAGAAAAAAAGAAAACAAGGAAAGACTGAAAAAAATTTAAGTTATAACAGAAATGTCTTCTCGTGAGCAAAAAGAACAAAGAAAAAAATGGTTCAAAAGTTCAAAACAATTAAGGTTCCAAACCTCTGTTTTACCTACATATGTCAAGTATTAACAACAGGACAAAAATTTGAACGGACATTCTTACGAAAGAACGCAACAAGAGATTATCAAGGATACATTTATGGTTTTCCAGATGTTGCTGATATTTTTGAATTTAATTACGAGAACATCCTAGGAAAACTCACAGAGCCGGAGAAATATGGACGTGGATTACTTAAGTTTAACATAAATGCTGATTTGCTCTAATGTTTTGTTATCTTTTAGTTCTTTTATTTTTAATTGTTAAATTACTATGTTTCTTTCATTATTGTGTTCACGTTTAATAAAATAATGAATAAATATTTTATAGATTATTTTTGTCTCTTCTGTCCCTTTGTTGGTCACTTCTGTCCCCATTGTTTATTTGCTTCAAAACAATTTTATCTTTACTTTTTGGATGTAGAATTAAATTCGCCACCATTTACTGATAAAATTGTATCCATAATATTAACTGTCATAAGATTGTACTTATATTGTTTGAATGAAAACAAAAAATCTCTCCCAAAATTAAAAATATTTATAAAACTGAGCAATTTCTACGATTATTTTTACTATTTTAATAAAATTTACTAAAATTATAATAAAATTTCTATATGATAATAATTTTTAACAAAAAAAATATATAGATGTATGTGTTCCAGTAGATTGATATTCAAGAAATCTAAACATTGTGTAAGGGGACAGAGGTGACATTTTTAGCGACTTTAAGAATTTTGTCCTTGCCTTGCCTATAAAAATGCTTAAGAAACCCAACTTCCATCATTGTTTTCAATAATTGGAAGGTAAAATTAAATGTTTAACGACGTAACCAAGTGATTATTTGAAAAAAAAATATTTTCTTGTTTTTTTGGTGTAATTTAAAGTTAAAATAGAAATACCCATATCTATTTTCAACGATTTAATTTAAAACCCCGGATTATAATTATTTATTATTAAGCTATGTCATAATAACGTTAATGTGTAGGTATTACTTTTAGACGCAAACTACGTTTTCAAAAATACTTATTTTATTATAAACTTTGCATCACATGCGACCAAATTTTAACAGCCCAATTTTGATTTTGTAGAAAAACACATATTTAATATTATGGCGCTACTTTAAAGAAAATGTATCTAAAATAAAGCATTGTCAAAACTGAGAAGTTTTATGTAGGTTGCGTTGATTCTTATTTGGCAAAAGTGGTACAATTTACAAAATATAGGTAAAAAATCAAAATTATGTTATGCAGCTGAAATTTTGCATGTGGGCTAGAAACTGCATTTAGAAAAACGTTTTCTAATAACTTTTTTCGATATTTTCAGAAGTAACCCCACTTTATTTGACAGATAATGCGAATCACGTGACTACTATTTTTTTGCTTAATTTTCATCTCAATCGAAGCAGAACTTGATGCCAAAGTCAAATTTTGAATAAAGCTATTAATAAAAAAAAAATCCCATATGATGCGGACTTTACTGGTGACACTGTATATTGATAAATTAATAATAGGTCAACATCAATTGTGTTACTAATTAAAGTACTATTAGCTATAACACATACTTAATTATCTTATAATAATTATTTCCATTCTATACTTACCCACTGTTAATGAAAATAAATCTGATCGGTCTAATATAAGGGCAATGTGTTTCCATCTAAACTGTTTGATAATGCTTGAAAAAACCTTCTTTAATCGGCATTGACAATAAGACATTCTTGTAAGTGTCGGATATTTGCTTTTATCTTTTAAAATTCCCTAAAAAAATACCCAGTTCAAAAGTTCTACTATACCAACCGACAGGGGCGGCTTAAGAAAATTCTTAGGGAGCGGAGGAGCATATTTAATCAAAAAAATGTGTTCGTTAGCTGTATCTAATAGGTACCTAAATATGTAATCGAATCAATGCACCGATGCGCGATGTCGCGATTAGACATGAGGATGAGGGTATGTAACTTCTAGAGGCTTGATGCATTCCCGAAATCCCGTTCAAACTCCAATCCCGAAAAATTCCGGGATATGGGCACTTAAATACGATACGAATAAATCAGAAATTATGTTTAAAAAACACTTTAACGCTTTAAACATCATCGCAGTATTTCCCCTTAAAGTAATTTAACGCTTGCTATGGTACCCTGGAAGATTTACCAACCGCGTATTGCGGCATCGCGATCGATCACGCCATCGTGCATTCATCGTATTTTGTTTTTGTTGTGACTTTATGAAGAATATAAATAAATAATAATTTATCTTTATTAGTGTTACCATTTTTTTAGGATCAGTCCCGGGAGCTGCCCGTAGTTTTTTGATTAGTTCTTGTTTTATAATTATGATGGTCATAAAAGAAAAAATAATTATTTTTAATTTTATGTATAAGATACATACTAAATAAAAAATTTAATTTCTGACATTCAACCAATTTGTCACCATTTAAAATATTCCGCATTGCCTTATTTTGTAAAATTTGTAATTTATCAAATATTTCCTCACTATAGCACAATACAGAAAATGTGGTAATATAATAGTATTAAATACAGTTTTTTTAGAAAACAAACTTAAGTTAGAACGATTCTTTTAAAATAACCTACTTTTTCGGCAATCTTCGATATGATACTTTTGAAATAATTAAAATTTTTTTATTTTGAATCAATGATTATCCCTAAATAGTTAAAACTGTTTCCTACTAATTCCAATTTTTCACCATCAATTACAACATTTATATTTGGACAATTTAAATTATTACCCATAACCATACATTTTTTAGTTTTTGAAATATTTAATTTTAATTTATTTACTTTTAGCCAATTAAATAATATATTTATCTCAGAATTAAGAGTATTTAAACCATCAAAAATATTTAAAACATTAATTTAAATTAAGGTGTCATCAGCAAACATTTGTAACTTACACATTTTTAAAACTAAAGGCATATCGTTAATGTATAAAATAAATAATACTGGACCTAGTATACTTCTTTGAGGAACTCCTATATTATTTATTTTTTTATTTGAATATGTTTTTGATATATATAGAGTTTTGTTTTTTGTGACCTGTTCCTTAAATAATTTTTAAACCATTTATAAACGTTTCCGCAAATACCATACTGATACAATTTACTTAATAATCTAGCCCTGTCAATTGTTTCGAATGCCCGCTTAAAATCCAAAAATACAGCTATAACATTTTCCCCTTGATCAATGGTTCTCTTCCACGTCTCAATCACACATTGAATTGCTATCTATGTCGAGTACCCTTTTCGAAAACCAGCTTGAACGGTATTCCATATGAAATAAATTTGTATTTAGGTATGTAAAATCCGGGTTCCTAACTTGAGAAAAATAAAATTTTATATTTTAGTAAATAACTTTATTCTCGATCGAATACCAGAATCAGAATGTCCGTTTGTCCGTGAACCGTGCTATACAGGGTGTTTGAAAAATAGACGGAGATATTTTAGAGGGTGATTCCTTGTTAAAAAATATGAAAAAAAGTTTCTATAAACATGGGTCCGGAAATGCAGGGTTTTCAAGATACAGGATGTTAAAAAAATAGAAATAAAAAATTAAATTATTAATTAAATTAAAAATACTTACTCGATGCTGTTGAAATTTGGCAATGATATTTGTTGTATTAAGAGGCTAATTTAGCCCTAAATAGATTAAAATTATTGAGTCCAGTGGCGTCCCGGGGGGCACCTTAGCGAATATTATTATCAAAAAAATGTACGCCACTGTCTTTTTTGTAGCTTTAATATTTTTTTGTTTAATTAAGCATCTAAAGATACAACTTCTTTGCCTCTTGTATTTTTTCCTATCTCACTTCATTTTCGAGAAAAAAAATAAAAACCGTTTTATTGTATGTCATTGGACAAAATTGGTTTATTAATTTCTACTAAAATAAATCACAAGTGCATTGGACCACAAATAATAAAAAACATTTCTAGGAAAGAATGTTATTGCAACTTTTCCAATACCATAACATAAACTACAACAAATGTTGGAAATGTCCACCATCCATTTTTGTACATCTTCTCACTCGACGCATCATTGAACGACGAACTCGAGCTAAAATTCGAGGTCTATTTTTTATTTCTTCGCAAGCATTTACGATTTTATTTCTTAGTTCTTCTATTGTTTCTATGGGAGTAGTGTAAACCATCGTCTTAAGGTGTCCCCATAAATAAAAATCTAATGGATTTAAGTCAGGGGAGCAAGGTGGCCAGTTAATTGGTCCACCTCTTCCAATCCAATTTTCACCAAAGGTGTTACTCAGATGAGTTCTGACAGGTCTACTAAAATGAGGAGGAGCTCCATCGTGCATAAAAGTTATTTGGTTACGTATATTTAGAGGAACTTCTTCTAGCAGTACGGGCAATTCTTGTAGAAGAAACTCTAAGTAAGATTCGCCGTTTAATCTTAAGGGTAAAAAGTAAGGACCAATTAAATTGTTACCAACAATACCCATCCACACATTTAAAGAAAATTGTTCTTGGTGGCGACACTGCACGAAAGCATGGGGATTTTCGTCACTCCATACGTGAGTGTTATGGTAATTAACAATACCATCCCGCCGAAATCCTGCTTCGTCTGTAAAAAGTATGGTTTTATTAAAATTCCTATTATTATTAACCTCTTGGTAGTACCATTGGCAAAACTGTAAACGAGGAAGAAAATCTCTTGGTAGTAATGCTTGCACACGTTGGACATGATAGGGATACAAGAGTTGCTCGGAGAGAACCTGCCACACAGTGCTGTTGGAATGATTACGCCCTAATCTAGTTGCTATTCGATTTTGTTCCACGGCACGTAAAACTGCCTCGTCAAACTCGGGCGTTCTTATGGACCTCGGCCGGCCTCTATCATTGGTGGGAACGGCAAAACTTCCTAAATAACATTATTGTCAAAAACATCACAAAAAAGAAATAAGAAAATTTACCTCTTTCCCGTAATCTACGGTCTACGCTTTCAAAGGTTTTACTATCTGGAAGTTGCCGATTGGGAAACGCTTCTGCATACAGGCGCCTCGCTGCATAACAGTTACTATAGGCACGTGTATACATTACATGCATGTCTGCCATTTCCTCAAAAGTGTAATTTTCCACCACAAAAACCGAGACAAAAACTTTTTAGAACAATTTCGCCAAAAAAAGTGTATAATTCTTTTCTAAAAGAACTAACGCGCAAATGTCAATCCTTGTGATTTATTTTAGTAGAAATTAATAAACCAATTTTGTCCAATGACATACAATAAAACGGTTTTTATTTTTTTTCTCGAAAATGAAGTGAGATAGGAAAAAAATGCAAGAGGCAAAGAAGTTGTATCTTTAGATGCTTAATTAAACAAAAAATATTAAAGCTACAAAAAAGACAGTGGCGTACATTTTATTGATAATAATATTCGCTAAGGTGCCCCCCGGGACGCCACTGGACTCAATAATTTTAATCTATTTAGGGCAAATTAGCCTCTTAATACAACAAATATCATTGCCAAATTTCAACAGCATCGAGTAAGTATTTTTAATTTAATTAATAATTTCATTTTTTATTTCTATTTTTTTAACATCCTGTATCTTGAAAACCCTGCATTTCCGGACTCATGTTTATAGAAACTTTTTTTCATATTTTTTAACAAGGAATTACCCTCTAAAATATCTTCGTCTATTTTTCGAACACCCTGTATAAAAGCCCAGAAATTTGTTAGTATTTTATCTACACATCTCTAAGGCTATAGCATATCTACCTTTAGTTAACCACCGGTTCACTAACCTTCAGATATAACAAACGAAAACTAAAATTTTGTTGGCATAATTCTAATAACTGTTTATATACGACTTCTTCCAATAATTTCTCAATATCCCATAAAACATATACTTACTGGCCTTATCTCATCCCATCTTTTAGTGTTTTTTACTTTTGGAAGTGGTGTAATGTAAGAACATTTTAATTCATCAGGCATATTTCCATATTTTAAACAAGAATTTATTAAATTTAATAATGGGTAACCAATGCTGCCAAATGTTCATTTTAACACCTTTTTATTTAATATTTCTCCATAGTTGTTATTTGAATTTAATTTTAAAATATTATTCAAAACATTTTTCCGAAAACAGCCCTATCCACCCATCCCCCCCCCCCCCCCCCCCCCAAAGAGCATTTTCTAGGTACGCCAATGGGTCCGCTCGTGCTACATCGAATTTGATTTGCTACCTTCGACAGTCGACTGATGGCAAAATCATATTTTGAAAATAATTATATATTTTTGGGCGCTTTTTGAATTAAATAAAATAGTCGTTTTATGTCTACAATGTACATACGTGGGACACCGATTCCCGATTGTTGAACTGATTGTTAACCTTTCTCTTGAAAGGGAAAGCCTCGCGGAAAATTTAGAGGGGCAACGTTTTGTTGCAAAAACTTTTCTCTTCTCAATGTTTGTATTTTTGCTCGACATTCTGGTAAAGTTTTAGCTTGTAAGGGGATATCAGGACTCTTATATTATGTGCCCTGACATAAAAGAGCTAATTTAGTGCAACGTATATATGAAGTCCCGTAACCTTGTTATCCCGGGTTAAATCCGAGTGCGGAACGTCGAGGGTAGTATAGCGTTCAAATGTTATTTATGAGAATTTCTTTGTTTCCTCGTGGAAGAAAACGACCGGGGATCGACGACAGAATTTCACCCTCTCCTTGGTAAAAACACAATATTTTATGTTTCAATCTTTTTAAGGGTCGATGTTTGCAGGTAGCGCGTCATTTTTCCTAATGTAATTCAACTTTTACCTTAGCCTTAGATTATTTAAACGTTATATAAAAGTCATATGGAGTGGTAATAAATGTCGATTTTAAAAACATTTATGTCACTTTACTTTTTAATGAATCGAAGGAAGGAATGAAGGAAGAAAGGAAGGGAGGAAGGATGGAGAATATAAAAAGAACAAGATAAAAGGAACAAGATAATTCCTGGCTTTCTTAACTTGCCCACAGACTGCGGCTTTGTTGGCAGCTTTGCTCGACGAACAAAATGGTGAACGCGAGACTGCAGTTTTATCATAGACATGTACCGTGCGAGCAAAAATTATTTGCATCAAAGAGGGCTTGGATTAAAAAACGTAGGGCTTGGTTTAGATCACAATGATATGGGGACGATATATCTAGCCAAATCTAGGTTAACATTTTGTCACATTCATATTATGACATGATATGCCAAACTAACGAGTAATAAAATAAGTAAGTAGACAAATACAAATTTATTTTTGTTTTTTACAAAATTAACAAAGTAAGAATATACAAAAAGAAAAAGAAAAATAATTACATAAATTGCTGAAATTGGCCACCGCCATGCTCCAAGCATAAATTCGCACGTCTCTTCATATTTTCGAAAGTGTTGACCAGCATCTCTGGAGAAATGTTTCCACATTCTTGGATAATCCTTTCTTGTAATTGTTCTAAATTTGCAACTGGTGTTTTAAAAATAGTGTTCTTTAAATGAGAAAAAACGAAGTAATCCATAACCGTTAAACAAGGTGATCTAGGTGGGAATTCAATGTTTGATCGGAAACTGATCAATCTGTCGTCGAAAAAATTGCGTAAGTACCTAGTTAATAGTTTCAGCGCCTGTATGGGCGGTTGCACCGTCCTGTTAAAAATATCCAAAACGTACTTCGTCGTCAAGTAATTGCTCCACAAATGGATTCAAAATATTGTCTCTATACCACTGTGCTGTAACTGTGTCATGGAAAAAAATAGGAACAACAATTCTTCTTCGGGAAACAGCTAACCAGACACCAATCCCCCAAAAATGGGGATTTTCACTACTCCACATGCTTGTATTTTGAGAATTCACATAACCGGAGAGGTGGAACCAGGCTTCATCCGAAAAAAATGTCAGGTCTAATAAATCATTTCTTTCCAATAAATTTTGGGTAAACCATTGAGAGTAATTCCTGCGTCTTTCAAAATCTGCGGCTTGTATTTCTTAGAATATTTGCACTTTATAAGGAAATAAATTTAGCTGCTTTTTAAGAATAGTACTGCATGTTCCATAAGATCTTCCCACTTTTTGTGACAGGCGTCTTATACAATTTGTTGGCGTATTTTGCATTATTTTACGAACGTTTGCAACAAGTTCTTCTGTTGTTTCAAATGGTCTTTCTGCTCCTTTTTTGTGTTGCATAGAACCTGTTTCCCTAAGCACAGCCACGGTTCTTTTCAGGCAATGATAAAAATCCCGAGCAATAAAAGCAACGTTAGGAAAATGTTTTTTTTTTTACCTAAAATCGTCCCGCATTTCTTAAATCTGTCCCGCGAGTCCCGGAATGACAATATTAATTTGCAAAGCATCATATGCAGTAGTTATATCGACAATAAAAATATCGATGGATCTCGCCCCACCCAAATTTCATGGAGTTGAAATATATGATTTTAAAAATAAATAGAATATTTGTTTAATACCTTGTTTGCATTTTTTTATATTCAAATTCATTTTCTTTAAATAAATTTTACTTTTGTTGTTCTATTCAATTAAATTAAATAATAATTTGATGGCCCAAGGGGTGGCCAACCCTAACCCCTATACAAGTTTACATGTAATGGTGCAAAAGCGAATATTGTCCTGCTGTCCCGCATTTGTCATTTTAAAAGTTTTCAGCCTTACGCTTCAACCATGAATGTTTTGTGCTGTTCCGTAAAGCCCATTGTGTGAATTGTTCAAGAAATGGGAAAAATTAGCGATGAATCAAATTACTTGTAACGACTGTCAAAGATGACGGAATAACTGATTGATTGTTAATTAAGGTAGTTACTGACACCCAACAGGTATTAAGCTCTACGGCTAAGCATTACGTCCTTAGATGCAAGGCCCTCTTTGATGCAAATAATTTTTGCTCGCGCGGTAGAAACGTTTCAAGTATCGAACTGCATAAGCTGTTCAATCCGATATAAATTAATTTGCACTCAGAGTGCACCAGTCTTCTGCTGCATTTAGCTTTGATAAATCTTATTGTCACCGCATGAATAAACTGCCAGTCGGAAACAGACCTGTATAACCATTCCAATGCGGTAAACAGGTCACCCTAACTAACTCTTGTAACGAAACAATCCAATCAAAGTTGTTATTACTCGCAAAGTCTAAATCTCTAAATAATCGATGCCCATCTTAGTTTCACGAAAGATCTTTATCTAATTCATGAGAAACAATTATTGTCTTAAGTAACAAGTTTCAATCTGGCCTCTTAATTCCCAGCGGGTTGAGTAAGTAGCATAATATATGAAAGAAAATCAGGGGCGTACCTATCTAGGTGGAGTAAATATTGGCGGCACAAAACTGTCTAACTTAAGGTTTGCCGATGATACGACCTTGATAGCTGCCTCTCAGAGAGAAATTCTGGAACTCCTGAAGAGACTTAAAGATGTCAGTGCTCTTTACGGACTAAACATAAATTAAAACAAAACCAAAATTATGATCATTGATAGAGAAAATAACAACTACCCTGAAACTCGGACTATTGGAGTTGTCAACAGTTTTGTTTATCTTGGAGCCCTAATAGAAAATACCGGGGGATGTGATGGCGAAATAAGACGCTTGGTAGGGCAGCAATGACACAGTTAAATAAAGTATGAAGGGATCGGAATATCACAAAACAAACTAAAATTAATCTAGTAAGTACCTTGGTCTTTTCGGTTTTTCTATATGCTTCAGAATCTTGGACTGTCAAAGAACTAGATCGTCGTCGGATTGATGAATTTTAGATGTGAGCGTGGCGACGAATGTTGAGAGTGTCCTGGACCGCACATAGAAGAAAAATGCTTCGGTTCTGCAAGAAATACGTCCGTCAAAACGTTTGTCCAGTAGCATATGGAGAGGCTTATTGTACAGGGAAAACCTGAAGGAAACAGAAGGCGTGGCCGTACTCTCCCACAAGCGACTCACATGTCATCTAATCGAGATAAATGAGGAGATGCAGTCAAGAGAGCCATCCAAAACATTGAACCTCGTTAATATGGGTCACAACACATCTGTAAAGATGATATGATTAGGAAGAAGACCTATCTAGGAGGGCCCATTGGAGAAACTAAGAGTGCTTTCTGGGACAGAGACTGGGCCCTATAGACTATGGGTAAGATTACAAAAGCTCTGCATCTCACGTATGCAGCTGCAAGTAGCAGTTTGTAGATGCAAATAACAAAATTGGAATTCCAGAAAACGCGTACTTTGCGTCTGCAAATTTGCATAAGGTTGGAAGGTCCTGCAAATTTGCCGAATGTATAAAATTTGTTAAAAACTAACCGATATTTTGGGGATTTGACGGACGATGGTATTGGTTGTTAATGACGATTTATATCCGATTTTTATATAAAAAAAAAAACAGCAAGTTCATTAATTCATTATTGCCATGGTTTTTGGGACCTATATTACACGTATGTGGCAGTCGATATCAATAAACCAGAAGTAGCAAAACGGTTTAGCAACGGTAAAAATGGCTGATTTGCAAATAGTTTTTGGAATGTCAAAATTTGCAAATTCTTTTGAGTCTGAAGTCCGTCATATTTGCAGATCTGCAATGTTGCAGTTATGTATTGTCTGTAATTTCACCCTATATTATACCGTGCGAGCAAAAATTATTTGCATCAAAGAGGGCCTTGCATCTAACGACGTAATACTTAGCCGTAAAGCTTAATACCCGTTGGATGTCACTGATGTCAGTAAGTACCTGAATTAACAATCAATTAGTTATTCCGTCATCTTTGACAGTCGTTACAAGTTACAAGTAATTTGATTCATCGCTAATTTTTCCAATTTCTTGAACAATTCACACAATGGGCTTTACGGAACAGCACAAAACATTCATGATTGAAGCGTATTTTCGAAACGGGGTTAGAGTAAATGGTGAGCGGCAATACAATCCGGGTTTGTGCATAGACGATTTTCACGAACATTTTCCTAACGTTGCTTTTATTGCTGGGGATTTTTATCATGGCCTGAAAAGAACCGTGGCTGTGTTTAGGGAAACAGGTTCTATACAACACAAAAAAGGAGCAGGAAGACCATCTGTAAGAACAGAAGAACTTGTTGCAAGCGTTCGTGAAATAATGCAAAATACGCCAACAAATTGTATAAGACGCCTGTCCCAAGAAGTGGGAAGATCTTATGGAACATGCAGGACTATTCTTAAGAAGCAGCTAAATTTATTTCCTTATAAAGTGCAAGTATTCCAAGAAATACAAGCCGCAGATTTTGAAAGACGCGCGAATTACTCTCAATGGTTTACCCAAAATTTATTGGAAAAGAATGACCTGACATTTTTTTCGGTTGAAGCCTGGTTTCACGTTTCACCTCTCCGGTTATGTGAATTCTCAGAATACACGCATGTGGAGTAGTGAATATCCCCATTATTCTTACATTGTTAATTTTGTAAACAACAAAAATAAATTTGTATTTGTCTACTTATTTTATTACTCATTAGTTTGGCATATCATGTCATAATATGAATTTGACAAAATTTTAACCTAGATTTGGTTAGACATATCGTCCCCATATCATATTGTGATCTAAACCAAGCCCTACGTTTTTTAATCCAAGCCCTCTTTGATGCAAATAAGCTTTGCTCTCACGGTATTACTGATATAGTCAGATCTGGTCCTGGTCTTAACGTGCGGGTCCAAAGGTCACTGATCATATGCGTCAAATCAGACAACACAGAGGCTATCAAAATGTTGTGAGATTATTTACAAATATACCGAAGGAAGGAAAAATAGTTTCATTATTTTAGCTATCGCGAAGATAGCCACATATACCTAATATTATTAGTTTTGTAAAAATTATGTACAGGGGAGTTGAAAAGGTTACAAAAAAATTATATAATCGTTAATTATATACCTACTGTACCATTTAATTAAAAACGACAATAATAAACAGTGCAATTTATTTTAACAATTTTACTACTAAAACCTAAAAATACAATGGCATTTAGTCTGATGAACTATTTCGATAATAAAAGAAAAAGTGGAAATTTGCAAACCAATATGCAGGAAACCGTAATGAAAACACTGGGAATTAGTTTAAGGACTATGCAGAATAATGTGCATGAAAAAAAAGCATAATATAATACCCAAGAATACTAAAAAATGTAAACGAAAAACACCGTTTATAATTATAGCCTAAAAACTCTCATCGTCCCTTATAAAATCTGAAAAGTCCTCGTCGTCTGAGTCGTCTTCGAATGGAGCAATTATCATTGGCGCTACTTCGACATCTAGTACTTGTTCTCGATCCCACCAATCCCTTATTAATATTTCTGTATGTTCCACCGATTTCTTCCAGTACTCTTGTGTAATATGATCTAACGAATCTTGCCAAACTATTTGTACTTGGTCGGATTTAAGACCATAACCTACATGTTTTTCATAATTAGACTTTGCATTAGCCCATATTAATTCTATTGCGTTAAACTGGCAATGATATGGCGGCAGTTGTAGAACCTCATGACCATATTCACGCAGTATTTCATCTACCGCGTATATTTTGGGTTTTTTAAGAGAATTTGCTATTGATAGGAGTTCCGATTTAAGCATATTTGGTAAAGGATTTTGGTTGTGTTTTTCCAGCCACTCATAAATATCACTTTTCCTCCTAGATGAAGTAGGCTGTTTATTTAAAATTCTTGAATGATATGATGCATTATCTAATACAATTAAAGACGGAGCATCCAAATTTGGTATCAATTGAACTTTTAACCATTTTTCAAACATTTCGCAATTCATATTATCATGATAGTCAGCACTTTTTGATGTTGAAGAAAAAATTAAACTCGCACCTGCAACATATCCTGTTGCAGAACCGGCATGCAAAATAATAAAACGCTTTCCCGTACCGCACCCCCCGTACCGCACCCCTTTTTCCTTTTAACACTTTTTGCAGACTCATCTTGCCAAGATTTTGAACCACTTCCATTCGAAAATATCCACGTTTCGTCTAAAAATACCACTTTTCTAAATTTCGATTTGTAATTGTCCGTATATTTTTTTTAAAAACTGAACACGCTGACTCACTATCTGTGGCTGCTCACATAAAAATCTTCGGTTACAGTCTTTTTTATAGCGAAAACCTAAATTTTTTATTAATTTTAATAACGCTTCAAGTCCAATTTCCAAAACATCCCGAATTTTTAATGTTTTTTGTAAAACTGGAAGAGTTACATTTGTTTTTGATTTGTATAAATCGTAAATCACATTTCGAACTCCCATTTTAATATTTTCGCTTAAATCCTCAGTCTTTGGCTTTCTTCGTTTACACTTTTTAGTATTCTTGGGTATTATGTTATGTTTTGTTTCATGCACAATTTTCTACACAGTCCTTAAACTAATTCCCAGTGCTTTCCCAAGTAGCATTAATAGTGACAAAAACTTATACGGCAACTTTGACCAAGTGGTTATTACGTAATGATCACTAAATCTAAGATTTTACAGTGATAATATGTTTATTTTATATTGGCGTAGTTGCAATTACGTAATTCTCACCTCTGTAAGCCATTTTATAGTTTCATAACTTTTTGCTGGTCTGATATGGTGGCTGAAACGTTATGAACACTAAGCGGAATGACCTTAAAAATTATCCAAACTATAAAGTGGAAATTAAAAGTAACGGCAACCACCAAATATTACTTGCAAGTGGTAATAACCATATAGTGGGTTTAAAAGTTTTAGCGACGTTTCGAAAACCTTTTACAAACCTTTAATGTGACGGCACTTGATTATATAATTGTGGATACTATCACCACGGTATTGCTACGCCCATAAGTGATTTCCACATTTTGCATGAAATCAAACTCACTGCAAAGTCTTTATTACCGTCAAATCCACTATGAAGTAACCGTTACCCAATAGTGATCTGATTCGTACATGGACCCTGTTTCATCTTAAAAAGAAAATCAAAATCCTCCGTCTCCATAGTTGGGGTTGGACTCCTGTCGTATTAGCGTAGGTACTTATTATTACTAACTTTATTTAGTGTTTGTGTAGAACGGGTAACAATAAAAAGCGTCGGAACACTATCCGACATTCGACAACATTTTATAGGAAAATAAAACAACAAAACGAAAGCGCGGAAAGTGCCACACTTAAATACTATTATCCTGTAAATAAGCAGCAATTACCGTCAGTACAGAAAAACCATACAAAATTTCGAGCTCTGCTTTCAACCTCAGTACAAGCGAATAGTAAATCCATTGCCTTTCACGATTTTGAAGATGTTGATCATACGCATTGTGACGAAATTGAAACTAAAATAAATTGTGTTCATGATACTATATTATTGACGGTTTGTTTGTTCTTGTTCCTGATGAAGATTTTTCTGACGTCTGTAATGACGAACAACATATTATTGCATCTCAGATTATTTATTTATTTATTAAATAATAGAAATAAAAATAAAAAAGCGCCACAAATTGACATGAAATAAGTATTTGTTATTTATTTCAATTTGGAGGTTATGTTGTTAGATCCCGACAGTGATGTCAGAGCAAGTTTAAAAAATCTAATAAAGGAACTGAAAAATTTGTAATAAATTGTAACAATTTAGTTATTGTAAAAGTATATGATATATATTAAAATAATTTGCCCTATATTTTTAGTAAACATTAATAGGTACATAAAAAGTTAAAGGTTTATTAGTGCAATTTGAGATTTATCGACTTCATTGTAATAAACTGGCAACACTGTATCCCGACAAGAACTCTTTCCGGTTATAACTTTGAACTGGCGGAACAAGGTGCTTGCAACGTGGCAACGGCGTTTTAGGAACTTTAACGTGGCGAATCAAGGTGGCCACAGTGTTGCTGCTACTTTGTAGTGACCGGACAGTTGACAGATTAGTTCCATTGGCCACTTGTTTGATGAATGTAACTATAGAGTGAAATATTTTTAGTTTCTGCCACTTTAAATACACATTTTAGGGTTATGTGAATTTAAAATTGTCGCCTTTAAAAGCAGACATGTTTACAAATAAATTTAGGCCGCCATTATGAGAAAAATAAACATGCCATAAAAAAAATATTATTTCTCATCTCTGCTGCATTAAATTTCGTGGGTCAATACATAATTTATTAGTTTGAGGTAACCAAGATTGATATAAAACTATAGACGAACCTATTTATACATAATATTCGGGTTTTTGAAATTTATTGATTTATAACTTTTTTTAAATATATAATTTTCCAACGGCGCAAGCTTATATTTCAAATTATAACACCCATATTTGACAGTAAACTTTGAATCGTTGTAATTTTATGCTCTGGGAACTTACTTTCTACAGGTTCATGTTTGAAATGTTTTTAATAATATTATAATAATTATTCAGTAAGTAGTTATAGGAAAAGTATGGATAATTAGATAAATAATATGTATGAAAGAGACCGACATACATAAAAATATTTAACCAATAGACAAGCGCAGTAAAGTTTCTTTTTAGTGTCGGCCACCATACCCCCCCGTTTTCGTCACGTAATCGCAACGTGGCTTAAACGTCATTGTATAAAATCCGAAAACGTCGTTGGGACGTGGCTGCCACGAAAAAAGTGTTCCCCATTTTGGTGACATCCACGTAATAGAACCATTTTTACCACGTGGTAGTGACTTTGGCAATACACATTAAAGTTACTAGTTTCGTGGCCGCTACGTTTCTTCCACTAAAAATGCTACTTGGGTTGGCTACTGTTTCCTGAATATTGGTTGGCGAATTTCCACTTTTTCTTTAATTTTCGAAACAGTTTATGAGATTAAGTACCATTTTTTTTTGATTGGGGATGCAAAAACCCAGAAAATTGTTTCATTTTGTCACAAACTGTGAAAGTCACAAAACTGGCATATTTAAAATAAAACGTAGCTGGTGCTATTATAAGCTTTTTTAGAATCACTGGAAAGTAAATACATATCCTTTTTTTTCATGTCAAAATGGAATAAGTCTGTCTCATTTATCTTACGTATTTTATTTAGAGGGTAAAATTAAACGCAAGTAAAGAAAACAAAAACTGAGAGTATGTCTTTCTTGAATCGTATGACCCGCACGATAAGACCAGATCCGACTATATATAATGCTGTTTTAACCTTTACTTAAACAAAATAACATTGTATTAGTTTGTGTTTGATAAACTCATAACCCGCCTAGTTAAATGAAATTTGACTATATCTTCCATGCCCATTACTCCTACTCCTACCCTGTACTATACAGGGTGTCCCAAATGGGACACAGAGCAACGGCAGACTCCTTAAGGCGAAATAATGCGATTTATTTAAACTTGCCTTATCCCAAAATTGATAACAACCGAGATACAGGGTGTCAAAGTTTTAATTTTGTTTTCGTTTTTTGCGATTACTTCTTAACGAAACGACATAGCAGCACAAAATTAAGGGTTTTGGGGTTTTTTGAGGTGAGGAATTCAAAATTATCCATAGTTTTTGTGTACCCAGTAGAGGGCGCTGCCTACGGCATGGCCCACTTCTATTAGCTGGCCTAACTTTGTTTAGGCTTCTTATATCTATCCGACTATTAAAAAAATAAGTTACTTTACTTTTTTCACATCAAAAATGTATAACTTATTGAAGTCGCTAGGAGCAACCATTTTCGAGATAATCGCATTCGATATTTTTAATGCAAGAATGCTAAAATATTTAAATTAATTAAACCATTGAGGTCAATGGTGGCCATTTTGAACAATTGCTATCACGGCGTTACCATTTTTATTTCTAACCATTTTGTTACTTTTAAATGTTATTAAACTAAGTATTAAATAAAATTTTTGTTTAGAATAACATTAGTAATTTCGTATACGAAAAAGCGTAGTAATAGTCAACCTTAAGTATCTACATTAACTGACACTTAGCAACTGTAGCTCATTTACAATAATTTTAAGTCAGAAATTTACCGTTGCTCGATTTTCCGTTGCTTTTGGACCACGTACTTAGTTGCATTGGACATATGAAATGCGATTATCTCGAAAATGGTTGCTCCTAGTGACTTCAATGAGTTATACGTTTTTGATGTAAAAGAAGTACCTAAAGTAACTTATTTTTTTAATAGTCGGGTCGATATGAGAAGCCTAAACAAAGTTATGCCAGCTAATAGAAGTGGGCCATGCCGTAGGCAGGTAGTGGTTACACAAAAACTATGGATAATTTTGAATTCCTCACCTCAAAAAACCCCAAAACCCTTAATTTTGTGCTGCTATGTCGTTTCGTTAAGAAGTAATCGCAAAAAACCGAAAACAAAATTAAAACTTTGACACCCTGTATATCGGTTGTTATCAGTTTTGGGATAAGGCAAGTTTAGATAAATCGCATTATTTCGCCTAAAGGAGTCTTCCGTTGTTCTGTGTCCCATTACTTTTGGGACACCCTGTATATACGCCACTGTCCAAAGGTCTTAATTGATCTTAAATATGCATGCAATATAGGTGGTTTAGTCATGGTCATTTGGTCTAATTGAGATCCTCAATCTGAGGATAAGGATAAAAGGATTTTCTTGTTGAGAAGGCTCACTGTTCCAGGACAAGGTTAAAAGAGCAAGGGTATAATAGCTGTGGACATGCTATTCTCTGTTTAAGGTAATGGAGATTTTTCTACCAGATAAATAAGGGCGCGACACCTACACGATCGACTTGGAAATAACATGGAAAAATTGCGTTTATTTAAAAGTATATTATTTTCAATCTAAGAGGTATACTGCCGTCCTAAAATCAGATGCCGTATGTACAAAAAATTTTTTTAAAAGATATTTTGCTTAATAGGTTCGTGGCAAGCTAAAGCAACTTTTTACTAAGCAGAAACGCCGTATATTTTTCCTAAGTATCAAAAATATCACATAATATTTAGGCGTATCTGCAAAATTGGTTATATTTCCTAAGCTAAAATGCAGTACGCACATAGTACTAATAACAAATGCCGTATCTACTACCGCGTATTGGTGACAAATAAATATGATTTGAATTAACTCAGTTTTATTTAATTTAAATATGCCAGAGTATTTGTTTTTATTTATAAAATGATTTTACTGTTGGCGGATTTATGTCAAACAACGCAAGCTTTAAAATAAATATCTAAGCAATAAACTACAAAAGTACAAAATCCAAATAATTTAATATTTAAGCGAAATAATCCCGTATTAGGAACTAAATACCGTTAACCATAAATTAAATCATTATAAAACGAACTATTTGACCAACTTGGTTATTTAACTTTAATAATTAGGTATTAAAATCAAATCCTTAGTTATTAAAAGCTACCCCGGTTATCGGAAGACGTCACCCGCATCGAATAATATGATTGGTCGCACAAATGGAATGATGCGTCGTTTGGACCTGTTGTCCTGGTCGACCTTAAGTTTTGTCTTTCGTCGCCATTTTTCCAGATAGCTACACAGTACACCTCGTTGCATCTTAGAAATGAGAACCAGCAGTGAATTAAAATACCCATCAAAAAGTTAGCGTTGTTTATTGATACTGCCCTATGTGTTTGTTGTGTGATAATTTCAGTGTTTCTGTATAAACTTTATTTAATATACTTCAATATGAAAGATGCAATGCCAAATACCATGCCATTGATGTGTATCTTACTCAAATGGGGTATCGCCCACTCCAAGGTAGGAAACGATTTGGATATTTTAGTTATTCCATGATACGACTCAATAATACTTATTAAACCTAGGTATTTTTTTATAAACACAAAATACTTTTAAGAAAAATTACTTTACGTAGTAGTTATTTGTCTAACTAAATAGCTTTTTTTTATTTTTAAACTAACACAAAAAAAAAACAAAAAAAATTCGCGCCACTGACTTTTTTAAAAATCATGTATTTTTTTCGAATTAAGCAACTACAAATACAACTATTTTAATTCCTGAGCTTTTTTTTCATATCTTGCTTTGTTTTCGAGAAAAAAAATAAAAACCACTTTATTGCATGTCCCCGGGACAATAAGAGTAAAAAATTTAAACTACTTACCAAACTATTAAGCAATTAAAATTACACGAAAGTCCTCTTTTGGATTTTTTTGCACAGATTAAAACTGTTTTCAATAACATAAATTAACATAAAATAATCGCATAACGTAATAGTTTATTATTCTTAATGTCCCGGGGACATGCAATAAAGTGGTTTTTATTTTTTTTTTCTCGAAAACAAAGCAAGATATGAAAAACTAAGGAGATAAAATAGTTGTATTTGTAGTTCTTAATTCGAGAACATACATAATTTTTAAAAAAGTCAGTGGCGCGCAATTTTTTTGTTAAAAATATTAGTTAGACTGTTTTCCGGGACGCCACTGGACCTAATAATTTAAATCTAATGGAGGATAAATTATCCTCTTATTATTACAAATAGAATTGCCAAATTTCAACAAAATCGAATAAAAGAGTATTGAGATATTTACGAACATCCAATTTTTTTTTTAAAGTTTGACACCCTGTATCGTAAAAACTATGCATTTTCGGACCCATATTTATATAAACTTTTTCTTAAAATTACTTAAAGCAGCACCCCTTGGAGTTTGGCCACATACTTAAATAACACCCTGTATAATCTTTTCCGGAACCGACCATATTAGGGTAGGTTAGGATAAAAATCGATAATGCTTTTTCCGTTTTTCTCACTCGAAAGGCTATTGGATTTTCCCGTTTACTAGATAATGTTATGCTTCTCAATGACGATCCAATCGTCGTTGATTCTTTTTTTAGGGGCGCACGGAAAATTCGGTCTTATTTTAGGGGCTGCTCACGAACTCCGCCGGATTAAGACAGCCACAGGTATATTTCAAAAATTGGCCTGTATGGAGTACCCATAAACTCCGCCGTAGTAGTAATTAGGGGTTGTTCCAGGTAATTGTACAAATCGATCAAGTTTCTTTATGTAGATAAAATAATTAGATTTTATATATTTATTTATATTAGTATTAGGTAGTTATATTCCCAAACAGGTAAAATAGCGTAATTCATAAAGTTTGTCACATTGACAGAGAATTATTAGTTTATTCGTTTTAGTGGAGTAGGAAGATATATTTTTGAAAAAGTGAAAATAATGGAAGTGATCACCGGTCAACGTGGAAATAAGTTAATAGTAGAAGATGAATACAAGTTTCATAGAGCCGAAGATACTTCGTTTTGAGTAAAATGGAAATGCGTCAAAAAAAAAGTGCAATTCTAAAATTTATGTTGACGATGAACTTACAACCATATTCAAAAAGGATGGGTCTCATAACCACCCGCCGCTTAAACATCTAAGTAGGCAACATATATCCAACAGCATTAAAAGAAAAGCTGTGGAAAACATAAGCGAGAGGCCACTCAAACTAATTAGAAGGGAAATAACGTCAAATAACATTGATGAATTGACAACAAGAGATTTTACATACATAAGAAATAATATGTATAATGCTCGAAAATCTGCCTTCCCTGCTCTGCCAAAATCTGTGGAAAAAATCCAAGAATATTTGAAAAATGCTAATATAACAACGATAAAAAACGAACCATTTTTAATGGAGAATGACGAAGTTAACAAGATTGTGATATTCTCATGTGCAACTAATCTCCAGTTTTTAAGTAACTCAGAAAAAAATTTCGTTGATGGAACTTTTGATTACTGCCCAAAACTGTTTCTTCAGTTTTTCAGTATACACGGCTTACAAAACTCTCACTATATTCCATTGGTGTTTTGTTTATTGCCTGATAAAAAGTTGACAACGTTTATGCAAGCATTCAAAGCAATTGCCGCAAGGTGTCAGAGTTTAAACTTAATTTTCCAACCCAAGAAAATCGTTGCCGACTTTGAAAACGCCATCCATGATGCAGCAAGGAACGTTTTTCCAAATGTCCGGATTACAGGATGCCGATTCCATTTGTGCCAAAGTTTCTGGAGAAGAATTCAAAAGTTGGGATTAGTGAATGACTATAAAAATAAATCATCTAAAGTTGGTGAATGGCTACGGTGGACCTTTGGTTTAACAATGCTCGAACCAAGTGATGTTAGTGACTGTTTTGTGTTTAGTCTTATGTCTGTGATTCCTACTAACCAAAAACTAATTAAGTTTGCTGACTATTTGACGGACAATTATATTGATGAGTATAGTTTATTTCCTCCATCTATCTGGGCAAGTGCTACAGAAACTGAACGCACTACAAATGCTTGTGAGTCTTTTCATAGTAAATTCAACTCATATTTTTATAATGCCCATCCAAACATTTTTCTTTTTATTGATGTTTTAAAAAATATTCAGATAGATACATACGTAAAAATGAATAGTGTTAAAATACCCCACGAAATAAAAAATAAATTATATTTAAGGAAGAAATTATTTTTTAAAGACAAAATAACCTTGTACAAATCCAAAACGATGACGAAATTTGAATTTGTGAAATTAGTTTCATATTATTTAAAGAAATAATGTTTAAATTATAAGCTTTAGGATATTAAGATAGTTTAATATTAAGTGTACAGTTTTAGACAGAGTTTAATAAAAAATTGAAATGAAGTTTTATGGTTTTATTTACTATATTACACATAATTATGATGCGGCGGAGTTTATGTATGAGATTCTTGAAGTTGCCGGCGGAGTTTATGTATAGTAAATATGACTGGTCAATTAGTCCGGCGGAGTTTAGGAACAGCCATTTTAGGGGTGCTTTCCCAACTTTTTAGACGGTCTAAGAAAACAAAAGTATGGAGTGTTGTAGGGCACCTAAGAAGTCACCTACTTAAATATATCAAGTAATTTCCACTGTATAGGTAAATTAACGTTTACTTACCGCGCTTTCACTTTTATTACCCGGATTGTATCTCCCTAAAATCCTCGATGTAACTGACAACTCCCCTTCTGAAGGTGGCTAAGAAAAAGAGTAAAATAAAGTTATTTTTGTCATAATCAAAATAATCAATGTTGTTGGGATGCATGCAGATCAAATAATATAAGGCCAGAGAACATAATGACAGGGACTCTTTGCTCTACTACTTTTGAAACTTAAAACCCTTGTTAGTTAAACAAGCATAATAAAAATATGCTCTATATTTTTTTAAGCATAATGTGTTATTTTGTTTAGCAGTATACATACCGGGTGTTTCTCAAAAGACGTTCAACCCTATAACTTTTTTATATTTATAAATATTAAAATTAAATTTTTAGATTATGCATAAGAGATGAGTTTGCGTTTATTGGCATAATTTTCAATTTGTTAGCACTTCCGGTTTGATCAGAAGTGACCTTGACTTTGATATTTTAAATGGGACATTGTGTATATGTAAAAAAAAATATGTATAAGTAAAATGACACCACACTTGTAATTTTTTGACGTGTTATAACATTTTTATGTTTATTTTTTATTTTCAATCTAGAGTGCTACAAATTAATTAAATCTGTTTATTTATAGTCAAGTAGTATATGAAAATTAAAATTATGTCATAATAATTAACTTTCCAAGTTTCACAAGCGTTTAAAAAATTAAATTTTGTTTTCTTGACGTTTACTCCATTTTTCCAAATGGAACGATGGTACTTCACTAGGATATTTAAAACGAGCATTTTTAACTCCTCAACCAACCTCGTCAGCGAATGCGTCGATGCCCTGGAGAGACTCTCGAGGAGGAAAGAGGTAAACCTGGTCTGGGTCCCCGGACACCAAGGGGTTCAGGGTAACGAGATGGCAGACGAACTTGCCAGACGTGGAGCTGAGACCCCATTCCTTGGACCAGAACCGGCTATAGGAATAACAAAAAAGCAGGTAGGATCCGCACTCAACGAGTGGGCTGAACGCCGCTCTAAGGAGCAATGGCGGACGATCCAAGGGTGCAGGCAAGCTAAGGACTTTATAGCTTGGCCGAGCAAGGCTGAGCTAGATTGGATTCTGAATAGACGATGTGTCCTGAATCCCTTGATTGGGATACTAACAGGACACTGCAAGCTGAGGAAGCACCTAGCACTGATTGGTGTCGAAGACGACCCAATCTGTGCCGGATGCCTGGAGGAGGAGGAGACCCCGCTGTATTTTCTGGGTACCTGCGATGCCCTGGGAAGACTCAGGCACCAGGTCCTGGGATCGGCGGCTCTCCAGAAGGAAGAAATCACGGCCCTGGCCTGGAGCGACATACTCAGCTTCATAAAGAGGTCGGGACGCTTTGGCGGGGGCCAAGGTGGTTAATGTGATTGGGGGAAGACTCTGGGGTAGGCAAAAAGGATCGCTGTTGGTCTACTTGCCAGGTTTTCTGAACCTCCCCTCAATTACTACTACTACTTCACAAGCGTTTAAAAAATTTAATTTCGTTTTCTTGACGTTTACTCCATTTTTCCAAATAGAACGATGGTAGTTCACTAGGATATTTAAAACGAGCATTTTTTTTCCAACAATTTGATTCCTTACACTCCTATGCTATTTTAAAATTGACGCGAAAAAAATTGCCTTAAGTCCCAATCGCAAATTTAAAAGCGTTATGCATTATGGCCGCTTTGTCTTTTCTATAGAAATATAAAGGCGGCTTTGAATAACAATGGAATGGTTTTGAAAAGCAATATGGCTTTAATTTAAAGTTGTAATGTCATTAGTTTATAAAACATACAATACATACAATCTTGCGACTTCAGAAGTCCAACTGGTCACTCCAAAAATTAGGATCATATCAATTTGTTCATTTCTAGTAAAACTAACCATTTTATCTGATTTATAATGTAAGTTTAATAAACGAATAACATTACAATTTTATTTTAAAACCATATTGGTTTTCAAAACCATTCCATTGTTTTTCAAAGCTGCCTTTATATTTCTTTAGAAAAGACAGGGCGGCCATAATGCATAACGCTTTTAAATTTGCGATTGGGACTTTTTTTTTGTGTCAATTTTAAAATAGCATAGGAGTGTATGGTATTAAAGTGTTTAAAAATAATGTTCGTTTTAAATATCCCAGTGAACCACCATCGTCCCATTTGGAAAAATGGAGTAAATGTCAAGAAAACCAAATTTCATTTTTTAAACGCTTTTGAAACTTAGAAAGTCAATTATTAGATATGACATAATTTTAATTTTCATATTATACTACTTGACTATTAATTAACAGATTTAATTGACTTGTAGCACTCTCAATTAAAAATAAAAAATAAACATAAAAATGTTATAACACGTCAAAAATGACAATTTCACTCATATTGTTATGCTGGACCCAAATAAGTAAAAATATACAAGATATCCCATTTAAAATATCAAAGTCAAGGTCACTTCCGGTCAAACCGGAAGTGCTAACAAATTGAAAATTATGACAATAAATGTAGAGTCATCTTATTATCTATAAATACAGAAAAGTTATAGGGGTGAACGTCTTTTGAGAACCACCCAGTATATGGTGTCTTACGGTGACCGTCTATTAGAATATTTCGGCAAATAATGCGATTTGAATCCTGAAAATGATGGATGATAATTGGGGATTTCGGAGATGCTCTCTTCAAATGAAATAACAACGACCATATCAGTGGCGGCTCGTGACTAGTGAGTCAGGGGGGCGCTGGCTTTAAATTAAAAAAAAATTAAAATGTCTATTATTTTCGAAAGTACGTGTCTGTTTTTTCTAACTTTCTCGTTGTGAATTTTAATTTCATCAGCATACCTAAGCACTACTTAAACAAGTTAAAATATTAGTTTGTCCTAACATCTCAAAACTTACCACATTATAACGATGTTTTGCACTATTTTAATGTTTTTTATTTTCTCTGAAAGATGTTTTAAGTCCTGCACCCCATTTTTAGTTCAATTATCATCCCCGCCAAAAAGAAGACAAACGAAACAAAAAAAAAGAATTTTTGTCCTCACAACCACATATCCAGAATATTTTATTATATATTTCTTTGTCAAACTTACGCGTAAACTGTGCCTTACTTTTACATTTTGATTGTACTTGTACAATGTTCAATATTGGTAGTGGCCGCCCTGCATTTTTTAAATCAAGTTTTTCACTTAAGCTCAGAGAACTAAACATAACCTTCTGTAAATCACTGACCTTTATATTAGACGAAATTTTCCAACTTTATAACAACTAATAAATAACTCAAAACAAATAAACAAAACGTCAGCGAGTCAGCGGCATCGACAGACGACAGGTCGCATCGCGATTCGCGAACAGTGGGCGCGGAAAATTGGAGCTCTCCGTGACCGCTCGTTGTGCGATGTGTAGGTGACGTCAGGCCTCCGTCGTCATGACAACCCATCGAGAAGGCGCGTTGAATCGGGACGGATAATCGCTCGCCCGCCGCCGCCCGCGCTTAGTACAACCTTGTGAGCGCGCAACTCGCTTGTCTATGAGTATAGCCTGCCCGTTAGAATAGGGCTACGTTTGGTTTGAATTATTTTAATTGATTGCTTACATACATTGCGTTATTGGTTTTTTAAGTAAGTATTTTTGGATTCTGTTTGAAATAATTGCAGGGAGGGCGGCGCCCCAGAGCCCTTCATTAACCAGCCGCCACTGGACCATATTATGCGACTTCCGGTTATACCGTAAGTTGTCTCAAACTTGCTTATTTTAAATGGCGCACCGTTTTTATTTTTTAGAAATCAAATGTTCACAGCCCCCTCCCCCTCGAAAATATAAAAACAACAAAAAGAGCCAATAAAATGTACACCTGACTTTTTTTTAATTAACCATTTACCACTCTCACATCCCCCAACCTTAATTTTTTAATTGCCCTTCTTTTACGTCTCCCCCTGAAAAAATCCTGGATCCGCCCCTGACTCCGGAGATTTTGAATAAACCTGCAATGTGAAAAGTTTCACCTTTCGCAACGAGTTGTAAAAAGTATAACGACAAAACCTAGATTAAAAAGTGTTATTTTAAATGTCAAAATTTAAAAAAATAGTTAAGTCCGCATCATATGGGATTTTTTTTTATTAATAGCTTTATTAATTTAGACGTTAATTAATTTAGAACCCAATAATTTAAGTGACTTTGTTGATACTATCTAGTTTGAATTGTCTGTGAAGAACGTGCATTGTTTTTTGGCCTTTTTTTTGACGTCATTTCATTTTGCATTCTTTTGTTTATGACTTGAAATAAAGAAATTTATTATTATTATTATTATTATTATTATTATTATTATTATTATTATTATTATTATTATTATTCGAAATTTGACTTTGGCATCAAGTTCTGCTCCGATCGAGATGAAAATTTAGCAAAAAAATAGTATTAATGTGATTCGCATTATCTGACAAATTCTGAAAATATCAAAAAAAGTTATAAGAAAAAGTTTTTTTAAATGCAGTTTCTAGCCCAGATGAAAAATTTCATAGCTGCATAAAATAATTTTGATTTTTTAACCACCACTAAAATTTATTTTCCACCTAATGAACACTTTACTGATGACACTGTGTTCTTTTTTGTCCTAATATTAAGGTGTATTACTTTTAGACACAAACTAGATTTTCAAAAATACTTATTTTATGAAGTTCCTTATACAGAGTCCAAAATAAATAACCTTTGCATCACATGCGACAAAATTTGAATAGCCCAATTTTGATTTTGTAGAAAAACACACATTTAACATGGCGCTACTTTAAAGAAAATGTATCTGAAATAAAGCATTGTCAAAACTAAGAAGTTTTATGTGGGTTGCGTTGAGTCTTATTTTGCAAAAGTGGTACAATTTACAAAATATGGGTAAAAAATCAAAATTATCTTATGCAGCTGAAATTTTGCATGTGGGCTAGAAACGGCATTGAAAAAAAAATTTCCAATAACTTTTTTTTATATTTTCAGAAATAACCCCACTTTTGAATTATTTTTTGGAAAAAATTAAAATTTGACAGATGGGAATCACGGGACTGCTATTTTTTTGCTTAATTTTCATCTCGATCGAAGCAGAACTTGATGCCAAAGTCAAATTTGGAATAAAGCTATTAATAAAAAAAAATCACATATGATTCGGACTTTACTGGTGACACTGTATTAAAAAATTAATAATAATAATCATTAAATTTTTATATACCTGATCTCCCATTCCAGTAATAATTGGCGTATTCCAGTAAGCTGCCAACCTTGCTACAGGTTCCAGAGCAAAAAGACACGCTGGTCCAACGAATGCTATGACGTCAGAGATAAAGTGCATATCGGCTGCCAGACCAGGGGCCAGTACGCCACTGCACGAAGGGTAACTAAAAATATGTTTACTATTGAAAGTAAAAGCAAATGAGTTTTATTTACAACCGCATGTCTATACAGTGTGAAATTTTTAGTTGTTATAAATTCAGTATTAGAAAATCTTTTTATTTGCTGAAAAAATACAGAATTACGGCTGCGTTTAGGTATTTTTAGTTTGCAGTATATGCATATTTTTAGATTTAGCTAAAGCCTTCGATAATGTCAGTCATAAAATTCTTATTGACAAATTAGAAAAACTTGGATTTCGTGGTCAAATATTAACTTTATTTAAAAACTATTTATATAACAGAGTACATCATGTTAAAATTGGTGAAAATATTATTTCACCAAAAATATTTAATTATGGAATACCACAAGGTACAGTCCTAGGACCAATACTTTTTAATATTTATCTAAATGATATTTTTAATTTAAACTGTCAAGGAAAACTGCATAGTTTTGCTGATGATACGGTAATTTTTTATGAAGGTCTAAATTGGAATATTTACAAAAATAATATTGAAAAAGATTTTATAAAAATAAGCAACTGGTTTAATAAAAACCTATTAACTATAAATTATAATAAAACAACATACATTCCATTTACTCAGGGCCGATCCTAGCAGGTGTGCAGCGCGTGCACCGCACGCGGGCGGCCAAAATAAGGGGCGGCCATAGGCCGCAGATAGTTCTGTCATTCAAGCAAAACTTTTTACGAATTTCTGGAAATAAAAATAAAGTGACATTTATCAAACTATAAAAGATAACTTTAAATTAACGTCGAAGAAGAAAACAATATTTTTGTGAATTATTTTAAATGGATTTATTTATTAAAGATTTTCAATTAAACCAGCCAGCGCCAGTGGTGAAATTTCTAGTTTTTTTGATGTTGTACAAGAGGTATATAATTACTTTTCTGCGTCCCCATATCGATGGGATTTACTCAAAAAACACGTGAAAACTCTTACTTTAAAACCGTTAAGTGAAACAAGATGGGAAAGTCGTATCAATGCTATCAGACCTCTAAAATTAGAGCTAAAAACCATTATTACCGCATTAAAGGCCTTAATTGAAGATACCACCAGAGACACGAAAACAAAAATGGGTGCTAAATCAATAATTAAACAAACATTTAAGTTTTTGTGTTCAATTTTAATTTGGCATGATTTATTATCAAGAATTGATGTATTGAGTAAAATGCTTCAAAATCCTAAATTAAACATCGCGGAATGCATTAAAGGCTTGGATAATCTTAAAAAATATTTAGTTTCCCAAAGATCTGACGATAATTTTAAAACATTTGTCGATTCACCAACAACACTTGCTAGAGATTTAGGTATTGATCCCGAATTTCCCATCGCGAAGCTTAGAAAAAAAGTTAGTTTATTTAATTACGAGGGCAGTGATGAACCAGTTTTAAATCCCTTCCTGCAATTCAAGATTGCTTTCTATTTTGCAGTTCTTGATTACGCGATCTTTTCGATAAATGAAAGATTTACCTTATTATCTGAGTGCTATTTAACATTCTGCTTTCTGTATGAGTTTCACACCATTTCTAATGATGACCTCATGAAAGCCTGCATGGACTTAGATATTAAGTTACAGGTACTGGAGGAAAAAACTATTGTGAAAGATATAGACGGTATACAACTCTTTAATGAAATAACTTCATTTAAAGATATTTTTCCAGGTAAAAAACAGCCACTTAAGATATTAGAAATTTTACTCAAAAATGATCTGATTCCTTGTTTTCTAAATTTTGCTCTATAGCAATAAGGATTTTTTTTTAACCTTACCTGTTTCTATGGCTTCAGGTGAAAAAAGTTTTAGTAAATTAAAAATTACTTGAGAAATAATATGACACAAGAAAGACTTTCAGATTTGGCCATCATCTCTATTGAATCCTAAATCTCTGAAAAAATTGATCTCACCGCAATTATTGACAAATTTGCTTCTCAGAAAGCCAGAAAAATTATTTTATAGTTAATTACTAGGTAGTCTTCGAGGAAGGACTGATTTATATACTTTTCGTTTCGCGAGATTTATGCTTTAGTACTTTTTGTTATTTTATATTTTCTGGTAAATACTGTTGTTTTACATTTCTAATTATAAAATGTCTTATTATATCTATTTTTGTTTCAAAAGTAATATTTTTGTTGGTTTATTATTTTGTTAAAGTAAAAAGAAAAAAGGTGTCGCTAATATAACATATTAGCTGGCCCAAAAATAAAGTCTTTCCCGTAAAATTTAATTTGTAGTTTGCATTTTTATTAATGTTTAACTTTTTACTCTTATGTACGATGAGTTTATACCGTCAACGTTAAGTATTACTCAAAATAGGAAAAATTCTTTAGAGGGGCGGCATAATAGGTTTTTGCACACGGGCGGCCGACACCCTAGGATCTGCCCTGCATTTACTTCATACAAAAATAAACTTCCAAATATTGGTCCAATAATACCTATGCAATAATAATCACTACATAGTATAAAACAAAGTCGCTGTCGCTGTCTGTCCGTCCCTATATATGCTTAAATCTTTAAAACTACGCAACGGATTTTGAAGCGGTTTTTTTAATAGATAGAGTGATTCAAGAGGAAGGTTTATATTATTATGTATAATACATGCATAATATTGTAAAGAAACACTGATAAATTTAGAGGTTTCTAATGTGATGTCGTAAGTAAACACATTTTAGACCCGCGTGCGAAGCCGGGGCGGGTCGCTAGTATTAATATAAAGGAAGGTGAAAATATTAAATATCTAGGAATTATTTTTGATAAACATTTAAAATGGGATTTACATAGTGACTACATTGTAAAAAAACTAAGAATTCTTATACCAAAATTTAAACATCTTAAATAATTTTTAAATATAAAAGAATTAGAAATACTTTATTATTCTTTAGTACAAACCTATTTTAAATTATGGAATACTAGGATGGGGAGGCATAAATAAGAATTATTTTAATAATCTTGAAACTATTCAAAAATACATTTTGAAAATTATTTACGAAAAAGACCACCAATATTCTTCTGATTTACTATTTAAAGATAGCAAAAAAATGGATATTAAACAAATATTTTCTTACATGTTAATATATATTTTTAAACATAAAAATAAAATAATTTATATTAATCACACACATAAAACTAGTCATAAAAATACTATTACATATACAAATAGAGTAAACAAAACAATAGCACACAAACATTTTTTAAACATCAATCCATATATTTTTGATATGCTACCACAGTCAATTAAATTAATTAAATCATTAAATAATTATTGAAATAAAATTAAAAATTGGATATTATCTAATCCAAGAGATATATTCAAGAACGTCATTAATAAATAATAAATATACCAAGTTACAATGAATAAAATAAATAAATATATATATTATATACGTAACGTATTGTATCTTCGTATACTATCTTAACATAGTATAAAACAAAGTCGCTGTCGCTGTCTGTCCGTCCGTCCCTACCTATATATGCTTAAATCTTTAAAACTACGCAACGGATTTTGAAGCGGTTTTTTTTAATAGATAGAGTGATTCAAGGGGAAGGTTTTTATGTATAACGCGACCCGCCCCGGCTTCGCACGGGTGCAATTTCAGAAAGTGGCCGGGTACTAATATATCGGGTTTATTCGGGTTTGTATTTATACCAGCGGGTTGCAACGCATGCCGGATACACGCTAGTAGTGATACAAAATATACCAATAAAATATTGTCCTATTCGTTTTATATTATATTCTAGTTGTGCCTGAATTATGAAATATCTTCTTGACCAAAATATTATATTATTTAACTCAAAATAAGTATTTTACTTTTGAGTTCGGAATTGATAGTTTATACGAAAAAAAAATTATCTATTAGCATTAAATGTCAAAAAAATATTTGAATAAACTTTTATTATTATTATTATTATTTTTCTTTTTTTCGTGTCTTCATGAAATTTACCCCTTTTTTGGGGGTAGAAACCGCCCTCGATTTTTTTAAACTGTATAAAGGTATGTATTGTGACGATGTGATGCCAACAAACCCGAACAAACCATCACTAATTTAAAGTCAAATTCATTATTGACATTAATTATTGATTTATTTATCTTTATGTACCCTTTCCGGGGTAACTTGGCGAATTTGGTGTCATTGCCTAGTTTCTTTAGGTTTTCTGGTTTTGTTACATAAACTTTGGTTTTTAGATGATCCCAAAGGAAATAATCTATAAGATTATGGTCAGGCGATCGTGGCGGCCATTCAATGTTACCCCTTCTTCGTATCCAATGGTCTGTAACACTAAAATATTGTCGACTCCAAGTAAATATTTACTTTATAAGATCGGCGATTATTTGATGTTAGGCAGATATGAATCAAATTTGGTGTAGTTATGCTTTTGACGGCAACAAGGAGGATTCCATAATGAGTTTTAAGATATCTCCTAGAGAACGCTAGCTACACAATATGAGTTTGGTAAATTTTCGCCCTGAGTCATGGGGCATCCTATAATATAACTTTCTAAATGGTATGAAGTGTTTATCCCAAGGCCGTCGCCAGAGGGGGGCAGCTGCCCCCCCCCCCCCCCCCCTAGAGGTCCTAAAAATACGGCTTACTGGAATTAAAAATAAAATTATGCGCACCCGGCTAATCGAAACAATAACCGAGAATTTCCGGGAATCAACGGCAACACTGCATCGGTTTGCAAAGATTGCTCGTCACATAAGCTCAATCTGTTCATCAATGATCTGAACGCCCTGCCCGACATCGACATCAGAAATACCGTTGGGACCATCAAGGATATAATAACATTTTTTCGAGAATCGGTTATAAGACTGAAATTAATACCCAATATTTCCCGGTTATGCGAAACAAGGTGGAGAGAAAAACACAAAAGCACCAGAGTTTTTAAAGAGAATTTTTGTGCTATAATGGAGGCTTTAGAAACATTGTCTCGAGATGGCAATAATGCGACAAGGAAACATGCGTATCAGCTCCATGCGGCAGCTTCCAAAGCTTCATTTATTTTTAGCCTCGTATTGATATCCAAATATTCCGGTATTATAGAACCCACAGTTAACGTGCTCCAATCAGTGTCCTTGGACACGGTTCAGGCATCCCAGCATATTAGTCGCATTTTACAACTGATCAAAGACCGCCGTAGCGATCCCGAAAAAGTTACAGAAGATATTATTAAAGATGCTACTGCTATTGCGGACAAAATTGGACTGACGGAAGATATGAAATTCATACCCCGTACTACAACAACACCGCAGCAACCACCCGGCAAAAAGCCATTCAGAATTCTGGCGGAGGTCTATGACAATTCCTTATTTGGAATCAATTATAAATTCCCTCGAAATAAGATTCTCTGAAGAAAATAGACCATCCTTTGCCCTAACAAAACTACACCCTGCGCAAATAAAAAACATATCTTTGGAAGACCTTAAAGAAGCATGCGAGGAATTCACAAACTTTTACGGTATTTTGGATATCAAGAATGAGATAGAACTTTGGAAAAAAATAAGGAAAAACCAGAATCGACCAAACTAAGTGTTGTGGAAGTCCTTAAGGAAGCTGACGATTTTTTTCCTGCGATAAAGAAGGCCTTGAGGATTCTTATTGCTTTACCTTGCACCACTTGTACAGTTGAAAGGTCATTTAGTAGCTTGAGGAGAATCAAAACCTGGTTGAGGAGCACGATGACTGGCCTCGCCATGATGAGTGTACACAGGACGATTTTATAAACAAAGTAACCAACAAATTCGCTAGCAACCCTAGACGATTATGTTTAAATTGATTTTGTATGTAAATAATTTATTTGTTTTCTATTTTTTTTTTAATTAAAACTTTTCTATCTTAATGTTTTCTTCAGTTCTTCTATGCTGCCCCTCCGTAGCTCACTGGCTGGCGACGCCCTTGGTAATCCCATTTAAATATAATAAGTCAGTTTTAACCGATTTTTTTTATATAGGTACCTACATAAAATTAGCGTCAATATGTAAAATATATTAAATATTAATATCCCTATAATTAATTTTTATTTGAATATAAAATATCGATACAAAAAACTTTGTATCCGTCCTATACTCTTTCGTCAATAAATAATCGAATGCAAAGCATGCATATTTTAAGCGCAAGTAAAAGTCGTTTTGAACATTTCTAATTAGGGGAGAAATTAACCGACACTCATGTCTTATTCGTGCTTTTAACAGTGTTTTTTTGTTTAAATAGAGTTTCGAGCAACGCTGCCAAGTCTGTTGGTCACTTTTGTTTAAAAACGTTTTTTTTCTTCAAACGTCATATAACTGATAATTTATGTGACGTTTCTCAATGACATTAAATGTCATTTTTATGACTAGGCATATAAATTATACATTATACATTATAGTACTATATATTTATTTTATCGTCAACCTTCAGTAAAGCCGTACATTATCAGAGTGATTTTCGGAAGTAAATAAACACTTTATTTTATTGTAAAATAAAATACTTTACCTGCCGCAAATGCGGCAGATAAATACTTTTACCCTCCGCAAATAAGTGACTTTGACATTTATTAATCAAAAATCGTCTGCCACTGTCATGCCTTTCCCTATGATAGCTCGATAATAGTTTTCTCGCGATTTATTGCGATGAGTTATAATACCTCAGTTTTTTATATTATAAATTCTGAACGGTTGGCGATAAAATTTTGTATGCACCACGTCAGTAAAGTGTCTTTATCGACACGCCTGTTATTCGCGTCGCTCGCTTCGCTCGCTCATCTCATAATTTCAGACTCGTCCCATAAAGAATCACTTTACTGCCTTGGTACATAAATAACTATCCGTATATATTATCAGAGTGATTTCCGGAAGGAAACGAACACTTTATTTTATTGTAAAATAAAATACTTTACCTGCCGCAAATGCGGCAGATAAATACTTTTACCCTCCGCAAATTAGTGACTTTGACATTTATTAATTAATTAAAAATCGTCTGTCACTGTCACGCCTTTCCCTATGACAGCTCGATAATAGTTTTCAGCAGATCATTGGTTTTCTCGCGATTTATTGCGATGAGTTATACCTCAATTTTTTATATTACAAAATCTGAACGGTTGGCGATAAAATTTTGTATGCACCACGTCAGTAAAGTGTCGTTATCGACTCGCCTGTTATTCGCCTCGCTCGCTCATCTCATAATTTCAGACTCGTCCGATAAAGAATCGCTTTACTGCCTTGGTACATAAATAACTATTATCGTCAACCGTCAGTAAAGCCGTACATTATCAGAGTGATTTCCGAAAGTAAACGAACACTTTATTTTATTGTAAAATAAAATACTTTTCCGTCGATCGTGTATTTACAACCTTAATTAATGTATAAAAAATCATACATTAATGGCCCCTATTAATGCATGATTTTTTTTATTAATAAACGATTTTAGGCAACCAAACATACTACAAAGCACGCAATGCCGCGTGCATAATGGCGTTGTCCTATAGTTTCTGTCGATGTCAATAAGTTTGAAATTCAAAAATTTGTTGGTACAACGCTTATAATATGTAGTTTGGTTCTAAATTAAAAAAAATATAATCTATTAACAAGACAATCGACGGAAAAATATTGTAACTAACGCGTATATTAAATAGCGATTAATACACTAGTTTGTTAAGTTACTATTACCTGCCGCAAATGCGGCAGATAAATACTTTTACCCTCCGCAAATTAGTGACTTTGACATTTATTAATCAAAAATCGTCTGTCACTGTCACGCCTTTCCCTATGACAGCTCGATAATAGTTTTCTCGCGATTTATTGCGATGAGTTATACCTCAATTTTTTATATTATAAATTCTGAACGGTTGGCGTTAAAATTTTGTATGCACCACGTCAGTAAAGTGTCTTTATCGACTCGCCTGTTATTCGCCTCGCTCGCTCATCCCATAATTTCAGAATCGTCCGAGAAAGAATCACTTTACTGCCTTGGCACATAAATAACTATTCTTTTGTTTTATTTATTGTCTTTTAGCTTTGACCATTGCTCATTTAGCCACGAAATTTAAATTTATTTTAATTTAATAGTTTTAATAAACGAATTTACACAATACACAACGATTATTGGTATTCACAGTGGTATTTATTATTTACTGGTATTATTTACAGTAAAAGTACAATTGTGAAGATTTGCATCATTTAAGAATCCTCCACTTCTTGCAATATCAGTACTGCTCATTAAAAAACAATTTTTCCAGGGTGAACTGCTTTGAAAAATCCATTAGAGGGTCCATTAAATGGAGGTTGTTCAAGATTTTCCGCAGAGCTAGGATGAAGAATTCACAGAATCTTTAATGTACCCTTCGGCAACTGCATCAGATTTCCAACCCCCGTGCTTTTTCAGCATAGTAATATCCCCACCACTATTAACAAGCATTGTTGCGGAAGTTCGTCTTAAACAATGCCCTGTATATTCTTTCCAATTTGGAATCTTCAGATACAAGGCCACATCTTTTGCTACACTACCAATTTTATGGATACCCATAACAGCTTTATAACATTTCCCATTTTAATATTTTAAAATAAAACGTCGTTCCTTAAAATCGGCAGGACGCAAATTAACGTAGTTTCTATATTTGCTTAAATATTCATCCCCCAGGACGTTGAAAGTTCTACTCCTATTAGTTTTAGTGTTGGGAATTTTTATAAGCAGCAAAGAACCCATATCTTCAAGATCATCAACTGTCATATTTACTAATTAACGATATGCCCCAGATATTTCAAATATCAAAACTACCTAAAAAAATTAAGAGTTGGTTAGCACAATGTGAAACAAACAAAATGTAATTTTATTACCTTCATCGCCAAATACTTTTCATCTGGGGCGTCAGACAAAAATTTGCTGAACTGTTCCCTTGACAAGACTCTCGATTTCTTTGGCTTATAACCTTCTTCTTGCTTTTTTAAAAAAGCACGCAAATTGTTGTATTTTTCAATGTTCACATTATGCTTCAAATTTAACACGGACCTTATCATTGAATAATGAGCCCACAAACTAGAACTCTTAATTTTAAGTGCCACTTCGGTAAAATATGCCAATAAAACGTTCCCAGAGTATTGCATTACTTTTTTCCAGTGCACCATTTATTAAACTTGACAAAGGGAGCTTCATATACTGCACCAGATTTCGTCGGCAGTAAGTTTGTAGTAGCTATTCTAGCTGCCTCTACTACCTCGGAAGGATCATCAGGCACTTCTAAACTCATTTTCTGTAGATTTTTTCGGCCTCAAGTGCCGCGACACCGATTTGAAATATTTGTTTTGATAGATGCCAAACAAGTACGTATCCATGACCAAAAAGGGAATATACAGCGAAATAAGTTAAAAATTCAATCTTGTTATCATCATTAAAAATTCGTTTTTTTTATTGTTTTATCTTGAAAACGTTTGAAGAAAAAATAGTAAGTATATGATATTCGGAGAATGAGATACTTTATGTGCTTCGCATGGATTGTCTGATGAACATAGTCTCTTATTCTCCTAATATCATAATGTACTATTTTTACTTACTTTGGGTGGTAAGAAAGCTCAGTCAATGAGAAAGTACTTACCTTCCAACCACGAAAATCACACCGAGAATAGGCTTTTTCACTTTTTCAGGCTGGTATATTTATCAGATTAGAATCAAGATGGTTCAAGAATTTAAAAATCGTTTAACGAGAATAGATTCGACTTTTATCGCGGTTTTATTGGTTAGGCGGAATTTTACATTCTCGTGTTTTCTTGATAAAACGATAAATTGGGGCAGATATTACAGTTGTTTTCTTTATTAGGGTTTGAAAAGGAAGCCATTCGCTTGGTTTCATAAAAAGTAATTTTAAAGGAAAAATAAAATCCATACAAATATCTACTGCAAATAATTTTTAGAAATATTTGTAAGTGGATATCGAAAATAAACTACAGTGGGCAGATAACCGGGCAAAAACGCATAGAAATTCAAAGGAACAACTGTTCAATGTTATAGAGACATTCCTCTACAGGGTGGCACTTAGTGATGCCGCGAGACGAGACGAGACGAGAATTGGCCCATTCTCGTCTCGTCTCGTGAGGCGAGAATTTTTTTTTATCTCGTCTCGACGAGAAACGCGTTTTTCTCGCTCGAAAGTGCCATTGTCTCGTCTCGTCTCGTCTCGTCTCGTCTCGTCTCGTCTCGTCTCGTCTCGTCTCGTCTCGTCTCGTCTCGTCTCGTCTCGTTTTTTCTCGTGAGTAGGGAATCATAAAAAATATTTTTTTATACGAATCTTAAAGGGGGTAAACATTTAAAAGTATCTGGTCGTCTCGCAGAAGGGTTTAATATAAGTCGGTTTGTTAGTCACGTGACTTAGAAACTATTTTTCTTAGATCAACAAAATATTGCAAGCGGCCATAAGACATAATTCACGTAATGTAATAGGCTTGGCACCGAGGTATTTTCAGTCCAAAATATACGGGGTGGTAAAAAAATACAGAGTAGAGAACGATTTATAATAATAATAATTGATTCATAATGGAACTACCCTTCTTTTATTATTTATTTTTTGGCATAATTCGGGGCATAATTAACTGCAATAGTTTGGAAAATATTCGACTAAATAAAGGAATTAGCCCAGGCCCAGAATGTCATCCGGGGAAAAACCTTAATTTTTTTTTTACATTAATAGAAAGTGCAAGAGAAAGAACTTAAAGAAGTATTTCCGAAAATGCTCTATTTGACATATCAATCTCTCATAGTTTATGAAATATTCGGACTAAATCGCGGTAACATTAGATAATTAATTATTGTGTCCTTCTTTTACATATGAGTTATACAATGTAAACTGTAATTGGTTTAAGATCACCGCCGCTACAACAGAAAGTTTTACAATACCTATAAGAATCTCATATATTTTTGTTTAGTCTCATGTACTTTTGTTGTATCTTCTATGTTTCTAAAAAATATATATCTGACAACCTTTGGTATGAAAACCAACAAGCGTTGCCATTGCGTTTTTTTCTACTGCAGTACTGCAGAGCGTGAAGTACCAAATCTAAGCATGCTAAATAAAGCGTAAAGTAAGTCTTTTTCGCACTAATGCGTGAAATTTATGTGACTTTTGTTGTTAAATACGCGTAAAACAAGTATCACTTTAAGAAATTGTTGCAAAATAACTATTTAAACTTGTTTGTTAGTTTGTTACACTACTAATTTGACTTCTGTAAAACATTTTGGCTAGTTTTTGAGATACGTTCTGTCACGGTTCACGGTATTTTACCAACCATGTAAATAAAATTACTCCATGGGAAGGTTTCACATTTTATTATTAGGATTAACAAACATGTATTAACAATGACATTATTTTTATTGCATTTTGAATTGCGTTTCATTTAAACTTAAAAAACTATGCTTGTAAATATCTTGGCGATGTTCGTAAAAGGACTCTTTGTTTATTAATGATTTTTGTGTGAGAAGTTTTTGGCGAATTTCGAATTTTTGATACAAAATTGTTAAATTTAGTCAAAATCTATCGCCTTTCGCCTTGTGAATGAAATTTGACTGGGGTCCTTTTCGATATTGTGTTTTCAATCGAAAATGCTTTCTTTCAGATTTGGTTAATTATTTAAAAATGTCAACTACTAACCGTAGACAGAAGAAAGAGGCTAGACAATTTGATTCTGTTCTCTTAAATATCTTTTTTAAGGTAAATGCCTTCACAGTACGATAGAGTGAGAACGTTAAACACATTATTTTTCTGTCTATACAGGGTGTCCCATAACTTATGGGCCGTAGAGTAACTCGAGATACTAGACATCAAACTAAGCCGATTAAGTCATAGACGTTTTTTCGGATTGTTACTCGTTCTAGAGATACAGGGTGTTGAAAGTAAAAGGTTATTCTCGACCGTTTAATGAATTGAATTGAAAGTTGGCAGTATTATGTTTTTATGAGCAAGAAATAAGAATTTGTAGAAATTTTTAGGTTTCACACTAGAGGGCGCTAGTTGCATACACTGGGCTTCATAAATCTATGATTTTTTTTACCTGTGATATTAGGTGTTTTTCAATTAAAGTTTCTTAAAGAAGGGCATTTTCTGAGTCAAAAAGGTGTACTTGATTGATCTTAATATCTTTAACGGTTTTCGAGATATTTTCCTTTAAACATCCCAAAGCATAAAAAAAACATAGTGCATAATTAAATTAATATTTTAATTATCACAACGCAATAAATTCGAAATAGTGGAACAAAAACAAGAAGCTCACTTTAGTAAATGTTGAAAGTGACCACCGTTGACCTCAATACACTTTATTAAACTTTTAACTAAATAAATAATAATAATAATAATAAACTTTTACTTTCAACACCCTGTATCTCTAGAACGAGTAACAATCCGAAAAAACTTATATGACTTAATCGGCTTAGTTTGATGTCTAGTATCTCCAGTTACTCTACGGCCCATAAGTTATGGGACACCCGGTATATTAGGAGATACCTAAAATTCAGTGTTCTAACAAACGAGAAAATTCGAGAAAAAACGAGAAATTTCTCGACGAGACTGGGTCTTCTCTCGTCTCGTCTCGTGACTTCTCTCGAGAAAAAAATTCACTCTCGTTTCGTCGAGACGAGACGAGACGAGACACGAGACTTTCTCGTCTCGGCGGCATCACTAGTGGCACTGTGGCACATTTGTGTGACAAAGTATAATAACGGCTCTTCTATTACCGGTGTGAAGTAAGCCGCCAAAATTCCGAAAACTGAGAGGAACGACCATTGACGGAGAAAGTTTAATAAATATGAACCATTGTAAAATGTTTTCATATAAAAAAAGTTCTAAAAAATATCTCGTCTTAAAACTGTAAATTGGGTTAAAGGTTAAAGGGGTTAAAGTCTTACTTATATAAATGATTTTGAAAACAATTTGAGATTTGTACGGCCAGAATGTTGGTCAGGTCTTCAAGGCAATATGATAGTAACCCTTGACAGGCAGTCAATAAACGATGTTTCTTTTTAACATATTTACTCAAAAGTTTTCTTATTAGCATTTATGTTACTTTGGTGTTGTTCTACTTATAATTTACAGTTCAAAATTAATATATTTTTTTTAAAGTTGTTGTTATGCGTGGTTCAGTAGAGTAGCTGTTTACAGCTAGACTGCGCCATGATGCAGCAAATACCATAAAAAATAATAAAAATTCTTATTTTTCTTATTGTTTTGTAATTTTTTTCTTCTTGGTAAAATAAAGCCATTATTTATTTATTTATCTACAACCATTTAATAATAGGTGCATAATACTTCTGATAATAAGAGCATTATGCTATCCATAATACAACTAGTGTAATTATCATAAAACAACAAGTGTAATTATTATATTTTCCATATGAACTCAACTTTTTTTCTGATAATAAGAGCATTATGCTATCCATAATACAACAAGTGTAATTATCATAAAACAAACAAATGTAATTATTATATTTCCCATATGAACTCAACTTTTTTTCAAGCACTGTATAAATGGATGGTTTTAGATAAAGTATAGTATTTGACTCGCGTCTAATAAACCATAATACACTCGGATGATTTACAACACTCGCCTTTGGCTCGTGCCGTAAACTCATCCTCGTTTTATTATGGCCTACAATATACGCTCGTTAAATAATATACTATTATTTAATTATGATAAATAAAGAGTTTATCATATTTACATTGAAGTTTTATTGCTATAATAATAAGTAAATAAGTATAATTAGAATTTACGGAAAAACCTATTTTGTTCACATTTTATTTTCTCTTCTATTATGCAATAAATCAACGCATGTTTCACAACCCGATAAAACATGTTGAATGCATATTTTTATTATTGGATCAACCTGTGCAAAGAATTTTTAGAGTTCGTGTTCGCCATTTAACTGCGTCAATATTGGCTCTAACGTCAAATTTATATTCTGTTCACATTTGAAAAAGAACATCTTTCATACATTTATTAATATTATTCCATAGGTGCAGCTTTTATGCCTACTAAAATATTTATTTTATTTGTCCACCATCGCGTTAAAATTTAAAATGTGTTATTAAAACCTTAATATCAAAAAAAGTATGACCTTGTCGGGCTTCCATTGTCTTTATTTTGTTACTAACGCAACATTTCGGTTAGTTAGTATCTCTAACCGTTTTCCGTGTAAACTAAATTATAATTCTAAGGCTACTGTCTTAAATACTATTCATGTGCAATGAAGCTTGACGACTATGCCTACGTGCTTATTGGAGTGTGAAATTTGAGCTGCTGGTTTTGGAAGGCTTCCAGATATTGGGGATATCTATACTTGGTTTACTAAATATATGGGTATTTTGATTCATGAAACCTGCTCCTTTAAACTTTCGTTTTCTCCAGGGCTGTTCTGTATCCGAAACCTTGGCTTCTGACCACTGTATATTATGCCGGTTGGTCCATACATTTGTTTCGCTATACCTGATCTCGAAGTTTCACCTCTTTGAGTATGTTTCAGATGTTCTTTAACTCGTACGGGAAGAGGTCTTTTTGTTTCCCCAATGTACGATATGCCATACTCGCAAGGGATTTGATACAATTTTTTGTGTTTTCATTACTTTTGTAAGAAAGCTTCTAAGCGTATTTCCGCATTTGAAGGCTGTTTTGATATTATAGTTTTTGGTTATTAATCTTTTCAGAAATCCCCCTGACATAAGGTATTGTATAAAATGCTTGCTTCTCTTTCGTTTCTGTATTGGTTTTTACTTCGGGATTTTTAAGTTTTGAGATGGTATTAGTTACAAAGGTTTCAGGGTAGGGTAGAGTGCTTCAAGAGTGCGCACTTAACGCTTACTGAGAGATATAAAGAAAACAAATAATTTTAAGAAGTTACAAATTTTTATTCTAACTCTTTGGAGTTTAACACCGTTACTACAAACTAAATAAAAACTTAAAAAAATACCAAATTCGAAAAAAAAAAAAAATAAACAAATGATGCATTTGCGTACTCTTACAGATACGGGTTTGTAAGAGAGCGCACTAAGATGTGTAAGAGTATGCACCAGGTTTTAAATGCATAAATCACATTTGTATAACCCACTACCAGAATATCCAGTGCATTTTTCATGCCACCATTGGGAACACGATGAGCACTCTATCCAGTCCTCCGTTTCTCTATATGTTTCGTGGCACCCGGTGCAATTCCACATCTTCCTCTTCAGAATGGATTTTGGTTTTTTTGGATTTGTCTTGGTTCTTGTTGTATTTAGATCGAGTTCAATCTTTCTTTTTGGTTTTTTTGTCTCTTCTGTTTGAACTAACTGGTCTTTATATGGTGATCTGGTAATGATTTCAGACTTCTTGCTTCTGGTTTTAGTGGATCGCGGTATAATAGATTTGGGTAATGGAGAAATTGCTGTTAATGACAAATAAATTTGTTTTCATTTGTCGTCATCATTTTTACCCACGGCAGTCACCGATGCTGTCGGAGAATCCGGGCCAGATAAGGAGGTTGCATCTAGAGGCATCCTGATGGTAGAATTTGTAGGTATGGAAGTATCGATATTGGTGACGACTTTAGAGACTTCAGATGCAACAGTGGCGACTACAGGTATAACAGCAGAAATTTCAGGTAGAGCAGCAGCGTTTTCTGATATGGAACTTGAATTTTCGGGCATGTCAGGAGCAATTTCAGTTACAACAACAGCGTCGCCTAAACGGGCAGGCGTTTCAGGCGTGGTTGAAGGATCTGCTCTTTCCGTAACTTGACTGGCCAAAAAATCTGCCTCAGTAAAAATATCATTGTTGAATGGACATATCCCCGTGACTTTAAATCCTTCAACAGCATTTGTCATTGTAGCAGCTTTAAAGTATGCTGGGGCAAATATAGAGACAATTTGATAGACCGTTATGGCTCGGTGTGGGTGGTTGGTTAGCCATTTTTCGCATTCATTTGCATAGAATTTCTTTAGAGGACTAAAGAAACACCGGTCTAAGGGTTGCATACGGTGACTACTATGTGGCGGAAGAGTCAAGGCTTTAATATTATTTTTTCGAAAAAAGTTAACAGGAGCAATTGTGCAATGGGATGTATGATTATCCATTATAAGCAGAACAGGTTGCTCCTTGGTCGGCTTAACGTGGTCTCTAAAATGGGTTGCATAATCAAGAATGAGATCACTGTTAATAAAACTACTATCGGATACCATTCCTATGGACGATGGAGGAGCCCCATCTAGAAGCTCTGCCTTCATTCTTTTCCGTGGAAATATGAAGGCAGGAGGAACAAACTGCCCACCCGCACTCATCGCACCCACCGCAGTCACATTTGTGCCTCGTTCGGCGCTAGAGATTTTATTCACACATCTTTTACCTTTTGTAGATAAAACTTTCTGCGGTTTGTTGGGTACGGTGGAAAATCCAGATTCGTCCAGATTATAAATTTTATGTGGGGGAAAATTATATGTTTTCATTAATTCAGATAGGTTGTCATAAAATCTTTTGCACTGTGGTTGGTTAAACCCTATGGCTCTTGCAAGACTGGTAGCGGTTGGTTGTCTTAGTGAAACGTCAGGGTGTCGTTTCAAAAATCCTCGTAGCCAACCCTTACCTGCCATTTTTGATGCTGCACTGAAACGATGAGGAATTTTGTTACGTTCTGCAAAGTCAAAAGATAAACTTCTTAACGCTCTTGTCGTTAATCCATAAAACATATTGTCTATGACCTTTACATATTTACACAGCTCATCTTCCATTTCTTTGGTCAATGTGGTATCATAGCGCCCCAAAGTTGTAGCTACCGTAGCTCTTTTTAATCTTTTTCGTAACGTACTTTCTGACATACCCAAAGATTTAGCTACTTTTCTTTTACTTTCGCCATTTTTAATTCTCTGTTTTGCTATGTCAAGTACTTCTTCGGAGTACAAAGCTCGCGTTGATGTTCTTTTTCGCGTTGACATGCTGCAATATAAAATTTAAATTAAGTTTCATAGGTGCATGCTCTTACAGACCATGTATGTTTATTCATAACAATACAAGTGTCGCCATCTTTCATTATATATGCAAACTATGGACTTGATGTCGAATAAACAATCAATTTGTTGACCTAATATTAAAATATTTTACCAATGTTCGCTAAAACATTCACCATATGCGATTTCTAAAATGTTTAAATATTTTATAAAAACGGAGTAAAACATTTAAACTTACCTGGGACCTTTATTATTCTTGTTTCTTGGGTGCACTTTTTTAGGAATGATTTTGACGCGGGCTTGAACATGTATGAATAAAAAAGTAAGGTTAGTCTTGAGTGCGTTCCGAAATATAACCCATGCGCACTCTTATCGCCCGCGCACTCTTAGAGCACTCTACCCTAACCGTTCTGTTTTAAATATTTTTTGATGTTTGAAATTTGAACATCAAGGTCTTCCTTATTGTTGCTAACGTTACGTTCCGTACCTCTGTGATAAAGAGTTTGAATTATGCCCTGTTTTATGGGGTTTGAATGATTCGATCCGCGATTAAGGTATTGCCCGGTGTGAGTGGGTTTCCTGTACACTGAAGTTTTTATGTTTTCAGCACTTCGTTTGACGAGAACATCGAGAAAAGGTAGAGTGGAATGTTTTTCTGTTTCCATGGTAAATTTAATGGATTGTCTTAATACGCCAAAGTTTAGGTTTAATATTTGCAGTGTTAATAGCGTGTGACTCAAACCATTCCATGTACAGGTTAGGCACCACCGCAGAAAATCGGGGTGCTCAGATTTTAAACAAAAAGTTAACTAACCGACACCTTTGATATAAAGACATTGGGATAATTGAGGCATCCACAATATGAGCATATTTCTATCGATTGTTCATATATTAATAATTTAGGATAGGAGTATATCCACTTAACTCTTTTAACAGATCAGAGAGCGGAAAATACTATAAAATAATATTTATGCAAAAGGTAACTAGAAATAGCTTTTAGCAAATGCCAACACTTTACATCATAAAACTTTTCTTTGGGACAATATTGATTCTTTACGATATTGAACATTAGTTTAGTTCAATTTGGGAATAGCTCCATAAGCTAGTAAAGTATGTTCAATGACCGCTGACCGTTACGTCATATTCTCAATAGTTGCAGTACGTCGTAAATTAATTCAGTTAGTTTGACTTACCAGTGGTAAAGGTTATCATTTTTCTTAAGCTTGATCTATAGATATTATTGTGACTCGCGTACTCTCTCATGATAATGGCCTACATTAAATAGTATTATGGGATACAGTAAAACAAAGCTGAACTTGTAAATTTCCACTATATTAACAAGAAAAATGAAATGGTTCGCTAACACTGTAGCTTCGTTAGATGACAATGATTTGATAAAAGGTGAAAATAAAAAATGGCGTGCAATAAAATTAACTTATTGAAGACGTTAATAAAACAGTGGAAGGGTTACAATAGCGGGAAAATCCAACAGAGGGTTTAAAAATTAACTAAGGTACAAAATTAAATATGGGTAGTATAAAATCTTAAGAATATGGTCAACAGAATAAATTTAACAAAGGTGAATTATTTAAATCTAATTGATCATTAAATAACAGGTCCCTATTTTTAAGTTTATTTATTTCCATAGAATCTAACAAATTTAGTTTTAAGCCTTTGTTTCCCCTATGTAAGATTTTAAAGGAAGGATCGAAATTATGTTGATTATTAAGTAAATGGTTACCTACCATAGTTTGAGTCTGTTTTGTTTTTTAGAAAACTGTTATAATGTTTAATGTTCCTGTATTCTTTTGTTAAAATGTCTACCTGTTTGGCCAATGTATGTTTTAGGAAAATCTTTGCATTTTAATTTATAGACGCCTGATTTTTTGTTTTTATCACTTTTAGTTTTATTATTTTTGATAAATTTACTTAAAGAGTTATTAGTTTTGTAACACTAATCTATATTATCAAGTTTGTCAAGAAAATTGCCAATTACTTTGCTAGGTTGTCCAAAGAAAGTGACAAGTTTAAATTGGTCAGAGTTTTTGCTTCTTGGAAAAACTAAGTCAATAGCCTTTTTGTAAGTTTTCTTTTTTAGGATTTGGTCAATTGGATTTGAGTTATATCCGTTATTAACTGCAATTTGTGTTATAATGTTTAGGGGAAAGAAAGAAAAAACCTTCCTAAAAAGAAGGTGTCGAAGATTATTTAAAAATTTTTATAAAACTTTTCAAGTATATGTCAGTAAGACATTATAAGGATAAAACTGTCATAATTATGAAGATATAACAATAAAATTACATTGCAAAAAGTGTTTTGTGGGGTACTGAGGATTAAAGCTCAGTAACCCCCGCAAGCGGTTAATTTAAAACCAATAAAATTAATTAACAAGTTGCACATTAAAAAAAAATTGGAGGTCAACAGGTTGTTCACGTCCACGTGTTGGGACAAAAGTGACAAAAGACAGAGATGGTTTATCGAAAACGGAGAAAACGTGTCTATTATTTTCTCTCTTAATATTTAAATCAAGAAAACTATTAGAGTTGTCACTTTTGTGTTCTATTGTAAACTTGATACTATCGTGTAGGCTGTTAATACTTATATTCTGAAAATACTCTTAACCGAATCAATTAATTTGCCTATATATTTTACGCTCGTTAAATAATATATAGTATAATTCAGCGATAGTTGAGAGTAGAAGAAACAATTATTTACAAATTTCATATTTTTTTTTAATGCGAACTATATTATATTTTTCTATTATATACTTTCTGGAAATTATTCTCTTTTAGTTCACAGTTATTTGAATGAACTTAAGTATCCAATTTTAAATCAAAGAAACTCTATATATGAAAGGATCATGTTATATTAACTATATAGATTTCCCTGGAGATGAACAACATGGAATAAACTAAATTTTTATTCATTGTTTCTTTTAGAAACACATCAATCGAGATTGTTTTTTATATAAGTTGAAATAATTCATACAGCTGTAAAAGTTGTACTCTTTCAGTCAGTTATACAAAACGAAAACCTAATATTTATGGTGTTACTAGTACCAATCAGATACTTAACTAAAACCGATACAAAAATTATTTAGAAGTTTATTTCAGGAGACCTATTGCTGGTTTCGTTGCCAATTTATATCCGAGGCCAAGCTTAAAACCAAGGACGACGAAGCAAGATAGACATATCATTCTTTTTACTGGTGTGAAGTTGGCAGAAAAAAGTTAGCAGCCAAAATGCCGAACATTTCCGAATGGGCAGTGGCGTCGGATTACTCAAATGGAGAATATTATACATATACTCACAAATCATAAGTATGGCAATGGATAAGTATTAGGATTACTTAAAATTATATTCAGTACCTTTCACTTGCAAACTGTCGCAAACATTAGTTCCATTTTTGTTTGCTAATTTTTCTTAACTTCTGGGAAACTGAACATAGCAACAGATTCATATTTACAGGGTAAGTAGGGAACTACTAGAGCTACAGTTTGCCATTAGTGGCATTTCTCGCAATGCCGTTTCAGTTTTTTTTATTTTCGGCTGCTAACTTATTTTACGTATTTTCTCGAAAACTAAACATAGCAACAGATTCATATTTACAGGGTAAGTAGGGAACTACTAGAGCTACAGTTTGCCATTAGTGGCATTTCTCACAGTGCCGTATCAGTTTTTCCATTTTCGGCTGCTAACTTATTTTACGTATTTTCTCGAAAACTAAACATAGCAACAGATTCATATTTACAGGGTAAGTAGGGGACTACTAGAGCTACAGTTTGCCATTAGTGGCATTTCTCGCAATGCTGTTTCAGTTTTCCATTTTCATCTGCTAACTTATTTTACGTATTTTCTCGAAAACTAAACATAGCAACAGATTCATATTTACAGGGTAAGTAGGGTACTACTAGAGCTATAGTTTGCCATTAGTGGCATTTCTCGCAATGCCGTTTCAGTTTTTTCCATTTTCGGCTGTTAACTTATTTTACGTATTTTCTCGAAAACTAAACATAGCAACAGATTCATATTTACAGGGTAAGTAGGGGACTACTAGAGCTACAGTTTGTCATAAGTGGCATTTCTCGCAATGCCGTTTCAGTTTTTTTCATTTTCGGCTGCTAACTTATTTTCCGTATTTTCTCGAAAACTAAACATAGCAACAGATTCATATTTACAGGGCAAGTAGAGGAATACTAGAGCTATAGTTTGCCATTAGTGGCATTTCTCGCAATGCCGTTTCAGTTTTTTCATTTTCGGCTGTTAACTTATTTTACGTATTTTCTCCAAAACTAAACATAGCAACAGATTCATATTTACAGAGTAAGTAGGGGACTACTAGAGCTACAGTTGGTCATAAGTGGCATTTCTCGCAATGCCGTTTCAGTTTTTTTCATTTTCGGCTGCTAACTTATTTTCCGTATTTTCTCGAAAACTAAACATAGCAACAGATTCATATTTACAGGGTAAGTAGGGGACTACTAGAGCTACAGTTTGCCATTAGTGGCATTTCTCACAGTGCCGTATCAGTTTTTCCATTTTCGGCTGCTAACTTATTTTACGTATTTTCTCGAAAACTAAACATAGCAACAGATTCATATTTACAGGGTAAGTAGGGGACTACTAGAGCTATAGTTTGCCATTAGTGGCATTTCTCGCAATGCCGTTTCAGTTTTCCATTTTCATCTGCTAACTTATTTTACGTATTTTCTCGAAAACTTAACATAGCAACAGATTCATATTTACAGGGTAAGTAGGGGACTACTAGAGCTACAGTTTGCCATTAGTGGCATTTCTCGCAATGCCGTTTCAGTTTTTTCCATTTTCGGCTGTTAACTTATTTTACGTATTTTCTCGAAAACTAAACATATCAACAGATTCATATTTACAGGGTAAGTAGGGGACTACTAGAGCTACAGTTTGTCATAAGTGGCATTTCTCGCAATGCCGTTTCAGTTTTTTTCATTTTCGGCTGCTAACTTATTTTCCGTATTTTCTCGAAAACTAAACATAGCAACAGATTCATATTTACAGGGTAAGTAGGGGACTACTAGAGCTACAGTTTGCCATTAGTGGCATTTCTCACAGTGCCGTATCAGTTTTTCCATTTTCGGCTGCTAACTTATTTTACGTATTTTCTCGAAAACTAAACATAGCAACAGATTCATATTTACAGGGTAAGTAGGGGACTACTAGAGCTATAGTTTGCCATTAGTGGCATTTCTCGCAATGCCGTTTCAGTTTTCCATTTTCATCTGCTAACTTATTTTACGTATTTTCTCGAAAACTTAACATAGCAACAGATTCATATTTACAGGGTAAGTAGGGGACTACTAGAGCTACAGTTTGCCATTAGTGGCATTTCTCGCAATGCCGTTTCAGTTTTTTCCATTTTCGGCTGTTAACTTATTTTACGTATTTTCTCGAAAACTAAACATAGCAACAGATTCATATTTACAGGGTAAGTAGGGGACTACCAGAGCTACAGTTTGTCATAAGTGGCATTTCTCGCAATGCCGTTTCAGTTTTTTTCATTTTCGGCTGCTAACTTATTTTCCGTATTTTCTCGAAAACTAAACATAGCAACAGATTCATATTTACAGGGCAAGTAGAGGAATACTAGAGCTATAGTTTGACATTAGTGGCATTTCTCGCAATGCCGTTTCAGTTTTTTTCATTTTCGGCTGCTAACTTATTTTCCGTATTTTCTCGAAAACTAAACATAGCAACAGATTCATATTTACAGGGTAAGTAGGGGACTACTAGAGCTACAGTTTGTCATAAGTGGCATTTCTCGCAATGCCGTTTCAGTTTTTTTCATTTTCGGCTGCTAACTTATTTTCCGTATTTTCTCGAAAACTAAACATAGCAACAGATTCATATTTTTAGGGTAAGTAGGGGACTACTAGAGCTACAGTTTGCCATTAGTGGCATTTCTCACAGTGCCGTATCAGTTTTTCCATTTTCGGCTGCTAACTTATTTTACGTATTTTCTCGAAAACTAAACATAGCAACAGATTCATATTTACAGGGTAAGTAGGGGACTACTAGAGCTATAGTTTGCCATTAGTGGCATTTCTCGCAATGCCGTTTCAGTTTTCCATTTTCATCTGCTAACTTATTTTACGTATTTTCTCGAAAACTTAACATAGCAACAGATTCATATTTACAGGGTAAGTAGGGGACTACTAGAGCTACAGTTTGCCATTAGTGGCATTTCTCGCAATGCCGTTTCAGTTTTTTCCATTTTCGGCTGTTAACTTATTTTACGTATTTTCTCGAAAACTAAACATAGCAACAGATTCATATTTACAGGGTAAGTAGGGGACTACCAGAGCTACAGTTTGTCATAAGTGGCATTTCTCGCAATGCCGTTTCAGTTTTTTTCATTTTCGGCTGCTAACTTATTTTCCGTATTTTCTCGAAAACTAAACATAGCAACAGATTCATATTTACAGGGCAAGTAGAGGAATACTAGAGCTATAGTTTGCCATTAGTGGCATTTCTCGCAATGCCGTTTCAGTTTTTTTCATTTTCGGCTGCTAACTTATTTTACGTATTTTCTCGAAAACTAAACATCGCAACAGATTCATATTTATAGGGTAAGTAGGGGACTACTAAAGCTACAGTTTGCTATTAGTGGCGTTTCTTGCAATGCGTAAAATAAGTTAGCAGCCGAAAATGGAAAAAACTGAAACGGCATTGCAAGAAACGCCACTAATGGCAAACTGTAGCTCCATATAGTAGTCCCCTACTTACCCTGTAAATATGAATCTGTTGCTATGTTTAGTTTTCGAGAAAATACGTAAAATAAGTTATAGCAGCCGAAAATGGAAAAAACTGAAACGGCATTGCGAGAAATGCCACTAATGCCAAACTGTAGCTCTAGTAGTCTCCTACTTACCCTGTAAATATGAATCTGTTGCTATGTTCAGTTTCCCAGAAGTTAAGAAAAATTAGCAAACAAAAATGGAACTAATGTTTGCGACAGTTTACAAGTGAAAGCTACTGAATATAATTTTAAGTAATCCTAATACTTATCCATTGCCATACTTATGATTTGTGAGTATATGTATAATATTCTCCATTTGAATAATCCGACGCCACTGCCCATTCGGAAACGTTCGGCATTTTGGCTGCTAACTTTTTTCTGCCAACTTCACACCAGTATTCTTTTTATTATAACAAGCCGACAAGATGTCAAGTGCAAAGGTCCTCCGGGTTCCTCATGAGTTCTACAATGAAACCAGTGGCGGTTTCTCCACAGGAGCACATGAGCACGTGCATCCCCATACTCCATAAATAATTCCCCCATAAAGAAAAAATAATGTTTATTTAAATTTATCTTCTTATACAGGGTGTCCCAGATAAGAATGCACTCTACAGGGATCTCGTAAACCATAGGAGATACAAAGATGGTTAAATTAGAGAAAAGTTGCGCATTACTGAATCCTGTCACGTCATGTTTTCAAATTTAGAAAATTCCGAATGTTTCCGAAGATATTTGGATAAAACCGAATTTTCGCGATTTCGTTTTAATTGATTTATGGCATCATATGGGTGGCTATGAAATTGATTGACGTTATTCGCAATAGTTTAAATGTTTAATGGGCCTATTTTCATTGATGATGTGTTTTTCTATATCGAAACGTCTAATAAATAATAAGTGTGATACACCGTTAGATTTAGAATAAAACGTAGAATTTATTAAGTATACAATTTATTTTTCCCGACTATGTAAAATAACAAAGTTGATGATGGTTGTGACTAAACGAAACGTCGGATCAAAAATGTAATTAAACCATCTTGTAGGGGAGAAAAAGTGGCAATGAGAATCTTAAATTTATTTTGAAATGTCTCTTTAAATAGAATCATAAATCAATTAAAACGAAATCGCGAAAATTCGGTTTTATCCAAATATCTTCGGAAGCATTAGGGTTTTTTTAAATTTGAAAACATGACGTTACAGGATTCAGTTATGAGCAAATTTTCTCTAATTTAAATATCTCTCTCTGTATCTCCTATGGTTTACGAGATCCCTGTAGAGTGCATTCTTATCTGGGACACCCTGTATATGATACCGGAATATAACTTAGAACCCTCTTATTTTAACGTACCGTTCAACGATCGAAGGAAATATGGTGTAATAGCTCTCGCCAAGCCGGTTGTCAAGAGCGACGATGTGGCGCATAAGAATTCTAGTCGCACGTGCGTTAAAGTAGGCGGGGTTTCTGCTTTCTCTCTATGCATCATGTACTAGCAGATGTGATGGGGGAAAACGCGATTCTAATAGGAAAAACTCGCACAATTTAAATGTGCGCCGTTGATTTCATTGCGTGTTAATTGTTCTATGAATTCATTATTTGGAGTTTTCCTTTATATTTTTGTTATTATTTTGGGGTAGTAAAGACTTATTTTAATAAAAACAGTTTTAATGCCAAAACTTCTATGAATGTGGAATATTTGAGAAACAATTTTAGCTCATTAAGTATTGAGAAAAAAATTGAAATTGAAATTGAGGAAAGACCTAAACCCGAAATTAACTTAAAACAGACCACAAAGTGTAGATCTAGGGACTTTTTTGTTATTGTTTAGTTTGCTGCAAATAAAAACAGAAGATTGGAAGAAAATTTTTTATTTTTTTCTTATTTCATTTTCAATAAAATAAGTGGGTAATCATAAATTTTTAAAATATTTACTAAAAATTATTGACCAAATTTTGGCGTGGTCTCAAAAAATTTTCGCCTGCGGCGCATTGCTCCTGTAACGGGCTTTTAGTGCCCCCAAGTTAACGAATCACGAACCGTCACTGAATGAAACCACGTGAAACTAAACTCTAGAATAATACGCTGTTGCAGAAGAATCCAAAGGCGCATCATGAGGAGTATTTAGAATATTTACAATTTTCTTCTACTAAATTATTGAGTACCCAAATAACCAATTTTGCGTCGATTTATCCATTTTCGTATATATCTCTTATCGTTTTTGAGATCCCTATGTATATGCACACGAATTTGTAGCACCTAGCGAGCAAAAATTATTTGCATCAAAGAGGGCTTGGATTAAAAAACGTATAGGGCTTGGTTTAGATCACAATGACATGGGGACGATATATCTAACCAAATCTAGGTTAAAATTTTGTCAAATTCATATTATGACATGATATGCCAAACTAATGAGTAATAAAATAAGTAGACAAATACAAATTTATTTTTGTTGTTTACAAAATTAACAAAGTAAGAATATTCAGAAAGAAAAATAATTACATACTACTCGTAAATTGCTGAAATTGGCCACCGCCATGCTTCAAGCATAAATTCACACGTCTCTTCATATTTTCGAAATTGTTGACCAGCATCTCTGGAGAAATGTTACCACATTCTTGGATAATCCTTTCTTGTAATTGTTCTAAATTTGCAACTGATGTTTTAAAAATAGTGTTCTTTAAAAGAGGAAAAACGAAGTAATCCATAACCGTTAAACAAGGTGATCTAGGTGGGAATTCAATGTATGGTCGAAAACTGATCAATCTGTCGTCGAAAAAATTGCGTAAGTAGTTAGTAGTTTCGGTGGCTGTATGGGTGCACCGTCCTGTTGAAAATATCCAATTGTAGTTCGTCGTCAAGTTATTGCTCCACAAAAGGATTCAAAATATTGTCTCTATACCGCTGTGCTCTAACTGTGTCATGGACAAAAATAGGACCAACAATTCTTCTTCGGGAAACAGCTAACCAGACACCAATTTTTTGAGGGTGCAATGTGGACTGTACAAAAAAATGGGGATTTTCACTACTCCACATGCGTGTATTCTGAGAATTCACATAACCGGAGAGGTGGAACCAGGCTTCATCCGGAAAAAATGTCAGGTCCAATAAATCATTTATTTTCAATAAATTTTGGGTAAACCATTGAGAGTAATTCCTGCGTCTTTCAAAATCTGCGGCTTGTATTTCTTGGAATACTTGCACTTTATAAGGAAATAAATTTAGCTGCTTCTTAAGAATAGTCCTGTATGTTTCATAAGATCTTCCACTTCTTGGGACAGACGTCTTATACAATTTGTTGGCGTATTTTGCAATATTTCTCGAACGTTTGCAACAAGTTCTTCTGTTCTTACAGGTGGTCTTCCTGCTCCTATTTTGTGTTGTATAGAACCTGTTTGTCTAAACACAGCCACGGTTCTTTTCAGGCAATGATAAAAAATCCCCAGCAATAAAAGCAACGTTTGGAAAATGTTCGTGAAAATTGTCCATGCACAAACCCGGATTGTATTGCCACTCACCATTTACTCTAACTCCGTTTCGAAAACACGCTTCAACCATGAATGTTTTGTGCTGTTCCGTAAAGCCCATTATGTGAATTGTTCAAGAAATTGTAAAAATTAGCGATGAATCAAATTACTTGTAGCGACTGTCAAAGATGACTGAATAACTGATTGATTGTTAATTCAGGCAGTTACTGACACCCAACAGGTATTATGCTCTACGGCTAAGCATTAAGTCCTTAGATGCAAGGCACTCTTTGATGGACATAATTTTTGCTCGCACGGTATATACATTATTGACTACTAGTTGAAGTGTAAAGGAGCAGAACGCGGCTTTTCTGGCTGCTCTGCTTGGAGAATAAAATAGCGTATACGAGACAGCAGTAGTGTTCACCATTTTAACCGAAAACGACTAAATTATAAAGACAACATATTTTATGTGCAGTGGCGGCCGCATAACCAAAAGAAAGTAGAATGTTTTTTTTTTTAAATATATTTTTATAAATTTAAAAAATTTACTTATTTATAGTAAATATTTACATTTAAGTAGGTATTTAATTAGACATTTCGTTATTGGCTTTTATTCAAATATTAGGTAAGTTGTCAAATAAATTAAAATTTTTAAAATTTGTAGACTTTAAGATACAAAGATACATTTTATTATTTATTTAAAATGAAATTTGCCATGGCATTAGAGGAATTAGTGGGCATTGGTGGGCATTGGTGGGCATTACTGGGCATTTGTAAAGAAATTAGGGGTATTAGATAATTAAAATAAGTAATTGGAGGCATTAGTAGGCATTAGTGTACAAGAATTTTGACCGAGGTTTACCCCTCGGAGCCAACAGACAGATAGATGGATGGAAAGGGGAAACATGTTTATTGTAATCTAGGGATCTTAGCACGTCGACATTTGATAATATATTATCAATTTTTTTTCTATTAGGTACAATACTTTTTTGCGAAAAATTCGTATCTTTCACAGTTTACGACTATTGAAGATAAATATGAATATCAGAAATGTCCTATATTTATTATTTGGCACCTAGAACCAATCAAATCGACTCCTGGTAACCAGACATAACGTTTTGTTTTCGCCATGTAAATTGGAAAATATTTTTTTATAAAAATTGTTAGGAAACAACTTGTTTACAACATAATCCGTATCTGAAAAATAATTTCTTTAAGTATCGATAGAAGTTTCAGCTTCAAAGAATATAAATCATAAAATATAAATATCCTCTCAGCCAAAAGTAAATCACTTATTTCGGGTCTAAAAATTATTTTTATTAAATTAAATACGTGAACGGTTTTTAAGATTCTTTTTTGTGAAGATTTAAAACAAGTTTGTGTCCTTGCGCTTGAAAAAAATTAGAAATATTTTGAGTTGGGTAGCATCATTCCAACCGACTGTAACTTCATAGCGATCGACGCGTGCCAACTTTGAAAATACAGGGTTATGATTTCGGCTTATTGAAGAAAATAGCTTATATTATCTGGAGATCGCCAAAATTTCTTGATGATATTATCCATAATATTTATATCTTAATAAAATAATGCACCTATTGATATCCATTACCTATTGAAAGACATATCCTCTGCCGTCGTTTTCTCACTATTTAAACAATTTATGCACTAAACACAGTGGCATTGTTAATACCTATATTGTTTTGAAAGTTTATATATCACAAAAATAGCAACAAATTGTTCAACTAAACCAATAAACAACACAATAAACACGGGAACAATACGCTTGATTGGCTCGCTGACTCGCCGTAGTTCGGCGAGGCTAGTATTTTTGGTTGCGTTAATATAATTTGAAATGGTTGCCAACTCTTCTAGGGAAAAACCCCTCTCAAGAGAGCCTTTCCAAGAGATGCTGTTTAAATACTCACAGGTCGTATGGAGATTAAGCATTCTACTTTTTTTATAAGCATGTGATTCTTCCCTATATACAGTGTGTGTATAAAGTCTGGAAACGGCTTAATAACATCACAATTTACTGGCCGATTTAAACCAAATTTGTTACAGTTGTGTAAGAGGATCTAACGCACCGAATGACGATATTGGCGTTGTTGCCAGCTTTTTAGTTTGTCTGGAATTCGAACGAATTTTATATTTTTAAATATAACACCCAGTATATTTTTACATTTTTAAATTCCACATAAAATGATAATTATTTTTTATTAAATGCATTATTAGTCTATACTACATAGTTTCCGAGATATTGACTCTCGAAAAGTGATATTTTTGAACTTTGACAGCTTATAACTTTCTAACAGTACGTCCTAGAGCAAAACGGCTTACATGTCCCTATCTTCAATTTTTATTATCTTCCCAAAAAAATCAACTTCCAGTTAAACCGAAACAACTATATTTCCTGCTTTCGAGTTACATCCGGTTTAACCGGAAGATGATTTTTTTGGGAAGATAATAAAAATTGAAGATAGGGACATGTAAGCCGTTTTGCTCTAAGACGTACTGTTAGAAAGTTAGAAGCTGTCAAAGTTCAAAAATGTCACTTTTCGAGAGTCAATATCTCGGAAACTATAAAGTATAGACTAATAATGCATTTAATAAAAAATAATTATAATTTTATGTGGAATTTAAAAATGTAAAAATATACTGGATGTTATATTTAAAAATATAAAATTCGTTCGAATTCCAGACAAACTAAAAAGCTGGCAACAACGCCAATATCGTCATTCGGTGCGTTAGATCCTCTTACACAACTGTACCAAATTTGGTTTAAATCGGCCAGTAAATTGTGAGGTTACTAAGTCGTTTTCAGACTTTATACACACACTGTACTGTTCTCTGTACATAATTCTTAGTTTTATGACACCCATATTTTAGGAAATACGCTTAGCTGGCACAATACTTAGAGCTATGGTACCCGTTTATTGATCAGCATAATTATTGAAATATAGGTACAATGATCAGATGTACGATTAAAATTTTTTGAAAAGCGTAATAATTTAGAGATATATTTATTTCTACCTACAGTGTGTATCAGCCAAATGGAATAAATTTGATAATAAATACATAGGGGCGTGTCCGCAAAAACGCTCGGACACTTCGATTGCCATTTCTAGTTGCGCATTTTTTTCAATAAAAACTTTTTATGCAGGGTGTGTCATGTAACAGTTGCCAATACCAACTTTCTTATTTTAATTTTCAATTCTAGGATTCTTCAGAAAATTCTAGACATATTTCATCTACAATATCTTATACCTATCTTCAATTGTTTCGGAAGTACTAAGTGTTTTCAGATTTATTGCAAAAATTAACAATACACTCAAAAACTATAAGTAATACTATTTATTTCTTAATAATGTAAATAACAAAAAAAAAACAATAATGTAGGAGATGTTAAAAATGCTCGCCGCGAACGTCTTGGCAACATCCTAATCTTAAATAGAAATTTCTTCTGTTACTGAAGATCTCAGGCGTGACCGATCTAATCGCAAGCGTTATTCGTCTTCTTAAGTCAGCTAAGTCGAGGGGTTTAGTTTTTTATATAATATTTTTGACATAACCCCATAAGAAGAAATCTAATGACGTCAGATCAGGGGATCGTGCTGTGAGTATTTTCCCTAGATCAATAGCGCCAATTCTGACGATTAGCCTGATCGTGAAGTGTAAAAGAGCACTAATCAAAAAACAAAAACATGTCTTAATTGTATCACATTGTTATCTAACATTACCATCATTTGTTCACAAAAATAGGTGCTCCTATCAAAATCCTCTTCCATGAGCTCATGGGTAGGTATCATTTTATAGAGATATATTTTATTTTCTTGTAATGTTCAAATAATCGATGAATGGTTAACAGCGAACACTGGGGCTGTTTTTCGACTAGACGTATGTGGGTGTTCCTTAAACTTATGCATAATATTTAATTTGCTATTATCACTTATTGCATTGGCAGCTACTTTTTTTATCTGCTTTACATGTCCAAGTTGGCGAAACTGCTCTATTTTACTAATTTTCCCTTGAGTTATAGACGGCAAATTTGAAAATTTTTCACGATATAAGCGAGCAACTTCCATTTGTGTCCGAGTTTTATCTCCATAACCAATCATCTGTAGAATTGTTATTTTGTGTATTTCTGTTAAATAAACAATTTTTCTGATATGCAGTTAATAAAGTTTAAACGACTCTAACACCGACAACTACTGTCATGCAGACAACAATTTGCTATGGTCAGGAGTTTTAAACAAAAGATAACAAAACTATTTATACCTTTTTTTTAATTTCATATCAGTAAAAAGAAACGCTGAAATGCAATAAATCTGAAAACACTTAATATTTCCGAAACAGTTGAAGATAATAGACAGTTTTCGTTGTCTTTTAAAAGCGATTCCGATAGCCGCTATTTGACAGCTTTGACATTTGAGCTGTCATTTATCGTTATCGTTACGGATAAGTGGCGGGAGCTAACGGACGGAAGACAAAGCCATAGCGAAAACGGAACGCATGCGTAATGACCATTTCTTAACAAAATGCAAAGCCCTTCCACGCCAGAAACATTATGGTTGCTTTGTGTTATTACATTATTGGGAATCCTAAGTGCTTCATCAGCCATTCTTCTTAAGTGATTTTTTTTTCAAATCGGAAATAACGTTTGCATTCAGCATTATTATAGTTTTCTAAATTGAAATTTCCATACAACTGTGCTCGATACTGAATGTCCTGGCGAACAAGCACCTCCAAGAGAAGGGCATCATCCAAATCCGAATCACTGGATGAGTCCAATAAAAGCAACCTTTCGTCTATCATGATGTTTTAGAATTTTGGGTACTACAGGAAATTAAAACCAAGCAAAAAAGATAACACAAAACGTATATGAAAATATGAACACAAACCATTAAAGATTGGTTATGTTATATTTGTTATGTTTACTGTCGAATTCGACTTAACGCTAACGTTAAGCGAATTGAACGAAAACTATTTTTACGATCTGTCAAATAGCGGCTTCGTATTCGTATTCGTTATGGTTTACCGTTTGAATTTGCCAATACAACGAAAACTGTCTAATGTCTAAAATTTTCTGAAGAATCCAAAAATTGAATAATATACAGGGTAGGTATTGTATTTAAAATAAGAAAGTTGGTATTGGCCACTGTTACATGACACACCCTGTATAAAAAGTTTTTATTGAAAATAATGCGCAACTAGAAATACCAATCGACGTGTCCGAGCGTTTTTTTGGACACGCCCCCTTGTACTTATTATCGAATTTATTCCATTTGGCTGATACACACTGTATACAGGGTGTTTCATTAAGGGTGGCCACCGGCCATATCTCGGAAACTACTAAGCATTGAAACTTGGGGAAAAATTTTTTATTATTAAAGTGGTCATGAGAAAATTCTGGAATTATTTTTAAGTTCCGCATTTCGCCACAAAAGGGCAAAATTGAAAATTAATTTTTAAAATTCTAAATTTTTACGAAAATTCCTATATTATATATATTATGGTATACCTCTGGTTACATCATTAAAAATAATAGATAATTCTGCATCATTTTGGTTTAAGGCTCATTGGCGTATGATTTGAATTTTCGGGATAAATACGAAAAAACTGTTGTTATTACAAATTGCGCCATCTAGCAATTTTATTAGAAACTAATGTGTAACGTTGAATACTGCAATTAAAAATACTTATCTTTCTCTTCCAAACAAGTTTAAATTTAGTAAAATCGGATAAGTCATTTAGAAGTTATAGCGATTTTAATGATTATACTTTCAATAGCTTCCCCCACTCTTATCAAGGTCGGTACGCCAATGAGCCTTAAACCAAAATGATGCAGAATTATGTATTATTTTTAATGATGTAACCAGAGGTATACTAGAATATAGGAATTTCCGGAGAAATTTAGAATTTTAAAAATTAATTTTCAATTGTGCTCCCTTGTGGCAAAAATGCGGAACTTAAAAATAATTTCCAGAATTTTCTCATGACCACTTTAATCATAAAAATGTTTTCCCCAAGCTTCAATGCTTAGTAGTTTTCGAGGTTTGGCCGGTTGCCACCCTTAATGAAACACTCTGTATGGTTCCATTTAAAAAAAATTAAATATCTGATATTATGCTAGCCCCCTAGCGGCGACAAATATAACAAAAAGTGTAGTCATACAAAATTTTAAATGTTACTATAGTTTAAGCTCTTTCAAATGAGATCAAATTTGTCAAATTTGGTTATGGCAAACCGTGTATTTCTTTCAGAAGAGGTGCCCCCTTCTCCCCTAGCCTATTTTGCGAGATAAAGCAAATGTTATATTAAATCAAAGTTGTATCATATTATATTTCAAACAATAAAACATTTAATTTTGAATACTATGTCATATTATCGATAAAAAAACTATAATCTTCAGGAATTTCTCATGGTCGATTTTGCAATACTTTTTTTAAATTTCAAACCTTGTGAAAAACGATTCCTGCGATATAGTCAGCGTCCATTCCTTTTCGGCCACCCAAATACTGAACTTCCTACCTTCCTTCGTTTTGTACTATCGGCTTAAATTTAGTAGTCGGGTAAGTTACATGATTACATTCTAGGCAATTTATGTTATGAATAGTGACTGTTTGGAAACGTATTTGAAATTTACTAAAAAAATTATTTTTAATAAAAATATAGATAGATTTAGACCGAAGACATCCAAGTTCAGGGGAAATCTTGGATGAAACGATTTTTTCGTAGGGGAGAGTGGTCCACAGTGAGACGTTTTTTGGTTGCTCTAGATTTTTTAAAAACTGGTTAAACATTTATTAAATAATACAGGTTTATAATGTAAAGTAACCTTTATTTTCCTAAAAAGCATAAAGAAAATAAACAAAAACTTAAAAACTTAAATTCTAGAAATATTTATTATTGATATTGCAAATAGTCTCACTGTGCCCCATGGTAGTCTACAGTGAGACTTAACGTGGTCCACAGGAAGACAACCCTTTATTGGACATCAAGCTGACCAAAATTAACTTCAAATTGGACACATTGATTTTGTCTTTTTGTTTTACCAAATAATGCTGGAAATGGCAAAATCATTACGATGTCTTCAAACAAAACAGTAGCAACTTCTGGAATATTTGGGTAGACGAATTTGTTTGATCTATTTTTTCTTTGCAAATAACTTATATCATATTTACATTCATGGAAAATATTGTTTAAAATTTTTCCAATGAAATATTTGGTTGATTATTTTTTCCCCGAAAATTTTACTAGGACGTAGCCGTTAATGACAACAATTCTATCTAGTTCCTCATTCATTCAATTGGGGCCTGCCTTTTCATTAAAAGTCTTGTGTGCTTTCCCAAAGCTTAGTTATAGAGGCTCTAAAACTCATTTTAGATAAATCCGGTTGGCAGTATTATTGGCCATCCTGTAAATATCTTCAATGTAATTCCAGACTCTTTCCAATCACAATTTACCTTGCTAAGGTCTGATGTGACACTCCTTTTAGTTCGGCTGCCTTTCTCAATGAAAATCCTTCATCCATAACCAGTTTTATGGCACTTTTCATCTGGTTTTCGGAAAAGGACCCCATGGTAGTTTTTCCTTTTCTATTTTTTGCCATTCTCTAAAAAAAAATAGTTTAAAAGATAGGTACCAACCTTCTTGCGCATGGTGGGACACGGTGAGAAACGTCTCAGTGTGCCCCACCTAGTGTTGTCTCAGTGTTCCCCACAAGCACCATATTTAAAAATCATGTAATATTTTGTAATGAACCCGAAATAAAAATAATATCGCAACGTAAATAGACACACAAATACCTAAACTTTACTTACCATCAATCTTAAAGTTCTAATTAAAAGCACGTCAAATAAACACCAATCAAAACAGCTTTTCAAAAAATTACTTTTGCGGTCAAAATTTGCATAAACGCCGCTCTACAGATTAAAACAAACTGAACTGAAACAAGAACTCGTTGGTGGATCTGGCGTGTAAAAACAAGCTTGCGCATGGCGTGACGTAAAAAGCGGGGTTTCCAAAGCCTCAGAAATTGTACTGTCTTACTGTGGAACATGTCTCACTGTGGACCACTCTCCCCTATACATTTTTTTATTCAAAGATATTTTTGTTGTTCTGCCCTTCTTTGCCCTGTTAAAAGTGATATATGAAGTGAATTCCGAAAAGAATATTTCCACATCTTTCCCCCATTTGATTTAAATAGGCACATATGCGATCCTATATTCTGTAAAATAGGCTTACTAGGCACATAAATAATATACCTACTGATGAACGAAAAAGTCATTGTTTTGCGTTAGAAACTTCCAAAAATGTAAAAGAATTACCTAATATTAGTAAGCAATTCCAGGATAGGAAAAGTTTTGTAAATAATTGCTACTATTTGAATAAACACTAATGGAAATCACGAAGTGCCCTGAAGACTACAACAGAACGTTCTATCATTCGCGAAGGCATTTTAAAAGCTATTTAAAGAGAAAATGGACAGCTGCCAATTATTATAACAATGTCTGCTGACATTGATCAGTAGCTAAAGTTTGTTTAATGACCGCTGACCGTTACGTCATATTCTAGCTATTTGCGGTACGTTGTACATTAATTCAGTCAGTTTGACTTACCCGTGATAAAGGTTATATAAATAAAAATATAAATAAGGTTATATAAATAAAAATATAAATACAAGCGCTTTTATTACTTTTATATTAGAAATAAGTGGTTTATTTATGGGATGAAACAGATTAGTATAAAAGTTTTAATTAATTTAAATTTACTGGAAAATAAATAAAACTCATTTATTAAAATTAAAATTAAATCATATATTTTTTTGTCTAGTGCATCTATAGTGATTAGTACCTATGTAAATTTATTTCCAAATATTTTCATCTTATTTATAAAATCATAAAGAAGAAAATATAATAAAAAATGAAAACACAACAAAATACAGTTTTTTAATAATTAAAATAAATCATCTCCGCAAGGATCATCATCACCCGATTCGTCCAAGTTAATAATAAGAGAACGAGTATCTGAAGCATCGCTAAATCTTTCCCGTTCCCACACATCATTTATAATTTTATTAGTGTGTCACATAATTTTTCCATTTTTCCACTGTTACATTTTTTATGGCTTCATTCAACAGACACAAAACTACGTCATTTATTACAGGATGCATAGAACTTGTTTTTGTATCATAATAGCGCTTACATTCCGACCAAATCATTTCAATAGGACTAAAGTGGCAATGATATGAAGGAAGTCTTAAAACTCAATGTCCATGTTGCAATCGTTCAACCTATTAAAATAAAATTAAAATAATTAAAAAATAAAATAAATAGCGCTTTCCAAATTACTTGTAACTAGTGTTGGGATCACTCGAGTGAAAAATAACCTGTAATCCGGTTTTTCAATAACCTGAATAATCCAGTTTTTTTAAGAACCGGTTTTTTATCAATCGTTTTTTTTTTTCGACCGTTCCTTTCTCTATCGCGTTGTACTTAACAAATTACACAGGCCTGCATGAAATTTGTGATGACGTGATTTTTGTTTGTTGAGCTCAGTTTTTATATAGAAATAACTAATTAAAATACAATTGGTGTCTATCACCCACAGATTTTTTTTTGCAAAAAAAAGAGAAAATATAAAAAAAACTTATAATAGGCGTTTTAATACATTTTAAAATGAATGTAGTACTTCATATTCTAAATGATTGATGAATAAAAAATGATTTTCTGTGGTGCTACAAACCTTCCGACTGGAGACTTTTTATCGACTTCAAAAAGGAGCTTTAAAGCTGTTCTTTTACATAATGACAATGTTTTTGCTTCTGTTTCGGTCGGCCATACAGTTACGTTAAAGAAAAACTATGAAAATTTAGAGGAATTACTTTTAAGAATACAATATGAAAATCACAACTGGAAAGTGTGTGGAGATCTAAAAAATTTTAGGCCTTCTATTGGGTCAGGAGTCTGGATTTACTAAATTTCCATGTTTCCTGTGCGAGTGGGCTAGCAGAAATCGAGAACAGCATTGGATAAAAAAAAACTGGTCACAACGAGAGACTTTAACACCTGGAAACAAAAATGTAATTCACGAAAGTCTTATTGACCCTCAAAAAGTTTTACTTCCACAACTTCACATAAAACTTGGACGTATGAAACAATTTCTTAAGGCATTAAACAAAGAAGGAAATTGTTTTAAATATTTGTGTAAAACATTTCCGGCTCTGTCAGAGGCAAAATTAAAGGAGGGAATCTTTGTAGGGCCGCAGATTAGCAGCTTGATGAAAGATACAGAATTTGAAAAGGTAATGGAAGATAAGGAAAAACATGCATGGAATGCTTTTAAAGAAGTTGAACATAAATTACTACTTTGAGTGTTAAAAATATGCTGAAAAATTTCAGGAATTTCGGAATATGAGCATAAAAATTGACTTTTTACATTTCCATTTGGACTAATTCCCAAAAAATCTTGGGGACGTGGGCGAAGAGTAAGGTGAAAGATTTCATCAATATATTAAAGAGATGGAAAAAGATACCAGGTGCGCTGGGACACAAAAATGATGGCCGATTTCTGTTGGACTTTGAGAGGAGATCTTTCTTTAGCTGAAACAGAAAAATAACCAAAAGAAGCTTTTCTGAAAAAAGAAAACGTTTTTTGAAGAAGCGTAACGAATAAATAACCATTTATAATAGTTTATATGTGTATATTTTGTATATTTTTGTATTTTTTTCCTTAATATACTCAAAAACTAGCTTATAAATGAAATAAATCGTGTTTTTTCTATATTTTTGGATTTTACCGGTTTGAAAAATAACCTTACGTGATATAAAAAAAACTGAAAGCAGATTTGAAATCAGCGCTACCAAATTACTAGAAAATAGTTAAAATTTTTAAATCAACTTTTAAAGTGTTAAAAAATGCAGGCCTGTGTTATTATCGAACTGGCGACCTTTGTTTTTTAGAAGTTACTGGGCGGCGTATTAATGACCGAGTATTCATGTGATTTAAAAAACCTGATAATAACCGGTTGTTGATTCGAATAATAGGCGGTCCTCATGAGAATAGGTCACTCACCTTAATAATTACGGAAGGGCGACCTTTTTTTTTAGAAGTCAAAATATTTCTTGGCAGCATTGTTCTTCCAGAATCTTCCAGGAACGAACAAACCCGCCCATATTAATATAAGCATTCGAGTGAAAACCCGATTATCATCAGGTTTTTAAAATCACTTGAATACTCGGTAGTCGGTTATTCCCATTACTACTTGTAACGTTTAGATGGGATATGCTGCTTCACTATTATCCAGATCTGATCCTTCATTGCAAATGGTGAAACCGGAATTTGTCTTTGTTCTAACCATGCAATAAGTAATCTTTTTGACCAACTTGTATTTGGAATTTTTTTCAATTAGCCCAGGGTGATAGGTGGCGTTCAGTGGCGCAACCAGAAATTTAGTTCGGGGGGGGCTTTAACTTTTTGCGCCGCAGGCGAAAAACTGTTTGGGTGCCACGCCCTTTTTTGGGTAAAATACGTATGATTGACGAGAGCGACAGCCCCCTAAAACTTCTGCAATAATACGCCGCTGGCCCTAACTAAATATTTATGAAAAAAAAATTAGGGATTTCATTTTAATTAGTAAGAATGTATTTAAAATAAGTAACGCATATATTAATCATACTTATGCTAAAACAAAACAAAAACCTTATACAATAAGTTGTAAGTAATCACTAATAATACTAATATTAAAGTAAAATTCTTCGTTTTGTTTTTGCCTTTTCATCCAGAATTTCTGCCACGGTAATATCAATATCGTGGTTTGCATAAAGAACTGCCAAACCATTTAATCCGTCCTCTTCCGTGGTGCTACGTAGATATGTCTTTAAATATTTTAAATTTGAAAAGGACCTTTCAGATGTGGTGGTTGTAATAGGCAAAGTTAAAAAAATTTGTAAAAGCCTTTTTATATTAGGAAATATATTAGCATCACATTCGGAAAACACTTTGTCCAAATCTTTCTTCAGTTTTTGTTTTTGCATTTTTTATACCACAGCTCAAGTTCAGCTTTTAACATCGTTTTAATGGAAAACTCTTCAAGGAACTCATTCTTGTAGAAGCTGTGAAGTTTCAAAAAACATTTAAATTGACTATCAAAATCTTGATTATCATATGGAAAGAGGCATTTAAAATTTTGAAGGGTTTTTCGATGTTTTAAAAACCGATCCTCGAGATTTGCTATGAGGCCATCTAAAAACGGAATAAAAATTGTTATTTTAAAATACTCAGCAGCGAATCGGTTTTTATAACCAATCTTTGTGTTTGTCTTGGCGGTAGTCTAGGTACTCTGATTTCAATATCGTATTCTGAAAGTAGATCTTGAGCTTTCTTAAAAATATTTTGAAAATGATCATCTGCCAGGCCTCTTATTTCTTTAACTTGATCTGTTACGTCATTAGCTAACTGTAATGCTTAAAAAAGGTTTAAATCGACTGTTTGTAGAATCTTGCGGCATATATTCTTTCTGTACACATTAGTGCGATCACAAATTTGGGACTTATATAATGCTGGCCAGTAATCCAGATGCCTCAGTGGAAGTATTTCGGTCGGTCCATTTAGTCAGACGTAGTATAATTTCACTATTGATAACGTGATTGATGTAAATTATGTGGCTGAATATAAAATATTAGTAAAAGGCGTGACATGAAAAATTGGTTTGCAATTAAACGAATTGGCTAAGTTTCTAAGCTCGGGGGGGGGGCTGCAGCCCGGCAGCCCCCCCCCCCTGGTTGCGCCACTGGTGGCGTTATTCATGATAATAAACGACGGTTCTTCCAAGTTTGGTAACAATTTTTCTTCAATAAACCTTTTCTCAAAGTTTTCACTATTCATCGAATCATGATAATCACCAGATTTCAGGCCAGACTTGAATATCAAACTTTTATTATTCACAAATTAATTTTCTGAACCAGCATGTAGAATAATAAACCGTACACCCTCTGACGATTCTTTTTTGACTGTATGAAGAGTATCATCTTACCAACTTCTTCTTAAAGCTCATTTACTGTACATTAAGGTTTTATCCAGAAAAACAAATTTTGGAGGAAATTGGGATTTGCCATTATTCTTAAATTTTCTTAAAAGCTTTACTCGTGTTTGGGCTATATGAGGTTGCTTTATTAAAAAACGCCTGTTTGATACAGTACCTTTCAGCCATTTAAATTGTAATTTTTTAAATAGTCCGCTAATGAAACAGTGGATATTTCAATGAATTTAAGGTTTAGTTGTATTAAGCCAATGACCACGGGATGACAAAATAGCTATTGCGATTCTAAAAATCTTGTAACGTAAATTACTATTACGTTACAAGACCGGAAAGTAGAGTAAAATCGGGGAATATGGAATAGTCCGGGTAATATGGAATAGCTGCTAATTTTTTTGTGGCTGGCGACATCTGCAATTTTATACCTAAACTGACTTCATTCCCACCCTAAACCATTATTAACCTCAACAGTTTTCAACGGTTTCGTTTTATTAGTTCGCAAAACGCCGTACGCCATTATACGTGTTTACCAAGTTTTTCAATAGACATTTTTAAATTTATGTAGTAGTTGTATTTGTACAGAACTATCGCTCATTCTGGCAGGTAAGTCGATCCTAATGATTAACTACTTTTTTAAATTGTTGTGAGTACATTGTTTCAAAAAAACATATTTTTGACAGGTATTTTTTCCTCCAGAAAATGTTTCGGGTATTATGGGATATTCCATATTTCCCTACCCATTGGTAGCCCAAATTTCCCCTCATGTCACAGCAGATGCGGAACAAGTGGCATGTCAAGAACAAAACATTCTCCCTAAGGATGTCATACCCATACCACAACTAACCAAGAAAATTGGCACCAGGTGACGAAAACCTTGTCGCGCAAAAGTGGTAACTTCAACTCCCAATAAGGACGAGTCAGAGGAGTCTATCAATCTTTCGCGTGATAAAGTTACTAAAATGATACTTAATGAAGCTGGTCCAAATTCTCTGAAGATACCCAATGATGCTGGTCCAAGTTCTCTAAAAGATCCTACCAGGAAAAGCGGATGCAACGTTCACCATCAACGTCATCTTCAGATTCTCATTCTAAACCCTTTCACGCAGACTCTTCTGATGATAATGATATCCCCTTGTTGAACTTTGTTAGTCGCAAGCAAGTTGTTAATGACACGGAATGTATTTTCTGTGATGAGAAGTTTACAATGAATAAGAGCAGAGAGATGTGGGTGCAGTGTATCATTTGCGACGGATGGGCTCATGAAGCTTGCACATCTGGTGCAAGAGATGTGTACGTTTGCGTATTTTTGCAAGTAGAGCTAGTTAAAGTTAGGGCAAGTTATTTGTTTGTTTGATTTTTGTCAAATTTTGTCAATTTAGAATTAAACTTATTTTCGTTTCTTTCTTCCTATGTTTTACTCTATCCCATATTAGCCCATATACCTATTCCATATTACCCTGCATTTTTTTTTAACACATAAAAGTGACTAATTTGACTTTTTTTTCTCAGCTGAAACGGTGTTTTTATAATCAAAACTGATTATAAGCTACTTATAGATAATGACCTGACTTTCTCATTTACCAAATTTCAGAGTGAAAAGTGTATTATTTTTCCAGTTATTCAACAAAACGAAAATGGTATTCCATATTCCCCGATCTTACGCTAGTGTTTTTCAGGTCGAGACAAGCATTTCCAGGGCGAGCCATAGGCGAGTCCTGGAAGCTTGGAGAGACCTGGAAAACACTAATTTTCGGTTGCGTGACGTACAATATTTTTTTTAAGACCGACCCTTCGATATATTTTATAATCTACGCGAAACAACTTTGACATAAAGAACAAAATTAAAAATCAACGAACTGTCACTCGACAATACATCGAAATGTTGTTGTCATAATAACGAAATCAAGGTATCTTTTATTATCAAAGAGCGATTGGAAAAACAAAAAACAGGGTGACAGTGACATTAGAGACCGGAAAAGTGACATTAGAGTCCGGAAAAGATTTTTCCGGTCTCTAATGTCACTTTTCCGGTCTTGCGATCGGAAAAACGTTATTTTCTAGACGAAAAATTGTCCAGAAAGTGTAAATTTTCTGGTCGGTTTTAAAAAAAATAATGAAATAATTTTAAAATTAATGCTTGCTCACGATACCGTGACAATTTTGAGATAATGTTGATTAAAAATGTCACTGTCAAAAATGACAATAAAACTTTTTTGACTGGTAACATTATACGACATTCATTATTGACGCAAATTTACTATCTCACCTAGTTCACGAATGTTAGAAAGATAAGCACTAGTTGTGACATAACGGTCAGCGGTCATTGAACAGACTTTATCTGGCATCGAGAATTGTCTATTTCTAAAATAGGGCTAATTTATTGTCCAATAGCATTTTTATATTGGTTTTTAAACATATAGCGGCTACCCGCGGCTTCGCTTGCGAAATTCAGTTGTTATGACGATAAAGCAGCGGATACATACATATTTTTCACATATTCACAGAACCGGAGAGATAGAACCAGGCTTCATCCGAAAAAAAATGTCAGGGCTAATAAATCATTTCTTTCCAATAAATTTTGGGTAAACCATTGAGAGTAATTCCTGCGACTTTCAACATCTGCGGTTTGTATTTCTTGGAATACTTGCACTTTATAAGGAAATAAATTTAGCTGCTTCTTAAGAATAGTCCTGCGTGTTCCATAAGATCTTCCCACTTCTTAGGACAGGCGTCTTATACAATTTGTTGACGTATTTTGCATTATTTCACGAACGTTTGCAACAAGTTCTTCTGTTCTTACAGATGGTCTTCCTGCTCCTTTTTTGTGTTGTATAGAACCTGTTTCCCTAAACACAGCCACGGTCCTTTTCAGGCAATGATAAAAATCCCCAGCAATAAAAGCAACGTTAGGAAAATGTTCGTGAAAATCGTTCATGCACAAACCCCGACTGTATTGCCACTCACCATTTACTCTAACCCCGTTTCGAAAATACGCTTTAACCATGAATGTTTTATGCTGTTCCGTAAAGCCCATTGTGTGAATTGTTCAAAAAATTGGAAAAATTAGCGAAGAACGACTGTCTAAGATGACGGAATAACTGATTGATTGTTAATTCAGGTAGTTACTGACACCCAACGGGCATTAAGCTCTACGGATGCAAATAATTTTTGCTCGCACGGTATAATACCAAAATGCATCATCATTATTTCTATATCTATTTCATTACAGATCATTATTAATGCTTACAGAACCTTTCCATGGACTTTTCGCCTTTATAAACACCTGAGGGTAGAATTTATCGAAATATTCAATTACGTCAAGAAAGTCCGCCAAAAATATTTTTCCCAATAAAAACTTGTATACCCCTTTTCACCAATTTAAGGACAGATTTTCAAAAAAAAAAAGAAATACGTGTTTTATTGATTTTATTATACTTAGAGTATTTGTGCTGAATTTCAAAAAATTCGGACCAAAATTGTTTTATCAAATATAAACTTGTATACCCCTTTCTCTACCCTCTTGCCCCTAGGAGGTGGAGAAAGGGAATGTTTCGTAAATGCCTAGTTTATTTGTTCCAAGCGAAGAATTTGTCTAAAAATTTTACTTATATATTTTTCTCCAGCAGTTGCATTGAAAACATACCTCCTCCATTTCTACCCAAAATTTCACAAAACATTAAAATATGTACCGTGCAAGCAAAAATTATTTGCATCAAAGAGGGCCTTGCATCTAAGGACGTAATGCTTAGCCGTAGAGGTTAATACCTGTTGGGTGTCAGTAACTACCTGAATTAACAATCAATCAGTTTTATTCCGTCATCTTTGACAGTCGTTACAAATAATTTGATTCATCGCTAATTTTTCCATTTTATCATTGCCTGAAAAGAACCGTGACCGTGTTTAGGGAAACAGGTTCTATATAACACAAAGAGACGCAGGAATACCATCTGTAAGAACAGAAGAACTTGTTGCAAACGTTCGTGAAATAATGCAAAATACGCCAACAAATTGTATAAGACGCCTGTCCCAAGAAGTGGGAAGATCTTATGGAACATGCAAGGACTATTCTTAAGAAGCAGCTTAATTTATTTCCTTGTAAAGTGCAAGTATTCCAAGAAATACAAGCCGCAGATTTTGAAAGACGCAGGAATTACTCTGATTTATTTACCCAAAATTTATTGGAAAGAAATGACTTATTAGACCTGACCTTTTTTTTTTGGATGAAGCCTGGCTCCACCTCTCCGGTTATGTGAATTCTCAGAACACACGCATCTGGAGTAGTGAAAATCCCCATTTTTTTGTAAAGTCCACATTGCACCCTCAAAAAATTGGTGTCTGGTTAGCTGTTTCCCGAAGAAGAATTGTTGGTCCTATTTTTTTACATGACACAGTTACAGCACAGCGGTATAGAGACAATATTTTGAATCCTTTTGTGGAGCAATTACTTGACGACGAACTACGTTTTGGATATTTTCAACAGGACGGTGCAACCACCCATACAGCCACCGAAACTATTAACTACTTACACAATTTTTTCGACGACAGATTGATCAGTTTTCGATCAGACATTGACTTCCCACCTAGATCACCTTGTTTAATGGTTATGGATTACTTCGTTTTTCCTCATTTAAAGAACACTATTTTTAAAACATCAGTTGCAAATTTAGAACAATTACAAGAAAGGATTATCCAAGAATGTGGTAACATTTCTCCAGAGATGCTGGTCAACACTTTCGAATGTATGAAGAGACATGTGAATTTATGCTTGGAGCATGGCGGTGGCCAATTTCAGCAATTTATGTAATTATTTTTCTTTCTGTATATTCTTACTTTGTTAATTTTGTAAATAACAAAAATAAATTTGTATTTGAATTTGACAAAATTTTAACCTAGATTTGGTTGGATATATCGTACCCATATCATTGTGATCTAAACCAAGTCCCACGTTTTTTAATCCAAGCCCTCTTTGATGCAAATAATTTTTGCACGCACGTTTTTTGACGTGACGTATATTCTTGTTTTATTAAACGAACAACCACCCTTTGACTTTGAGGTTAATTTTCGGAAATCCTCCAAATTTCATGATTCTAGGAGTAGGGGTTTAGGCTGGGTGTTGATGAATTAATCGGCCAGTCAATAAGTCGCTTTACAATAATTTAATATAATAAAAAAAAACTAAAGATAATTTTGTCCAGTTTTTAAGACGAATACTCCTATGTGCGATGGGCTCAAGATTTATCTTCACCCCAAAAGAACATAATGTATTTTCCCTTGACTTATTCTTTATTCAAAAAAAGTATGTTTGAGTCCTAAATACAGGTTCAAATAATATAGGATTTTGTACCCTTCTTCTGCCTACGTGCATAAAGTAAAAGATGAAGGATAAATTTGAAATGGATTTATATGTATTTAGGGGAGCATAGATCAAAAGTTAAGGAAATATGTAGACAGTCCTTATCTAGAATGATTTGCCGTGTTTGGTTAATTTAATCGTTAATTATTCACAGGATATATACAGCGTGTATCAGCCAAATGGAATAAATTCGATAATAAATACATACGGGCGTGTCCGAAAAAAACGCTCGGACACGTCGATTGGTATTTCTAGTTTCGCATTTTTTTCAAAAAACTTTTTATACAGGGTGTGTCATGTAACAGTGGCCAATACCAACTTTCTTATTTTAAATGCAACACCCTATATATTATTAAATTTTTGGATACTTCAGAAAGTTTTAGACATATTTCATGTACCGTGCGTTCAATTTATCTTGATAACATTTTGATTCACTATAACTTTTTTGTTTTGAAAGATACGAAGGTAAACAAAAAAACAAAATGTAGGGTGGGTTGTCAAGTTTTTTCCTAAGTTACATATAAAACAAAACACTATCAATTTTCTGACATATAAATCTACCTTATGTTTTTTTAAATGGAACACCCTGTATATTTTTACATTTTTAAATTTCACATAAAATTATTTTTTATTAAATGCATTATTAGTCTATACTTCATAGTTTCCGAGATATTGACTCTCGAAAAGTGACATTTTTGAACTTTGATAGCTTCTAACTTTCTAACAGTACGTCTTAGAGCAAAACGGCTTACATGTCCCTATCTTCAAATTTTATTATCTTCCCAAAAAAAAATCAACTTCTGGTTAAACCGGATGTAACTCGAAAGCAGGAAATATAGTTGTTCCGGTTTAACTGGAAGATGATTTTTTTGGGAAGATAATAAAAATTGAAGACAGGGACATGTAAGCCGTTTTGCTCTAAGACGTACTGTTAGAAAGTTAGAAGCTGTCAAAATTCAAAAATGTCACTTTTCGAGAGTCAATATCTCGGAAACTATGAAGTATAGACTAATAATGATTTAATAAAAAATAATTATAATTTTATGTGGAATTTAAAAATGTAAAAATATACATTTAAAAAAACATAAGGTAGACTTATATGTCAGAAAATTGATAGTGTGCAGTGCAATAAGTGATGATACCAACTTAGATATTATGCTTGAGTCTGAGGAAAACCGACATACGTCTAGTCGAAAAACAGGCTCAGTGTTCGCTGTTAGCGATTCATCGATTATTTGAACATTACAAGAAAATAAAATGTATCGCTATAAAATGATACCTACTCATGAGCTTATGGAAGATAATTTTGATAGGAGAACGTACTTTTGTAAAGAAATGATAACAATGTGATCCAATTAGAACATGTTTTGTTTTCTGATGAGTGCACCTTTACACTTCACGGTCATGCTAATCGTCAGAATTGCCGCTATTGGTCTAGGGAAAATCCTCACTGGATTAGAAAAGAACATACGCAATATCCTGAAAAGGTTCATGTTTGGGCAGGAATAGTTGGAGATCATATCATAGGTCCCTTTTTCATTACAGCAATTTAAATGGCGATAATTATGTCTTGCCAACTTTGACAAACTTATATCCTGATCCAGCAAACCCACAACTTCCAGCAAATATGATATTATGGTGTCAACAAGATGGAGCACCGCCCCATTACGAAATCAATGTCCGGCAGTACCTCATTCGAGTATTTCCAAATCGATGGATAGGGAGGCGTGGATCGATAGAATGGCCAGCACGATCCCCTGATCTGACGTCATTAGACTTCTTCTTATGGGGTTATGTCAAAAATATTGTATACATAACTAAATCCCTCGACTTAGCTGACTTAAGAAGACGAATAACGCTTGCGATTAGATCGGTCACGCCTGAGATGTTCAGTTACATTAGATGCAATTGCTATTTAAGATTAGGGTGTTGCCAAGACGTTCGCGGCATTTTCAACATATTCTACATTAATAGTTTTTGAGTGTGTTGTTAATTTTTGCGGTTCTGAGTGGGAGCTGGTATCTTTTCGGAGTACATGCAAATAAAGAGATCGTATAGACTCCCTGACTTCTTCTTCAATCCGATATTTTGGCAGTAGATAAAGGAGTCAATATCCTGAAAGATCATCCTGGCCTGAGAGGAGCTGCTTCTATAGCTATTTATATAGACAGTCAAGCAGCAATAAAGGCAATTTGTTTCAGCAGTATTAAGTCAACATTTGTTGCTCAGCATCGAGTTACCTTGTGTTGGATTCCTGGCCACACCCAATATATACGGCAATGAGACTGCTGATGTGCTCGCCAGTAAGGGCGCAGGCATGTCTGTGAAACTAGCAGAGAATACTGTGGCTAGACCACTGGGAACAATCAAAGAAGAGGTAGATCTAGATCGGATAACTTAATAACTTGCGCAAAGCAGATGGATAGAACTAACAACCTGTAGCATATCTAAGTAATTGTCGCCCCTACTTAATAACAAGAAAACCGCAGCGTTATTACAGCACAGTTGGAAGGACCTAAGAAATATCACTGCCGTAGTCACCGGACATTGCCTTTTCGGTAGACGCGCCGAATGTATGCAAATACCAGCTAACGACTTCTGCATAAGTTGCAGAGAGATGAAGAAAAGGAAGAAAGTATTCAGCATTTCTTGTGTGAATGCCCCGGCCTCGCGCGAAGACGGTTCAATGTCTTGGGCGAACCATTCTTTAATGATCTGGAGGAAGTGAGCAGCCTGCAACTGGGTCGACTAACTAAGGTTATTAACTGGAGGGTTTGAATGAGCTGCCAAGATTCTTCTACGGTCTACGTTACGTTAACCTTCAGGAAGCTGATGCGGATAGGTTCCCCGAAACACGTGTGGTACCACAACGGTCTTTATAGGACTACGTGAGACTTCACTAAATTAACAAAAAAAAAATATTATTGGCCGGAAAAGAAAACTTACTTCCAGATAAAATGACGTGGAAGTTCAAATTTTCCTGATATCTAGATAATGCTACTTAGTACCTAAGGAAAAATGTGAAATTTGAAAATTATGAAGCGTGAGACTATACTTAGAAATAATAAAATGCAATATATTTCTTGACAAAATGGTGAATTCGATGGCCGACAGCGAAGCGACTCCGCCACGGGGTAACCGACAAGTGTTTAATAAAATAACCATTGAAACCGTCACAGGTAGGTCAAGTGCGTCGCAAGTTTGTTTAATTGTTAAAGAGAATGTTTAGAAGATTATATAATGTCCGCGAAAATAATTAAAAGAAAGAAAATATTGTGGCATATCGGACAAGTATGTAACTATTTTTTATATTGAAATACACAGGGATCCAAGTTTAATGGATACCCTGGGGCGGGTAGGCCACGACGGCCGTTTCGTCCTTGTTAGGACTCGACGGGCAGCCATAACCCAAGCGATTCCAAGAACGACGGAAAAGTGTACTAAAAGCCTCCTTGCAGAATCAAGGCGGCCATCAATACACCGTAGCGCCATCCCAGCGGAATCAACTCCAATATAAAAGATAGTTACACTGGTAATAACGACAGGTAGACACCTAAATACTACGAGGTGCATTACAATCCAGTATAGGGAACGCTGTTTGCGTTTTCACCGAAAACATATGCCATTTTGCAGACCAGAAAACAGATCAACGCTGGCACCCACCAGAATGCGCGCAATCCGTTTGAGTTTTGAGCCATAAAAACATTTTTATCCGTCGTGGTCTACCCGCCCCAGGGTATCCATTGAACTTGGATGCCTGTGTATACTAATATAAAAAATAGTTACACACTTGTCCGATATGCCACAATATTTTCTTTCTTTTAATTATTTTCGCGGACATTATATCATATTCTAAACATTTTTATGGCTCAAAACTCAAACGGATTGCGCGCATTCTGGTGGGTGCCAGCGTTGATCTGTTTTCTGGTCTGCAAAATGGAAGATGTTTTCGGTGGAAACGCAGATAGCGTTCCCCATACTGGATTGTGATGCACTCCGTAGTATTTAGTTGTCTACCTTTCGTTATTACCAGTGTAACTATCTTTTATATTGGAGTTGATTCCGCTGGGATGGCGCTACGGTGTATTGATGGCCGCTTTGATTCTGCAAGAAGGCTTTTAATACACTTTTCCGTCGTTCTTGGAATTGCTTGGGTTATGGCTGCCCATCAAGTCCTAACAAGGACGAAACGGCCGTCGTGGTCTACCCGCCCCAGGATCTCTGAGTATTCCAATATAAAAAATAGTTACACACTTGTCCGATATGCCGCAATATTTTCTTTCTTTTGTTGAAAATAATATTTTTCTAGAGCTCATTATTTCGTTAAAAGAGATTGCTTTTTTGTATATATTTAAAACAGCCTTCACTTATAAGCGGATTTATCTTGTCGTCAATGCGAAATCCCAAAATTAATTAATTTGTCGCATTTATTTTACAAAAATAGGTAAAGGTTATCTGTCTATAATTAAATCCTCAGTAATACGAAAATTCTCAGTAAGGATTTCAGATTAAGGAGTTTTAATTTATTTAATGGAGTGGACGTTTTCTTTAGTTCTAGTTTAGCCCAGTTTCAATAGACTAAGCCATTCATTCATGCATAGCCTGTTTGTTTGCATCAAACATACGTACGTGTGAAACAAAGACAGAAGAGAGAGATAGCGTTAAATTTTCGACTCCGTGTGGAATTGTAATGGCTCAAGGATTCGGAGCGATTAGTCAACACCAGCGGCGTAGGGTGTTGCAAGGATTTTTAATACAATAATTAAACAAGTTTCCATTCAAGTATTAATAAAGGATCGTTATATTCCAAATTCACGATTCTTCCTTAATATGTACCGGGTGGTCAAATAAGCGAGGACGTCGGTTTGTCTCGGAAACCATTAATCGTACAACTTTCGGAAAGCTTTTTTTATGAGTAAAGTGGTAACCACTTTGGTAAAGAGAAATTGTTGGAAATTACTTTTAAGTTCCTCATTTCGCCGCAAGAGGGCACAATTAAAAATTGTTTTTTTTTTAATTCTAAATTTCTCCAAAAAATTTCCATATTAAGGTATGACTCTGATTACATCATTAGAAAGCTAAAACAATTCTGCATCATTTTGGTTTAAGGCTCATTGGCGTACCGACCTTGATAAGAGTGAGAGAAGCTATTGAAAGTGTAAACATTAAAATCGCTGTAACTTCTAAACGACTTATTCGAATTTACTAAATTTAAGCTTGTTTGGAAGGGGAAAATAAGCATCTTTAATTGCTGTATCCAACAGTACACGATAGTGTTTAATAAAATTGCTAGAGGGCGCAATTTGTAATAATAACAGTTTTTTCGATTTTATCCCGAAAATTCAAATCATACGCTATAACTATGACATCATAATCGAAAAGTAGATGAAATTTGCAGGCAAAGATGTGAAGACTGCAGTTCGATATCTTTATTCGTTTCAGAGTTATTGCCAAAACAATAATTTTTAATACAAATTGCGTCCTCTAGCAATTTTATTAGAAACTATCGTGTACCATTAGATACGACAATTGAAGGTACTTCCAAACAAGCTTAAATTTAGCAAAGTCGGATAAGTCGTTTAGAAGTTACAGCGATTTTAATGTTTACACTTTCAATAGCTTCTCCCACTCTTATCAAGTGAAAGTGTAAACATTAAAATCGCTGTAACTTCTAAACGACTTAACCGATTTTACTAAATTTAAGCTTGTTTGGAAGAAGAAGGTAGGTACCTTCAATTGTCGTATTCAATGGTACAAGATAGTTTCTAATAAAATTGCTAGAGGGCGCAATTTGTATTAAAAATTATTGTTTTGGCAATAACTCTGAAACGAACAAAGATATCGAACTGCGGTCTTCACATCTTTTCTTGAAAATTTCACCTACTTTGCGATTATGATGTCATAGTTATACCGTATGGTTTGAATTTTCGGGATAAAATCGAAAAACCGTTATTATTACAAATTGCGCCCTCTAGCAATTTTATTAAACAGTATCGTGTACTGTTGTATACTGCAATTGAAGATGCTTATTTTCCCCTTGCAAACAAGCTTTAATTTAGTAAAATAGGATAAGTCGTTTAGAAGTTACAGCGATTTTAATGTTTACACTTTCAATAGCTTCTCCCATACTTTTATCAAGGTCGGTACGCCAATGGGCCTTAAACCAAAATGATGCAGAATTGTCTAAGCTTTTCAATGATGTAATCAGAGTTATATCTTAATATGGGAATCTTCGGAGAAATTTAGAAATTAAAAAAACAATTTTTAATTGTGCCCCCTTGCGGCGAAATGAGGAACTTAAAAGTAATTTTCAGCAATTTCTCTTGACCACTTTACTCCTAAAAACATCTTTCCGAAAGTTGTACGTTGTACGTTGTGTATGGTTTCCGAGATAAAGCCGACGTCCTCGCTTATTTGACCACCCGGTACATGTTTTTAAATACAGTGAGGACCAAAAGTCCTGCATAAATTCGATAAAAAATTAGGAATGCATTTTTCGGAAAACGGCTTGAACACTGAAATTTTTATTTTCATTTACGCGTCTTTTCACGTGAAAGTTTAGTATACAGGGTAACACGTGTTAAAGATATGACATAATTCGGTATTTTTTCTTAAGGAACAATCCGTATATTTTTCGATTTTTTAATTCTAACAAACATTATAAACATATCTGATATAGTATATCTTACGCCTAACGTGAAAGATTATCGAGAAATTTTCGATTGAATAAAAAAGACTAAGTTATAAAAATATTTATTATAAAGTGGGTATCAAAGATAAAAATATTAAAAACTACTCTAATCATTAATCTAGTAAATCTTCGAAATGTGCTTCGTTGACTTCCCGGCAGCAAGCTAGCCGCAATTCAAACTCTTCAAAAATGTTATGTATCATTTCACGGGTTATTAATTGAATTTCATATCTGATATTATTTTTTAATTCTTCAATAGTTCAATACTGTTGGATTTGTTCATATACACTTTATGTTTAAGATAGCCCCATATAGAAAAGTCCATTGGAGTTAGGTCCGACGACCTAGCAGGCCACTCTATTTGCCCCCTTCGCCCTATCCGACGACCCGGAAATACGTCATTTAAATATTCGCGCCCTGCCCTACTAAAGTGTGTTGTTGAAACCAAACAAAATCTCCAGGTAGTGATGTTAAAGAGCAGGTAAATTGCTGAACAGGTTCGAACAGTTCGGTTCTCACCCGGGCACCTGTTCCGTAAACCTGTTCACCTGTTCTTTTGATCATAAAGTAGTGTCACTTACTCACTTGTTATATTAATATTATCCTTGATAGTATGGCGAAAGCGGAAGAAAAGAGTGGACATGATTTTTAATTATCTGTACAATACAATTTAGTACACAGAAAAGAAATAACTGAGCCGAGCCGAGCGAACGCGAAGAAAACAGCAAACACACCAAGATTCCCGGTAAATTTCAAAAATTTCTAACCGCGCCATCGCGTCGTTTAACCTGTCACTCCTGCCAGTCCCCGTCACCGAGTCGGTCGAATCTCACTCTCTTAAAGAACTGAACCTACTCAAAGAACAGTTGGGTAGAAAGAACAGGCTGTTCTTTCATGCGGCGTGGAGCAGGCAGGGAACAGAGAGCAGTTAGAGCACACACGGTTGCAGCGGTGTTCTGTGAACAGAGGGCGCAGCGCCGCGTGGTTGGTTGAATAGGTTAAGCGAGCGCAATCATCTGTCATAAGTCTATCTAAAGAACCGTAAAAGAACTGAACCGGTTCTTTTACAAAGAACAGTTCACTGAACAGGCTATCTCTAACCTGTTCTAAAGAACCTGTTCGGTTCTTTTCTTAACAACTCTATCTCCAGGAATATTGGGGTTGTTTGCATTTGGAAACAAACGGCATAAGGCGGGGATGAATTAATTTCTTAAAAACACCAAGTAACGTTCACCTGTTAGCGTACCATCGAAGAAATACAGTCCTATGACTCTGTCGCCCACAATACCCGCCCAAACATTAACAGACTGTTTATACTGGGTGTGAGCTTTAACAGCCCGGCAGTGTGGATTAGTTGAAGACCAGTAGCCACAGTTTTGTCTGTTCATCACCCCATTCAGACAGAAAGTCGGCTCTTCAGAAAAAACAATCCTACGTGAAAAAAATGATCATTAAGTAGTACAAATATTCATTAGAGTTTCGCAAAACTGTAAGCGACGATCTGGATCATCTTCGTTAAGCTCGTGGATTAATTTTATTTTACATGGAAGATATCTCTCTATTTTTAAAATTCTTTTTACAGATGATTTTCCAATTTCGTTATCCAATGCTAGCTCTTAAGTAGGCTTATGTGGATTTTCTTTAATGGATAGATAGGAATTTTTTATATTCTGAAATTGAAGGCTGACCGGACCTAGAAAGATCTCGCACCTGTCCCGTTTCTCTAAATCTCTTCTCGATTCTGCTTAGGTACGTTGGACTGAGATATCTGAATGTCTTTGTATTTTATATTAAATAGTTCACAAACTCCTTTTGAGTCCTAATACGATCACCACATCCTATCATAATAATTAAGACATCTATTCTCTAAATTTCAGTTACTTTAACCATTTTATTTTGTTAATTTTCAATTTTATTTAGGTAAGTAGTACGAAATGCAGCTTGAGACAAGATACTTGATAGCTGTCAGCTATAAGCTGACAACTAATGACAATAAATGTGAAGGACTACTTCATACCTATTCAAATAATAAAACACAGGGTGACTTTAAAAAGACTATATAGGTACTATTCAATCGAAAATGTCTACAGCTACAGACCAGCGGCGCACCCAGGATTTTATGTTAGGGGGGCCCGCCAACCAGTGCAGGAAGCAAATTTTTTAATAAACCTTTAAGTTACGCATTTTTCTAGAACTTTAGAGCTTTTTTAGTAGGTACTCTTGGAAGATCGCAATAGCCTAGTTCAATCGAGGTAAATATCTAAAAAAATTGACTTTCAAATATCCACTTTAATAATTATTCCGGACACAAAACATACCACTCTTTCTACCAAATAAAATATAGCTAATAGTAATGACGACATATCCATAACACAAATATATTTATTTAAAAATATAAATTGGTACAAAGCACAACAATAAACAATATTTTATAAATAATAGAAACCAAAACTTTTTTATAACACCTTTGCATTTGTTAAATATGTAAATCTAATTTTCTTCAACCCTTAGAAAGTTTATTTAAAATGTCTTCACAAGAAACAGGAACATTCTTATGAATAAATAAATTTGCCAAACCATTAGGTCTTACTTGCCCGGTGAAATTTCTTAAGTACGATTTTAAGTACTTTAATGTGGAAAATGACCTTTCAGAGGTACTGGTGGCGACGGGAAGGGTAACAAAAATTTGCAAAAGTTATATTGGAAAATATCATACCATTACATTGAATATAAGTAGCTTAAACATATCGGAGGGTATATTTCTTTGCTATCTGTAAACTTGTCGTTCCATAATTTAAATTCGCATATTAGAATGCTTTTATTATACAAATTTTCAAAAAATGAATAATTTGCATAAAAAGAATGACGGCTGAGAAAGCTTTGCAAATTTTTTACTTGTTTATTGGGACGGGGCAATAAACAGTTAAATAGCAAAATAATTTCCCTGTGTTTAATGAATCGATCGTCTAGGTTGGTAATAAGTGAATCTAAGGTATACCTACCTACTGAACAAAAGTAATAAAAATTATATCGTTCTTAGAGTATCGCACCTGGAAATTAAAGTTTTTTTTTTTAGTGGGTATAGTTGAAGTCAATTTCATTGGAGGTTTTGTTCGGGTTTGTTCGGGTTTGTTCGGGTTTGTTCGCCCCCCCCCCCCTGGGTGCGCCATTGCTACAGACCCTTGACGATGGTGTTATTGCCGTATCTTTTTATAATTTATTAGTATCTATATACAATACAAAAATTAACTTTTAGGTATAAGCTAGCTTTAGAAGTCACTTTTAAAAAATATCAGGTGACCAATATTGCAACCAGTGGCGTGGAAACAACAAGGGGGTTGTGATTTGTTTTATATTGTTTTTTATTTGCCGAGTGTATTTTCGCTATAATAGAGCTACAATTAAATATTTTTTCTAGTTTTGTCTCGAAACAGATCTATTTCGAACGCGCTAGCGAGTTAGCGAGCGAGCGAGCGAAATAGATCTGTTTCGAACTCCGAATTTTATTATTTAAAGGTTGGCCCTACATGACATGTTTTATTTCATTGACTTGCGCGACCTTTGTGATTTACGAGAAAACCCATTTTTCGCAGAGGAAAAATAGCTTGATAACCTACCTTTTTATTCTGTGTGGATAACAGTCATGTATGTTTGTTTGTATAAATCTATAAATCAATCTTTGGTAGATGCTTCAAGCTATCATTTTCTGCCAAATCCTATCCAAAATTTAATCTACTAACCTTCCAATGTCGATTTAAACTTCAACTTTATTTGAATTTTACATCTTCCCTATACTAAATTGCAATGCCGTGACGTAAAATCACGTCTTTTGAAATTCGAAAAAAAGTAGCAAAATCGCCCGAATGTCCGAATGCTCTGTATATGTACCGAATGTACAAGGATGACACAACGTATTCCGTTCAATTTCAAATCTCATATCGCTAAAATAACTTTAGAATCTCGTGGTGAAAATGGGTCAATAAATCAAGAAATGACAGTTCGCAAAATATTTTTTGTTGTCCAGAGGCTACTATGATAAAAAATAGTATTACCAACATAAAATTTAGACATAAAAATTAACAAAATTTGAAGGATTTATTTTCTTTTTAAATATGTGTTTTTTATTGAAAAAACTACAAATTAGAAAAAATAGTATAACGTACGTGTTATATAAAGCAGTTTTAAGCACTTTTCCCGTTATAAAACTCGCCGCAAGCGGCTCGTTTTTTAACATGGACGCGTACTATAAAATCATGCTTTATAAAACGTGTACGTTAATATACTATTTTAATACATTTTTTTAACAAATTTTTATAGATTTATCTTTAAATTTTAAAACGCAACCTTCTTTTAACAAAAACAGACAGAAAGGTAAAACATTTTGGAAATTGTATATCGTTTTGTTTTCTAATTAAATGTAATTTTAAAGTTTTTTTAAATAGTTTTAATGATATTTGAGATTTAATAGAATTTTCCAAATTATTATATTCTATCAAACCTTTATGAAAAATATACCTATAGGCTAATGTTTTAGACACTATATACATAAAATTTTTGATTAGTTCTTGTGTTATAATTATGATGGTCATCATTAAAAGAACAAACATTTTTTTAAACAAATCGACAATAAATTATTTTTAATTTTATGCGTACTTAAAGATACATAAGTATTAAATAAAAAATTTAATTTCTGACATTTAACCAATCTAAATTTTTTAACATAAAATTTATTTTTGTATATTTGCTACAATTTAAAATAATCCGCATTGCCTTATTTTGTAAAATTTTTAATTTATCAAATATTTCCACACTAGCACAATATAAAATAGAAGAACAATCAAGAAAATGAGGTAATATAATAGTAATAAATACAGTTTTTTAGAAAACAAACTTAGATTAGAACTGATTCTCTAGACGAATAATACGTTTTCAGGAGATTGCCCCATTTGTTAGTGCTTAATAACAATTTCTGGTCCAGACCTCTTTAATTACTGTCTCCTTAATATCATCTACCTAACACCACCTCACGAATTCATACATTCTATTCAAAATCAAAATAAATCAAATCTGATCATACCACTTAATATTCGGGAGGCGTTTTCATTCCAATTAGTCCGTTTCATCGGCCAACATGTGCCCTATAATTTTCATCTCTTTTTCATTCCTTTACTATTCATGCAAGGTTAATAATATAATAGAATTGAGTTTTAAATTAGTATCTTTTTGTAAATAAACTAAAACAGTATATTTTGCGATAAATAAAGCTTTCTCGTTCTGCTATACAAAAAACCTTTTTGTTGTCGCTACTCAATACATCCTCACTCTGGTGTTAGCACTGGCGGATCCAGGGGGGGAGGCGAAAAAGCCCAGGCCCCCCATGTAAGACCTCAAAAAAATGATAGCTAAAAAAATGTAAGGCATGCAGTATTCCTGCAATAAGAAATGCTATTGGAAAACTTAAATAATGCACCAATTTTATAAGAGATTCTGCTCTTTGAATGAACAAGTTTATTGTCAAACTCAAAGAAGCAAAAGAACATAACCACCCTTTGAAAAAAAATTAAAAAATGTGTGAAACTAGATAGGTGGAGAAACACGAAGCTATTATTGAGTTTTTGTAAATGTTACCTACTTTAATCGATCTCTTAGATGATACGGAACAAAATGGCAATAGTGTATCATCCTCCAAAGCTAGTATCCTTTTAGCAGCCACTACAACATGTGTCCAACTCGATATTAGCAAAGCATATGAAAATTCTAATTTAATCTTAAAAGCATTGCAAGAAATAAGATCTGATAGTGATAATTATTTTCACTTGATTTTTGAAAAAATTTGTTCCACAGCCCAAATTTTAAATATCGAAATTAAGTTGCTCAGAACTACTAAGAAACAGACAAATCGTGCAAATTATGAATTCGCTAATACAGAGCAATATTATAAATTGTCTATTTTTTTACCATTTTTAAATTATTTAATTTCTGAATTAAAATTTAGATTTTCTGAAAAACACTTCAATATAGCGGAATTATGGAACATTGTTCCTACCTACCTTGATAAACTCAACCAAGAAAAGTTTTTGGCAGCCATAAAATTTTATCAGGATGATATATTTTGTTCTGTGGCAAAGTTAGAAGGTGAGTTAAAGTTATGGAAGCTGTATTGGGAACAGAAAGGCGAAAAACCTACCAATATAATTGACACATTTATTATAAAAACTGATTCATACTTTTCGAATATTAAAAAAATATTTAAAATATTAGCAACAATTCCGGTAACCCAGTTGTACACCAGAAAGATCATTTTCTTCATTAAGATTGTTAAAATCTTATTTACAGGCAACAATGGCCGCAACTAGGTTGAATGGTCTTGCCTTACTTTACATCCATAGAAATCAAATTGTGTGACCAGAAGAAGTTTTAGACCAATTTTCCAAAACACACCGTAGAAGACTTCAGTTACCAAATATGCTGTCTTCTGATAAATTACCATTTTGTTCGTTCCTGTACATACATTGCCCGCGGCCCGCCCTCGCGCTACTTACGAATTTTCTGTTAATAATGTAAAATAGGTTATTCGATTAGCTACTTTAGTTTTAGGTGTAACTAAACCTAATTTGTTTGTCCGAGGTAATTAGTTTATTTTTATTTATAGCAATATACTTTATGTTGTTAATTTTGTGTTATTGTTTCTCATACCATAAACCATATCTTTATTTACACCTATGGTTGACCCCCCTCCCCGAAATATAGTACTTCCGGTTTGACCGGAAGTTGACACTATTGGAAAGATAATAAAAATCGAAGATAGGGACATGTAAGCCGTTTTGCTCTAAGACGTGCAGTTAGAAAGCTAGACGCTGTCAAAGTTCAAAAATTTCATTTTTCAAGAGTCAATATCTCGGAAACTGTTAAGTATAGACTAATAATGCTTTTATTAAAAAGTGTTTAGAATTTTAGGCAGAATCCAAAAAAATTATATAAAATAGGGGTATCCATTTAAGATTTAGATCTTACCCCCCCCCCCCCCCCCTCCCTCCTAGGGGCTTGAAGTAACAAGATTTTTCCCCGAATTTTTATGGGTGCTTCCCCTCCCAAAAAAAATTATTTCTGGATCCGCCAATGGGTTTTAGCCAAATAAGTGAATTCTAACAGGCTGGATTTTCTGAGAAAGTTGCTCAAAAATGTTCATTTTTTCGATTAAACATACCAGCTGGGCTAAAATTTGCCTCGTCGGTGAATACATTTTTTTTAAAAAGATTCTTATCAATTTCATGAATTTTTCAAATATCCAAACAAAACTCCAGCCGCTGTCTTTTGTAATCTTCTGTTCAATTTTGGACTGGTTGAAATTTATAGGGATGATACCGGTATTTTATCAAAATTTCGTGTATTTTTAGAAAAGGTTTATGAAAATGGCCCGCCGCATCTGGTACGGAATATTCAGGATTTTTTGTAATAAATCATTTAAGTAATTATTGTAGAAACTAAAAATTAGTATAAAATTGATATGTTATTGTTATGGTTTTATTCGTTTAATACTATGCAAGCAAAAATTATTTGCATCAAAGAGGGCCTCGCATCTAAGGACGTAATGCTTAGCCGTAGAGCTTAATACCTGTTGGGTGTCAGTAACTACCTGAATTAACAATCAATCAGTTATTCCGTCATCTTTAACAGTCGTTACAAGTAATTTGATTCATCGCTAATTTTTCCCGTTTCTTGAACAATTCACACAATGGGCTTTACGGAACAGCACAAAACATTCATGGTTGAAGCGTATTTTCGAAAGAGGGTTAGAGTAACTGGTGAGTGGCAATACAATCCGGGTTTGTGCATGGACGATTTTCACGAACATTTTCCTAACGTTGCTTTTATTGCTGGGGATTTTTATCATTGCCTGAAAAGAACCGTGGCTGTGCTTAGGGAAACAGGTTCTATACAACACAAATAAGGAACAGGAAAACCATCTGTAAGAACAGAAGAACTTGTTGCAAACGTTCGTGAAATAATGCAAAATACGCCAAAAAATTGTATATTATACAAGTAAGACGCCTGTCCCAAGAAGTGGGAAGATCTTATGGAACATGCAGAACTATTCTTAAGGGGCAGCTAAATTTATTTCCTTATAAAGTGCAAGTATTCCAAGAAATACAAGCCGCAGATTTTGAAAGACGCAGGAATTACTCTCAATGGTTTACCCAAAATTTATTGGAAAGAAATGATTTATTAGACCTGACATTTTAAATGTGGTAACATTTCTCCAACACTTTCGAAAATATGAAGAGACGTGTGAATTTATGCTTGGAGGGTGGCCAATTTCAGCAATTTATGTAATTATTTTCCTCTTTCTTTCTGTATATTCTTACTTTGTTAATTTTGTAAACAACAAAAATACATATGTATTTGTCTACTTATTTTATTACTCATTAGTTTGGCATATCATATCATAATATGAATTTGACAATATTTTAACCTAGATTTGGTTAGATATATCGTCCTTATATCATCGTGACCTAAACCAAGCCCTACGCTTTTTAATCCAAGCCCTCTTTGATGCAAATAATTTTTGCTCGCACGGTACAAGCAAACAATGACAATAATGTAATAATAACAACTGTTTTTAATGGCGACATACTTTATCATTTGATTTCCAAAGCATTCTAGACTAGAAACTAAATACAACTTTTTAAAATTTTAAAAATTTATATCTTAACAACGGTTGGAGTTAATATATACAGACTTTGTATTTTTAGAATCCAGGAAAAAAATATCTATAACTTCAATAAAATAGGTAGGTACTGGGACTGGATGTTCCATTTAAGAAACATATTTTGCTTATTTTTTCGGCATTGTAGTACTATTTTGATCATTTTTTGCTTAGATTCTGATGTCAGTAAAAATCCAAAAACTTTTATGTTTAAAGTTTTTTTTCTATCCCTTATTATTCTCGCTGTAAATAGAGCTCCAAATATAAAAGAAAACAATGTACATGTGTACATGTACAAGCTACCAACATGCTACATATTACTAGCAGATTTTACAGTACATATGGTATATATATATCTAGTGGCGATCGCTAGGACTGTGAGGGATGGGCGTTCAACGAGGAACGATGGAAAAATAAAAGCCCTTAAACGCACAGCTTGCTAGTGTACACACAGTCTAAGTGTTACATTTAAACTTACCTCCTCTGAACTTTCAGCAACTTTATCTTATGCTGAGCCAAAAACTTTTCGTTAATCTCTTCCAGGGCCATATCAACGGCGGGTCCGCATCGTTCTAGGTCGAACGGATAGTTCAGGTTCGAAGCCATCAGAACGCCAACGTTGTAGTAACGAAAATCGTCCTCCCCTATGTTGACCAATTGCGTTGAGAGAGTGACGGTCCATTTGAAGGCTAGGATCATTAGAATTTTTGTCAGGTATAAAGACATCTCAAATCGTATTTCTGAAAAAAAAGATGCTGTGAGAATATATCTGTACTATAATAGTAGTATATATACACCCGACAGTAATTTAGCATCGTCTACGCAAGTCCCATGCCCGCAACATCAAGCAACATATATCGTGGACAATGATGGTTGGCACTGTGGCCCGCTTCATGTTGACTAGGTGTTCCTTGAAAGATACTTTGCCGGTAAAGTAAATATTTATATGAATTTGCGTGTGTGAATAACTTTTTTTAGTGACAATTATTTGCTGATTTTTTGATTTTTGTAGATGGTTTTCTATGATGGCCAAGAGAGAAAATTTGATGAAGAAATTCAAGATGCAGTGGAGGCTGTAATAAATTGAAATCTTTCGATAAGAAGTGTTGTCAAGAGTACATGTATATCTAAATCTTTATTGGCCGATTTGGTAAAAAAACATAAGAAGTCTCCAGATGGCAATTTTAGATTAATAAGGAATATTGGAAATAGAAAAACTTTAACGAAAAACCAGGAGAAGTTATTAGTAAAGAGCGGAATATATGCAAAATGCATATATACGCTTTTTGCATATTTTGCATATACACAAGGTATTTATTGGGGGTTGTTTATTGTCACTTAATAATGCGTTATTATTACCTGCTTAACAAACTGTATTAAAATAAAAATACATTAATTTCAAATGTAAAAAAGTGGTTCTAAAAGCACCTCTAAGAGTGCAGTTGTATAAGGACATATTACCAGGAGTAGAACCTGTAAATACCCGGCGGGGAACATGGATTAAGGCCGCAATATTTTACGCAGTGCATTTCGAAGCCATTAAAGAACTATTTTTGGATTTAGATGACGATTCGCAGTGTGTTGTGCAAAGTAAAGAGTTGTTATAAAGTGCAAGTGTAGCTAAAGATCTTGTTTTATTAAGGTTAATTTCAGTTTTATACCGGACATAATATCCTCGTTGGAGAGTAGAAATTTAAGTTTAAGAAACTTAATTAGTATTGTTGAAACTTCTGTAAAAAATAATGAAGGATTTAAATACTTAACTGCAGTAAAAAGCATTTATGAGGGTAAACCATCCAATGGAGTCGTATCTTGGCCTTATATTTTGCTACCTATCTAAAATGCAGTATTGTCCGATTACATCAGTAGATGTTGCAAGAAGCTTCTAAATGCCTTTTATACAATTTTAGGTTAAAAAATTGTTTATTTTTATTTTTCTTAGTGTTTTTTTGTATTTTTTTTATATAAACATATTTTTTAGAACATTGCATACCAGTATGCATATTTGGTAAAAAAATGCAAATAACTGCATATTTTAATTTAATTATTATTAATATTAAAATTTTAGCTGAATTGCATATAATCCGCCCTATAATTATGTATGTATGTATTAATACTATTTTCATTATTGGGTACAAACAATTTTTAAATGGTTAACAGGCAATCCAGGAAAAACCGTAGCAATCGTCGATCTTTCAGAAAAAAAATGTAGGAGTATTTTTTATAATTGGCTTGTTCGAGTTTGTCCGAGTTTGTTTGGGAATTTTTTTTGGAAAATTTTTTAATTACTTATGTACTTACTTAATTGATAGGGCTTTTGTTTTTTAAGTCCTTATCATAGTAAAGTTTATTAACCTATTTACATAGATCGTATTATTTTTATAATATGCCCTTCAGGATGATAAATATTTGACCTCTTTCTTTTCTTGTTTTGATATATCTACCCAAGTAGCATTTTGGCGACGACAACCACATAATACACCAAAATAAACGTTGTATCTAGTGTAAAAAATAGTTACTTATGAAACGACGCCCCCGAAACCAGCGGACAACGTCGTCTCAATGTTGGGCATGACTTTGGTTAAACTGCGACGTTGTTACAACCTTTACCCAACCGATTGCAAATCAACTACAAGTAGTAAATATTAAGGTAATGGAAACAACGTTGTAAAAACGTTAAAGTGACAACTTAAGTTGTGTTCAACGTTTTCCTGGCGGAGAACCGAACTATATAATACAGTAAGAAATTTTTTTGTTAAATTGAAAACGTTTTCGCGGAGTTATACTTACAACTTTACCTTAACCCTCAACTATTTAATAAGGGACAACCCTCGGGACAACCTAACCTAAAAAAAAATATTTATTCTTGATTTATGCTTTTGTTTCCTTTATAATCTTGAAATACAAATGAAGCGAGCGTTTAAAAACTCTGCCACCTATTATAGACAAAAAAAGAGTCGCAAAGAAAGTATGTAAGTCGTAAGGAAATGTTGGGACGAGTTATAGAGGAAAATGTGACATATGACATAAGTGATGACAGAACTTTTGATTTGTTTTTGACAGTTGGAAAGTCGCGCTGAGTTTGTTTTTGGTCGGACAGGCAACTCCAGTCGTGCCAGCCGTAAAATGTTGGTTGCCTGGCTGCCTATGGTTAAAAATTAGTATATTATTTGTTACCTGATAACATAAGTCGCATTGACGCCTACAATGCGTCTACGCCATATTAATGTCATAAAACGTCGTGGTCGGCCATTAAAATTTGAGATACAAGGAAATAATGACAAGGCGTATAAGCCCTATTTTATTTTTCTAAATACAATACATGCCTATTTATATTGGGTTTTAATTAATTATAAGTTTAAATACACTTTATGCAATTTTTTTTTTTTTTTAATTTTTATATACATTTGAATTTTGAGAAATTTTTAACAGATTTAAGGCGCGCGTGTTTTTTCGCATAAAGTAATAGTATATTTGACAGTAAAGTGAAATGCGTTACTAATTTCTGCCTAGCAATCGACTTTTTTAGCAATATACGCAGGTTATCTTGTAGCCATTTTCATTATTAATACACGGTAAGGTTAGTTTTCAGAAAGTTTTTCTTAAGTGTCCATTTTGTCCATAAGTAAATTATTTGGTTAAGAAAATTACCATTTTCTAAACATTAATCAATCATCGCATCGCCGCACAAGAGGGCGCAGGTGATGAGTCGTTGTTTCAAAGTAAATTTCGCAACGTTTAGCAAACGACAAATCGTTAATCACAGTCAAAATGCAAACGTTTTAAAAACTCAAAAATTATTGACCATTTTGGTGTAGCAGAGGGTTGGGACGACGTTGTTTTAAGGTTGGTGACGCAAGTTATGTTTGGTTGCGCAACCTTTTTAAACCCGTCGTCCCAACGTTAAATTGCTACTTGGGTATGCTATGGCATTTCAAGAACCTTGTTTGGTGCCGTTTTTTAAATAATCTTCTTTATTTTGTCCCTGTAGTCAGATTCTTATCATCGCTATAAACTTTACGTATCTATATTTATAAGTTTATATAAGTAAGTAGCTTACTGAGAGAATGGGTTTAGTTTTATAACGTGTAGGTACCTTTAAAAATGCGTGCATTTATAAAACGTTTACTCAAAATATACAGCGTGACCGGTAAAGTCCGGATCATATGGGATTTTTCTTTATTAACAGCTTTATTCGAAATTTGATTTTGGCATCAAGTTCTGCTTCGATCGAGATGAATATTAAGATAAAAAAACAGTAGTCACGTAATTCGCATTAACCTGTCAAATTTTAATTTTTTCCAAAAAATAATTCCAAAGTGGGGTTATTTCTGAAAATATAGAAAAAAAGTTATTACAAAAAGTTTTTTAAATGCAGTTTCTAGCCCACATGCAAAATTTCAGCTGCATAAGATAATTTTGATTTTTTACCCACCACTAAAATTTATTTTCCACTTAATGAACACTTCACTGATGAATGACACTGTGTTCTTTTTGTCTTAATATTAAGGTGTATTACTTTCAGACACAAATTACGTTTTCAAAAATACTTATTTTATAAAGTTACCTTATACAGGGTCAAAAACAAATAAACTTTGCATCACATGCGACTAAATGCCTAATTTTGATTTTGTAGAAAAACTCACAGTTAATATGGCGCTACTTTAAAGAAAATGTATCTGAAATAAAGCATTCTCAAAACTAAAAAGTTTGCGTTAAGTTTAATTTTGCAAAAAATAAAGTTTAAAAAAGTCGAATATGGAGGTAAATGAAAGAATAATTAAAGGGAGGATTATAATATGCATTTAAATTCAGCCAAAATATGTGCATATATATGCCTTGTTTGCCTTTAAAATATACAGTTATTTGCATTTTTTTACGAAATATGCATACTGATATGCAATACTTCTTAATTTATTATAGTAAAATGAGGTAAAGAACGACATCGGGTTCTAAAAAGGATGTTTCTTTTTAAAGAAAATGCAAAAAAAACAAAGAAAAATAAAAGTAAACAATTTTTTAAACTAAAATTGTATAGAAGGCACTTACTACTAAATTTTTTTCAAAACTTTGAACTAAAAAGGATTGTCTTCTATTAGTAAAAATATGTTTATACAAAGAGAAGCTTCTTTCAACAAGCTTCTTTTCACAAACCATAATTTTTGTACAAGCTCTACAGAAGACTTTTTTTTTTCACTAAACTCTAACTCTGGAAAATTTTTAATCCACGAAGACCTTTTCGCCACCTTAGACATTATGAACACAAATTTGAAATTACTAGTTTCACACTGAAAATACTGAAATCTTTCGAGAAACTAAAACAGAGGTATGTATTACAAATCGATATAAATACAGTTTGTTAAGCAGGTAATAATAACGCATTATTAAGTGACAATAAACAATCCCTAATCCCTAACAACATATCTGCAAACTCTGGAAACCCCCAATAAATACCTTGTGTATAACCAAAATGTAAATAATTATTATAATCTTCAAATTGGAAAATCCCTGAAAAACGTACTGAATTGGATATTAAACCTTTAACGTTTTAAATATTTTGATAAAGCCGAAAACATAAAAATATGCTCTTATAAATTTTATTTTATTATATTATTCAATTTATGAAAAATATGAATTTTATTTTAAAACTGACAAAATATGCAAAAAAGGCATCTATATGTCTTTTGCATAATTATATTCCTCCCTTTATTAATAATAATTTAATTTTTTCCTGAAAATGGTTATTTTATAGCTTTTTCATTAAATCTTAAAATGAACCAAGATTAAAAAATAACGAGAATTTACCGATATGATCCATGTAACAAATAATTCCTGTCACAGGTATTTATAAAAAGCCTAAAAGGGAGAAAAAAAAACTTAAAATAATTTACATATTTACATATTCATCTCAAAACATCAAGGCTTTAATGGATAATATTTGAATAAAAAATATGTAAATAACGAGGTCCATGAAATAGGTAAATATTGCGGAATATTTTAGGCAAAAGCAAGTGTCTCCGCTAAAGCCTCCACAGTTCTACATTATACTACAGTGAGCTCAAAAAGATTGGCATAAATTCTTTTAAAATTCAGGTGATTATTTTCTGGAAAAACGCTTTGACATGTCGATTATTATTTTTAATTACGAATTTTTTGACATAAGAAATGTGTATACAGATTGTCTCAAGAAGACCATATACCGTCAAGATTAATTTTTTTAAATAGAACACCTTGTATATTATATTATTTTTAAATTCTACGATACATTCTTAACACTTTTTGGATAACATACCATATCTCCAAAATCAACGGTATTGACATTTTTTCTGGTACAAAAACTACAATTAAAAATGAAGTCTTTACATCTGCTTAGTCTATAATATTTACATAGGTAGACTATAAATTTTATTTTAATAAATGTTGAAATTGACCGCCACCAACTTCCTGGCAATATGCAAGTCGATCTTTGAATTCTTCCAAAACGTTATGGATTACCTGGGGCTCTATTAATCGAGCTTTAAGTTCATCAATATTGTTAGGTCTGTTAAAGTATACTTTAGATTTTAAATAGCCCCACAGAAAAAAATCTGGCGGGGTCAAATCTGGTGACCTTGCCGGCCATTCTATTAGACCCGGTCGACCAGTCTACTTGCCAGAAAAGAGTGTATCCAAGTACTCACTCACCGGGCGTGTGTAATGGACTGGTGCTCCGTCTTGTTGGTACTATAAGTTGTTGTTGGGAATGTCTGGCTCATCTGGATTTGGATAGAGTACAGCAAGTGCCGATATTAACTCAAATTCTAAAAATTTTAAATACAGTTCGCCATTTAACGTACTATCAAAAAAGAAGGGACCTAAAATCCGGTTATCAACAATTCCAGCTCCAACATTCACTTTTTGCGAGTATTGTGTGTGGGACTCCATGATCCAGTGCGGATTTTCCTTAGCCCAATATCGACAGTTTTGGCAATTCATATGCCCATTTAGAGTTAACGTTGCTTCATCAGAGAACACAATTCTTTTTAAAATATATAAAAATACATTGAAAAACCTTCAATGTATCTGTTCATCATTATCTCGCAAAATTGTGTTCTTCTATCCGGGTCATCTTCATTAAGTTCATGACCAACTGTACCCTATAGGGATGCCATTTATTTTTGCGTAAATAATTCAATACGGTTGCTTGACAAATATTATTTTCCTTGGCAATACCGCGAGTAACACTATGGTGGTTTTTTTGGACAGTTAAGAAGAGGACATTTAACTGCACATCTTCTGAAATCCTAGGTCGACGTTGAATATAATTGTCTCTAACATGCCCCAAATCCCTATATTTTTTTACAACTTTACTAACAACAGATTGCAGCATCTCTATCCTATCTTTTTTAACCGCGCCATTTTTACAGAATTACCTGAAGTTAGATAGATCATTTTTTCAGAAAAGTATTAAAATGTCAATATATCGAAAACCGTTAATTTTGGAGATATGGTATATTATTCAAAAATGGTTCAGAATGTATGTAGAATTTAAAAATAATATAATATACAGGGTGTTCTATTAAAAAAAATCAATGTTGACGGTATATGTTCTTCTTGAGACAACCTGTACACATTTCTTATGTTCAAAAATTCGAAATTAAAAATAATAATCGACATGTCCAAGCGTTTTTCCAGAAAATAATCACCTGAATTTTAAACGAATTTATTACAACCTTGTTGAGCTCACTGTATACTAAGTAGTAGGTACCTACTTATAGGAATTGCAAATATTTTAAAATTGGATAATAGTAGGCAAAAAGTCAGAGACAGGTGAAGAAAACTACCTTCCGAGTTGTGTAGTATATTTTTTCTACTCCGGTTAACGTTTGTGAAAAATTAGTAATATTAACAGTCAATAACGAACTAAAATTGAGTTCTCATTGAAATCTGTGGTTATATATATCGAATTTGGACAGACAGAAGACATAATATTAGAAAAGTTCCAACCTAATGCGCATGTCTGCAGCTTAAAGGAAGCCTGTACCTAGAAGTTTGTCTAAATTCGCCAATGATATAAAAGTTTTTTCAATGACCGCTGACCAGTGGCGGCTGGTTAATGAAGGGCTCTGGGGCGCCGCCCTCCCTGCAATTATTTCAAACAGAATCCAAAAATACTTTACTTAAAAAATCAATAACGCAATGTATGTAAGCAATTAATTAAAATAATTCAAACCAAACGTAGCCCTATTCTAACGGGCAGGCTATACTCATAGACAAGCGAGTTGCGCGCTCACAAGGTTGTACTAAGCGCGGGCGGCGGCGGGCGACCGATTATCCGTTCCAATTCAACGCGCCTTCTCAATGGGTTGTCATGACGACGAGGCCTGACGTCACCTACACATCGCACAACGAGCGGCCACGGAGAGCTCCAATTTTCCGCGCCCACTGTTCGCGAATCGCGATGCGACCTGTCGTCTGTCGATGCCGCTGACTCGCTGACGTTTTGTTTATTTGTTTTGAATTATTTATTAGTTGTTATAAAGTTGAAAAATTTCGTCTAATATGAAGGTCAGTGATTTACAGAAGGTTGTGTCAAGCATGTAGCCAGGGGGGGCAGGGGGTCCGGACCCCCCCCGAAATTCTTAGAAAATATATTTTTTTTCAGCAAAATAGGAAAATAACACATAATATTATATATAACTGAAAGAAAATAATTTTTAAAATAAAAATTTTAAATTTTCTATATATAATATCTACGTTTTTTCGGGTTAGGCTATCGAAACTAACAATTTCCAAGTTTCGAGAGTCAAAAAAAGGGCGTGGTACCTAAAAATTTTTTGCCTGCAGCGCATTTTTTAAGACACAGAGGCCACCCTCATCAAAATCCGAAATACGCCACTGCCGGACCCCCCCCCGAATACGTTTCCTGGCTATGTGCTTGGGTTGTGTTTAGTTCTCTGAGCTTAAGTGAAAAACTTGATTTAAAAAATGCAGGGCGGCCACTACCAATATTGAACATTGTACAAGTGCAATCAAAATGTAAAAGTAAGGCACAGTTTACGCGTAAGTTTGACAAAGAAATATATAATAAAATATTCTGGATATGCGGTTGTGAGGACAAAAATTATTTTTTTTGTTTCGTGTGTCTTCTTTTTGGCGGGGATGATAATTGAACTAAAAATGGGGTGCAGGACTTAAAACATCTTTCAGAGAAAATAAAAAACATAAATAGTGCAAAACACCGTTATAGTGGTAAGTTTTGAGATGTTAGGACAAACTAATATTTTAACTTGTTTAAGTAGTGCTTATGCTGATGAAATTAAAATTCACAACGAGAAAGTTAGAAAAAACAGACACGTACTTTCGAAAATAATAGACATTTTAATTTTTTTTTTATTTAAAGCCAGCGCCCCCTGACTCACTAGTCACGATCCGCCACTGCCGCTGACGCCGTTACGTCATATTCTCCGTATTTGTGTTACTTCGTAAATTAATTCAGTCAGTTTGACTTATCGGTGGTAAAGGTTATGATTTTTCTTAGGCTTGATCTACATAAAGACGGATGCATGTGAACAAATAAAATACAAGAGCGTTTTTTTCAAATTTTTAATTATTATTTTTATGCTGTTAATGAAGTCAGAACTAAGTAGTTTATTTAGGGTAAAAGGTATCATGGGATGAAACATTTTGTTTTTGGAAATCTGTATGAAATTTTTAATTAATTTAAATTTACTGAAAAATAAATAACACTAATTTATAAAATTTAAAACTGAATCATATTTCTTTTTTGTCTAGTGCATCTCTAGTGCATCAGTTTATAAATTTTGTTTCAAATATTTTTATCTTATTTATAAAATCATAAAGAAGAAAATAATATAAAAAATGACAACACAACAAAATACCGTGTTTTAATAATTAAAATTAATCATCTTCATAAGGATCATCATCATCATCATCAGATTCGTCCAAGCCAAGTAAATAATAAGGGGAAGAGTATCTAAAGCATCGATAAATCTTTCCCGCTCCCACATATCATTTATAATCTTATTAGTGTGTGTTACATAATTTTTCCATTATTCCACTGTTACATTTTCTATTGCTTTATTCAACAGACCCAAAACTACGTCATTTATCATAGGACGCATAGAACTTATTTTTGCATCATAAAAGCGCTTAAATTCCGACCAAACCATTGCAATAGGATTAAAGTGGTAATGATATGGAGAAAGTCTTAAAACTCGATGTCCAAGTCGCAATGCTAGTTCGTCCAACCTATTAAAATAAAATAAAAATAATTAAAAAATAAAATAAATATCGCTTTCCAGATTACTTGTAACGTTTCAAATTCAAACTAAAATAGTGGGATATGTTGCTTCACTATTATCTAGATCCGATCCTTTATCGCAAATGGTAAAACCGGAATTTGTCTTTGTTCTAACCATGCAATAAATAATCTTTTGTTAACCAACTTGTATTTGGAATTTTTTCAATTAGCCCAGAATGATAGGTGGCGATTCTTCCAAGTTTGGTAACAATTTTTCTTCAAAACATTTCTCAAAGTTTTCACTATTCATCGAATCATGTGATAATCACCAGATTTCAGGGCAAACTTGAATATCAAACTTGCATTTGTCACAAATCGATTTGGTGAACCAGCATGTAGAATAATATGCCGTACACGCTCTGACGATTTTTTCTAACTGTATGAAGAGTATCATCTTTCCAACTTCGGCTAACAGCCTATATATCCACGTTTCATCCAGAAAAACAGGTTTTAAGGGAAATAACAGTTGCCGTCTCTTAAAAATTCTACTCGTTTTTGGGCTATATAGGTTTGCTCTATAAAAAAACGCTTGTTTAATACAGTACATTTACACCATTTAAATTAAATTTTTTTTTAACAATCAATGATTTTAAAGGTTAGTTGTATTAAGCGAATGGTTACGTGTTCACCTGCTCTATACATTTCATAAATACGCTACAAATTGTGCTACATTAATGCGATTCTAAAAATCTACATCCTTCTTTATCGCCTTTGCCTTCAAACACACAGACAACAGATAGGTATTTATAAAAACATTGCCATATATTTTTCATGTTTATTACTTATGTTTTCACAATTCCTGCGCTTTATGATATCTCCTTACATTGTAAACTGCTTTAAAGGGTAAAAGAGTCTTTCCATCCACTTTTTCTTTGAAATAAATCAAATAATTTTAAAATTAAGGCTTGTTCTTTTTCATAATACCGTGACATTTTTGAAATAATGTTGATTAAAACTGTCACTGTCAAAAATGACAATAAAATTATTTTGATTGGTAAAATGATACGACATTCATTATTGACGCAAATTTACTATCTCACCTAGTTCACGAATGTTAGAAACATAAGCAATAGTCGTGACGTAACGGTCAGCGGTTATTGAACAGACTTTAAGTGGATACAGACTCCTGTCATGCATGTGGGCATATCTTTATCTTGCACTAGGTTAGGTTAGGTTAGGTTAGAGTGGCAGACCTCTGGCATTGACCAAATAATCACACGTAGTCCTGTAGGACCGTTGTGGTACCACACGTGTTCCGCGGAACCTATCCGCATCAGCTTCCTGATGGTTAACGCGACGTGACGTAGATCGTAGAAGAGTCTTGACAGCTCATTCAAACCAGCCACCACAGAACTCCAATAAAGCCAGCCACTGCTGGTAATAAACTTCGTGAGTCGACCCAGTTGCAGGCTGCTCACTTCCTCCAGATCATTAAAGAATGGTTCGCCCAGGGCATTGAACCTTCTTCTAGCAAGGCCGGGGCATTCACACAAGAAATGCTGAATACTTTCCTCCTCTTCTTCATCTCTGCAACTTCTACAGTCGTTAGTTGGTATTTGCATACTTTCAGCGTGTCTACCGAACAGGCAATGTCCGGTGACTACGGCAGTGATGTTTCTTAAGTCCTTCCGACTGTGTTGTAATAGCACTGCGGTTTTCCTGCCGTCAAGTAGGGGCCACAATTGCCTGGAGATGCTACAAGTTGCCAGCCCTGTCCATCTGATTTGTGCAAGTTGTTTAGCTATTTGATCTATATTCTCTTTGACTGATCCCAGAGGTCTAGCCACAGTATTCTCTGCTAGTTCGGCAGACATGCTTGCGCCCTCCCTGGCGAGCGCATCAGCAGTCTCGTTGCTATGCTATGCCAGGAACCCAACACAGGGTGATTCGATGTTGAGCACCAAGTGTGCAGAATTGTTGCGACAGCGCCTTACTAATTTTGACTTAGTGCGGCTTGACTGTCTATATAGATTGCTATAGACGAAGTCTGCTTTCACCCGCAGGGTGTTGACTGCTTTATCCACTGCAAACATTTCTGCCTGGAAAATGCTGCAGTAGTCAGGGAGTCTGTACGACCTCTGTATTAGCATGTTCTCGGAGAAGATACCAGCTCCCACTCCGACGTCCATGTTTGAACCGTCTGTGAAGATCGAGTGATCCGCCTCCATTATTACTTGATTGCCTTCCTACTCTTCCCTACCCGGAATGAGCATAGAAAACCCCCTTCCAAAGTCTGGCAGCGAAACAGTGTAATCGGTCGGCTCTCGGAAATTTTGGCATGGATATATCCTTAGTATGCTGCTGTGTCCGTAGTTGGTGCTGGCCCAGCATTTCTACTCTTTCAGTCGCAGAGCACTTTTTGCAGCCACACTTTTTCCATAAATATCCATGGGTATCAGATACAGCATCACTTCCAGTTCCGCCGTCGGTGCTGAGTGAAGGGCACCGGTCACTCCTAAACAAGCTGCCCGTTGTACCTTCGTTAGTTTCTTCATGTTTATTGCTTTTTCCAAAGCAGTCCACCAGACCATGACCCCGTAGGTTAGTATAGGTCTTACAATGGCTGTATAAAACCAGTGAACTATTGTAGTAGAACTGGACTGGCAGGATCGCCATGTAGTAGAACTATCGGGTATTGGTGATAGAGAAGATTAGAGGCACTTTATAAAAAAGGTAGTATTTATTTTAGCACTACATTTAGGTGCATACAGCCTCTTACTATCACTATCTATCTTTCCTATATCTAATCTAAGTTGAACTTAAACTTGAACTGTAAAGGTATTTGTCATTGTTATAGTAAATGTTTAATAATAATTATTATAATATGGGTTCATATCCTATATCAATGAAATATGTGATTATAGCGATAACAAATATCTAAACATTAAAAATAACATTAAATATACAATTATAGGGTTAAGGTAAAATAGGGGTAAAAACCCTTATTTTTACCCTACACTATGTGGGGTTTCAATCCCCATTTCTTACCAATAGCTTTTTTGCAGGCATAGAATGCAACTGTGCACTAATAAGTACTTTCATATGCGTTTCTGATATTAAACCTTGCCAAAACTTTGTCGATGACCTATGTGACCTATAATAAATTTAACAAAAAACTCTCCCTATTAATAGCTTTTATGTAAGCTTTTATAAGATAAGAAGTTGACATCGTAATGGAAATACGACCACCGACACTTTAATGCATTCGCAAAGAACGGGGATAAAGAAACTACACTCTAACAACAAGGTTTTATTATTTTTTTCATTGTTTTGTGAGGCGCCTGGATAAATAGCGTCATGTAACATCTTTAAAACAAAAACGGCATTCATTATATCCAAACATTTTATGCCGTTTACTTCCAGTTCATTAATCTTAACTGTTCGAATACAAAGATAATAGGGCAGTTATCCCTTTATGGCAAAATTTAAAAGTTAAGTATCTCGACAGGGGGTTTTGATTTTATACGTCATTATTTCGTATTATGGCGTTATAAAGGGGTACGCAATCAAAGAATATTTAACGGAAATATTTTATATTAAACTGTTATTGTTTTTAGCTTATTAATATACGTTCCTTTTAAATATAATACAAGGGGTAGGGGAGGTCTACCTAAAACGGGACTCTTCTAACGCTTCAATATTTATACATTTGTATCTACAGTGCTGTCATAAGGTCCGCCCCTTTGTCTGCTAACTCCGGAATGGCTTAAGATATACCGGGTGTCCACGGAAGGTGGTTCGCCGCTCTTAATTTTTTGTTTTTCAGGATAATGGAATAAAATTTGGGGGATTTGTATACGACATAAAACTGCATTTTTTGAGAGGTGACTCAACATTATGGAACTTCCGGTTTAACCGGAAGTGACATAAACTGTCAATTTTTAAATGGGACACCTGGTATATTTTTCCTTTTTTTGACTCCATATGACATTCTAAATACAACGATGTGTCACTTGTCACTTTTTGTCACTATAGTCGGCTTCCACTTAACTGGGCGCGTTATGAACTTATCATAGAAAAACTTGTATAGTGTTGTCTTGCTCAAACCAAGGTTAAAACGGCATTATAAAGATATCCGTAATATAAACGCGATAAACCTATTGGTTATTTATGAATCTGAGAGAAAAGCACATCTAATTTTCAGTAATTATTAAAATGTTTCGAAGAACACTACCGTATTATATAATGTCGTGAATAAGCTCCCTAGTTTGACAAATGTGTCATTATTAAAAATATTGTGATATAAAATGTCGAGTACAAATCGGTTTGCAGGTTTTCTGCATCCCCAAGCAAAAGAAATGGTTCTCAATTTAATAGATTATTTTTAAAATGAAGAAGAAAAGGCTACTGAAACCGGCGAGTTATTAAATCCCAAGTATATTAAAGAGAAAGTGTCGGAAGCACTAAAACTAAGTTTAAGATCAATACAGAGGATTGTTCATGAAAGTAGTAGAAATATACCAATAAAGAAAACGCAACGACGATCAAGGAAAACGGAGATTGAAACTTTACAGGAAGGTAAAAAATAGCTATTTATACAATAAGTTGCGAAATGAGTGTCTTTTAGGCACGCGACGTGAAATTGTCCAACGAGACAAAGCCGAGTTGGTCAACACGTCAAAGTGACCAAAAGACATTGTTTCGTAACTAATTGTATACAATATTTTTTCTACTGAGGTTTTATAATAAAAAACTTAATTTTACTAACATTTTAGTACCTATGTTTCATTGACACTTGCCAAAAAATATTAAATTATACCTAGTCTGTGGTTACGTTTTAATTGTAAATAATTACCTGCGTTACTTTTAAGCACGTTGCTCCTGGTAACGTGCTTAAAAGTTTTTTAAGCACGCTGCGCTGCTTAAAAGGAGGTTATTAAAAAACTATAATGACAATCGAAAAAAGGTTATTATAAAACGTCAGTAGAAAAATGGATGTAAGGAATGTTATATACGACTTATATGCATCACAAGTCGATATAATGCTTTCAACTCTGAAAGATGCTTTGAAGGAACGAGGTGTTTTGGAAATAGGTCTCAGATCATTGTCAGCGCTCATTAAAAGCTTAGGATTTCGTTATAGAAAGGACTGCAATAGAAGATATTTGTGCGAACTACCAAGAATTGCAAGCGAACGAGTAAAGTGTAACGAGTAAATATGTTGAAAATTATTAATCAAAGTTTAGAAACGCAGTTTTTTTAGATGAAACTTGGGTATTTTCGAATGGAAGTGGGTCTAAATCATGTCAAGACGCTCAGTGAAATGAGTAAAACGAAAAAAAGGTTGTGGTTCGGGAAAACGGCACCAATAAGTTATTTGTGCCTATTCGCAATAATATATATACATCAGTTTAGTTAAAATAAATATACACAAAAATATTCAAAATTATATACAATGTAAAATGCAGACAAATTCTGATGTTCTAATTTTTATTTATTAAACAATCACCCCGATTTACGGACCAACATTTGATTCCCAAGGTTGGTCGCTAGTCAGAGGTTTTACTGTAGGTATATTGTTTATCTAATTTTCCATCAATTTGGTTATTAAATTTTTGAAATATAAAACTATTTTGTCAACCGTGTGCAACAACACGAACGCACCCCTGGGAAATTAATTTTGGAACGATACCCGTCACTGTTATTATGTCATTTTTATTATGACTGATAGTTTCAAATTAATTGTTAACCTATTAACATTCAATTTTATGGAAAATCAGCTGTCCATATGCCGCCAAATTGGTTTTTTTATTTTGAAACATTTTTGAACCTCTGATTCAACTGATTTGATTCAGGAGGTCACGTGCGCCTAGTTAACTGGAAGTTGACTATAATATTTTTTTTCCAAATTTATTGTTTTATCTAGAGGGTTATGAATACCTTAAAATCACTTATTTCAGTTCTTTAGTCTTGGGAAAAATACAATTTTACTATTTTTGGTCCAATGCTATGTGCTATGTAAAATTTAATCCTTTAAGTTGTATAACTCATTTTTTTTAAACGGCAATGTGGTGGCTCGTCGGGTTAAGAAAAAATAGGATTTTATTACGATTATTTTGATACCATACACTATTAGCTTTTAGAAAAGCTGCCATCAAAAAACTTTAAAAAGTTAACTTGGAACTTTCCTAAAATAAAGCATCTTTTGAGAATAAATTTAGATTTAAATGTATCAAGTAGCCTGTGACCAGCAAAACTGAAAAAACAAAATCATGCCTTGAAGAAAATTGACATGCCGACAGCTTCTGTCAAAGTAAATTAATTTGTTGTTTAAAAAACATGGAAAATACTAGTTTTACAAGGAGTGAAAAGTTGATATGTTATTATTGTCAGGGTCATTTCGCATTTTCGGAACAAGTTTTGGGTACCTAATAGTGCCGGGTTGGATGACGCCTATTAAAATATCTTAGTGTCGTGTAGTCGTGCAGCATCGCTTGATTTCTTTCTACATTCTCCAAACACTACTAACATATCAACTTTTTCGCTCCTTGTAAAACTAGTATTTTCCATGTTTTTTAAACAACAAACTAATTTACTTTGGCAGAAGCTGTAGGCATGTCAATTTTCGTCAAGGCATGACTTTGTTTTATCAGTTTTGCTGGTCACAGGCATGTGGCTGAAGTTAGAAACGGATTCAGAAACGATTCCACCAACGAGTTCCCAATATTGGGAGATATAAGATATAATTGAAAAAATACGTTTTTCTTACATGTTGTATAGTCAGCTGGCCCAGACAGTAAAAATTATTTGTGATATACATACGGGGGTTTGTTCTGAAAATTGGTCAGTCTGCCAGGGGCTGCAGGGGTGGATAACTTATTAAAATTAATAAATTATCAAAATTGGTCCCAAGAAAGAGTAAACGATTTTTGTAGACCGTTAGATTTTGATATGAAGTAAGAATCAATATTAACAAAGTTTTTATACACCAGAAACGAAAAAAGTCAGGGGCGGCGACGGTGAAATTGATTTATTAAAGTTACTATTGGGAATAATAAATAGTAAACGAATTTGGTACACCACTAGATTTTGCCAACATATAAGGCTTACAACTAAAAAAGTTATTATATACCAGAAACGAAAAAAGTCAGGGGCGGCGGGGGTGAAATTTATTAATTAAAGTTACCATTGGGAATAATAAATAGTAAACGAATTTGGTACACCACTCGATTTTGCCAAAATATAAGGTTTACAATTAAAGAAGTTATTATATGTCAGAAACGGCAAAAGTCAGGGGCGGCGAGGGTGAAATTGATTTATTAAAGTTACTATTGAAAATAATAAATAGTAAACGAATTTGGTACACCACTACATTTTGCCAAAATATAAGGTTTATAACTAAAAAAGTTTCTATATATCAGAAACGGCAAAAGTCAGGGGCGGCGAGGGTGAAATTGATTTATTAAAGTTACTATTGGGAATAATAAATAGTAAACGAATTTGGTACACCACTAGATTTTGCCAAAATATAAGGTTTATAACTAAAAAAGTTTCTATATATCAGAAACGGCAAAAGTCAGGGGCGGCGAGGGTGAAATTGATTTATTAAAGTTACTATTGGGAATAATAAATAGTAAACGAATTTGGTACACCACTAGATTTTGCCAAAATATAAGGTTTATAACTAAAAAAGTTTCTATATATCAGAAACGGCAAAAGTCAGGGGCGGCGAGGGTGAAATTGATTTATTAAAGTTACTATTGGGAATAATAAATAGTAAACGAATTTGGTACACCACTAGATTTTGCCAAAATATAAGGTTTATAACTAAAAAAGTTTCTATATATCAGAAACGGCAAAAGTCAGGGGCGGCGAGGGTGAAATTGATTTATTAAAGTTACTATTGGGAATAATAAATAGTAAACGAATTTGGTACACCACTAGATTTTGCCAAAATATAAGGTTTATAACTAAAAAAGTTTCTATATATCAGAAACGAAAAAAGTCAGGGGCGGCGGGGGTGAAATTTATTAATTAAAGTTACCATTGGGAATAATAAATAGTAAACGAATTTGGTACACCACTAGATTTTGCCAAAATGTAAGGTTTACAACTAAAAAAGTTATTATATATCAGAAACGAAAAAAGTCAGGGGCGGCGGGGGTGAAATTTATTAATTAAAATTACTATTGGGAATAATAAATAGTAAACGAATTTGGTACACCACTAGATTTTGCCAAAATATAAGGTTTACAACTAAAAAAGTTATTATATACCAGAAACGGAAAAAGTCAGGGGCGGCGGGGGTGAAATTAATTCATTAAAGTTACCATTGGGAATAATAAATAGTAAACGAATTTGGTACACCACTCGATTTTGCCAAAATATAAGGTTTATAACTAAAAAAGTTTCTCTATATCAGAAAGGAAAAAAGTCAGGGGCGGCGGGGGTGAAATTTATTAATAAAAGTTACCATTGGGAATAATAAATAGTAAACGAATTTGGTACACCACTAGATTTTGCCAAAATATAAGGTTTACAATTAAAGAAGTTATTATATGTCAGAAACGGCAAAAGTCAGGGGCGGCGACGGTGAAATTGATTTATTAAAGTTACTATTGGGAATAATAAATAGTAAACGAATTTGGTACACCACTAGATTTTGCCAACATATAAGGCTTACAACTAAAAAAGTTATTATATACCAGAAACGGAAAAAGTCAGGGGCGGCGACGGTGAAATTAATTAATTAAAGTTACCATTGGGAATAATAAATAGTAAACGAATTTGGTACACCACTCGATTTTGCCAAAATATAAGGTTTACAATTAAAAAAGTTATTATATACCAGAAACGGAAAAAGTCAGGGGCGGCGAGGGTGAAATTAATTAATTAAAGTTACCATTGGGAATAATAAATAGTAAACGAATTTGGTACACCACTAGATTTTGCCAAAATATAAGGTTTATAACTAAAAAAGTTTCTATATATCAGAAACGGCAAAAGTCAGGGGCGGCGAGGGTGAAATTGATTTATTAAAGTTACTATTGGGAATAATAAATAGTAAACGAATTTGGTACACCACTAGATTTTGTCAAAATATAAGGTTTATAACTAAAAAAGTTTCTATATATCAGAAACGAAAAAAGTCAGGGGCGGCGAGGGTGAAATTGATTTATTAAAGTTACTATTGGGAATAATAAATAGTAAACGAATTTGGTACACCACTAGATTTTGCCAAAATATAAGGTTTATAACTAAAAAAGTTTCTATATATCAGAAACGAAAAAAGTCAGGGGCGGCGACGGTGAAATTGATTTATTAAAGTTACCATTGGGAATAATAAATAGTAAACGAATTTGGTACACCACTAGATTTTGCCAAAATATAAGGTTTATAACTAAAAAAGTTTCTATATATCAGAAACGGCAAAAGTCAGGGGCGGCGAGGGTGAAATTGATTTATTAAAGTTACTATTGGGAATAATAAATAGTAAACGAATTTGGTACACCACTAGATTTTGCCAAAATATAAGGTTTATAACTAAAAAAGTTTCTATATATCAGAAACGGAAAAAGTCAGGGGCGGCGACGGTGAAATTAATTAATTAAAGTTACCATTGGGAATAATAAATAGTAAACGAATTTGGTACACCACTCGATTTTGCCAAAATATAAGGTTTACAATTAAAAAAGTTATTATATACCAGAAACGGAAAAAGTCAGGGGCGGCGAGGGTGAAATTAATTAATTAAAGTTACCATTGGGAATAATAAATAGTAAACGAATTTGGTACACCACTAGATTTTGCCAAAATATAAGGTTTATAACTAAAAAAGTTTCTATATATCAGAAACGGCAAAAGTCAGGGGCGGCGAGGGTGAAATTGATTTATTAAAGTTACTATTGGGAATAATAAATAGTAAACGAATTTGGTACACCACTAGATTTTGCCAAAATGTAAGGTTTACAACTAAAAAAGTTATTATATATCAGAAACGAAAAAAGTCAGGGGCGGCGGGGGTGAAATTTATTAATTAAAATTACTATTGGGAATAATAAATAGTAAACGAATTTGGTACACCACTAGATTTTGCCAAAATATAAGGTTTACAACTAAAAAAGTTATTATATACCAGAAACGGAAAAAGTCAGGGGCGGCGAGGGTGAAATTAATTAATTAAAGTTACCATTGGGAATAATAAATAGTAAACGAATTTGGTACACCACTAGATTTTGCCAAAATATAAGGTTTATAACTAAAAAAGTTTCTATATATCAGAAACGAAAAAAGTCAGGGGCGGCGGGGGTGAAATTTATTAATTAAAGTTACCATTGGGAATAATAAATAGTAAACGAATTTGGTACACCACTAGATTTTGCCAACATATAAGGCTTACAACTAAAAAAGTTATTATATACCAGAAACGAAAAAAGTCAGGGGCGGCGGGGGTGAAATTAATTAATTAAAGTTACCATTGGGAATAATAAATAGTAAACGAATTTGGTACACCACTAGATTTTGCCAAAATATAAGGTTTATAACTAAAAAAGTTTCTATATATCAGAAACGGCAAAAGTCAGGGGCGGCGAGGGTGAAATTTATTTATTAAAGTTACTATTGGGAATAATAAATAGTAAACGAATTTGGTACACCACTAGATTTTGCCAAAATGTAAGGTTTACAACTAAAAAAGTTATTATATATCAGAAACGAAAAAAGTCAGGGGCGGCGGGGGTGAAATTTATTAATTAAAATTACTATTGGGAATAATAAATAGTAAACGAATTTGGTACACCACTAGATTTTGCCAAAATATAAGGTTTACAACTAAAAAAGTTATTATATACCAGAAACGGAAAAAGTCAGGGGCGGCGAGGGTGAAATTAATTAATTAAAGTTACCATTGGGAATAATAAATAGTAAACGAATTTGGTACACCACTAGATTTTGCCAAAATATAAGGTTTACAATTAAAGAAGTTATTATATGTCAGAAACGGCAAAAGTCAGGGGCGGCGACGGTGAAATTGATTTATTAAAGTTACTATTGGGAATAATAAATAGTAAACGAATTTGGTACACCACTAGATTTTGCCAACATATAAGGCTTACAACTAAAAAAGTTATTATATACCAGAAACGGAAAAAGTCAGGGGCGGCGACGGTGAAATTAATTAATTAAAGTTACCATTGGGAATAATAAATAGTAAACGAATTTGGTACACCACTCGATTTTGCCAAAATATAAGGTTTACAATTAAAAAAGTTATTATATACCAGAAACGGAAAAAGTCAGGGGCGGCGAGGGTGAAATTAATTAATTAAAGTTACCATTGGGAATAATAAATAGTAAACGAATTTGGTACACCACTAGATTTTGCCAAAATATAAGGTTTATAACTAAAAAAGTTTCTATATATCAGAAACGGCAAAAGTCAGGGGCGGCGAGGGTGAAATTGATTTATTAAAGTTACTATTGGGAATAATAAATAGTAAACGAATTTGGTACACCACTAGATTTTGCCAAAATATAAGGTTTATAACTAAAAAAGTTTCTATATATCAGAAACGAAAAAAGTCAGGGGCGGCGAGGGTGAAATTGATTTATTAAAGTTACTATTGGGAATAATAAATAGTAAACGAATTTGGTACACCACTAGATTTTGCCAAAATATAAGGTTTATAACTAAAAAAGTTTCTATATATCAGAAACGAAAAAAGTCAGGGGCGGCGACGGTGAAATTGATTTATTAAAGTTACCATTGGGAATAATAAATAGTAAACGAATTTGGTACACCACTAGATTTTGCCAAAATATAAGGTTTATAACTAAAAAAGTTTCTATATACCAGAAACGGAAAAAGTCAGGGGCGGCGAGGGTGAAATTAATTAATTAAAGTTACCATTGGGAATAATAAATAGTAAACGAATTTGGTACACCACTAGATTTTGCCAAAATATAAGGTTTATAACTAAAAAAGTTTCTATATATCAGAAACGGCAAAAGTCAGGGGCGGCGAGGGTGAAATTGATTTATTAAAGTTACTATTGGGAATAATAAATAGTAAACGAATTTGGTACACCACTAGATTTTGCCAAAATATAAGGTTTATAACTAAAAAAGTTTCTATATATCAGAAACGGCAAAAGTCAGGGGCGGCGAGGGTGAAATTGATTTATTAAAGTTACTATTGGGAATAATAAATAGTAAACGAATTTGGTACACGAACGTTTGAAGGTATCCAAATTATTCTTATTCCTTATAATATTAATGAAAATCATTGGATTCTATTAGTGGTTGAGCTTCAAAAGAATAATCTTTATATTTTAAATCCTGGACAAAATTATCCTATTCCGGAAAACGAGATATTAAAACAAATTAAACATTATTTGACTGCTCGCAATAGGATTCATCCATTAAATAAGATAAATGTAAGAAAATTTAAATTAAACTTCATAGACAAATATCCAAAACAGGACGAAAGGGATCAGGAAAATTGTGGAGTTTATGTCATTAAATATATTTCGGATTTGGCATTATCAAACACCATAGAAGGCTTTAAAAGTAAATGCAATGATAATCATAAATTTAATGCGGAAGAATATAGAATTGACATTCAAAATATGCTTTTGTTAAACTCAAAACCAATGTTCGACAAATGCATATATTGTGGTTTAAAAACAGAAGAACAATATGTTCAATGTTCGTTATGTGAGAGGTGGTCTCATGTTAAAGAACAATGTTCAAAGCTAAGCAGCAGCATAGAATACAATGAAATTAAAAAACAAAAATTCACTTACATCTGTACCTTGTGCCAGTAAAGTTCAAAATGTATATTGAATATTATAGTAGCTTAAATATTATTGCTAGAATTCTATTATCTCTCCTTTTTTCATAACTGAAATTAATTGATGATTTTATTATAATCTTTTGCTAAATATCCCTGACTTTTTCCGTTTCTGGTCTATAGAAACTTTTATAGTTATAAAACTTATGTTTTGGCAAAATCTAGTGGTGTACCAAATTCGTTTACTATTTATTATTCCCAATGGTAACTTTAATTAATAAATTTCACCCCCGCCGCCCCTGACTTTTTTCGTTTCTGATATATAGAAACTTTTTTAGTTATAAACCTTATATTTTGGCAAAATGTAGTGGTGTACCAAATTCGTTTACTATTTATTATTCCCAATAGTAACTTTAATAAATCAATTTCACCGTCGCCGCCCCTGACTTTTGCCGTTTCTGACATATAATAACTTCTTTAATTGTAAACCTTATATTTTGGCAAAATCTAGTGGTGTACCAAATTCGTTTACTATTTATTATTCCCAATGGTAACTTTTATTAATAAATTTCACCCCCGCCGCCCCTGACTTTTTTCGTTTCTGATATATAGAAACTTTTTTAGTTATAAACCTTATATTTTAGCAAAATGTAGTGGTGTACCAAATTCGTTTACTATTTATTATTCCCAATAGTAACTTTGATAAATCAATTTCACCGTCGCCACCCCTGACTTTTGCCGTTTCTGACATATAATAACTTCTTTAATTGTAAACCTTATATTTTGGCAAAATCTAGTGGTGTACCAAATTCGTTTACTATTTATTATTCCCAATGGTAACTTTTATTAATAAATTTCACCCCCGCCGCCCCTGACTTTTTTCGTTTCTGATATATAGAAACTTTTTTAGTTATAAACCTTATATTTTGGCAAAATCTAGTGGTGTACCAAATTCGTTTACTATTTATTATTCCCAATAGTAACTTTAATAAATCAATTTCACCGTCGCCGCCCCTGACTTTTGCCGTTTCTGACATATAATAACTTCTTTAATTGTAAACCTTATATTTTGGCAAAATCTAGTGGTGTACCAAATTCGTTTACTATTTATTATTCCCAATGGTAACTTTAATTAATAAATTTCACCCCCGCCGCCCCTGACTTTTTTCGTTTCTGGTATATAATAACTTTTTTAGTTGTAAGCCTTATATGTTGGCAAAATCTAGTGGTGTACCAAATTCGTTTACTATTTATTATTCCCAATGGTAACTTTAATTAATAAATTTCACCCCCGCCGCCCCTGACTTTTTTCGTTTCTGATATATAGAAACTTTTTTAGTTATAAACCTTATATTTTGGCAAAATCTAGTGGTGTACCAAATTCGTTTACTATTTATTATTCCCAATAGTAACTCTAATAAATCAATTTCACCCTCGCCGCCCCTGACTTTTGCCGTTTCTGATATATAGAAACTTTTTTAGTTATAAACCTTATATTTTGGCAAAATCTAGTGGTGTACCAAATTCGTTTACTATTTATTATTCCCAATGGTAACTTTAATTAATTAATTTCACCCCCGCCGCCCCTGACTTTTTCCGTTTCTGGTATATAATAACTTTTTTAGTTGTAAACCTTATATTTTGGCAAAATCTAGTGGTGTACCAAATTCGTTTACTATTTATTATTCCCAATAGTAATTTTAATTAATAAATTTCACCCCCGCCGCCCCTGACTTTTTTCGTTTCTGATATATAATAACTTTTTTAGTTGTAAACCTTACATTTTGGCAAAATCTAGTGGTGTACCAAATTCGTTTACTATTTATTATTCCCAATGGTAACTTTAATTAATAAATTTCACCCCCGCCGCCCCTGACTTTTTTCGTTTCTGGTATATAATAACTTTTTTAGTTGTAAGCCTTATATTTTGGCAAAATCTAGTGGTGTACCAAATTCGTTTACTATTTATTATTCCCAATAGTAACTTTAATAAATCAATTTCACCCTCGCCGCCCCTGACTTTTGCCGTTTCTGATATATAGAAACTTTTTTAGTTATAAACCTTATATTTTGGCAAAATCTAGTGGTGTACCAAATTCGTTTACTATTTATTATTCCCAATAGTAACTTTAATAAATCAATTTCACCCTCGCCGCCCCTGACTTTTGCCGTTTCTGATATATAGAAACTTTTTTAGTTATAAACCTTATATTTTGGCAAAATGTAGTGGTGTACCAAATTCGTTTACTATTTATTATTTTCAATAGTAACTTTAATAAATCAATTTCACCCTCGCCGCCCCTGACTTTTGCCGTTTCTGACATATAATAACTTCTTTAATTGTAAACCTTATATTTTGGCAAAATCGAGTGGTGTACCAAATTCGTTTACTATTTATTATTCCCAATGGTAACTTTAATTAATAAATTTCACCCCCGCCGCCCCTGACTTTTTTCGTTTCTGGTATATAATAACTTTTTTAGTTGTAAGCCTTATATGTTGGCAAAATCTAGTGGTGTACCAAATTCGTTTACTATTTATTATTCCCAATAGTAACTTTAATAAATCAATTTCACCGTCGCCGCCCCTGACTTTTTTCGTTTCTGGTATATAATAACTTTTTTAATTGTAAACCTTATATTTTGGCAAAATCGAGTGGTGTACCAAATTCGTTTACTATTTATTATTCCCAATGGTAACTTTAATTAATTAATTTCACCGTCGCCGCCCCTGACTTTTTCCGTTTCTGATATATAGAAACTTTTTTAGTTATAAACCTTATATTTTGGCAAAATCTAGTGGTGTACCAAATTCGTTTACTATTTATTATTCCCAATAGTAACTTTAATAAATCAATTTCACCGTCGCCGCCCCTGACTTTTGCCGTTTCTGACATATAATAACTTCTTTAATTGTAAACCTTATATTTTGGCAAAATCTAATGGTGTACCAAATTCGTTTACTATTTATTATTCCCAATGGTAACTTTTATTAATAAATTTCACCCCCGCCGCCCCTGACTTTTTTCGTTTCTGATATATAGAAACTTTTTTAGTTATAAACCTTATATTTTAGCAAAATGTAGTGGTGTACCAAATTCGTTTACTATTTATTATTCCCAATAGTAACTTTAATAAATCAATTTCACCGTCGCCACCCCTGACTTTTGCCGTTTCTGACATATAATAACTTCTTTAATTGTAAACCTTATATTTTGGCAAAATCTAGTGGTGTACCAAATTCGTTTACTATTTATTATTCCCAATGGTAACTTTTATTAATAAATTTCACCCCCGCCGCCCCTGACTTTTTTCGTTTCTGATATATAGAAACTTTTTTAGTTATAAACCTTATATTTTGGCAAAATCTAGTGGTGTACCAAATTCGTTTACTATTTATTATTCCCAATAGTAACTTTAATAAATCAATTTCACCGTCGCCGCCCCTGACTTTTGCCGTTTCTGACATATAATAACTTCTTTAATTGTAAACCTTATATTTTGGCAAAATCTAGTGGTGTACCAAATTCGTTTACTATTTATTATTCCCAATGGTAACTTTAATTAATAAATTTCACCCCCGCCGCCCCTGACTTTTTTCGTTTCTGGTATATAATAACTTTTTTAGTTGTAAGCCTTATATGTTGGCAAAATCTAGTGGTGTACCAAATTCGTTTACTATTTATTATTCCCAATGGTAACTTTAATTAATAAATTTCACCCCCGCCGCCCCTGACTTTTTTCGTTTCTGATATATAGAAACTTTTTTAGTTATAAACCTTATATTTTGGCAAAATCTAGTGGTGTACCAAATTCGTTTACTATTTATTATTCCCAATAGTAACTTTAATAAATCAATTTCACCCTCGCCGCCCCTGACTTTTGCCGTTTCTGATATATAGAAACTTTTTTAGTTATAAACCTTATATTTTGGCAAAATCTAGTGGTGTACCAAATTCGTTTACTATTTATTATTCCCAATGGTAACTTTAATTAATTAATTTCACCCTCGCCGCCCCTGACTTTTTCCGTTTCTGGTATATAATAACTTTTTTAGTTGTAAACCTTATATTTTGGCAAAATCTAGTGGTGTACCAAATTCGTTTACTATTTATTATTCCCAATAGTAATTTTAATTAATAAATTTCACCCCCGCCGCCCCTGACTTTTTTCTTTTCTGATATATAATAACTTTTTTAGTTGTAAACCTTACATTTTGGCAAAATCTAGTGGTGTACCAAATTCGTTTACTATTTATTATTCCCAATGGTAACTTTAATTAATAAATTTCACCCCCGCCGCCCCTGACTTTTGCCGTTTCTGATATATAGAAACTTTTTTAGTTATAAACCTTATATTTTGGCAAAATCTAGTGGTGTACCAAATTCGTTTACTATTTATTATTCCCAATAGTAACTTTAATAAATCAATTTCACCCTCGCCGCCCCTGACTTTTGCCGTTTCTGATATATAGAAACTTTTTTAGTTATAAACCTTATATTTTGGCAAAATCTAGTGGTGTACCAAATTCGTTTACTATTTATTATTCCCAATAGTAACTTTAATAAATCAATTTCACCCTCGCCGCCCCTGACTTTTGCCGTTTCTGATATATAGAAACTTTTTTAGTTATAAACCTTATATTTTGGCAAAATCTAGTGGTGTACCAAATTCGTTTACTATTTATTATTCCCAATAGTAACTTTAATAAATCAATTTCACCCTCGCCGCCCCTGACTTTTGCCGTTTCTGATATATAGAAACTTTTTTAGTTATAAACCTTATATTTTGGCAAAATGTAGTGGTGTACCAAATTCGTTTACTATTTATTATTTTCAATAGTAACTTTAATAAATCAATTTCACCCTCGCCGCCCCTGACTTTTGCCGTTTCTGACATATAATAACTTCTTTAATTGTAAACCTTATATTTTGGCAAAATCGAGTGGTGTACCAAATTCGTTTACTATTTATTATTCCCAATGGTAACTTTAATTAATAAATTTCACCCCCGCCGCCCCTGACTTTTTTCGTTTCTGGTATATAATAACTTTTTTAGTTGTAAGCCTTATATGTTGGCAAAATCTAGTGGTGTACCAAATTCGTTTACTATTTATTATTCCCAATAGTAACTTTAATAAATCAATTTCACCGTCGCCGCCCCTGACTTTTTTCGTTTCTGGTGTATAAAAACTTTGTTAATATTGATTCTTACTTCATATCAAAATCTAACGGTCTACAAAAATCGTTTACTCTTTCTTGGGACCAATTTTGATAATTTATTAATTTTAATAAGTTATCCACCCCTGCAGCCCCTGGCAGACTGACCAATTTTCAGAACAAACCCCCGTATGTATATCACAAATAATTTTTACTGTCTGGGCCAGCTGACTATACAACATGTAAGAAAAACGTATTTTTTCAATTATATCTTATATCTCCCAATATTGGGAACTCGTTGGTGGAATCGTTTCTGAATCCGTTTCTAACTTCAGCCACATGTCACAGGCTACTTAATGCATTTCAATCTAAATTTATTCTCAAAAGATGCTTCACTTTAGGAAAGTTCTAAGTTAACTTTTTAAAGTTTTTTAATGGCAGCTTTTCTAAAACCTAATAGTGTATGGTATAATATCAAATTAATCGTAATAAAATCCTCTTTTTTCTTTACCCGACGAACCACCATGTTGCCGTTTAAAAAAAATGAGTTATACAACTTTAAAGATTAAATTTTACATGGCACATAGCATTGGACCAAAAATAGTAAAATTGTATTTTTCCCAAGATTAAAGAACTGAAAAATAGTGATTTTAAGGTATTCATAGCCCTCTAGATAAAACAATAAATTTGGAAAAAAAATATTTTCTTGGTGACAAGTCTTAGTGACACATCGTTGTATTTAAAATGTCATATAGAGTTAAAAAAGGGAAAAATATACCAGGTGTCCCATTTAAAAATAGAATGTTTATGTCACTTTCGATTAAATCGGAAGTTCTATAATGTTGAGTCGCCTGTCAAAAAATACAGTTCTATGTCGTATACAAATCCCCCAAATTTTATTCCATTATCATAAAAAACAAAAAATTAAGAGGGGCGAACCACCTTCCGTGGAAACCCGGTAGGTATTATTCAAATTTGGTATATCGTACTGGCAAACTCCAAGTTGCAGCGGTATTTTATGTGAGTATGAGAGAGTAAATAACATGTTTAGATGGCCGCAATAAGAACAACAAATCAATCAGTGTTGTCGGCGTGAACAACGCATGGCGAAACCATATCTAGGTAAAAGAGGATCTTCCTAAAAGTTCCCAGTTCAGTAGTGGACCGTACCAAGCTCACGCGTCAGGTTTCAGAGACTAAATTTACTTGGTGTTTATTATTTAAGTTCAACGAAGACTACAATAAACCAGTTTAGGTTAATTAACTCTTCTATTTCCGATAGCAAATATTTAACCATTTGCTATTATCAATCTATTATTAATATTTTAATAACGGTACAATAGTTTGCCATACCTTGCGCTTACTAAGAACTAATAAAACTGTTTGTATTTAAAAACACATGGCTTTTGGCGGCTTTATACTACGCCGCGAACGTAAATTATAATATGGCAATATAGCAGTGAATGCGAAACATGCGCAGGCGCACCGTTTACCGCTCGATTGGCTCGTACCTAAGTATAATATTTAGGCGGTGAAACCCTTTTATGTTGTCAGGGTTGTTCATAGCGTTTTCCATTGGTAATTTTAGTGCATGTCAAATGTATATCTATGTTTTATCCATGAATAACCCCATAGCTTTTAAATCTATCGCATATTGAGTTCGATGTTTCAATTGTAAATAAAATTACCGCTGTACTTTTGCAAGCCATTATGCTAATAAACCATTAAGAGCCTCGTACACGTTTAAAACACGGTGAATGCGATGGTAAAAGATCCAGTCCTCTCTATGTCGCCAACATCTTGACGTACCATTGCGCCCAAAAAAAAAACTGGGATACGCAATTTTATTTCTCCCAGCCTATTACAAATTTTCAGCTTTGATATTTAAATATCATTTTGACAAAAGGTATATCAAATTTTTTTATTTGTTGTCAAAGTGGTAATACTAAATAAATTTTATAAAATGTTAAACATGCCTTCGTTACAAGTGTGGAACAAAAAGCTATTATACAGGGTGTTCTCAAAGTTGAGTCATTTATTTTACCAGATTGTAAATCTCGTAATAATAAGTAATTGTACCAAAAATCATTTATATAAAAGTTGCAGAATAAAGAAGTCATTAACAATTGAAAAAATGTAAAATTTAAAAACTTAAGACCTGCTCTTTGGTATTATCGACCACTAAAACCCGAAAAATGAATGAATGATAAGTAATTTGTATCCTACAAAAAAATAAGCCATATACCCAGTATCGCCAGTAAACAAAACATTGATAACGCAGTGCTCGAGAATATCAAAAAATCAGGTTTACGGTTTTTAAATTTTACATTTTTTCAATTATTGTTAATAACTTCTTTATTCTGCAACTTTTATATAAATGATTTTTGGTACGATTACTTATTTTTACGAGTTCTACAACCTGGTAAAATAAATTACTCAACTTTGAGAACACCCTGTATATACGCGAGTGAGAGAACATATTCATATAAGAGATATTGCTGAAGAATTACATATAAGTAAAAATACCTTTTGTGTAAAAGTAAAATACTCGAGACTGGAACTATTGGAAGAAAGCAAGGTTCCGGCCGCCCAAAAAATTCATCAGAAGTTCAAGATAGGGAAGTTATTAACTATTTGCGCGATAACCCCTTTGAAACAGCAATAAAAGCTGCTCAAGGAACCAATTTTCCTGGTTCAACGAACACTGTTCGTCGAAGGATTCGGGGCTCAGATATCAGGAGTCGTTGCGCTGCCAATAAAATTTCCTTAACAGAGGTAAATAAAGACAGAATGCTAGATTTTGTACAAAACTATGTCAATCCAAATAATATATGGGAAACAGTAATTTTTTTCAATGAAAAGGCATCATTTTAGTATTGTAACAACGGAAAAATTCGTGTATACAGACCCACAGGAGCGAGGTATGATGAGCAGTATACCCATAAAACAAATATGAGTGGTCGGTTATCTGTAAACATTTGGGCATGGATCAGTAGTAGAGGTCTAGGAGTTTGCGAAATAGTGCAAGAAAGGCTCACTGCCCCTGTATACTGCAATATATTAAGACACACCATGTTAACAACAGTTACGGCAGTATACGGAGAAAATTTCATATATCAGCATCAATTAATTCATACATCTCGACTAGTCGAGCAATATCTGCAAGAAAATGAAATAAATGTTTTACCTTGGCCATCTAAGAGTCCCGAAAATAAGAGAATCATGGGGTCTGATATCTGAGGATTATATAAGAAATTTAGTTCTCAGTATGCCTCGACGACTTCAAAAAGTCATTAATAATAATGGTTCTATGACTAAATATTAAAATGTAAAAAATAATATATTTATTTTAATGGTTTTTTGTTATTTTTGATATATTATCGACAAAAATATGTCACATAATTAAGTAAACTGTTTAGTTACATACCTTATACGTTGTTTTACTTTAGAGGACTATCTAAAAACTAAGTCGAAAAAGTTATATTATTTATTTTCTAATACCGTAATTTAGAAATCACCTATTTAATTATCAAGGTGAAATTCTCACAATAATAAAATTAACACGAATATATTAATTTCTACGGCAGCGGTAGTATATGTGTTTAAGAATTAATTATTATAGTCCAAGAGCTAGAATATAAAGAAAATTTTGTTGTCCCAATTTTTTTGGGCACAATGGTACAATAGACTTTAACTGAGTGTCATAAATGGCAGGTGACTTGGCCACGATGTGGGGTGTTATTAGAGAAATTTGAAGTTATTTCCCAATATGATATTTATTTTCTTATAGGCAACACAACAATTTTTACTATGACATACATTTCCTTAATCACTCTACAATATTTCTGATTATGATAATCAATTCTTTATAAATGGTCACGTTGCTTACTTGTCAAAAAAATTAAAGCATACTTAGGAAAAAATAACAGCTATATATTATGCTGCTTTTGGTTATCAAAAACGGTCGCTGGCACCCGTTATAGAAATCTATATAAGAATGCGTAGCCTCGTATCTTGAAAGAGAAAATAGGTCACATAACACAGAAAATTGCCTTCTGTATTCTGGGTCAGAAGGTTGCACTTTAAAAAGCTGACAATATTTTGGATATTTTGCATGATTAGTAAAAATACTGTGCGAGCAAAAATTATTTGCATCAAAGAGGGCTTGGTTTAGATCACAATGATATGGGAACGATATATCAAACCAAATCTAGGTTAAAATGTTGTCAAATTCGTATTTTGACATGATATGCCAAACTAATGAGTAATAAAATAAGTAGACAAATATAAATTTATTTTTGTTGTTTACAAAATTAACAACGTAAGAATATACAGAAACAAAAAGAAAACTAATTACATAAATTGCTGAAATTGGCCACCGCCATGCTCCAAGCATAAATTCACACGTCTCTTCATATTTTCAAAAGTGTTGACCAGCATCTCTGGAGAAATGTTACCACATTCTTGGATAATCCTTTTTTGTAGTTGTTCTAAATTTGCAACAAGTTCTTCCGTTCTTATAGATGGTCTTCCTACTCCTTTTTTGTTTTGAATATAACCTGTTCCCTAAACAGAGCCACGGTTCTTTTCAGGCAATAATAAAAATCCCCAGCAATAAAAGCAACGGAAATTGTTCGTGAAAATCGTCCAAGCACAAACCCGGATTGAATTGCCGGTTACCATTTACTCTAACCCCGTTTTGAAAATACGCTTCAACCATAAATGTTTTGTGCTGTTTCGTAAAGCCCATTGAGTGAATTGTTCAAGAAATTGGAAAAATTAGCGATGAATCAAATTACTTACTTGTAACGACTGTCAAAGATGACGGAATAACTGATTGATTGTTAATTCAGGTAGTTACTGACACCCAACAGGTATTAAGCTCTACGGCTAAGCATTACGTCCTTAAATGCAAGGCCCTCTTTGATGCAAATAATTTTTGCTCGCACGGTAGAACATGAGCAGGTTTTAAGGGTTTCTCCAGAAAGTGGCAGTTTTGAAAAGGGCCATTAAGGCCATCGGTCAGAGGGGTAAATAGCAACCGAAGGGCTTGTGTTCAAAATTTTAAGTGATTTTAATAAAAATTAACATATTGAATTTACAAAAAAATTACTCTCCCTGAACAAAAAACCGCGAAAACCTATAATACCGATGCCATCGTAAAACAACGAATCGACTACCACCGATGGCATTCAGCAGGATGCGTCACCTCTTCGAGTCTTCGAAATGTAAGGTTAACTTCTTATATGGTTGCCTTTCACTATTAAAAGCATTTTTAAACAAATTTTAGAAACAAACCCTGGTTGGTTGATTGGTTGGTTAAAGGCGGGGGTCGGGTTCGACGTGTGGCCCAAGCTTCTTACACTGCAGCCTCCTGGCTTATTGTGCACCCCAGTCTTGTTAGAAAAGATTTGTTCCTTCTACGAGGTCCAGTAGTTTTCTTCCAAGTTTGTCATGCGGGAAGTTATCGCCACATTGAATGTCTCCGAAGATTTTAAATGTTTTACGGTTTAGCGCTTCGCAGCTGTATATGATATGGGAGGCGGATTCGTCCTCTTCGCCGCCAAATCTACATTCAATGGGTCCATTATAGACTCCCATTCGTTGAAGGTGTTTTCTTAAGTGACAATGGCCTATTAGTAGGCCGGTCAATTGTTTTAACTGGGTACGCGTCAAGAGCAGCATTCCAGCTGATAGCTTCTTCGAGGGCCTATCGATAACGGCCCGTACGTTACCTGGCCAGGTGTACCGTTCCATCGAGATAGATGTTGTTTTTGCGCCCATCTGTCTAATGTTGTTTTGGTTACCTTTTTTGATATTCCAAGGGCGGGTTCTGGGCCCCTGAAATTTTGAGCAGATCCGGTTCTTGCCAGTTCATCTGCTTTTTCGTTGCCTTTTATCCCTGAATGGCCAGGAACCCATAGGAGATCAACCCTGTTGTTTCTGGCTGCCAGGTCTTTCAGATCGTTAAGGCATTCCATAGTGATTTTTGATGTAAATCGGAAGGAGTTCAGACAGTTCAGAGCCTTCAGGGCAGCTTGGTTGTCCGACAGGATATGTATCTTTTGGTCGTAGCCCTTTTCAAGATTCTTTTGTACGCATGCTTGTATCGCATGAACTTCTGCTTGGTATACTATGGCGTAGTTTCCCAGGGGGATGCTGATTTCCATTCTGGGTCTTTCCCCAAATATACCTGCGCCTACTCCGTTGGCCGTTTTCGATCCATCAGTGTACCAAACTAGGCCATTGTCTAGTGACGGAGATTTCCTTTAGACCACATAGCAGGGTCGGACCTGACATTAAATAGTTTTGTAAAGTTACAATAAACCCTTAAAAATAATTTTCTATCTTTAAAATCTGGTTTGCAACTACTAAAAATGCCAGAAATCACTAGGTACTTTATTTCCCAACTTGATCAAAAATTGAGAAGAAATTCCAATTTCTTGGCAAGCATTTGGGGCAAATTTTAGCTGTTTACACGTAAAAATAAATTGAAGGTCAACTTTTACAATTTTTTGAGCAAGATCTTACATTTTAAAGCCCGGACCTGTCTACACTTTCCCATAATATGTTAAATGATAATGTTGTAGTGCGCATGTCTAATCGTGTGTAGCTTTGTTTACATACGCGAGTTCATAAATTTCCTACGTTCGTGATTAGTGTTTGCTTATCTAAAGGTAAATATCTATACCCATTACTAAATAGTATATCATGGTCTATATTCCTGCACTTACATAATAATGATAGACCTAGCTATGATAATATTTCGACGACTTTTAATTGATTACTAAATTACCAAAGACCAAATGGACAAACTTGACTTGCAATAATAAAATTAAAATTTACATTTTCCGAGTAAATGGGAAAAATTTTTACCATTTGAATTTCAAATAATGGGAAATTTTTCTTTTGACCCAGTTATAAAGTGTTATGTATATTAGGGAACAGAAGACAACGTGCACGATTATATTCAATATTTTATCTAGGTATAATACCATCGTCGCGATCGTTCCAGAAATTCCCCTTTGCCGCGACGATAATAAAATACTGAAAATATGTTTTTAACATGACTAATAGATAGATAGATTTTTTTTTTCTCGCGGAAAAAAATTAGTAGATATAGCAAAAAATTGTTTCCTACAGGCGTGCACGATTTGCCGTTTATCCGCACGAATTTTAATTTGAAAAGATTTACTTTTCCGCATGGTGCGGAAAAATAGTATATTAAAGTACACAACATATGAAACTTGTGCTTTATACATTTTTTTTTTATTTAACTTTTTATGATCAAGAATAAATGCAAATTACATTTATTTCCCAAAATAATCCCGCGAAAAATTTTAACAACTCAAGGTTGGTAACAAGTGTAAGTGAAAAAACATTTGAAAATTGCTTCTTTTCTATCTGCCAATTGGTCGCCAATTTATTAACATAAAATTTAACAAATTCAACTGTCAAATCAATAATTTAAAAGTTTGGGGTACCTACTTACTTAATTTAACTATTAATTTATAATGGACGGTTTAAGGTCTCCGGAACTAAAGTCAAATTAATCTAAGAACTCACCTGTCATTAATGGCACCTTGTTGAAGTCTGGTCTATTTTACGTTAAGCGGTCATAGACATTTACCTTTAGATAAGCAAACAATAATCACGAAAGTGGCAAATTTATGGCCTCGCGAATGTTAACAAAGCTACACACGATTAGACATGCATACTGCAACATGATCATTTGACGAATGGGAAAATTGACAGGTCCGGGCTCTAAAATTTAAGTGTTTTCTTAAGAAATTGTAAAAGTTTACCTTTAATTTATTTTTACATGTAAACAGCTAAAATTTGCCCCAAATTCTTGAAAAAAATTGAAATTACTTCTCGTTTTTGATTAAGTTAGGAAATAAGGTAGTGATTTCTGGCATTTTTAGTTGTTGCAAACCTATCAGATTTTAAGGATAGAAAATTGTTTTAAAGGTTTTGTTTCTAAAATTTATTTAAAAATAATTCGCCGTGTGTTTTTAGTTCGAAAAGGAAGAGAACAAGTCAATAAACTAGTCCTATAAAATCAAATATAAAAAACAAACAAAACCAGCAAAATAACTAATCTTCGATGTTATCGCGTACCTATATAACCTCAAGTCAAATATTAGTTGGTATAATTTGACCAAAACTTGGGTACGTGTAAAACATTTTCAAGCGCAATTTCTTGTTCAAGAATTTGAAAAAGTTTTTGCCCGAGAACTTGACCCGTGAAATATTTTCACCCTTGGATTAATATAAACATACCTAGGTATATACTTTTTTCTTTTTGAACGAACTGTTTTCATTGGAGATTTCCGGTGATATTATGAGTTTTGCTAACGATACGGCCGTGCTTTATAATGAGGTGTGTTGGGCTTCTTTACAGAACAAAATCGAAAAAGATTTTAAAACTATATATGACTGGTTCAGTAGCCGCCTACTTACAGTTAACTTTGATAAAACGTTTTGTGTTCCCTTTACATCTTACTCTAAGTATCTTCCTTCTTATGACACTATTAAAATTACGTGTAATAACAACTCCCAAATTAAATTCAAACTAGTAAATAAAATAAAATATCTCGGCATCATAATTGATAGTGGCCTTAAGTGAGAAATTCAAATAAATAGTACGGTCAAAAAAATAAGATTCATTCTGTACAAAATGAGACATCTTTCAAAAAACTTAGATACCAAGCAACTAAAAATTCTTTACTACTCCCTAATACAAAGCCATTTAACTTATGGAATTATAGCTTGGGGCGCGGCAAGCAAGATTCATGTACATAATTTGGAAGTTATCCAAAAATCGGTTCTTAAAATAATTTTCAAAAAACCTTTTACTTATCCTTCCAATATTCTTTATTCAGAGAGTGGTATATTTGACATTAGGCAGCTTTACTTCTTAGCATGCGTTTCCAGACAATTCATTTTCAAAAATGAGTTGCTTGGGATAGAACATGATTATAACACAAGATATAGCAGCCGGTCAAATTTTGTACCTCGGACAGAAAAATCAATCTTACAGAGAAACTTTTATTATCTGGGTCCCAAGTTATTTAATATTATACCTTCGGAAATTAAAAATGTAACCCATTTTCCAATATTTAAAATAAATATAAAAAAATATATACTTTCATTGCCTAGATATCAGATTCACCAATATATTGATTTTAAAAACCTGTACCATATGGTCTAATTAATGGACTGCTATCGTTTGTATTTGATATGTATACGTATAATTTATTGTTAAATGCAATGTTGAATGCGTGAGCTGACTCTCTGCTCTGTATAGTGTATGTGTACAGTATATCAAGAATGTGCTATTTTGTTGCTAGGTTCTAGTTTGAACGATTTTGGTTTGGGTTGGTAACCTTGATAGGGTTTATCAGGCTTATTCGTTTTATATTAGTTTTATATTAGTTCGTTCATGGTGTTTATGAATGTAATAATGTTCATGTTATAAATTAAAACGTACCCACGCACAGCGTAGCCTTTAGTGGGTTAAGTTTTTATTTATCTCTCTTAAAGTATATTATTTAAGTCTTTATGTATTATTATTATTGTATACTGAGAAATAAATCAAATTTTAATTTGAATTTGAAAAAATTTTTATATAAGTAATATAAGTATAGGAAAAAGTGTATTTTAAACTTTTTGAAGCAATATATTGTCCGAAAAATAGGCCTACCTAATTAGATTGCAGGGCTGCAAATAAAATATACTTAAACATAATAATAATAATTTCATTTAACTAGTTTAGTACTACACATTTTTATCTGTACGTCACTGTCCTTACATTATTTTTGGCTAGTCCCTTACTTCCGGTATTGTCACAAATTGCAATGTTTTACTTAATTATATCTTGTATCCATGGTAATGCCACAACAGCTGAATTGAAAATTATGAGATTAACGTAAGCTGCGTTGGCATCATTTAAGGACCGATACTTTTCAAATTATCTCCAAAACACAACATTTTAACGACTATCTATAGTAGTCAAAAAATAATCGAAAACAAATATTTACTTGAAAAAATAGAATTTGCAATTGACTGGCACACGTACTAAAAAATAGGGGTTTTCAGCGGGTACTGGACCCCCCCTATTTTGAATATTTGACAATTATTTTTTCTTTTGTTTTCCTCAAAAGATGTAACTTTTTAGGGTGAAACAATATACCAAACTTGAAATTTATATAATATTAAATACTCGAATTATTAAAAAAAAAATCAATTTTTTATTTTAAACTTTCACGCCCTGTATATCGAACATGAGGGTCAAAATGATAAATGGCATCATACAAGTCGTATTATATTTCCTCAAGGAATATATGGTTAACGGATTAACCTCTTTTTCCGGACACCCTGTGTATGTCTATGGCAGTTCCTGTGCCACCAAATTGCCAGAAAATTGTTAAGCAGATCAGATGAGTTGGTTGTTCGATAATTGCCAAGAGAATGGACCTTTTTGCGAGCAAAATGGCGGACCTCATACTTTCCCATTTTTTTTAACACGCTTTTGTTAGCTTCACCTGTATGTATGTTTGTTTGTTTGTTTGTTTGTTTGAAACCGACTTCTTTGAACCCGATTTTGACCCACTTTAAACGGTCAGATTTAATTTAAAATTTGGAGACTTATCAAGAACCGCTGACAAAACAATAATCTAATACGCAAAAAATCTTCCTGTCAAATTTTGACAGCTGTCAAGTATAAAACGAAGATGCGATTTTGATGAAACAAATTATGGGGTCGTATAAAGTCGCCACAGTGGTTCTTTTCCCGTGCGTCATCACTTTTACGTCATCAAAATCGTATGAATCAAATCAAAATTACGAGACGAAAAAAGTCAAAACTAAGTTAAGTTCATAAAATGGACGTGCCTGCCTACCGTTTGACGTACCTACATAATATCCCGAAAAATTATTATTTATTTTAAGTTTTGCCGGGAATTCTCTATTATCTAAAAGAAATTGACAAACAAATGTTAATACATTTAATACTATTTTTAAAGCTTAAAATCTAGAAAAGTTTGGTGTTTTATTGACTATTAAAATCGCAAAAGTCAAATTTTTAACATCCTTTCGTTTAAGGGAATTTAGCCACTGCCGTAAACTTTTCAAAGAACTTTCACGGTTAGAATATTTAAAATAAATAAATTTGGTATTATAAAAATCCATAAATACTTACCGCCAAAACAGATGGTGGGTATAATTAGCTCTAAAAAGAACTATTTTTAGAAAAAGGAACAGTTTTAAGGCACACAGATTTACAAAATACAAATTAGATTGGCAGATCAAAATAAGGTTGACAATGACGTTCTAAAATACAACGGTTGTCAACTAAACAAATAAAAAAAGTAATTAATTGACGTTTATAGTTTTATTCTTGTCTAGCACATTATATTATTGCGGAATCTTGGAGACGTTATTTTATGCTTTTATTCAAACTTGTTACTGTAATAAACAAGGATGCAGAGTTATTAACCACGTTGAGTCCTGATCGTTGATTGATGACGCACGGGCACAGATCCACTGTGGCGACTTTAGTATTCGATGCGGAGACTTCGGGAAAAATAAGCAAAAAATTCTCCTGTCAAAATTTGATAGCTGTCAATATGTCAAATCGTTTAAAAAAATTATATTAATGAAAAAACTATAAGGTCGTATTATTCACGGTGGAAAGTTGAAAAAAATACGCAAAAAATTCTTTTGTCAAAATTTGACACCTGTCAATATGTCAGAATTTTCAAAAATTTGCAAATATCGTTCTTTTCTTATAATTCGGCATAAACTATGGGGTTTGTTCGGGTTTGTATGTATGTTTGTTTGTAACCGACTTCTTTGAACCCGATTTTGACCCACTTTAAAGGGTCAGATTTAATTTAAATTTTGTAGACTTATCAAGAACCGCTGACAATACAATAATCTAGCTCAATCTACTAAAAAAAAATTTTTTTTCTTGACAATAACTCAAACTAAAAAATGAAAAATAAATATAGTTTAAAAAAACTAAAAAACACGCTGTAATAATTAATCAGATCAAAAAGCGAAATATAAATATAGTTTAAAATCTTAATATAGGCAGAAAATAATAATGAACGATAAACATTAGTATTGTTGTGAAAAAAGCGTGGGGTGCTCGATATACGAAAAATGTAGCACAAAGCGCCCCACGCTTTTTTCACAATAATACTAATGTTTATCGTTCATTATTATTTTCTGCCTATATTAAGAATTTCAAAAATTATTTTAAACTATATTTATTTTGCGCTTTTTAGTCTGATTAATTATTAAAGCGTGTTTTTTAGTTTTTTAAACTAAGTATATTTATTTTACTTTTCCTTGTATGACATTAGAGACTTTTTGCACCTCTTAAATTAATATCAGTTTTTAGCTCCGTTATGGTTAACTTTATTAAACATAACGAGTAGCGTCACTGTTAAAACCAGAGATTTTGCAGCGCCTATACGTTCTGTCTGTAGTTATTAATTTGGCGCCGGCGCACCCAAACAAAATAAAATACCTAACCTAACAATAATTTGATTAAGTTGTATATTTTAATGTAGAGCTACTATTGCTTTGGATTTTAATCAATTGCTTATCACAATTTTAATTCATAGCAATGATGCTTCATAACTTTTGTATGTTCCGGCAACCATGCAGTTTAAGCATAACCATAAGGATAACGATAAGCTCTTCCTTATCCTTCCGTAACTAACGGAGTCCGTTATGGTTATTAACCATAGCGGATCACCTTTCTGACATTGCGCATGCTCAGAATAACGATAACCACAAAAGAATGACGAATTAAGAGGTGCAAAAAGTCTCTATTATCATTCTTTATAAGTAATTTTTATACAGACGGTACGGACAATAAAAATTTGAAAAGTTAAAAGCTCTGACATTATCTATTATCTCCAGAAAAGTTTATTTAACTTCGGGTTAAGTTAATAAAGGGGGATTTAGAAAATTATGCGGAAGGTTATAATAATATGAGGTTTGTGGAACTTACAGCCTTACCTGTTTCTATATGAATACGATTTAGTGTCAGGGAAGAAAAGGGGATTGAAATAAGTATTTTGTTACTTGTTGGGAGCAAACCCGGCTCAAATAACAGGTTACCTGTAACTGTAGACGAAAAAGGGTTTCTTAAGTAAACTAAGTTATTATTAGAAATTAAACATATTTTATTTTATAGTATTTTCAAAATTTAGGGATGGAACCAAGTAAAAATGCTATAATATTTTCCATAGCTACCTAAAACTCACTGTTAGCGAAATACCAATGTTTAAAATGTTGCATTGCTTACAGTTCAACAGTCACCATTTATGATACATATATATTTCATAAATTCCTACTGGGAGTGATGACACACATAGCGGTTAATGCTGACTCGGTGGCCGCGGCCCCTGATGCTGAGTCGGTACATACATCAGTGCGACTAATAAAGTCCGCATCATATGAGATTTTTTTTTTATTAATACCTTTATTCGAAATTTGACTTTGGCATCAAGTTCTGCTTCGATCGAGATGAAAATTAAGCAAAAAAAATAGTAGTCACGTGATTTGCATTATCTGGCAAATTTAAATTTTTTCCCAAAAATAATTCAAAAGTGGGATTATTTCTGAAAGTATCGAAAAAAGTAATTGGAAAAAGTTTTTTTAAATGCAGTTTCTAGCCCACATACAAAATTTTAGGTGCATAAGATAATTTTGATACAGGGTGATTCACAAAATCTCTCGGGAACAATTAAAGTTATTGTTGAGGAACAAGCCCCAACCCGGGTAATTTATTTCTATTTCTAATATTTTTAATCCCTATAATAATAGATAATAATTTTGGTGCGCCTATGGTAGCTGCCCCCCCCCCCTCCCTCTCACCTCGTCCCGCTATCGTGTTCCTAGACGCTTTTCCTAGAAAACTGATCCCAAACAGGCAATGACACGGTAGAACGTAACCACGTAACATCTTTATTGGATGGAAATTAAAGGCTGTTCTTCTTTAGTCTGTCTTTGGTCAGTTTTTTAATCGCCTCTTTTGTTTATGTTTAAAATGGAAAAATTATATTAGGAAAAATAAATTATTATTTTGAGTGATTTCTTTTTTATAGAGCTCTAAATGAAGAATTTTTGTTAAGTTATTTAACGTCGTTTTTAAATACAAGAAATAAAGTTATTTATTTATACATTGTTCTTATCTATTAAATGGGGAATCAGCTGGAATGTGTTTATTTATATAGGATATAAACAAAAAGGGGCAATAAAGGATGTAGATAGCAGGTACTTAAAACCGAAAGAATATTTACCTTAATTTTTTTAGGCATCGCATATCGTATCGTTATGTTTTTGTCATATTTTTGGGCACCTGAAATATTTCTGATCGCACAAGTTGTACATAACAAGGAAATTTGGAATTATGAACGGAATACAGGGACTGATGGATAGCCTGGAAGCGTATGATGGTGCCGACTGCGTATACAGGGAGAATCACGATTTGGTTGTGTCGGAACTGGGTAAATCTCGTGGAAATAAAACATTTAATTTACTTTGCATGAATATTAGGAGTATTCAAAAAAATTTTGATGAGTTTACAATTCTAATAAGCGTACTGAATGATTTCTATGATGTAATAATATTAACAGAAACATGGACAGTTATGGCTAACAATTTTGAGTTATCTAATTATAACTTTCATTATAATAAAGCCCACTTTAATCAAAATGATGGAGTCGTAATTTACGCTAAAAATAACATTGCTATAAATATAGAAAACGAAACTTTAAATGAAGTAACCTTTAGCAAACTAAAATTTAAAAAAGAAAGTAATTCCTATAACATAATAGCTACATATAGACCGCCTTCAGCGGATATTGACTTATTTTTAACAGATTTAGATAACATTATTAGGAGCAGTGGCAACTCTGATATAAACATCTTTGCCGGAGATATAAATATTAACTTATTGGACATAAATAGTCACCAGGTACAAACTTATGTAAATATATTATGTGAATATGGCTTTTACCCACAAATAACAAAACCAACTAGAATGTCTGATCTCAGTAAAAGCTGTATTGACCATATATTCTTAAAAAATAATATTAACGACTCGCTAGTTAAATCTTTTATTTTAGAATCATGCGTTACGGACCATAATCCGATTATTTTGCACTTAAATCTACCGAATTTGGCGGAGAGTGAATTAAAACTTTGCACCATCAAAAAAATTAATTATACTTCGTTGATAAACTCTCTAAAAAACGAAACGTGGGAACATGTTTTAACTGAAACAAGTTCTGAAATTGCATATAAAAAGTTTTTTACAAAATTTAATTTTTTAATAACCAAATTCACAAAAACAGTCATTAAAAACAATAGAAAACATAAATCCAAACCATGGATAAATGATCATATTATCAATGCCATTAAGCAAAGGGATTTCCTAAGAAAATCCACTTTAAAAAATCCTAATAATATTGATATAAAAAATATTTATAGGAACTATAGAAACTCGGTTAATAAACTTATAAAACAAACAAAGTATAGATATTATAAAGAAAAAATTCAATTCGCAAACAAAGATTCAAAAAAAATATGGCATATTATTAACGAAGCTACAAATAGCTTGGCATCAAAAAAGAATATCAACGAAGTAAGGGATGAGCAAGGTAATAATTTGACCCACCCCAAAGAGATAAACACTGAGTTTAACGCATATTTTACTAAGATCGGTACTAAAATGGCTGAAAAAATAATTAATAGTAGAGTTTCCAAAGAAAGGCCAAATGTAAATAAACACATTGGGCAAACAATATTTCTCTCTCCGGTTACTGAGTTAGAAGTTAAAATAACCATTAATGATCTAAAAACCAACTCATCGCCTGGACCAGATAACCTAAAATGCGAAACACTTAAAGCAACTAGCATTTATATCGCTAAACCTATAACACACATCCTTAATGCGGTTTTCGAAACGGGCAAGTTTCCCAGCGCCTTAAAAAAGAGTGTTGTAATCCCAATCTTTAAATCGGGTGACCCACTTTCTCTTGGAAATTATAGACCTATTTCATTAATTAGCAATCTAGCAAAAGTGTTTGAGAAATGCATTAAAAAAAGGCTCCTAAATCATTTAAATAAGTACAAAATAATATCAAAATATCAATATGGCTTTAAGCAGGGTGTTTCTACGTTAGACGCAATATACGCGGTCACGGGCAGTATTCAGAACTCGTTAAATAATGGCATGAAGCCTTTGGCAATCTTTTTAGACCTGGCAAAGGCTTTTGACACTGTGAGCCACACATTCTTGATCCAAAAATTAAATAACTATGGTGTCAGAGGCGTAGGAGGGGATCTTAACAAGGACTATCTAACAAACAGATACCAAAGCGTTGGAAAAGCGCCAGATCAAAGTAAAAATCTACTGGTTGAAATGGGAATTCCACAAGGAACCGTTCTGGGTCCGATATTGTTTCAGATCTACATGAACACAATTTTTGATTTGGATATATCGGGCGGGATCTTTTCGTATGCCGATGACACCGTTCTGATTTTTACTGATGTAACGTGGGAGGAAACTAGGAATAAGGCTGAGGTTGGGCTTTGTAAAGTACTGTCCTGGTTGAGATCCAATCTTTTAACACTAAACTCTGAAAAAAACAATTTTCTAACTTTTTCACTAAATTCAACTAATTCATCAACATTTAAGACAATAAAGTTACACAACTGTGACAACCCTTATAACTGTAATAAATGTAACGACAAAATTAAAAAGGTGAATAATGTAAAATATTTAGGGATTACAATAGACCAATTCTTAAAATGGGATGCACATGTTGAAATGTTAACTAACAAGCTAAGAAAGCTAATTTTTAGATTTTATCAATTAAGACACTTTCTGAATCCGACTGAAATAAAATTGGTTTACTCCTCATTGTTGGAGTCGGTAATAAACTACGGATTACCAATATGGGGAAATGCTTATGAGACTACCCTTAAACCCTTAATAACAATACAAAAACAAATTATAAAAATTATGGCCAAAAAACCAAGAATTTACTCGACAGAACTATTGTTTAAGGAAACAAACTTGTTTGACCTGACGGAATTATATATACAGGGTGTTCCGATGATCATATTACAAAATTCTAGGGTAGATAAAACACACGAAAATAAGAAAAAAAGTTCATGTGAACATGGGTCCGGAAACGCTTCTTCAGGGAGCTAGGGCCCTTCGAAGATGACCTTCAAAAACTACTTTTCGTTTTATAGCTTCGGTACTACTGCAGCTATCGCAACCAATTTTGGGACATGAAATCTAGTTCGTAGGTTCATCAATTTGAGCCTTCCGGATTTTGTCACCTTTAACCAGGGGCGTACAAACCAAGGGGGTATTTGAGTAAATTTGACCCTACTCCTCTTAGGCTTTAATTTCTTACCATTTTTATATCTGATTATGATTCTCCAATGCCTTTTACATAAAAAAGGTACTCTTAGTAAAAATCGCTATCTGTCACAGTTTCCTCCGAAAATGGCTAAATCCAATCAATAATAAATTATTGGTCTTAAACCAATTATTACGTTGAAATATGAAAATGAGGTTCAGTACAGATAGTGAGCATTATAAGTTAGTCAAATCTTTTTCTTTAATGAAAATAAATTAGATTAAAGAGATTTATTGCCTTTTCGAAATTGGGGGTATAAAAAGTAAAAGGGAACGTATACAAAATATTTCAAAAAAAAAAACAATTAAACAGGTTTAACAAGTGAGTCAAGGATAAGGCAGAGTAAATTTTTGTCTTGAAGGTGAATTTACTAACGCTGTCGTTGACTGACCCTGTACGTACCAAAATAAATTCAAAATAACAATTGTTGAAAATGCCTGCCACCACGTTCAATACATGTATTACACCTACGTAGCATATTTAAATTGACGTCAGTAAAAACATCAGGCATGGTTTGGATCATTTCAGCCGCAACAGAAATCCTAGCCACCAAATCTTCCTCCGACTGAACTGGAGTTTCATATACAAGGCTTTTCATATGTCCCCAAAGAAAGAAATCCATAGGAGTTAAATTTGGGGACCGGGCTGGCCAGTTGACATCGCTTCCACGTCCAATCCAACGTCCTCTAAAACGATCATCGAGGTGCTCACGTACGACATGTGCAAAATGAGCGGGTGCTCCATCATGCTGGAACCATAGATTCCGACGTATGTCGAGGGACAGCTCATCCAATAACTCAGGTAAGGTGTATCTTAAAAAATTGAGGTACACCGTCCCAGTTAGTCGAGGAGGCAACATGATTGGTCCAATTAGACGTTCTCCAACAATTCCAGCCCACATGTTCACCGAGAATCGATGTTGGTACCCTCTTATTTGAAGAGCATGAGGGTTTTCCTCCGCCCACACATGGCTATTCCGTGAATTAAAAATACCTTCTCTCGTAAAAACAGCCTCATCAGAGAAAAGCACAAATTTCGGAAATTGGGGTTCTTGTGCACACTGTTGAAGAAACCACTCGCAAAACTCTACGCGGGGTGCATAATCATTTGGTCTCAATTCCTGTACTTTTTGGCGATGGTAAGGATGAAGAAGTTGTTCGTTAACAATCTCCCATACACGTACATGACTTACATTCATGGATTCTGCAACAGCTCGGGTACTAACACTAGGATTTTCCTCGAATTGTCGGAGTACCTCTTCCTCAAATTCTGGAGTTCGTACAGTTCTTTGAGCGCCATTATCTGGCCTCGTTATTTTCACGGAGCCAGTTTCCCTTATGCGCTGATTTACCCTCTCGAATAGCGTGTGAGCAGGTACACGCCTCTCAGGAAACCGCTCCTGATACAATCTTGAAGCGGCTCTTCCATTGCAATGAACTTCGCCATAAATTAATAGCATATCGGCATATTCGGCGAAAGTATAATCCATGATTCACTGGCGACACAATATTTTATTGACAGATTTTTGACAACTATCTGTACTGAACCTCATTTTCATATTTCAACGTAATAATTGGTTTAAGACCAATAATTTATTATTGATTGGATTTAGCCATTTTCGGAGGAAACTGTGACAGATAGCGATTTTTACTAAGAGTACCTTTTTTATGTAAAAGGCATTGGAGAATCATAATCAGATATAAAAATGGTAAGAAATTAAAGCCTAAGAGGAGTAGGGTCAAATTTACTCAAATACCCCCTTGGTTTGTACGCCCCTGGTTAAAGGTGACAAAATCCGGAAGGCTCAAATTGATGAACCTACGAACTAGATTTCATGTCCCAAAATTGGTTGCGATAGCTGCAGTAGTACCGAAGCTATAAAACGAAAAGTAGTTTTTGAAGGTCATCTTCGAAGGGCCCTAGCTCCCTGAAGAAGCGTTTCCGGACCCATGTTCACATGAACTTTTTTTCTTATTTTCGTGTGTTTTATCTACCCTAGAATTTTGTAACATGATCATCGGAACACCCTGTATATGCAACTATTTGCTTCATAAAAAAAAGTACAAATTTCTCTCCAACGGTTGCTCACTGTCATGCTACAAGATTAAATAATAACGATCAATTAGTTTTACCTAAGCCAAATAATACATTGTTTCTAAAATCAGTTAACTATGTGGGAATCAAACTCTTCAATTTTTTACCTTCTGAATTGCGACAAATGAAAAGTCATAAAATCTTCAAATCAAGACTTAAAATCTTTATCTCAGCAAACTCCTTTTACTTAAAGCGACTAATTATGTAGGTTAACCTAGTATGATCGGATTCTCTATGTATGCGTGGCGGGCGGGGTCCTGCGTGCACGGCTGTTCCTATGTATTTTCGGTCTGTTCCAAAAAGGTATAACATTGTTAATTAGTAGGATTGTTGATGAATGAGGAAATGTGATACAAACTCTAGCTTAATATTTTATGTTTTAATATAATAGCACACAAAAGCCCACTAAGGGCTTAAGTGCAGATAATTATGTAATGCAGTAATACTATGATGTAAATACTTATGAATAAAGCATTTTTGTATTTGTATTTGTATTTGTATTCTCATGAATAAATATATAATTTATAAAAAAAAAAAAAAAAAAAAAAAAAAAAAAAGAATAAAGAAAATATGTACTTTGGCAATGCATTACATACGGACGTGATGATCTCTGCCGCTTTCTGTTGCTAACTACATTGATTGGTCGGCTTTACCAGGCAGGTAGCGAGGCGACGACGTGTCCATGAAGGGTTCTCGTACGCCATTTTCTATGTTAAACACTGTGTGCTCACGTCATTTTATATTTAAAAAACCGCACTCTGTCTAAGGACAGAGTGCAGCAGCGTCAATCGCGTTGCTTTGTTTTACGTATTTTTTCAACGTTTTTGGTGTGCGTAAAAATTTACCTAAATCTTTTCCCGCTCGTGAAAAGCTCTTCTGTTGTGGTGTGTGAAACTAAATCGCTGTTCTTCAGTAAAGTGACGTAAAGCAGTGAACCCAGACTTGCCAAGGTGCCAGCAGCCTATGATATTTACGCATCACAAACCAGTACAGGTATAAAGTATTCATAGTAGGTATCACCAAAATCAAATCGGATGAAAGCCACAACCTTTGTTGACAATTTTTATATCCATCGTAATTCAAAATTACTGATGACTCAAACTGTTATTTGAAATTTGACATTAAATTAATTTTTTTGAACTCAAGTAATAATTTTTTTAACTAAAACTTTCAATTCGTTTTGCTGCAATATTTGCGTTATTCATGACTGGGTCTGTGATCTGTGATGTTTTGATATTTACTTGACTATTATTAAATCTAACCATATACCTGTCATTCTAAATTTGCGTTTGTAGTTTAGTTTTCGTAACGCTTTTTGTCTTGTCCGATTTAAGATTAAACTATATTTATGACTACTATATGATAACTATGCCCGCTAAGTTGAGTATATGAGACAAATTGCTGGAAGCTTAACTACAAACGTACCACTGTACCAGTTTTACCGTATCTTTGTTGTTTTCCCTGTTAATTTAACTTGATTTAATACCCATTAAACTCCCGTAACTAAATTTAATTTTTAAACCGTTGTTTTATTTATCTTGAACCACTCTATGGAAATACAGTTAGTAGCGTATTGCCAATTTTGATATTTAACATGGAATCCACTATATATTTTAACTTTTTTGGATACCTTATTAAAACCTAAATAACTTTGTTTTCATCTGACTATTCTTTAAATAATTAGGCTCAAATTTATTACTTAGGTCATGACTTATAACCCCTAGAACTTTCCCCTATATTATATGCCTGCGGGTCGATACACTGCGGTAACTTATTTATTGTCAAAGGAATAACTTATTGTTAAGACCCTATAAACATAATATAAGCTATTCAACGATATTCCACCCAACCTTTCGCAATTTTATCACGTGCCATTTTTTATACCTTGCGAGCAAAAATTATTTGCATCAACGAGGGCTTGGATTAAAAAACGTAGGGCTTGGTTTAGATCACAATGATATGGGGACGATATATCTAACCAAATCTATGTTAAAGTTTTGTCAAATTCATATCATGACATGATATTATGCCAAACTAATAAGTACCGTAAAACGGGGTGAATAGGATCAATTTTCAACTTTGAAAGCTTGTAACTTGAAAACTATCTGCCTGAATACATTTCTCAATAGCTTAAAACACGAGTTAAGGTTGGTACTTTTAAATGGTGGTATATGTTTTTATACAGGGTGTACCCTGTTGTATATATATATTTTTTTGTGCAAAAATCCTATTCACCCCGCAGGCGGTGTTGATTGATTTATTGATTGTATCGCATTTAAACAACCGCGGGGTGTATAGAATTTTGCACACAAATTTATCTTAAGTAATATAAAAGAGTACTAAAAATAATATTACCTAAATTTTATAAGTGCTGCATAGTTGTAGAGATATGAAGTTTGTAAGACAAAAGCAAAGATAAAATGACAACAGTTTAACCTCTAAATTTGACGTTTTAGGTTATGGTATTCAGCCTGCAATGTGGCCAAGTTTTTTAAAGTTTAATGTCATAAAATAGTATATTAAAGTATAAGTGGATATTAAGGTCTTTAAAACACGCGCGATTTTGCAAGCACGACGGCGCAGCCGGAGTGATTGAAATAGAGCAAGTGTTTTAAAGGCCAGTTATCCACGAATACTTTACATTATTTTTTTTTATTGGTACACTTATTGGTATTTATATTACAAAAAATGGAAATAATAACTTAATAAGTAAGTGGAATGGTCGAATTCGTGATGTGATATACCTGTCGTTGTCATGAAAATGAGGAGAACAAAAAATAACTTCCAATTTGCCACATAAGATTCATTGTTGTCACCAAAGAAAATTTATAGGGTTAGAAATGTTAACTCCTTGTTAAAAAATCGCAACACAGTAGAGGGAGAAAGAAGAGAGAGAGAGGGGTGTCTTAGTGTGCCCGCCGCCCATCAGAGGCGCAATGGCGGGAAATTTGAACAGCGGTTTTAGGACTTTTCAATTTAATTATTAACTTTTGAACGAGTTTTTATTGATTTAATTTGTGATTCAATATAAATATTATTAAATCACAAATTAAACCAATGAAAAGACGCACAAAAGTTTTTTTATGGAATAAATAATGCACATTTTTATATTAACCAAGATTTAGAAAATAAAGATGGAAGCACTTTATCGTAAATAATGTTTTCTACGTTTATTTATAAATAAAAACTGCATTGACAACCATAACAAAAAATAACTGTTTAGAATAAACTAATGTCCTTAGGTTACGTCTCACAGGTCTCACTTATCTGGAATTGTCTCAATTCATATAATATTATCACAAATACTGTATAAACACAAGCACTAGGATGCATTGAGACACGTACTAAAAGATCCATAAACTATCAGGTGATTCTTACAGCGTTCTCTGAAACAAAAGAAACAGTATCGGGTAGACATTAAATTTCTCTGTAAAATATGGCCGATGGCCAAGTATCTACTTATCGAGTTAGCTCAAACCATTATCTTTGTGCCATTATGTTATAATTTTTAATCCACTCAGTAAAACAAAAATGTTAAAATTATCATTTCAAGAGACTAAACTTATCTGTTCGTAACTGATAGACTGTTAGGTATTACCTCGGGCACAATATGTTGCAGTTATCTGCAGGTTGCCCAGTGATATTTTGTTAAGATTGGCTTGTTAACCAACACCTATTATGTATGTGAAACATTTCATGTTAATTTATTTATTGTAAACTTACATTTCCTATATTCCTATATAAAAAATAGGTAAGGAAGTGTAAAATCAATTTGATAAACAATAAAAAATAATTACCTGCATAGTAGGCTGGAATAATAACTGAAAGATTACACACATCGGCGAAGTTTTCTAGAATAGAAACTAATAGAATTGTATATTAAAATGATAATAAAAAATTAATTAATTTCCTCAGAAAAAAACGTGGACAAGAAAAATTGACAGTTGTGACGAGGCGATGGATGGCGGGCTGGCGGCTGGCTGGTTTGTTCCAATTAGCACCTGGCGCAGTTTGGGAAGCGTTATAGTAGGTTAGAATATAACTGTCCTTCTCTTCTATACGTCAAAAATATGCGACAGAACCCGGTTACACGGCCAGCTGGCGACAACAGCGCTAATTTGCCCTGATGGCCGGCGGGCACACTAACACCCCTCTCTCTCTCTTCTTTCTCTTTCTACTGTGTTGCGAAATCGTCCATTTAAGCTTCACCGGGGTGGTTGTCACCGTTGACATTGGTTGCGTATTGCTTAAAAAAATATTTTATTTGACGTTAAAAGGTAATTCTGTCAAATCAATAATTAAAAAGTTGACATATTTACACTTCATGTTTCACGGGTTGTTGATGTTGCCATGGCAACTTTAAAACACGCGCGTTTTTGAAAGTGGGATTTAAACACGCTGAGGCGTACTTTAAATAAGCGAAATAGGGTATCAATAAAAAAAATTACTTTTAACAACCGTTACTTCAAATCTGTACATAGAAAAGACCGTTTTTCTTTTTTTTTTTAATTCAGAAATTTATGACATTTTCATGACGAAATTTAGAAACTGAAAAACAAAAACGAAAATTTGACGATTTGAGATTGATGCAATACGGCGCTCAAAGATAAAAATATTTAAAGGTCTTTGTTGAATTTTGAATTAGGTAGAGGGACATTTAAAGGTTTTCTATCTAACAATAAGACTTTTCTTATTTTATTTTATATTTTAACATCTACCTTAACTTCAACTCACCGTGTGTAAACATACTCCAGTAAACGAAACGCTAAAAAAAGGAATTTTAGTTTGGAAAGCTGTTTTTTGGATTAACAATAAGCTTTATCATGTGAAAGAACACTTCACTACTATTTGGTGTCCAGCGAGACTTAAAAAAACCCTTAAAATGGGGTTGAAAATAATATATTTTTGATAGAGATTTGTAGATTTTTCTGTACCTACAAAATCTATATTATGTCAACTAGTATAGTCAACTAGCATGAGATATGGATTTCTTCTCTTAAGAACAAACACTGGTGGCGCATTTAACAGTTCGTTGTTTTTTTTTTTAAATCAACACATTTCGTTACATTTTCATTTTATTTTTAAATCGGGCAAATACCCATCTTTGGAGTACAATTTTATTACCTACAGTTTAACGTTAAAAAGGGCTGCAATTATTAATAATAATTAAAGGGCGGAATATATGCAAAATGCCCATATATGCATTTTTTGCGTATTTTGTCAATTTTATAATAAAATGCATATTTTCCATAAATTATTATTGTAGGTAAGAGCATATTTTTATGTTTTCGGCTTTATCAAAAAATTTAAAACGTTAAAGGTTTAATGTCCAGTTCGATACTCATTTCCGGGGTTTTCCAATCTGAAGATTATAATAATTCTATTTACATTTTGGTAAAAAAAGTAAAGTAAAGTAAAGTTCGTGTAACTTGTGGTGCTCAAGTCTGGCGCTAGAGTTTACAGGTCGCGCATGCGCCTCTAGCGTGACTTAACGACCATAGATGGCCGGGACCGACAGCTTTACGTCTCCTCCGAAAGACGATCTTACACCAACCAACTAAAATTCGGTCATACTTTTTTTATTATGCGTATGCCCACTCCGGGAATCGAACCCGGATCGCCACGACCGTAAGCGGTATCTCTACCACTGAGCTACGACCGGGCTATTACATTTTGGTTATACACAAGGTATATTTACTAGGAGTTTCCGGGGTTTGCAGGTATATTATTAGGGGCTGTTTATTGTCACTTAATAATGCGTTATTATTACCTGCTTAACAAACTGTATTTATATCGATTTGTAATACATACTTCTGTTTTAGTTTGTCGAAAGATTTTTCCGCTAAATGTTCAAACATTCCCGGTAAAGTAGGAGGTCAAGTAAGAAACAAATTGGATGTAGCTGTAAAAAAGAATGAAGGATTTAAATAGATGCTTAACGACAGTAAAAAGCATTTATTAGAGTAAACCATCCAACGAAGTTATATCTTGGTCTTATATTTTGGGACCTAAGTTGCAGTATTGTCCGATAACATCATTGATTTTTTTTGCATTTTTTTAATAATAAACATATTTTTTAGGACCCAATTTGTTTCTTTACCTCATTTTACTATAATAGCTAGGTGCCTATTAGATTGTAAGAAATGCTTAAATGTACTATTTGGATTTGTATCTGTAATGTACTGTACTGAAATAAATAAATTAACAAATAAATAAATAAACAAATAAATAAATAAAATGAACCAAAGCGTTTTTTACTTTAAATCTTACAAGGACAAATTCTTCCTTACTGTACTTCTCTTCATTAAACTCTTCGATGTTTTTAAGATCATCATTAACATCTGAATTATTATGAAGTGATACATCATCTTCACTGGAAGAGGAATCGGAGTAAATTTGTTGTAGTTTAAGTTTATTTACTGATTGTTTATTGTCCTTGTCTTTTGATTCATGCTTATTAAATTGGTTTCGTTTTGAACACATATTTTCTTCCTTTTCCCGCTTTATTTTCTCTAATCTCTCCTTTTCCGGTGGCTCAGTGTACACCCTTAAGAGTCCAGGTTTTCGACCAACTTTGCTCTGGTTTTTATTGCTTTAGGAGGACTAAGATATAAGTTTAAAGAAGGAATATAGGACTTTAGCTTTTACCCTCAATTATTAACTATACCGGGTGTTTCTTAAAAGACGATCACCTCTTAACTTATTTTTATTTATAGATATTAAAATTAAATTTTGAGATTATGCATAAGAGATGGGTCTGCATTTATTGACATAATTTTCAATTTATTAGCACTTCCGGTTTGACCCGAAGTAACCTTGACTTTGGTATTTTAAATGGGACATCTTGTATATTTTTACTTATTTGGGTTCAGCATAACATAATAAGTGAATTTTACAATGTAAGTTTAATAAACGAATGACATTACATTTTAATTTAAAACCATTCCATTGTTTTTTAAAGCCGCCTTTATATTTCTTTAGAAAAGACGGGGAGGCAATAATGCATAACGCTTTTAAATTTGCGATTGGGACTTAAGGCAAATTTTTTCCTGTCAATTTTAAAATAGCATAGGAGTGTATGGTATCAAATTGTTGGAAAAAAAATAATCGTTTTAAATATCCTAGTGGACCACCATCGTTCCATTTGGAAAAATGGGGTAAAGTCAAGAAAACAGAGTTTCATTTTTTAAACGCTTGTGAAACTAGAAAGTCAATTATTATGACATAATTTTAATTTTCATATACATGACTATAAAGTAACAGATTTAATTAATTTGTAGTACTCTAGATTGAAAATAAAAAATAAACATAAAAATGTTATAACACGTCAAAAAATGACAAGTGAGGTGTCATTTTACTCAGAATGTTATGCTGAATCCCGATAAGTAAAAATATACAAGATGTCCCATTCAAAATACCAAAGTCAAGGTCAATTCCGGTCAAACCGGAAGTGCTAACAAATTGAAAAGTATGCCAACAAATGTAGACTTATTTCTTATGCATAATCTCAAAATTTCATTTTAATATCTATAAATACAGAAAAGTTATATGGGTGAACGTCTTTTGAGAAACACCCGATATGTACCTTCTGGATAGCAGTTGAAACTTCGGTATATAAAAGTATAATATAACAAAAAAAATACAATATTAAGTAAAGAACGAGAAGCATTCGGCCACTGGCCGAATGTACACTATAGCTATATGTGGACGAATGCTCCCTAGCGATGAAAATATTTTAAAGCAAACGTCATAATATATAATATTAACTAATTCTCGTAGGTTATAAGATAATTCAGCAATAAAAATGGCGATATATACAGTGTCACCATTAAAGTCCGCACCATATGGAACTTTTTTTTATTAATGAGGTTAGTTAAAATTAAATATCAGCAATCGTTTTTGCTTCAAATTAGACTAAAAATTATATATTCAATTGTCACCATTCTGTCATTCGGTATCTGTCAAAAATTACATTTTTGTCAAAAAATGCTGAAAAATGGCATTGTTTTACCGAATTTCAAAAAATGTGATTAGAAAAACTTGTTTCTAGTACAATTTTAGGCCTAAATACAAAGTTTCAGATGTCTAGTGCAATGTTGAATTTTTTGCCATTTTTTCAAATAACTTTTTTTTATATGGTGTAAATTGGCTTAATGGATTTTAAACTATTTGTTTATACCATACTTAATATTTTATTTAGTTTGTATGCTTATTTCTTCATTAGAATACCATTTTTTTTCGAAATATAAAATTATAGGCAAAAAACATTTACACGGGTGGTGCAAAGTTATAATGATTTAAAAATTTTAACAGATCGACGTCATTTAGGTATTCCATTTTTTTGATAGTACATACACGTAAAAAGTTTAAAAAACTTATAATTAAATTCCCAGATATCAGATTAGTTCACAAATTTCAAATGACAAATTATATTATTTAATATTTCATAAAAATGTTATTTTATACTAAATATAATTTGTCATTTGAAATTTGTGAACTAATCTGATATCTGGGAATTTAATTATAAAGTTTTTAAACTTTTTACGTGTATTTACTATAAAAAAATAGAATATATGGCGTCTATCTGTTAAAATTTTTAAATTATGATAACTTTGCACCGCCCGTGTAAATTTTTTTTGCCTCTATTTTTATATTTCGAAAAAAAATGGTATTCTAGTGAAAAAATAAGCATACAAACTAAATAAAATATTAAGTATGGTATAAACAAATAGTTTAAAATCCATTAAGCCAACTTACATTATATAAAAAAAAAGTATCTTTGAAAAAATGGCAAAAAATTCAACTTTGCGCTAGACATCTGAAACTTTGTATTTGGGCCTAAAATTGTACTAGAAACAACTTTTTCTAATAACATTTTTTAAAATTCGGTAAAACAATGCCATTTTTCAGCATTTTTTAACAAAAATGTCAATTTTGACAGATACCGAATGACAGATGGTAACAATTAAATATATAATTTTTAGTCTAATTTGAAGCAAAAACGATTGCCGATATTTAATTTTAACTAACCTTATTAATAAAAAAAAGTTCCATATGGTGCGGACTTTAATGGTGACACTGTATAGGCACGTTCACACACAAAACATAAAATTAACTATCGTTCTTTCAAAGAAAACATAGGGAATATATTAAATACAAAAAATCTGAACTGATAACCAGTTTGTATCCTTTTCTTGTTAAAATTAGTCTGATGCACCAATAACGTGTTGATTATAATGCAGGTTGCGAATAAGAATGTTGTTAAAACTGTCTCCTACATAAAAGCGAGAAATATAAATAAATTTTAAAATACCGTTGGTGACTGAATGCTCCCCGGTCTCCCCTAAACAGGTATCTAAACATTGCGAAAAATATTAGATAGACTATAGCAAATATATTAAAATGGTATAAAATATATTAATTTCTATAATATACAAAAATCTTAGGGAGGGGATCTCGGGAAAAAAATAATATGGGATGTAGACGAATTAAATACCCTTAAGAAATTTTCATACTTATTTTACTAAGTAATTATTTTTTGAAAAATTAAACTTTTAAAATTTTTTCAAAATTTCTTAATTAACACATTTCTATTGTTACATTGCGATTTGTTTATTTAATTGCCGCTTACATTATTGTATTCGGTGTTTTTAGCGGCAATTTGTAACTCGGGCGTTTTAAGCTGCTTAGGAAAACCTTGGAACAATGAAATAAAACGAACTGCTTTTAAGTGTGGTTTTTGAAACGGTGCAAACGTCCACAGACCCTTATTATTAATTAATTTTAATAAAGGTCGAATATCTGGCCCAATTAAGAAAAAGCGATAATTAGTTTTTTGTTTTTATTAACTTTACAAACGAATTTCTTGTTTAGCTTCACATTTTAGAAGAATTAATTTTCGTTGTGCTAAAACCATAGAGAATAATATTGAAAATTTAAGCATCTGCTTTGTGCTACTAAATCCAGTTAATTTAGTATGCCGATCAGTGTGCTTGCTACACAGAAAAACAACTAGAGATGATGGTATCGAGCAAGCAAAAATTATTTGCATCAAAGAGGGCCTTGCATCTAAGGACGTATTGCTTAACCGTAGAGCTTAAGAAGAAGTAACCCCTTTACCACAATGAAAATTGCCGAACGTTTTGCTGGTCAAACGAAAAGAAAAAATAAAAATTGGTATTTAGAAAATAAATTCTACTTTAAATACCCCATCCAGAAAAGTAAATGACGATCGAAAATATTCCCAAAATTTTTTTTAGAAATTTTCCCACTACACGCTTAAATTCACTTTACGCGCCCAAAGTTTTTGAGAAAAAAGTAAGGCCGATATTGAAAAATGGCTTTAAGAAAAATTGTTTGGTACAACATTCTACACCCGGGAAAGTCATTTTGCTTTTGACCAATAAACAATTGTTTAAAATATTACAAAATTACTAAAAATAAAAAAAATTTTGAAAATATTTTCGATTGTCATTTACTTTTCTGGATGGGGTATTTAAGGTAGAATTTATTTTCTAAATATCAATTTTTATTTTTTCTTTTCGTTTGACCAGCAAAACGTTCGGCAATTTTCATTGTGGTAAAGGGGGTTACTGCTCTTAATACCTGCTGGGTGTCAGTAACTACCGTAAAATGGGGTGAATAGGATCAGCGGGGTAAATAGGATTGAAAGTTACCTTCAAATTTCAAAAATCTGTAATAATTGTAATTTTAAAGTGTGTCAATGTACAGATTTTAAGTAACGGTAGTTAAAAGAAATTTTTATGACATTAAACTTAAAATAACTTGGCCACATCGCAGGCTGAATACCATGACCTAAAACGTCAAATTTAGCGGTTAAACTGTTGTCATATTATCTTTGCTTTTGTCTTACAAACTTCATATCTCTACAACTCTGCAGCACTTATAAAATTAAGGTAATATTATTTTTAGTAGGTACTATTTAATATTACTTAACATAAATTTGTGTGCAAAATTCTATACACCCCGCGATTGTTTAAATGCGATACAGACAATAAATCAATCAATGATCCTATTGACACCGCCTGCGGGGTGAATAGGATTTGTGCACAAAAAAAAATATATATACAACAGGGTACACCCTGTATAAAAACTTATACCACTATTTAAAAGTACCAACCTTAACTCATGTTTTAAGCTATTGAGAAATTTATTCAGGCAGATAGTTTTCAAGTTACAAGCTTTCAAAGTGGAAAATTGATCTTATTCACCCCATTTTACCGTACCTGAATTGAATGAATGAATCAATCAGTTATACCGTCATCTTTGACAGTCGTTACAAGTAATTTGATTCATCGCTAATTTTTCCAGTTTCTTGAACAATTCACACAATGGGCTTTACGGAACAGCACAAAACATTCATGGTTGAAGCGTCTTTTCGAAACGGGGTTAGAGTAAATGGTAAGTGCCAATACAATCCGGGTTTGGGCATGGTCGATTTTCACGAACATTTTCCTAACGTTGCTTTTATTGCTGGGGATTTTTATCATTGCCTGAAAAGAACAGTGGCTGTGTTTAGGGAAACAGGTTCTATAGAACACAAAAAAGGAGTAGGAAGACCATCTGTAAGAACATAAGAAGTTATTGCAAACGTTCGTGAAATAATTCAAAATACGCCAACAAATTGTATAAGACGCCTGTCCCAAGAAGTGGGAAGATCTTATGGAACATGCAGGACTATTCTTAAGAAGCAGCTAAATTTATTTCCTTATAAAGTGCAAGTATTCCAAGAAATACAAGCCGCAGATTTTGAAAGACGCAGGAATTACTCTCCATGGTTTACCCAAAATTTATTGGAAAGAAATAATTTATTAGACCTGACATTTTTTTCGGATGAAGCCTGGTTCCACCTCTTCGGTTATGTGAATTCTCAGAATACACGCATGTGGAGTAATGAAAATCCCCATTTTTTTGTAGAGTCCACATTGTATCCTCAAAAAATTGGTGTCTGGTTAGCTGTTTCCCGAAGAAGAATTGTTGGTCCTATTTTTTTCCATGACACAATTACAGCACAGCGGTATTATAGTTGTGGATCAGTTTTCGATCAGACATTAAATTCCCACCTAGATCACCTTGTTTAACGGTTATGTATTACTTCGTTTTTCCTCATTTAAAGAACACTATTTTTAAAACGCCAGTTGCAAATTTAGAACAATTACAAAGAATTGGATAATCCTTATCCAAGAATGTGGTAACATTTCCCCAGAGATTCTGATCAACACTTTCGAAAATATGAAGAGACGTGTGAATTTATGCTTGGAGCATGGCGGTGGCCAATTTCAGCAATTTATGTAATAATTTATCTTTTTCTTTCTGTATATTCTTACTTCGTTAATTTTATAAACAACAAAAATAAATTTATATTTGTCTACTTTTTTATTATCTACTCATTAGTTTGGCATATTATTATGTCATAATATGAATTTGACAAAATTTTAACCTAGATTTGGTTAGATAGATCGTCCCCATATCATTTTGATCTAACCCTACGTTTTTTAATCCAAGCACTTTTTGATGCAAATAATTTTTGCTCGCACAGTACAATTTCGTATACGTACCAGGAAAACCATTATTTATTTGCCTACTTTTGAAGTATTTTTATTATTATATATCATATATCTTCAATTCCTTTAATCATAAATTATAAAACTTTATTCAAATGTGGTACCACCGAGTTAGCGCAAAGTTCAACGCGACATCCGAATTCCCGACAACAATTCCTAATTTGCCGTAAGATTTATATTTTATATTTTTTGCAATAAATTACTCTTATTTTTTCTTTCAAGAGATCTAAGCTATTATTGAAATTGGTTTAATACACAAGTGGCTTCAGATATCTCCATAAATAAAAGTCGATAAGTGTAAGATCGGGACTCCTACGTGCCAATTTAACTGATGTGGATCATAGGTACCTTCCAATCCAATTGTTCCCAAAGTGACAAATCAAAAGAAATTGAAAATAAGAATTGAAAAAAAAAATCCAAAAAACAAAAACTGTTGTTTCTGATGAACTCTGTATAGTAATCGAAAATCTAATAGTTGAAATTGTAGTTTCAACACTAGCAAAGTTCATTTAGTAAATCAAGGAGTTGAAAAAAAAAGATTCAAAATACTAAAAATGTTGTTTGTGACGAACCCTGTATAGTAATCGCAAATCTGATATTCGAAATTGTAGCTTCAGCACAAGCAGACATTTTTATAAAGATTTACTTTTTCTTCTATACCTACTAATAAAAAAGTTTTTTCTATTCCAAATTCTCTCCGTGCACACTGTATTTAAAAAAATTGGACTTGACAGTGAAGAACGAAACGTCGAAATTCGAAACTAATGACGCCCTCTTGTAAAACACAAAAAAAGCTATAAAAAAGTGGTTTTTGTCATTTTTTTACCCAAGTCAAAAATTAAGTCGCAAAAAATTAAAAGCCTAAACTGAAAATTTCGGTTTTTTTCGGATTTATCTCTGAAGGTATTTGAAATATTTACGATATCAGAATACGCAATTTTACCATCATCGTATCTCCTACCATTTTCGAGATCCCCATGTGTGCACACGAACTTGCAACACCCTGTATTTTAAGGCACTTCTTTAAGTAACCAGCTATAGCGTCATTAATAATTGAATACACCAAAGTAATATAATGTTAAAGCAACAGCCGTTACCAGCTACTTGGTTTTAAAATTAGCTCGAATAAAGCTATTAGCTACCAAAAAAGGAGCTATACTTAGTGTAGTAGCTTAATTATTTGGTAGCTAGCTACTGTCCGATTCTAAATTTAATTGGTTTCTATAACTGATCGAAAAATTGCATTTAATTGGACTTCATATAGCATTTAAAATTTTTGCAAAAACAAAACTCACCTTTAAAAGTCAAATAACATCAGCGCTAACTCTTCAGCGATGTTCTCTGGACTTCACCAGTTTAATGTCAGCGATCAGCCAAGCACTGGCGCGAAAACAAAACTAACCCCGACAGAAGCGACCACTTGCTGATTCCACCACGTGCAGGAAAGAATGCAGGGGACAGGCGCTAAATCTCTGCTGCTGATTGCTAGTACACGACAGTAGTCCTGTTGAGGAAAAGCAACAGGAGCAGGTTCAACGGGCCAAGTTCAAGGACTACAGTATTCGATTATATTTTATAGTATATTAAGATAGATAGATAGATAGATAGATAAGATGCATATGCCGGCGCTGCCTGTATGATACAGGGTGATCATTCAGTACCCTTAATTATTGTCTCGTTGTCGTGTAATAGAACGCAAAAATCTATCTTTTTATTTTAAATTATTTTTATTAAAAGTTGCGTTCTCATGAGTCAGAACAAGATGTTTCCTTTTAAATACAAAGAGGGGTTCTAAAAGATTTTGTTTGCAAAGTAAATATGATAATAAAACCAAACTTAGCCAACTATTCTAAACCAACCGTTTTCTTAAGAAAATAACCAATGCCCAAGTTATTCTAAAGATTCGTTATGTCATAAAGTTTATTTTTCTATATCATACAAGCGGGTTGATAGCAAAAACCCTACCATAATAATAAATATTACAATATTTAGTAGAGCACGTTTTGTCAAAGTTAACATAAACTTACTAAAACCTAAAATAACCCACAGATAGGCAATAAAAAACAAGGGGACTTTCGTTGGTGGTCTATTATAATCAGATAATATGAATCATATATTGAGGAAAAAATGGAAAATATAGGTAGCAACCTGGATTTGTATTTTGACCGTTCTATGTATGTGGAAGTCTGATCAGATTTATTCTTTATTTTCCCTGTATCAGCTTAAAGGGTTTTGTTTTTAAGTAAGTCTGATTGTTGTACTATAAATTTAAGGTTATTTAGGAATGCTATTTGTTAAGACCGCTTTTACGGTTATTTTATAGGTATACTATGTATTGTTTATCTATATACAGTGTCACCAGTAAAGTCCGCATCCGATTTTTTTTTATTAATAGTTTTATTCGAAATTTGACTTTGGCATCAAGTTCTGCTTCGATCAAGATGAAAATTAAACAAAAAAAATAGTAGTCACGTGATTCGCATTATCTGTCAAATTTAAATTTTTTCCAAAAAATAATTCAAAAGTGGGGTTATTTCTGAAAATATCGAAAAGAGTTATTAGAAAAAGTTTTTTTAAATGCAGTTTCTAGCCCACGTGCAAAATTTCAGCTGGATAAGATAATTTTGATTTTTTACCTATATTTTGTAAATTGCACCACTTTTGCAAAATAAGACTCAACGCAACCTACATAAAACTTCTTAGTTTTAACAATGCTTTATTTCAGATACATTTTCTTTAAAGCAGTGCCATATTAAATGTATGTTTTTCTACCAAATCAAAATTGGGCTATTAAAATTTGGTCGCATGTGATGCTAAGTTCATTTGTTTTTGACCCTGTATAAGGTAACTTCATAAAATGAGTATTTTTGAAAACGTAGTTTGTGTCTAAAAGTAATACGCCTTAATATTAAGTAATAGGTGTTCATTAAGTGGAAAATAAATTTTTGTTTAACTTAACGTAAAGTTTATCTGTTTTCAACGATTTAATTTAAAACACCTTTATTTTATTTTTATTTTTTTACTTTCAGACACAAACTACGTTTTCAAAAATACTTATTTTATGAAGTTACCTTATACAGGGTCAAAAACAAATGAACTTCGCATCACATTCGACCAAATTTTAATAGCACAATTTTGATTTGTAGGAAAACACACATTTAATATCGCGCAGCTTTAAAGAAAATGTATCTGAAATAAAGCCTTGTCAAAACTGAGAAGTTTTATGTAGGTTGTGTTGAGTCTTATTTTGCAAAAGTGGTGCAATTTACAAAATATAGGTAAAAAATCAAAATTATCTTATCCAGGTGAAATTTTGCTTTGTGGGCTAGAAACTGCATTTAAAAAAACTTTTTCTGATAACTTTTTTCGATATTTTCAAAAATAACCTCACTTTTGAATAATTTTTTGAAAAAAATTTAAATTTGACAGATAATGCGAATCGCGTGACTACTATTTTTTTGGTTAATTATCATCTCGATCGAAGGAGAACTTGATGCCAAAGTCAAATTTCGAATAAAGCTATTAATAAAAAAAAATCCCATATGATGCGGACTTTACTGGTGACACTGTATATGATATTTTGAAATGTCCATAAAGAGAGAACATTTTTTAATTAAATATCAAGAGTGGATAACTAGAGTCACCTAGCGGTCATGTCTACAGGCATATATTTGTTCTTCCCAGTTTTATAACCTAAGGCAGAGTTTTAGAGAGAACTGACCTCTGATTGGTTACGTAGAATAAATTGTATACCCTGTTAAGACGTGGTACCGAAAAGTGATATTGATTTTGGTTCATTTTATATTGTGAAATATCTAAATATTTGAAGTAGCATAATTTAAGGGAGTGTGTTTAGAAGTTAGATGCTTAATCAGGGAGATGCACAATTCAGTTTCTAAAGTTTTATTATCGGGTTCGGTTGACCAAGTTCCAGGGAATATATTTTCGAGTGTAGTCAAGAGGGTTTTAAGGGAATATATTAGCGGGTGTAGACGAGCAAATTTCTAAGTTTCTATTTTCGGATTAATTGGACTAAGTTTTCAAAGTATATATTTCGGACATAATTCTCTTTTTGAAATAGGTACATACCTCTTGTGTAGTGAATCCTTTGTTTCTTAAAAGTGTAAAGTTAAATTGTGGGACTAAGTATGATTGTTGTTTTACCTATAAGCTTCAGGGTTTTAGTGTTTTTTTAGTATTGAAAATACTATTAGGATCGTGTTTACGCAAAGTTTGCATTGCATGTCGATGTCGCTCATGTCGATGTCGCTCTGCCGTCTGTCGCGGCCAACAGCGCAATATCTAGATCGGTCTTGTAACATAATACTCTGATAATATTTGGTAGAAATATAAATATGAATCAGCGTAAAGTCGGCAAGTAAATAATGAATAATGTTTAGTTTAGTTTGTGTTTTAAAGAACGCCATAGTAACTTTGTTAAAAAGTGTTTTATTGAGATAAGTTATAACTAAGGTAAGTTTACGTTATTTAAATCGGAATATTATATCGAAAAAAAAAAGCGGGAGGCAAAAAGTTGGAGCACAATAATTGCATATTACAGGGTCCGCCCAAATTTGGTTAACAAATGGGATAATTTTTTTATTATTGATTTCTCAGAAAATGTTATTGTACCGGGTGATTGGTTATATTTTGCACCCCTACCTATCTCATGAAAATCTTCATGGTCTATTTTGAACGCTTGGGTAAATAAGTATAATTTAAAAACATAGCATAAGTAGGCTTGGGCAATATGACCGATTGAATATAAGGCAATTGTTCACCTTGGTTGGTCTGCTATGTGAATATTATTGTTTATAAACGAATTAATATTAATTATTCTTAGAAATAAAACCATACAGTTAATATAATATGTTTTAGTTAATATACAGGGTGTCCCAAACGTAATGGGACACCGAGCAACAGCAGGCTCCTCAAGGCGAAATAATGCGATTTATTTAAACTTGCATTATCCCAAAATTGATAACAACCAAGATAAAGGGTGTCAAACTTTTATTTTTGTTTTCGTTTTTTTGGGATTATTTATAGTTCACCTTGGTTGGTCTGCTATGTGAATATTATTGTTTATAAACAAATTTATATGAATTATTCTTAGAAATAAATTTTTTATTATTGTTTTCTCAGAAAATGTTATTCTACATAAAAGTTTTGCATCTTGAGTAAATCATTTTGACGTATTCAAATCTTCTGTGGCATAAACAAGGTGACTATAAAATAGAAAAATATGACGTCAGTGACTCAAAAAATTTTTAAAATTTAAAAACTGAAACAGCCATATTAAAGAACTAATAAATCCAAGATAAAAAGTTAAATAAAGTTTTTTTCTAGTGCTAATAGTTTTCAAGAAAAGTCAAGTTAAAAATCAAATTTTTGCCCTTATTGAATTTTTACACTTTTCATATTAACTTTCCACATTAACTGTTAATATGGCTGTTTCAATTTTTAAATTTTTAAAATTTTTTGAGTCACTGACGTCATATTTTTCTCTTTTATATTCACCCTGTCTATGCCACAGAAGATTTGAATACGTCAAAACGATTTACTCAAGATGCAAAACTTTTATGTAGAATAAAATTTTATGAGAAATCAATAATAAAAAATTATCCCATTTGTTAAAACCAAATTTGGGCGGACCCTGTAAAATTAAAGAACATTTTTTAAACTTTTACAAAATCCAAATTGGAATGTGGGCTTTAATTACATGACATTGGTCATTAAAATTTTAAAGCTGTGTCAGGTATTTTCAATACATAGGATGCTTGCGTAAGGTGCAAGATCTGTGAATTTTTATAAAAGTTTTCAGTTTTCGGGGATTATCATAAATTAGTCTTTGGGTGATTAATTTACAGTGTTGTATTGATTTAAAAACAGTAATTTTATCTTTTCACAGTGTTTTAAACATCAAATGGGTCATTTTCTGAATCGTACACTAAACGCATGTCATTAGAAAAATCTCTCTTTATTAGTTAGCATATACATATTTTGTATTAGTTTTATAGTCTTTCTTTTCTTTTACAGTAACTTGTCTTTCTACCTTTCTTTATCATGTTGTTAATAGATTTATAAGTTGTTGTTTAAACTTGGTGTTGTTTTATTGTTACAATTAATATAAAGGGTCCCATTAACAAAGGTTGAACGGTTCGCGTCCGCGCCATAAAGACGCGTCGCTGCGTCGTTATTGTTAACATCATCACCTGGACCTTATTGCTGAGATAAGAATGACATCCTCACTGATTGGCCGACATGGGTAAGTCGTTTGGTATTAACAGTAGATACAACTAACAGAACAATACGACCTTGATGTTATCATGGAAAACTCCATTATCTCCAAGAGTGCTCTTGCTATAAAATTGTCTTAGTTATTTATACTCGTGATTCTAAACTTATGTGAAGGGAAAGGTCTGGTATTCTCGGTTAGAAACGCTACCAGTGATACTGAATAGTATTTAATATAGTCAGAACGCTACCAAGTGTATTTGTAATTAACTAGTAATTAGTGATATACCAGATCAATTCCACCACAGTCGCATCTCGCGGGACAAGAGTATTCGGATCTTCTGACGACATAAAAGTTATGAGAGAACGAGAGATCTAGGGCGCATTTCAGAAAAATATTTTTGTTTATTATTTACAAGGAGTCCCAAATAAGTGTGACTTCATTATGATATATTTTTTAGATTACATGTCATATATTTTCTTACTTATTTATTACCCCTAAAATTTTATTGAAATTGGTTTAGTAATATAGGTGAAAAAAAAAATCAGTTTTGCACCATTGGTTTTAAAAATTAATAAAAAATAAAATTAATGCCTCGTGAATAAAATTATACAGGGTACTTATTAAGTAAGGTCAAACATTCTCGTTAACCAAGTTTGATTAATACGAATTGTTTAGGGTCTCTAAAATTTAATGTGAAACTTTGCAAACTTTAAACTAATCCATTTTTGTTATTTTAAATTGGCAAACCTGATGTATATTTAGGTTGTGTCTCCAAGACAACGGAAGACATATCGAACATATTCTAGCAGCTAAGGTTGTTTACGTTATTTATGATTAAAGGGTGGAATATATGCAAACTGCATATATATGCAATTTTTTTTGCATATTTTGTCAATTTTATAATGAAATGCATATTTTTCATAAATTGTTATTTTAAGAGCATATTTTTATGTTTTGGGCTTTATCAAAAAATTTTAAACGTTAAAGGTTTAATGTCCAGTTCGGTACTTATTGCAGGAATTTTCCAATCTGAAGATTTAAATAATTATATTTACATTTTAGTTATACACAAATAAGTTAATCTGCAATAACTTTTAATTGGGGGTTAGGGGTTGTTTATTGTCACTGAATAATGCGTTATTATTACCTGCTTAACAAACTGATGTATTTATATCGATTTGAAAGTTTTGGAGATTAAAAGTTTAAGAGACTCAATTAGTATTGTAGAAACTTTTTCCGCTAAATGTAACAACATTCCAAGTTTCAAGTAAAGAAGGATAGCCCGGGAGGCAGCGTTGCATTTTTGATGGTGATTTCAGGTCGCTTGATTTTGTGTGTATTATATCAGTTCTGCACCACTGGTTTTAAAAATAATGCTTCGTTAATAAAATTATACAGTAGTAAGACCTTTGTATTTTGCACTGGAACAAGAGTTGATTAAGTTAACAGGCCACTCAAATGCAAATTCCCTGAAACCATATATATCTGCAGCTAGATCCTAGTCATCATCTGAAGCTCATAGAAAATCTCAGAACAACAAATGAAGCATGTGGACCTTCTACTTCTCAAATGCAAGTCAATCATACCCAAAACCATGCTTTGATAGAAAAGAATGGACAAACTATTACTTATAACAATTGTACGTTTAATATTAGTAATAAATAAATAAAGTTTCTGGTTTGCTAAATAAACAGTGTGTTTTTATTGTTTTTCGTGAAATAGTCTTGTCGAATATCATTTGAGAGAAAATTTTGTTGGTTTTATTCAATTTTGTTGCTTTTTGATCATTTTGCTCATGAAATTTTGGACAAAAATATGTGCATTGTTTTATTAAGAGATAGATAGATACCTACTATAAATATCATACATTTTTAAAATTGTTTATAATAAACTGTTGGGCGAGAAAAAATGTAAGAGATAACGACTTGTGTTTTTTGCAGTTCTCTTTACCAACTAGTTAGCTATAGAATAGAGTTAAATAGTTGAATGGTTGCATTTAATTTTTTTTACGAAATCGAGGCTAGAAATATATATATTTTTAAAAAAAGCCGTCTATGATTTACCGCACGAATTCATTTTTATATAACCGTTCAATCAGGATAAAACGTTCTTTAAAATAAGCCATGGTTTGTTAAATTTGGTTATCGCAGACCGAAGTTACAGCCTTTTAACTGTTTTTAATTCTTACCTTTCACCACATCATTACCTACGATAAAATTGTTATTATAAAATTTATAGAGAATATCACTGAGATTATCAAAACTTTATTTTTGGTCATATTTCATAATAAATTTTTTACCTCAAAGTCGTAGCATGTATGGTTTTGGAGATACAGCCGCTCGCCACACTTCGTGGACCACCCTGTATATTATACTGAACTCGGAAAGTGCCGATTTTTTCTTACAAAGCGATACCAGAAAAATAGGCGACCACTTGTTGATTCGAATCCACATAAATCTCTGCTGATGAAACACAACAACATTAATCATGTTAGAGATAAACTCAGCAGAAGCAGGTTCAATGGACGTTAGAGATCCGATAATTGAGCGCAATGGCCATGCACGGCTTTATTTTGCAATGGATTGTAAATAAGACGGCGATCAGTTTTCACTAAATAAAGCATTTTTTTATACAGGGTCTCCTAAAATGTATGGTAAATAACTTGGGATTCAGTAGATTGGTGAAAAATAAAGTTAGAACTTCATGAAAAATTGTGTCCTACGTCCACTAACTGTATGTGGTACTTTAGAAGAAATTACTCCATCCCTACCATTTCCAAAAAGTTCATGCTATGTTACCTGATGATTATTCAACCCGATTAGAATACGTTAATTGGCAGAAGCAAAATAAAGATAATACGTTTGTAAGCAGAGTACTTTTTAGTGATGAATAAAGGGCGGAATATAATATGCAAAATGCATATATATGCATTTTTTTGTCAATTTTATAATAAAATGCATATGTTTCATAAATTATTGTTTAAAGAGCATATTTTTATGTTTTCGGCTTTATCAAAAAATTTAAAGCGTTAAAGGTGTAATGTTCAGTTCGGTACTTATGTCAGGGATTTTCCAATCTGAAGTTATAATAATTATATTTACATTTTGGTTATACACAAGGTAAGGTAAATATTTATTGGTGGTTTGCAGGTATATTGTTATGGGCTGTGTTTGTCACTTAATAATGCGTTATTATTACTTGCTTAACAAACTGTAGTTATATCGATTTGTAATACATACTTCTGTTTTAGTTTGTCGAAAGATTTCAGTATTTTCAGTGTGAAACTAGTAATTTCAAATTTGTGTTCAGAATGTTTAAGGTGGCAAAAACGTTTTCGTGGATTAAAAATTTCCCAGAGTTAGAGTTTAGTGGAGGAAAAGTCTTCTGTAAAGCTTGTACAAAAATTATTGTTTGTGAAAAGAAGTTACAAATCGATTTATAATAATATCTTTTATCTATTTTAAAAACATAAATTTGACTGGTCCGGCCGATTCTTGATGATAACACTGTAGATAATTTCGTCCAGTTTTGTAACCCAAATAGGTAAAGTCTGTTCAATGACCGCTGACCGTTACGTCACGACTAGTGCTTATCTTTCCAACATTTGTGAAGTAGGTGAGATAGTAAATTTGCGTCAATAATGAATGTTGTATAATTTTACCAGCCAAAAAAGTGTTATTGTCATTTTTGACAGTCACATTTTTGGTTTGAAGAAAAATTGTTATCAAACTTGGAAGAACCGTCGCTTATTATTATGGATAACGCCACCTATCATTCTGGGCTAATTGAAAAAATTCCAAATACAAAATGGTCAAATGATTACTTATTGCATGGCATGGATAAAAGACAAATTCCGGTTTCACCATTTGCAATGAAGGATCAGATTTGGATAATAGTGAAGCAGCATATCTCATACAAACGTTACAAGTAATCTGGAAAGCGCTGTTTATTTTATGTTTTAATTATTTTTATTTTATTTTAATAGATTGTAATGTAAGCAATATTATGCTGCAAAAATAAGTTCTATGCATCCTGCAACAAATGACACACACTAATACAATTATAAATGATGTGTGGGAACGGGAAAGATTTATCGATGCTTCAGATATTCTTTCCCTTATTATTAACTTGGACGAATCTGATGATAATGATGATGCTTGCGGACATGATTTATTTTAATTATTTAAAAACTGTATTTTATTGTGTTGTCATTTTTTATTATATTTTCTTCTTTATGATTTTATAAATAAGATGAAAATATTTGCAACAAAATTTATAAACTGATGCACTAGACAAAAAAAATATGATTCAATTTTAAATTTTGTAAATGAGTTTCATTTATTTTTCAGTAAATTTAAATTAAATAAAAATTTCATACCGGTTTTTTAAAAACAAAATGTTTTATCCCATGTTTTACCTTTTAGCCTAATAAATCTACCTATTTCCGACTTCATTAACAGTAAAAAAATAATAATTAAAAATTAGAAAAAAAGCGCTTGTATTTTATTGTTCAGATGCATCCGTCTTTATGTAGATCAAGCCCAAGAAAAATCATAACCTTTACCACTGGTAAGTCAAACTGACTAAATTAATTTACGACGTACCGCAAATATGGAGAATATGACGTAACGGTCAGCGATCATTGAATAGCTATTTACCTAACAAGTGCGGAAAACGAATTTTTCCGCACGAGTCTGCAGTTCACCGAACGACGCGTATAGACGTCTATAGAAAAACTATTGTACCTGACACGTGCGGAAAATGTTTTCCCTGCACTCGGCTGCTTAACCAAACTCCGCTACGCGTCGTTCGGTGAACTGCAGACTTGTGCGGAAAAATTCATTTTCGGCACTTGTTAGGTAAATAGCTATTACCTACTCATGTGTGCATCGGTTAGATCAATATTCGTAATGCACACCCGGCGCCCTAAATAATAAAAATGTACCTAAAAACAAAGTGGTGAGCAATTTTTAATTAATTGCATCAATAATTATTGTGCAACAACTATGCATCACTAAACATTCTCTCTGGCAACTCTCCGATTGCTCGTTTTCTAATTGCTTTCGTAATGCTTAACAAAGGCAATAAGTCGACTTCATTTGAACTACTAAATCTTAAACTGCAAATTAAAATTTCTGGATAGAGTTTGGAAATTATACTGTTAGTATGTCAAGTGTTTGGTTGATGTCGTTATTTAAGGGCGTTGTTGTTAAGGCGGCAAAAAATGCATATACCTACCGGGTGTTTCTTAAAAGACGTTCACCCCTATAACTTTTTTATATTTATAGATATTAAAATGAAATTTTGAGATTATGCATAAGAGATGAGTCTGCATTTATTGGCATAATTTTAAATTTGTTAGCACTTCCGGTTTGACCGGAAGTGACCTTGACTTTGATATTTTAAATGGGACATCTTGTATATTTTTACTTATTTGGGTTCAGCATAACATTATGAATGAAATGACACCTCACTTGTCATTTTTTGACGTGTTATAACATTTTTATGTTTATTTTTTATTTTCAATCTAGAGTACTACAAATTAATTAAGTCTGTTAATTTATAGTCAAGTAGTATATGAAATTTAAAATTATGTCATAATAATTGACTTTCTAATTTTCACAAGCGTTTAAAAAATGAAATTTTGTTTTCTTGACGTTTACTCCATTTTTCCAAATGGAACGATGGTGGTTCACTAGGATATTTAAAACTTGCATTTTTTTTCAACAATTTGGTACCATACACTCCTATGCTATTTTAAAATTGACGCATCTCTTTTCTAAACAAATATAAAGGCGGCTTTGAAAAACAATGGAATGGTTTTGAAAAGCAATATGGCTTTAATTTAAAGTTGTAATGTCATTAGTTTATAAAACATACAATCTTGCGGCTTCAGAAGAATTTTTCTGGTCACTCCCAAAATTAGGATCATATCAATTTGTTTATTTCTAGTAAAACTAACCATTTTATCTAATTTACAATGTAAGTTTAATAAACGAATGACATTACAATTTTAATTTAAAACCATATTGGTTTTCAAACCCATTCCATTGTTTTTTAAAGCCGCCTTTATATCTCTTTAGAAAAAAGGCCATAATGCATAACGCTTTTAAATTTGCAATTGGGACTTAAGGAAAAAATTTTCGTTTCAATTTTAAAACAGCATAGGAGTGTATATACTACCATCGTTCCATTTGGAAAAATGGAGTAAACGTCAAGAAAACAAAATTTCATTTTTAAACGCTTGTGAATATTAGAAAGTCAATTATTATGAAATAATTTTAATTTTCATATACTTACTACTTGACTATAAATTAACAGATTTAATTAATTTGTAGCACTCTAGATTAAAAATGGAAAATAAACATAAAAATGTTATAACACGTCAAAAAATGACAAGTGATGTGTCATTTTATTCAGAATGTTATGCTGAATTCAAATAAGTAAAAATGTACAAGATGTCCCATTTAAAATATCAAAGTCAAGGCCCCTTCCGGTCAAACCGGAAGTGCTAACAAATTGAAAATTATGCCAATAAATGTAGACTAATCTCTTATGCATAATCTCAAAATTTCATTTTAATATCTATAAATATAAAAAAGTTATATGGGTGAACGTCTTTTGAGAAACACCCGGTAGATGCATTTTTTCCATATTTTGTCAATTTCATAATAAAATGCATATTTTTCATAAATTATTATTTTAAGACCACATTTTTATGTTTTTGGCTTTCAAAAAATTTAAAACGTTAAGGTATGTCCAGTTCGGTACTTATTTCAGGGATTTTCCAATCTGAAGATTATAATAATAATATATTTACATTTTGGTTATACACAACTTACACAAGGTATTTATTGGGGGTTTCCGGGGTTTGCAGGTATATTGTTAGGGGTTGTTTATTTTCACTTAATAATGCGTTATTATATTACCTGCTTACCAAACTGTATTTAAATTAAAATAAATTATTTTCAAATGTAAAAAAAGTGTTTCTAAAAGCACCTCCAAGAGTGCAGTTATATAGGGAGAGTTTACCAGGAGTTAGTTTACCCCCAGAATCTGTAATTACTCAGTGGGGAACATGGATTAAGGCTGCAATATTCTACGCAGAGCATTTCGAAGCCATTAAAGAACTAATTTTGGATTTATATGACGATTCGCGTGTGTTGTGTAAAGTAAAGAGTTGTTAAAAACTGCAAGTTTAGCTTAAGATCTTGTTTTCATTAAGATTAATTTCAGTTTTATACCGGACATAATTTCCTCGTTGAAGAGTAGAAATTTAAGTTTAAGATACTCAATTAGTATTGAAACTTTTTCCGCTAAATATAACATTTCCGGTAAAGTAGGAGGTCAAGTAACTTAAATTAGATGTACCTAACTGTAAAAAAGAATGAAGGATTTAAATACTTAACTGCTGTAAAAAGCATTTATGAGGGTAAACCATCCAACGAAGTTGTATTTTCGCCTTATATTTTGCTACCTAAGTTGCAGTATTGTCCGGTGTAGATGTTGAAAGAAGCTTCCCTTTGTATAAACATATTTTTAATAATAGAAAACAATCCTTTTTAATTAAAAATTTTGAAAAATATTTAGTAATAAATTCCTTTTATACAATTTTAGGTTAAAAAATTGTTTATTTTTATTTTTCTTCGTGTTTTTTTGCATTTTTAAAATATAAACATATTTTTTAGAACCCAATGTGTTTCTTTACTTCATTTTACTATAATAAATTAAGAAATATTTCATACCAGTATGCATATTTGGTAAAAAAATGCAAATATTTTAAACTTAAACAAGGCTGTTTGCGCATATTTGGCTGAATTTAAGTGCATAATATAATCCACCCTTTATTTATCAGAGTAATTTTAAAAACATATTGAATTATGCTTTTTTGGGATTAATTTTCTTTTTAATTGTAGGCCAAGTCGCAGTCGTATAACCTTTCATCTACGCAGCCATTTATAGTACCTAGAACAGGAATGAATGATATACATTGTCCATATCCCTCGGTGCCTCAAAAAATGGGGGGGGGGGGAAGCGAAATAATATGGTGGTCTTTCACGGAAAGGGACAGGAGGTATTTTACTTGTGAAAAAGTTCATTTTTTTTCCTAGACGCAGGGTACAATTCACGAAAATGCAAAAAAAGTGGAATCAAAAAATAGGTAGGTAAACTCCTTCTAGAGAGATTTGACAAAAGATTTTCATTGTCTACAAAGATGGGCAACCAGTTGCGCCAGAATTTGATAATGGTTATCTTAACATTTTTAGAACCCCTCTGGACAAATTACGGGTCCATAGAAAAATTCAAAACTCCTTCTAGGAAGGTTTAACACGGTTTTCCCAGCCTACAAAAAGGGGCAGCTTATCGCGCCAGAGAGCGATGGTAGTCATCTTAACCTTTTTTTAAAGCCCTGGACAAAATAAGGGTCCATAGAAAAATTTAAAACTCCTTCTAGGAAGGTTTGACAAGGTTTTGCCTGACTATAAAAAGGGGCAGCTTATCGCGCCAGAGAGAGATGGTAGTCATATTAACCTTTTTTAAACCCTCCTGGACAAATTACAGGTCCGTAGAAAAATTGAAAACTCCTTCTAGGAAGGTTTGACAAACCATTTTTCTTCTCTACAAAGATGGGCTGCTAGCCGCGCCAGAGAGAGATGGTAGTCATCTTAACCTTTTTTTAAAGCCCTGGACAAAATAAGGGTCCTTAGAAAAATTGAAAACTCCTTCTAGGGAAGTTTGAAAAAGGTTTTCCTTATCTCCAAGCTAGTTGTCTCAGAGACGGTGGCCAAATTTCATAACAGAAATACCTATCGTTAAAACGCTTTTTTTTTATACCCTTAATTAGGACATGTAAGCGATTAAATGCCCTAAACTAAGAAAAGGAAAATTACTTTTTTAATTAAATGGAAATGTCCAAACCCTGGGCGTCAACGTTAAATGTATGCAGTTTTCAATTTGAATATACAGTGGCGGCTCGTACCGATATAGTGTGTGTCAGTGGTGTAGTAAAAGAAAGGTGCGTGGAGTCGAAATGGTCAAGACTTGTTGCAGCGGAGCAGAAGCGAAATGGTATTAGTGTTTAACCACCCTTAATCAGTTATTAAAATGGCGTCTTCAGATGATGATTAAGGGAAGAATCACACTGAGCGACCATGATCGACCGTCCGCGATCGACCAGTGACGATCAAATTTCCAACACGAACATTCTTACCACAAAAATCACACTGAACGATCGTCCTCGACCGTCCGCGACAGATCTACGTCGACCCTGTTTGAAATTCCAACCTGCTGGAAATTTTGGTCGGTCTCGGACCATCCCACTTAATGCGCATGACAAAAATTTTTATTTTTTTTTATTTTACACCAAGTGGAAGTGGCGTGCAACTCTAAAACCTAGCCCTACTTTTTCACGCTGGTTTTATTTGCTCTTGGTCATTTGTGTTTATATAGACAAAGTATTATCTACAAAATAATCTTGACATTTGACAGGTTTGACATTTTCGTACGAGCGGTCGACAGCTGTGGTCGGTCGACCAGTGTGACTAGAACCCTGAATTTAAGCTATTTTGATTGTTGGTCGTAGCCGGTCGATCGCGGACGGTCGATCATGGTCGCTCAGTGTGACTCCTGACTAATTATACAGCTGCTAACCTTAACGTGGAATTCTCAACGTCATTTAATCTACTGCCAACCTATAACCTCTTTCGCGTTTTTTTTTTTTTTAGTTTATTATTTATTAACTTTAAATAAAATCAATATCGTCGCCACATTAATTAGGTAATGGCCCTTATTTATAAAAATATTTAAAAAATTTATTCGAGAAAGTTGTCTATTTAGGCATTTTTAGCCTCTGTACGAAATTTTGACAGTCTAATACAATTTTTATTTTTTGCCAGATTCTTGAAAATTTTGATCAACCCTCGTAGATTAACTTTTATACATCGATGTAAAACCATTTGCCTTTACTTTATTTGTAATCTTAATGCAATTTTGTGTAAAATTTTTGTTTCCAATTATTTATTTTGCTTCAAAAACTGAAATTGTTATTGATCAGTATGTAATGTTTGATGCAAAGTTTATATAATTACATCAGTTTTGTCAAAACCGACGTTTCTCATTTTTCTTAAGTTAGTAAACAGATGTACAAAAAAAAATATTAGGAAGCTTTCGTTGAAATTTTACTTAATTATTATTATTAAATTAAATTAACTGTATGAAACTATATTTTTTTTGAATTAAATGTTTCGAGCGATTAATATTTATTCTTTTTGATCCAATATTAATTAAGTAAAATTTCAACAAAAGCTTCCTAATATTTTCTTTTTGTACATCTGTTTACTAACTTAAGAAAAATGAGAAACGTCGGTTTTGACAAAACTGATGTAATTAGATAAACTTTGCATCAAACATTACATACTGATCAATAACAATTTCAGCTTTTAAAGCAAAATAAATAATTGGAAACAAAAATTTTACACAAAATTGCATTAAGATTACAAATGAAGTAAAGGCAAATGGTTTTACATGGATGTGTAAAAGTTAATCTACGAGCGTTGATCAAAATTTTCAAGAGTCTGGCAAAAAATAAAAATTGTATTAGACTGTCAAAATTTCGTATAGAGGCTAAAAATGCCTAAATAAACAACTTTCTCACATAAAGTTTTTCAATATTTTTATAAATAAGGGCATTTTGAACCTATTTTATTAAAAATGTCAAATTTGACAGGTAACGCAAGTCGTGCAGCTGCATTTTTGAACCTATTTTATTTAAAATGTCAAATTTGACAAGTAACGCAAGTCGTGCAGCTGCTTCAGTATACGTCATTTTTTATTTTTAGGTAAGCAAAAACTAACTGCTTTTTCAATTTTTACCTATACCTAATAATAAAAAAAAATCCCATTTGATGCGGACTTTCTTGCGGACACTGTATTATTACCAAAGTATCAATTTATTTCATTGCTAATTTTGGGATAATTGTATACCTAGTGAAAGAACAATGACATAATAATGTTAAAAAAATCTTACCCGATATTTTTCACTATACAATTCTCCTATATAAAAGAACTAATGAAATTCCTTGATATTTATTTAATATGTTAATTATTACGTACTATTAAATGTGAAGACGATAATGATGGTTTGATTTAATTTTTGTATAAAATCTAGAAAAAATAAATAAATCGAGGCGAAATAGGTTGGCAAGCTCTACAAGCAATACTCTCACCCTAACAATTAAAATCTACGCAAGGAAAAAAGTATTGGGTTCATCTGATCCGTTAGAAAAATTAAAAATTTGGAATTCTCCAATGTTGCAATTTTAGTACAGGCCCGTTCTTGGATATGGTAATAATCCCGCTCATTTTAGAACAAACCCGAACAAACCACGCGACATTGGCCAGTCGAAAATTAAATTTGTACTGTACCCGCACCCGACTAAATGACGTCACACTATTGTAATAGAACGCAAGAATCTATCTTTTTATTTTAAATTATTTTTATTAAAAGTTGCGTTCTTACGAGTCAGAACAAGATGTTTTCTTTTAAATACAAAGAGGGGCTCTAAAAGCTTTTGTTCGCAAAATAAATATAATAATAATAATAATACCAAACTTACCCAACTATTTTAAACAAACCGTTTTCTTAGGTAAATAGTCAAAATTGCCCAAGTTATTCTAAAGATTCGTTATGTCCTAAAGTTTATTTTTCTATATCTTAACAGCGGGTTGATAGCAAAACCGCAATCAAAATAATACTTAAATATTACACTATTTAGTAGAGCACGTGTTGTCGAAGTTAACATCAACTTACTATAACCTAAAATAACCCACAGATGGGCAATAATAACCAAGAGAACCTTCGTCGGTGGTCTCTTATCAGATAATGTGAATCATATATTGGGGAAAAATGAAAAATATAATTAAGAATGAAAATGCACCTTGTATCTCGACCGTTCAAATATTTGGAAAAGCCGAGTCAGATTTGTTCTTTATTTTCCTTCGAAGAAAGAACAATAAGTAGAAGGTTTTTTTAAACATATCTGATTTTGTGCTTTATGCTAGTTTTTTATTATTGTTATTAATTACGTTTTTAAATACGTATGATTATATCAGTGGCGGCTCGTGCCATTTTAGTGAAGTAGGGCCAGGTAAACCCTTAGCGCCGCAGGCAAAAAAATTTGGGTGCCACGCCCTTTTTTGTTAATAGTTTTTGCTTTTGAAGTAGGAAAAATAATCAAAAAGCACCTAATTTAATTTATGAATTTACAATCATATCTTGAATATACCTAAACACGATAACAAGTTGAAACACACAAGCAATGTCAGTGGTTTCATCTGCGATAACAGCGATAAACGGAGAGTCCTTTATTTCTTTTATGACTTCATCATGATACACATCTAACATACAGTCCAGAAGTTCATTTTGTATGGTTTTTGATGTTCCTTTAAATACTTTCGATTTTTCAATATGATCTTTAAGAGTTTTGTCTAATTCTGAGCTGAAATTTATTAATTCACGAAATATGCCCCTATTTTCCGACGTCTCTTTTTCGTCATGACCTCTCAAAGCCAACTCAAATGCACCACAAAACCGAACGCAGTTTATAATTTGGTTTAATATGTATCTGTTTTTATCAATTTGTTCGTTTTCTTCATTATTTCATTGTGATATGCAGAATTTAATTGAGTTTTAATGTTAATTTTACCAAGCATACTGAAATTAAATGTATTGTTTAAATGTACCTTCGATTTTTCATGTGTCTTCATTTTGTCCCAGATATGGACCAAATCATCTGTACGTTTTTGGGACCAAGTTTGCCCCCCACCAAATAAAACACACATAAAACAAAATAGTCTATTAGATTCATCACAACCGCACACCCAAGTATTTTTTCCATAAATAACGCAAACGCACTTTCTGTCCGCCCTGAGTTTTTTCTATATTTAAATCTGGTAACGGTCGTCCTAATTCCTTAATTTCCAGTTCTAAGGAAATGGTAGAAAATGGAGTTTCCTTTAAAAATCTAATAGTATTCATTACTTATGTATTTCTAAAATAAAAAGTTCGTTAACCCTACATTAAATCAGCCGGCCGAACGAAAAAATCGGGACGCGACGCGAACATCAGCTGTTTGAAACGTCTAACATCAAACGGTCAAACGAAGAGAGCCTGGCTACCCCGCCGAGATTTTTGCCTGCTTGCATTCAAAGTAATTTTCCAATGTTTTTTTATTGAGGTGATGGCGTTTCGTCACCTCCCGTGTGCCTCGTCGCGCTTGGCGCGGAAGCTACGTTACCGTTTAACCCATAATCGCTTCCTTTTAGATGGAAATTTGCACCCAACTGTGTTCCATTTTTAAATTATTTTGCTAATTGCTTTAAAAACGAGAATATTAATTTTAATAGGTTTTGGTAATTTGTAAAGGGCAGGACGCTAGACAGGAGGGCAGGTAGTGCCATGGCACTGTGGCTCTACCCCACGAGCCGCCACTGGATTATATAACTAATTGTCATAAGTAAACATAAAGAAACGGATGTTAATAATTAAAACTAAGTCCATGGATTAGTAGTGTCACCTAGTTGCTAACTCTTCAAGCATACTTTGGAACTACGCAGTTTTATGACTTGAGGCAGGGTTTTAGTCGAGAATCACCCTGATTGGCTGTGTGGGTTTTATTGTATACTTAAAAGGGTAGTACTAAGGGTTGAACCCTAATGTTCTGACATTCCATAGGCTTGAAAAGATAAATATTTAAAGTCACACAAATTAAGGGGTGTTGTACAGGTTAGATGGTGAACCCAGGGAAAATTGGAATTCAGTTCCAAAGCTTCTTTTTCTCGGTGCGGTCTAAACCTAATTGGGAGAATTATATTGAGATCCAAAGATACTCTTTTTCGGTACGGTCTAAATTTAATTGTCTTGTCTAGTGAATTTTCCTATTCCTTTTCTTATTAGTATAAAAGTGAAATTATTTTGGGTCAGGTTTAAGATCTAATAACGAATTATTTTCAGGGTTCAGTATTTTTATTCTTAAAAGACTTCGTAGTCTTGGGGATTATCCTTCTCGGGGTATTAACTCTCAGGGTTTTCTTTAAATCTCTATTTCTTTTAAAAAAGGGTTTTTAATCAATCAAATGTATGTTATTCTGTTGATTTTTCTAAATAACATTGGGCTTAAACGCATGTCTATTTAAAACACCGCTCTTTACTCTCTATTTACATTCTTTTGTACCTATTAGTTTAAGATTTATTTTTCTGTTGTAAATTCATATATCTTACTCTTTAATATTATAATAGGTTTAAGCGTTTTGAGAATCTGGTGTCTTATTTTAATAATCAATAAGGGAGATTCACGTACGCGCCCGTGGCGTAAAGCCTTCTCGTCGCGCTTTGGTGTCCAAACTCATCGCCTAGACCTTGCTGTTAGGATACCTACATCATTTCGGCTGATTAGTTTACATTGGTAAGTCGTTGAAACTTAACACAAACTCAACTAACAATCCATGATGACGCCAAGACCATCCAGAACTACTCTCCATTGTCTTCTAAGAGTGCTCTTGCTATAATATCGCCTTAGTTATTTTTATTCTCCCAAATCTACCCTTATCTGAAGGGACAGGTCTAGTATTCTTAGTGATAATGAATTAGGTTCATTATAATCAGAACCCTACTATTTGCTTTTGTAATTAATTAGTAATCAGTAATATACTAGATTAGTTCCGTCACACTATACCTGCAAAACACCACCGTGCGTCGCCACGCCTTTAACAGGCGCGACTGCATTATAAGTATATTTTTCTATTTCACGTTTATAATAAGCTCAGTACGATACGCGTTTTTTCTTTATTTGATATTGGTAACATTTAAATGTTTTATTTCATTGACTTGCGCGGCCTTTGTGATTTAGAGGAAACCCATTTTTCGCAGAGGAAAAATAGCTTGATAACTTACTTTTTTATTCGTTGCTTTTTCTAATTTATACTTCTGATATCCTTAAATCCTTAAAATACTGTAAAGTGCAAGCTTATGCTGATGACACACAAATTTATTTCTGTTTTGATTTTGAGGAATATTTGGAATCTGAGGAACTTATAAACGATGACTTACAAACTCTAACTACTCTGGCGTCTGATCATAATTTAAAATTAAACCCTAATAAATCATATCTTATGTTATTTGGTAATAAAAATAAAGTTTCCCATCTTAGGAATAATATAAACTTAAAAATAAATGGCATTAAGCTTAATGTGGTTGATTCTGCAAGAAATTTAGGAATAGTCTTGGACACCGACTTAAGGTTTCGTGACCATTTAAAAAAATTGTTTCAAAAGTCCTATTTGGCTCTAAAAATTCTATATTCTAGCAGATATATTCTAAACGTTAAACTAAAAAAGACGCTGTGTGAGTCACTTGTACTTTCAAACTTTAATTATTGCGATTTTGTTTACGGTTATTGTATAGACAATATTGGGAAGTCCCGTATTCAAAAAGTGCAGAACACTTGCGCAAGATTTATATATGGCCTTAGAAAATACGACCATATTTCTCATACTTTTTCTGAATTAAATTGGCTAAGGATGGATGGTCGTAGACTTCTGCACCTTAATAGTTTTATTTACAAAATTTTAAACGAACCTGACTCTCCCTCCTCTCTTCGTGAACGCCTAATTCCTCGATATAATATACACTCTATTAACATTCGCTCTGTGAGTAAATTAACTTTACCACATCATCAGAGTGCTTTATTCCAAAGGTCTTTTACTTACAATGCAGTAGTTTCCTATAATGCTTTACCTGGTGAATTAACTGATGTCTCAACTGTTGAATTATTTTAAAAAAAAATATAAAAAGTTTCTTTTAAATAAACAAAATAAATAATTTCGAAGTTTTAATATGTCCATGGGTGCTTTTGTTTAACTTCATTTAGTTATTGATAGACGATCAATGATCAACGTTTTCTTTTTAAGATATATAGTAAGGTATTTTTAATAATGGATTTCTTGTTACTGGTATTGTGTCTTTCTACCTGTAATTTCTTAGTTTTAGTATAATTATAACTTTTAATACAGTTTTTTTCTAATAATTATTGTCGTATGGTTCAGTTGAGTAGCTATTTACAGCTAGACTGCGCCATGCTACAGTAAATACAACCATAAATACTTTTTTTTTCCATTCGTTTATTGTAATCATCATTTCGTAATATAAAGGCATTATTTATTTATTTATTTATTTATTTATTTATTCTGTGTGAATAACAGTCATGTATGTTGGTTGCATAAATCTATAAATCAATCTTTTGTAGATGCTTCAAGCTATCATTTTCTGCCAAATCGTATCCAAAATTCAATCTACTAACCTTCCAATGTCGATTTTAACTTCAACTTTATTTGAATTTTCCATCTTCCCTATACTAAATTGCAATGCCGTGACGTAAAATCACGTCTTTTGAAATTCGAAAAAAAGTAGCAAAATCTCCCGAATTTCCTAACGCTCTGTATATGCACCGAATGTACAAGGATCACACAACGTATTGTAACGATTTATTTTCGCTACTAGAAAAGTAGCTTTGGTCGTGACATTGATTGGTTATTTTAACTTATAAATTCGCCTTTGTCAGGAATTCGCTGGAGTTGGTTTAATGCGTGCGTCGATCAGCTTAGCAGCAGCTGACGCTCGATTGTCGGTTTGCCGGCCCTCGTTCTGACGCTGGTACGGAAATGTCTGGCTGGTGATTTTATTTTTATCGACGACGGGAGCCGAATTTGGTTAATTTCTTGTATTTGGATTGGATCTTATTGGTATTTTTATTATTAAGTTGTTAGCGGTTATTCAATGGTGTCTCACTCTAACTGAGGAATCACTTTTCTGTTTGTGTTTTTGTCGATGTAATTTTTCCCTTTCGGGTAGGTTTGAATTCCGCGCGATTTGATTTTGTTTTATTATTACGTTGGTATTACTTCCGTTATCGCCTTCCGGGGTTCGGCCATCTTTGGTCCGAACCTTCTTGCTTGGTAGAAGGTTGCGCAGTGATTCATTCTCTCGTAGCGTGGTGGTGAAAACGCACTAACACCAAATTCGTGAAGCCACGTGCCGTGACCCCAAAGTCCTTATGGGGTCCTCCACCTCCCAGTCACGGGTTATGACCAGCAACCCGTGAATCATAGTACCAGGTCCTAGCACCAGTCCTTCGAAATGCAGACTAGACATCTTAAGGCAGGACATAATTTTGCGTTATAACGTGCGCCGGGAAGTGTTCTGGTACACTTTACCCATTTTATTTTATTTTATTGCCAATGATTGTAATTTAAGGTTATATTAACAATTTTGTTATAATCTGCCATATAGGTTTTATTGATGGATACGTAATATTGACAATTTTGTCACAATAGGCCATATGGATTTTATTGTTTAATGTGTAACATCGAGTACTTGCATTAAACTTAATATGATTTTATATGTTTGTTTTATTTGAGTCACTCTACAAGGCAACACACCCCTTTTTATTATTTTCATGTTTCAGCTAACTTAACTTACTTTTCTTTTTTTCTATTTAACCGAGCTAGAGGACCCAAAACCATCTTGGTAGGTTTTCTGTTTTCGCCTGGCCTAAAAACAGTGGCGCCTTAAATTTATTGTTTCTAACCCCCCCTAATCTCCGGCTTATGAGCTAGGGCACTTTGCTCGCTGGCAGTAGGCCTCTCTAACTCGGCTAAATTTGATTGGTTTGTTCATTTAATTTCAGTTATTTAAATTTTTGATTTTTATAGTACTTAATATTTCATAATAATTTTTAAATAATTTTTAACTTTTAAAAATACTCAAATAAATTTAAATTTTCTTAAAGGCGATTTTACAGCGTAGCAAAATTGGCGCCCAACGTGGGGCACGATTTTTTGTTGTTTTCAAAAGTGTGTTGCTCGGTGACTCAAATAAATCAATTTATTATGGTTAATGATTTTCAATTTTTTATGGTTAATGATTTTTAGTGTATTATAGTCAATGATTTTCCGATTTATTATGGTTAATGATTTTTAGCGTTATGGTTATTGATTATTGTATATTGCATTGTATCGCATTGTATTTTAGGTAACGATTTATTTTTATTGTGTATTTGCGCATTGACTCTGATTACTTACTGTGGTTATTTGATTACTTTGATTACCTGATTTATTATGTTTACGTATTTACTTTTATTATTGATTTTCACTTTCATTACCGTAAAATTTTGATAAATTGTTTTTACCTTAACTTTAATAACGTTAATTGAATCTGGCTGGTTACTTGGTACTTAGGACATACCCGTACTGACGAGAGGAGTATATTTGTTTTTGTGAATTTTGTCACCTTTTTATTTTCGGTTTGATGTTATTATTATTTTTAAATTCTAATTACGTGCCTGTGTTTGCAACTTTTGGTAGTACGTTAATATTTTTATTTTGAGCCAGTCTATACTTTCTTTCCCGGTTGACGTTTAATGACTTTATCTAGTTGATTTTCTTAGTAATGATTAATTTGTATTGATTTGATTGATTACCGTAACATTTGGTTAATTTGTATTGATTTTATTACCGTATCTTGAATTTGCATTTGCTTGATTACCGTATCTTTGATTTTGTAGTGTTCACTTAGGTTCTGGATGTGGTTACGGCGTCCGCGCTATAACCTCACTTCCTAGAGTGTTTTGTTTTACCCTGCATTGACTTTTTAGTATTCTTCTAGGTTTTGGATGTGGTTTCGGCGTCCGCGCTGTTGCTTCACTTCCTAGAATGAGTTTTGCTGGTTTCTCTAGATGCTGTGTATTGTACCATCTAGAGAGAATCATGTACCTTGAGCGGTCCGCCGTCGAGTGTACCTTTTTTTTGTTACCTCTGTTGGTTCTTTCTGGATTTGGTGGGGTTTTCATTGCAGTATTTATAAGCCGATTGTCGGGATTTCTGCATTGAAAACAAACTTCTGCTTCTATTTTTGGTTGGTTGATTGATTTGATTTGATTTGATTTGTTGTTTGAGTTTATAGTTGTGGATAAACCTTTTTGGTGATTTGTGTCCACTAGGAATCCAGATTAAGAATAATGAGGTATCTTACCGATTGTGTCCTTATCGTTGTGTATCTTGAGCGAGTCGCCTTGTGCACTTTTTGCGTGTTTGATCGCCTTTCCTGATTGATGACGTAGTAGGGTTTTCTTAGGTTTCAGCATTGACTGGATTATGACCTAGAACATACTTGTACTTTTTTTTTACCCCCGATTTTGACTTTGTCGTTTCGACGATGTATTCTACACCGATTGTGACCTTTTTGTTTAGCTTTTGCTGTTTGAGTTTTTGAGTTTTGGGAAAGAAATTCAAAACTGTGTAGACATAACCTCGGTTAACATCTAAGCGAGAGTTCTGACTATGATTAATTTGGTTTATTGATATTGTGTTTATCTGATTCCCTTGTGGTTTTCATTACCTTCATTGATTTATTTTTAACGTACTACCTTTACCTTTATTTACTTTATTACTTTAGCTGTGTTTAGCTTATTGCCTTTGCTTTTACTGAGTGTAATTGCGTTGATGTTTTGAAGACCTTTCTTATAGAAGGGTTGTTTGCTTTTACTTTAAATTACTCTACCTATCTGTTTTGTTTCGCGAATGAGGGTTCGCATATCTCTTTTGTCTTTTTGTTTTTAGCATCCTTTAACACCTCCAGCGGATGTGGGGTTCTGATGAAGTTTGGTTTTGTCTTGGCGCGAAACTTGACAGGCCAAATGGATTTAGTTAGAAATACACCGCACGTCATGCCCGTATAAGTAGAAATCTTATAAGTGCATGGTCACAGATCAATTGCCTTCAGCTGTTCTGTGTCGTTTGTAGTAGACAGGCCTTTAGCAGTCTACTACATTGTTAGTTTGGTATGTTTCACCTTCAGTGGACTTATCGTTTTACTTTCAGTTAGAGTGGCAAATATTTTGTTTGGATTTATTTTAGAATAATAACGATTCAAGCCTTTTGCATTGTCATATTTTTATTTAATGTTTCTGATCAATAATTAGTAAAATTTTTCTTGCTTTTTAATTTTTCTCTCTAGTTTGCCACTTCAGCCTTCAGCATAATTACAGTTTTATTTAGTAATTTATTTCGTAGAACCCTCATCTTCGCTTTTTCTTTCTTATTGAGTTATAGCTTCATTACGTTTCTTTATCTGAAAGTCACTCAGTTTTCTTTGTGTGTGCTGTTGTCTTGGCGCGAAACGAGACACGTACATTTACAACTCTGTCTTTGGTATGAGTTGACTTTTGGTTTCTTTCTTTGGTTTTTATTTCTTTTTCTCTGTAACTTTTCTTTATTTTAGTGAATTGGTTTATATCCCGATTATGACATGATTTGGTGAAATTTTGGCAATGCCAAGTTTTATTATTGATTTTCCCTGATTTTGATTTAGTATTTTACTTGTATCTTGATTTCGTATCTTCTAGTATCTTACTATTACCTTGATTTGTGACAAGAAGTATTTTTACTTCTATATCGATTTATGACTTTGATTATTTTAGTAAGCCTAGGTAGATTGGTTTCGGCTGGTCTAATCTTTGCTTTTGATTGTCTTTTAGACGTTTATCGTTTTGCGTATTTACCTATCTCCGTTCTTCTTTTGGATTTAGTGGTAAAGTTTTTGTTGTAAATTTTTATACTCCGCATGACGGGATGTTTGCAACGAGAACGTTATATCTTTCTCTATATTTTTGGTTGATTGGCAGTGTTGCTTTTTGGATTTTTTTGTGGTTTGAATTGCGTTGTTTCGATTTTAGAGTCAGGTTAACCTTGATGGTGATTTAAGCCACTGTTGGATCCAAACTGTAAGAAACGAGGTAGTGTTGTTTTCGATTTTGATTGATTCAGTTTCATTGATTTTGCCTTGATTTTGACTTTGTCTTTTTAGACGTTTATCTATACCGAGTGTGCCTTTTATTTGGTCCTATGGGACGTTTTGCTATTACCGATTTTGACTTTTACTTGGTCCTAAGGGACGTTTTTGTGGATATTTTTCGTTTGATTACTTTTTTTTTTGTTTTCCGTTTTCTTGTTTTGGCTAACTTTATTTTGGCTGTGATCATAATTACCTTGCCTGTGACTAGTACAGCGGTGTTTGACCTGTTGAGTGACCCATATATATCTTTTGCGCAATAAGTTTTTTTTTGTTTATTGGTCAGATTTATTAGCGTATCGTCGGAAAGTTTTCCTCCTTCCGAATTAGAGGGGGTTCAACGTGGGGCTCGATTTTTGGTTGTTTAAAAAAGTGCAATTTTGCTACGCTGTAAAATCGCCTTTAAGAAAATTTAAATTTATTTGAATATTTTTAAAAGTTAAAAATTATTTAAAAATTATTATGAAATATTAAGTACTATAAAAATCAAAAATTTAAATAACTGAAATTAAATGAACAAACCAATCAAATTTAGCTGAGTTAGAGAGGCCTACTGCCAGCGAGCAAAGTGCCCTAGCTCATAAGCCGGAGATTAGGGGGGTTAGAAACAATAAATTTAAGGCGCCACTGTTTTTAGGCCAGGCGAAAACAGAAAACCTACCAAGATGGTTTTGGGTCCTCTAGCTCGGTTAAATAGAAAAAAAGAAAAGTAAGTTAAGTTAGCTGAAACATGAAAATAATAAAAAGGGGTGTGTTGCCTTGTAGAGTGACTCAAATAAAACAAACATATAAAATCATATTAAGTTTAATGCAAGTACTCGATGTTACACATTAAACAATAAAATCCATATGGCCTATTGTGACAAAATTGTCAATATTGTCGGACTACGGTTTGTAGTCGACTGGGTTATGTAGCTTAGATGGTTTAAAATAGAAATTTATAAAGATAGTTATTTAATTTGTCTTTAAGGATTTAAGGATGCTCTCTAGTTCTTCACTGAAACACCAAGGAATTTTTAACAGTTTTATTAAATGGCAAGAAAAGCAAAAGCAGTGATTATAATTGTGATAAATAAAAATACAATCTTTAAACTAGTAAAATAACCGAAATTAATAGATGTTTACAAAATGATAATTTAGCAAGTTATTTTAAAGTTGAGCCGCCCTCTTAAGACTCACCTCAGGATCGATAGATTAATCCAAGTAAGTCAGAAGAAACAACTATACTTTACAATAACTCAAAATCAAAAGTACATTGAACAATTTAAACAGTTACAGGTTATAAATCGATAGACAAAGAACACTTACGCAATAGGAGCAAAGTAGGTCGTCTCTGGAGCAGTGAGTTCCATAACTCGAATTTCACTTTAAATGACTTATTATTTGAACTGACAAACGGGCAGAGTGTCCCCTTACAATTTAATAGATTAATTACTTTGAACCGGCAAACGGGCAGAGGTTCCCCTTACACTTGAACTTGAATGTTTTCAACTCTCTGTCGTAAGTGTTCTTTCGTGTTTTTATATTGTTTTGCAACCCCTACCAATTGGAAGAAGGGATTCCTTTTTTCGTCTGTTTTCCCACACTCTAAAAAGAGGGGATTGGAATCCTTTATCCCAACCAATTACAAAATAGTTATTTTCTATAAACATTTCAATTCTGACCCCTACTACTAAACTCAAATGTCACTATCTCTCTTCACTATTTAATGCAAATGTCATTGTCTCTCTTCTATACACTAGTTATTTTTTATCACACCTTTTTTGCGATAAGCTTCGCCACCTTAAGAGTCTTTACACCGCCGTTACGTTACAATTATTTCTCTAGCCTTAAGGATGCCAATTCCATATCCGACAATACCCCCTCCTCCAGGGTCGACTTCCACGGCGACCAAGATATAACCACCCAAATGACTTGTGGTTCTTTTGTGAAGGATGAACGATTTGCAGGGTAGGATTGAAGGAATTGCCCTTACTGATTTCAGGGAGTGGCATCTACCAAAACGGCTGCTGTTGTTCACAAAATGATGATATGTAACGTGAGGACTGTTTGCATAGTGGACGACTTTGGTGGTTTGGATAGCTTGCAGGTGGTGTAGTGTGTAGTTCTCCAGGTTGTTGTCGATACATGAAACAAATAGTGCAGTATGAGTTACATTTTAACAAAATTGGGTGTTAGTAGGAGTCTCCATTTTAAAATAAAGGTTGACAAAATGAAAATTTTTTCTTGGGTTACAAAACAAACGTTTCATTTACAAATCAGTTTCAATAATTATTACAATGATATAAAATAAACATAACCATATGACCTTATGCAGTAACATTTACAGTAGGGTCTCAATTCATTGAAGCCATTTCGTAACACAATATTCTAGTTTTTGATTGCTTGGAAAAAAAAATAAAATGGAAAACATGTATATGTATATTATACGTTTATACCTCTATACATGTATTCTTTATACATAGAAAAGTTGCACTTGTTATATTTACACATTGAATATTTTTAAAATAGAATATTTATGAACACGTGTATAATGATTATGAATTTGTGCCTGATCAGGGCTATATACAAACTGTTGTTGTATCACATGTGAAAAGATGGTAAGTAGAATAATAATATTAATTGATGATAGAAATGGGTGATCACTTTAAATGGTACTGTCCTTTTGTCGTTTTTTCTGTGAATCTAATAAAACTTTGACAGTCTGGCCAGAAGGGAAAGACAATATTCCCTGTTTTCCTGATAACGGTAAGATTTCGATACTCTGGGTACTGCTAGCACATTCATTATTTTCTTCGTCATCGTTATGTGTACTTTTGCCATTACGCGTAGAAACATTCATTACATTTTTTCCATTACGCGTAGAATTATTCCTTTTACATTTATTATACAATATAATTCCTAATATCGCAAGTAATAGTAACATTATGCATATCAGTAATGCAACAAAAATATAACTGTCACGTGACGTAACCTCTTGCGCTGTACCCTCTTGCGCCGTAAAAACTTGCGATGTAACCGGTTTAACATAAGGAAAGTATCCTATCAAATTTAATCTCCATAGTAAATAAATTAAGACAATAGACAAAACGATATTCCATAATATCAATAATGTATTGTTATGTACATAATAAAAATGTCCTGACGTAGTACGCAAATTCATTAATTCTTCTTTCATTACTTGTACATCCTTAGAAATTGACAAATTAAGATGTGGAACAGATAATGACCAGTTAGTATTAAGACATTCATTTATGTCCGTAAATACTGGGTGTGAAATAAAATCTTTATTAAATGTCACCAAAAATGATTCTAACTTTGACCACGTAGCGGGTAATATATGTATAGCTGTTGATTTTAACAGGGTTGTTTTTCGACATGGAAACTTTGTATCTATGTAAACATTATTTTTTATACTTAGTTGACAATTACAAGGAACCTTTACTTCTATTGCACCAGGTTGTGTTAAAATATTATCTGGTACATTTTGTACGTTTGAAGGACAAATAATGTTTGTTGGTGACTTTGGGTGAGTAATGACATATGTGTCGTCCTGAACTTCTGATATTATTGTTAAATCCGAATGATGACAGCGGGTAGGACAGATTCGTGACAGTTCGTTTGTCGTACGTCCCAACAACATATTTTTTGCACACTCAGAGCCGTAAGACGTGTCCGCTAGAAATGTTGGTAAATAACATAATTGATTTTCGTATGGTTTACACTGGTGTAACATAATTCCTGTCAGCGGTCTGACCTGAACTATGTTTTCGTCTTTTGAAGTTGAGTTTTGTGCAATCGCGACAAAATGGTTTTGTTGTAGAAAAATACCTGTTTCGTTATTCCAGGCAAATGGAACTGGAATTAATTCAAAAAGAGTCCAAGAAATATGTCTTTTTTTTATTGGTACTTTAACCGTAAGGAAAGTTAATTTTTGACCTATAATGCAATCAGTTATCGGCAATTGATAATAATTTGACAATTTCGCTATTGGAATGGCTAAAGTGTACTCATATTTTTCTATTTCAAATTGTAATGTAAGGAGTTCTTTTTGCAAATATGTTGGTGAAATCGTTGACATCGGAATATGATGATACCTGCATGAAGCTATAAGTTCGTGGTTTTTAAATATTGATAAGAATTCAAACATTGTTAAAAAATTACCATAAACTTGATTTGCTAAATAACTTATCTCCTGTGATTCACTTTTTATAAAATTCTGTAAATTATGCACTTTATCTTTAATAATTAAGAAATTTGAAGATTCTTGACTAGTGATATTTTTATAATTTTGAACAAAAGTATTATACTCCGACTGCATTGTATCGTATATTTTCAAAATATTGTTTTTTAAATTAACATCGTCCTGTGCTAGACTTTCAAACTGACGTTTTGTCACGAGACCGCAGCACCAATTTATAGCTTCTCCTATAAAATCTAGAGAACGTTCCGTTCGTTGTTTTTTACTCACCGTATATTTTTCCGTGTGAACGTCTGGTTCAAAATTCGTCATGTTCGGTTCCATGGTTTGTATTGCCTGTGTAAACGCTATCCTTAATTCGTCTAATTTTTGGTAAACTTCACAGTTTCGGGTTAAGCATTGAGGCCATTGAGAGTCGGCGATAGGCAGTGGAATAGAACTCTGCCTTGTGTATTGATGACTTGCTATTTCAAAAATGAGTGGTATTGACGCTTCATATGTTGTTACTTCTGGTAGTTTTCTCAAATATGCTCCTGGTATAATCTTTATTGGTATTGTTGCAAACAGTGGAGTTTGTAATAGTAGAAAAAACCTCGAAATAAAAATTATATTAAAAAAAATTTATTTAACTCTATATGTATTTGCTAAAGTCGCTAACCTATGGCATACGTTAGTTAGTTATGTACTAAGTTAGTATGTAGAAGTAGGTAGTTATTGGTTAGGTTTGTTATTACGTTTTTTAGCGTAACCGTATTTTTGTAAAAATATGTTAAAATTTCGAAACATAGAGAAAGATCCCTTTAAAATTAATTTTGTTTACTTGCAGTACTTTCTAGAGATGTGCTAGGCTCAGTCGTTACCATATCGACTAGAGCCAAATTGGTGGGAGAATTTATTAACTCATGTACTTCCTGATCGAAAATATATTGTGGTGTGGAAACTAACTGTGGACATTTTTCCCGTATTGTAAGTAAAGTATATGTTATTGCCCACAGTTTTTGACATAATCGTCCCAAATTTTGAATTGAAGCCCACATGTAAAATTGGTCTGCCTCAACTTGTGACAAGACTCGTGGAGTTAACATATTTTTGCATTCCCTGTACGGTATTTCTAGTTTTTTCTCTGTCGGTATAATTTCGTCCTCAAAGAGTGATTTATATAAATCGTCTATAAGTAGGAGTTCTATAATTTTTGGTCGTATATGGAAAAAATAGTAATCCATCCATGTTATGAATTTAGTGGCTTCCACCTTTACGTTTATAACGGAAAACGTCAATCTAAAAACAAATATACCATAAATGAAAGTTCGTAATAAGCATAATCTTTGAGATAGCGTTTCTTATTCATTCCTTGTCTCGTTTAATTGACCTTTATCTCTTAATACTGAGATAGAAAATTTTGCTGAAATTAATAATGTTTATCTGTACTGATTTCTGGCCGGAAAGGCTTAATAATTAACAGTTTCGGTCTCAGCCTCGGTGGCGTGACACAATTAGCTTATGCGGGTGTGAGCAAAAAAATTTTAATTATGTAATTTGGAATTATTTTTTCTTTCAGTTGAAATTATTTGAAAAGTAAATATTTGATATTACATAATTATCGTTTATAAGACTATTTGTGCCTGAAAGTGGTTTTTGTTCCCGAACATTTTTTAGACCTAAATTTGAGAAATTCATTCTGTATTAAGGCCTCCGGTGCGATGTTTTATGCACAATCGTACCGGCGGCCTTTTTACTGTAAGTTTTCCTTATTTTCAATATCACCTGATTTTCTATTTCCTCCGATGTTGTACGTGTGCGTAACTCCACAGGTGAGTATTTTTAAATTTATTTAAAAAGTTTTTGATTTTTTATTTTACATTTGTTTAACATTTTTCCCCCTACAGCAAATTTATTTGTTAAGAAATGTTTTATTGGTTATTTACTTGATCAACAACCCAATGATCATTGTAGGGTAAAATTCTACTGACATGTACTACGTCTGTTTTAGCATTTTTTGCTGTTCCTTTTCGAATAACGTAATCTACTTCGGATTGTTTTTTAAGTATATAATATGGACCGGACCATTTTAGTAAAAGTTTTTCACTTTTTCCGACTTTTCTAATGGGTGTAAAAATTTTTACTTGGTCACCTTCTTGGAAATTACAAATTCTGTGTTTTTCATCATAACGTATTTTTTCTTTGTTTTGTCTTAAATTTATTTTATTTACCGCATCATTTCTTACTGTAAGCGCCTTTTCCCTGTATTCTTTAACTGTAGTATTTTTTATATTTTTCATTAATGAAGCTTCCGCGGGTAATACTGCGTCTCGTCCGTAGACCAACATAAAAGGGGAATATTTCGTGGTACTTTGTAACGATGTATTATAAGCAAATGTTACGTGTGGCAAATACAACGACCAATCAGTATGGGCTGTATTTGTATACAAACTTAGCATGTTAGCAATGGTTTTATTTAGTCTTTCTGTTAAACCGTTGCATTGGGGATGATAACTAGTGGTAAATAGGGGATTAATACCCATTATTAATAAAAGTTCAGTAATAAATTCAGATTGAAATACTTTTCCTCGATCAGTTATAAAAAATTTTGGACAACCGTGTCTAGTAATTATATTTTCTAAAATAAATTTTGCAACTGAGTCTGCTTTTCCATCTCGAAGTGCTTTAGTTTCGGCCCACCTCGTAGCATAGTCGGTAGCAACTATAATCATGGTTTTATTATCGATTGATTTAGGAAAAGGACCCAACAGGTCCATGCCAATTTTTTCGAATGGCACACCTACTTTTATAGGTTGTAAAAATCCAGCGGGTTTATCATTTGAACCTTTTCTAAGCTGACAGTCAGCACACCCTTTTACATATTTTTCTATATCTTTTTGCATACCGTCCCAATAATATCTTGATTTGATTTTATTAGTTGTTTTAACTACCCCCAAGTGACCAGCGAGTGGTTCGTTGTGGTGAGAAAATAAAATTTCATGTTTTAAAGAAGTTGGTACTACTAATAATTCTTGATTACCATATGGCAAATAATTTTTTCTATATAAAACGTTGTCTTTTAAAATATAATTTTTTAATTTTTTACGATCTAACAACGTTAGAGATTGACTTTCTGGGTTTTTTAAAGAAAAAATTAATTTATTAAGATTTTGATCAGAAGTTTGATAAGATAAAATTGTTTCGGAATCTAGGGTATATGTGGGAATGTCAAAATCAGTTTCTTGTGACTCCATAGTAGGACATTCTACTGGATTACGTGATAGACAATCAGCATCTCCGTGCTTTTTACCATTTTTATGTTTTATAGTGTAATCAAATTCTGAAATTTTAATAGACCATCTCGCTAATCTACCTGTTAAATTTTTTATTGTTTTTAACCAACACAATGCATGATGATCAGTAATTACGTCTACATGACATCCGTATAAAAAATGACGAAATTTTAATAAACTCCAAACAGCACATAACGCCTCGAGTTCACTAGAAGAATAATTTGACTCGGGCTTTGACAAAGTTCTCGAAATATATGCAATAGGATGGTCGTTACCTACACTATCTTTTTGTAAAAGGATTGCACCTAAACCTTGGGTAGAAGCATCTATACGTAATTCACAATCTTTTTTAGGGTCGTAATGCGCTAAAACTGGTGGTGAAGTTAATTTATTTATTAAAGTATTAAAAGCTATGGTCGCCTCCTCATTCCATTTGAACTGTACTTTTTTACTGGTTAGTTTGTGTAAAGGGCGAGTTATTTGGGCAAAATTTGAAATGAATTTTCTATAGAAATTTGTTAAACCTAGAAAGCTTTGTAATTTTTTCAAAGTTGTAGGCAATGGAAAGTTTTTTATGGCTAAAAGTTTATTTGGGTTTGGCAAAATGCCGTGATTACTGACTATGTGGCCTAAAATTTTGACTTCAGTTTCCGCAAAATAACATTTACTTGGTTTAAGCGTTAAACCTGCTTGTTGCAATCTGGAAAAAACATTTTGTAGTCTTTTTAGATGTTCTTCAAAGCTATCAGAAAAAACGATTATATCATCTAAATATATTAGTACTTCTTTCCATTTTAAACCTTCAAATATTCTATCAGCCAACATTTGAAAATGGGAGGGTCCATTACAAACCCCAAATGGTAAAACATTAAATTCATATAAGCCGTCTGTCGTGACGAACGCTGTTTTTTCTTTTGAACTCTCTTCTAACCCAACCTGCCAATATCCACTGAACATATCAAGTGTTGAAAAATATTTAGCACCCTTTAAATAACATAAAATATCATCAATTACTGGCAAGGGCCAGTTTTGTTTTTTGGTAACTCCGTTTAATTTCCTAAAGTCGCAGCAAAATCTGTGTGTTCCGTCTGGCTTTTTAACTATTACAACCGGGCTGGACCAAGGGCTTTGACTATGTCTTATAATACCATGTTCTAACATTTCTTTAACTTGATTATTTATTATGTCGCGTTCTTTTTGCGCGACCCTGTAAGGTTTGCTTTTAATCGGGTCCGCATCACCTGTATTTATTTCAAGCTTCGCTAAATTTGTATAACCCATTTCTTTTTGTATAGTAGCGAAAACGTTCCTATAAGTTGATAAAAGTTGTTCTAAACGAATCTTTTGTTCTTGCGATAGTGCTGACGAAATTTTAAATTCAATAGTATTATCTAAATTAGAACAATTTCTTATCTCGTCTGTAGTGTACAGAAAAGTGTTTATATTAACATTATTTATCAATTGCAACTTACCTAATGCTGTACCAGCATTAAGTTGAAGCTTCGGATATTTGCATGATGTTATCTGAATGAATAGCTTATCTTTTATAATATATACTGATGACAAAATAATAAGTCCGTTTTTAACAATAAAAGCTTCATTGTGCTCAAATGAATAGCACTCAAAAATGTTGTTTAATGAGTCCGGCAAGTTTATAATCTTTAATGGAATTTCTTTTACCTCGTTAATATTTAAAATAATATCCGTTTCTAAGCATATTTTATAAAAATTTTCCAAGTGATAAATGTCATAGTCTTCCCTAAATGAACCAATAAATTGCTGAGAATAATCCATTTCAAAAGGCATTGTCACCGCTAAATGTGTAAAATTTAATATACGCTCTGAAAAATCTATTATAACACCTTGTTTTAACAAAAATTTTACGCCTAATAATATAGGTTTTGGTAAACTTTCAATTATGAGGGTATTTACTGATATTGTGACATTATGAAAAGTTATATTAATAGTTTTTTGTCCCTTTATTTCGATTTTATGGTCACCTGCGGTAACCAAATAACGTGAGCCAAATGGTAATGGTTTGTAATCCGATATAAATTTTGCTGATGCAATATTTTCAAAAGCACCGGTATCTATTATGATATCTACATTTTTATTATTAACTTGGCCTAGTATAATCAAAATTTTTGAAAAGTTTTTTGAAAGGGGGGCATCGCCAAAAGAATTGACGTTGTCAAGCGGTACCCCCTTAATTAGTTTTTTCTCGATGTGGACGGCTTGTCATTCCTAACTTGAGAATCATTGTTATCTTTTATATCGTCACAAATTGCTAACAGTTGACTATTATTTTGAGATCTTGTTGAATTTTTTTGTTTTTGATAGTGGCATGTTCTAGATAAATGTCCGATTTTTCCACAATTGTAGCATATTGGACGTGCATCGCGAGTACGAGTTTTGGAAAACGGTGAATTATTTCGCCTATAAAGCCTATTTTGATTATTCTGATCGATAGGGAATTTCTTATTGTATCTATTTTTTGGAAAATTAGGAGAATCTCTAGATTGATAAGTGTTTTGCCTTTGATTATAATTTTTGTATAGGTTTTTACCTTCAAATTTTGGCATTTCAAATTTAAAATTATTTTGTCTAGCCACTGGCCTAAAAGATGTCGAAGGTTGTTCTGATATTGTTAAAACTTGAGAAACCTGGTTTGATAAATTTGTTACTTTCTGTATTTCACTTAATTTATTGATGATCGCAGACAATTTTTTTAATGAGTTTACATTATCATCACAAAGTAAAAAAAAGTTTGTAACAAAATTTGAATGTAAACCACTTTCGAAGTATTCTAAAATATTTTCAAATGGCATGTTCTGATCATATTCAGCACATAAATTGCGTATTCTATAGTAATAACTTTTTATATCCTCATTTAATCGTTGTTTCGCAGACAATAATCTAATTTTTAAATCACGTTTTGGTGTTCCTGAACCAAATTCTTTGCAAAAATCATTTTTTATATCGTCCCATTTTTTATCTTGATTTTCTTGTGCCGCTAAGTACGTTTTGTACCACTGATGTGCAGTATTTAAAAGAAAATTTCCAAAATAAATAATTTTATGTTTATTTCCCCAGCTATTAATCGTTGCGCAACGTTCGAAATTATTTAAAAAATCCCGTGCCTCTTTTTCCGACGGATCGAATAATTCCGGCGATATAAATCTTGGTGTCGCAGGATCCGCGTTTTCGTTTTGTATGTTAGCCACAGTAGTGTCCATGATTATTTTATCCGAATTTACTGACAATTGAGAATCGTCGAAAGCACTCAAGTTTGCTACTACAGTTTCAGTGGAAGTCTCAGCTTCTTGGAGAAACTGTGGTGAACCAGATGCCAGGGGAGTTGGTTCAAGTGAAAGTCTTTTTAATTGATTTATTAAATCTGGCTCTGGTCCAACTTCAGTACTTCGATTTTTTGGTTCAAATTTATTTATTGGGGAAAGTGATTCGACACTACTTGAACTGGAACTCGAACTATTTTTTAAAGTTAATTTTAAAACCTCGCCACGTTGCTTTGTTTGCTGTCTTGTTTGTATATTGGAAACGACTTGACTGGACTTTTTACTTTTCTTTTCTTTTTCAAATTCTCTCTTTTCAGGAGCGCTCATTAAATAGAGAAAATTTTAATCTCAACAAAAATGTTTTGATGATTTTTCACTGAAAAACATAGAGCACCTAAATTTTAAAAATAATAATAAAACGGAATCACTATAGAAGGGTATTTTTTAAAGAAAAAAATACACTCGTATAGGAAACACGCACCTCCACCAAATGTCGGACTACGGTTTGTAGTCGACTGGGTTATGTAGCTTAGATGGTTTAAAATAGAAATTTATAAAGATAGTTATTTAATTTGTCTTTAAGGATTTAAGGATGCTCTCTAGTTCTTCACTGAAACACCAAGGAATTTTTAACAGTTTTATTAAATGGCAAGAAAAGCAAAAGCAGTGATTATAATTGTGATAAATAAAAATACAATCTTTAAACTAGTAAAATAACCGAAATTAATAGATGTTTACAAAATGATAATTTAGCAAGTTATTTTAAAGTTGAGCCGCCCTCTTAAGACTCACCTCAGGATCGATAGATTAATCCAAGTAAGTCAGAAGAAACAACTATACTTTACAATAACTCAAAATCAAAAGTACATTGAACAATTTAAACAGTTACAGGTTATAAATCGATAGACAAAGAACACTTACGCAATAGGAGCAAAGTAGGTCGTCTCTGGAGCAGTGAGTTCCATAACTCGAATTTCACTTTAAATGACTTATTATTTGAACTGACAAACGGGCAGAGTGTCCCCTTACAATTTAATAGATTAATTACTTTGAACCGGCAAACGGGCAGAGGTTCCCCTTACACTTGAACTTGAATGTTTTCAACTCTCTGTCGTAAGTGTTCTTTCGTGTTTTTATATTGTTTTGCAACCCCTACCAATTGGAAGAAGGGATTCCTTTTTTCGTCTGTTTTCCCACACTCTAAAAAGAGGGGATTGGAATCCTTTATCCCAACCAATTACAAAATAGTTATTTTCTATAAACATTTCAATTCTGACCCCTACTACTAAACTCAAATGTCACTATCTCTCTTCACTATTTAATGCAAATGTCATTGTCTCTCTTCTATACACTAGTTATTTTTTATCACACCTTTTTTGCGATAAGCTTCGCCACCTTAAGAGTCTTTACACCGCCGTTACGTTACAATTATTTCTCTAGCCTTAAGGATGCCAATTCCATATCCATCAATAAAACCTATATGGCAGATTATAACAAAATTGTTAATATAACCTTAAATTACAATCATCGGCAATAAAATAAAATAAAATGGGTAAAGTGTACCATCCATCAATAAAACCTATATGGCAGATTATAACAAAATTGTTAATATAACCTTAAATTACAATCATTGGCAATAAAATAAAATAAAATGGGTAAAGTGTACCAGAACACTTCCCGGCGCACGTTATAACGCAAAATTATGTCCTGCCTTAAGATGTCTAGTCTGCATTTCGAAGGACTGGTGCTAGGACCTGGTACTATGATTCACGGGTTGCTGGTCATAACCCGTGACTGGGAGGTGGAGGACCCCATAAGGACTTTGGGGTCACGGCACGTGGCTTCACGAATTTGGTGTTAGTGCGTTTTCACCACCACGCTACGAGAGAATGAATCACTGCGCAACCTTCTATCAAGCAAGAAGGTTCGGACCAAAGATGGCCGAACCCCGGAAGGCGATAACGGAAGTAATACCAACGTAATAATAAAACAAAACAAATCGCGCGGAATTCAAACCTACCCGAAAGGGAAAAATTACATCGACAAAAACACAAACAGAAAAGTGATTCCTCAGGTAGAGTGAGACACCATTGAATAACCGCTAACAACTTAATAATAAAAATACCAATAAGATCCAATCCAAATACAAGAAATTAACCAAATTCGGCTCCCGTCGTCGATAAAAATAAAATCACCAGCCAGACATTTCCGTACCAGCGTCAGAACGAGGGCCGGCAAACCGACAATCGAGCGTCAGCTGCTGCTAAGCTGATCGACGCACGCATTAAACCAACTCCAGCGAATTCCTGACAAAGGCGAATTTATAAGTTAAAATAACCATAGACAATTTACCTTTAGATACCTACAGCTTATCTCCTGCGCAAACAAAAGTTACGTTTTATGGGTGAAAAAATACGTCCGAGCGCATGACTCGTCGGTCAGCTGTCTTCATTCGGGGAACCTTCGTGCATGCGCACAAACCTCGTGTTATCGGCCGTCCTACTTTATCGACCCGCTCAAGACTACTCTCCAGAACCGGCTCGGCCGCCATTTTTGTTGTTGTGTTTTAAGGTTTCTCTTTTCTGCGGATTCCTTGTAGTTTTCTAAAGTTTTCAGCTATCGGATCGGCTATCGTGGATTGTGGGACTGGTGTTTAATATTTATGAATTTCTGGTTTTTGTGTAGTTTAGTTAGTGAATTGTGTTTGTGCTTTTAGTGACTCGGATTGTAATATAAACAATGACTAGTACTAGTTGCAGCCGTTGTATAATTGTATTATGCCCAAATGGGGGTAAAATAAACCCTCTATGGTGGCATATGAGCAAGAATTTAAATTTTAAAGCCCGGACCTGTCTATTTTCCCATTCGTCAAACGATAATGTTGCAGTGCGCATGTCTAATAGTTCCCAGTTTTGTTTACATGCGCGAGGCCATAAAACTGCCACATTCGTGATTATTGTTTGTTTATCTAAAGGTAAATTGTCTATGAAAATAACCAATCAATGTCACGACCAAAGCTACTTTTCTAGTAGCGAAAATAAATCGTTACAGTATTCCGTCCAATTTCAAATCTCATATCGCTAAAATAACTTTAGAATCTCGTGGTGAAAATGGGTCAATAAATCAAAAAATGACAGGTTGCAAAATAATTTTTGTTGTCCAGAGGCCACTATGATAAAAAATAGTATTACCAACATAAAATTTAGACATAAAAATTTACAAAATTCGAAGGATTTATTTTCTTTTTAAAATGTATTTTTCTTGTTTATAAAAGGTGAAATAGAAAAAAATGTATAAAGCACATGTTTCATAAGGCGTTTTAGCGCACGTGTCAATAAAAAAACTCGCCATTTTGTGGCTCGTTTTTTAAAATAGACGCGTGCGCTAAAACGGCCTCTTATGAAACGTGTACTTTAATATACTATTAATGCTCACCATCCACTTGATTACCACGTCGCTGCCACGTCACTTGCTTAAAAATTCGAAGTCGGTGTTTTAAGTATTTTTTCATTAGTGATTTATCGGCGGAAGATCGACGACAGAAGGTCTTCGCTGTTGAATTTTGACCAGAATTTATTTTGATTCAATTTAAAATCCGCACTTGCCAAAGTAGCACAACGTGAGTAGAACAATTCATTATAACAGCAGCGCCGTGGCGCAGCCAAAAAAAATCTGTTCGGGGGGGCTCAAATTTTTTAACTAGTATTCTTAAGGCTCGTTTTTGACTGAATGCAGAATGTTAGTAAGACCAAGCGTAAGACGAAAAATATTTAGGTTGCAATTAGCCAATTAAATCCGATATTTTATACTCGGGGTGGGCTCCAACCCAGCAGCCTCCCTGCAGCAGCGGGTGTCATAAAGTTTGCTGAATGAAGTGGCAGTAATTTATTGAGTATAGGTACTGTATATATACCGGGTGTCCACGGAAGGTAGCTCGCCCCTCTAACTTTTTTGTTTTTCAAGATAATGAAATAAAATTCGGAGGATTTGTATACGACATAAAACTGCATTTTTTGACAGGTGACTCAACATTCTGGAACTTCCGGTTTAACCGGAAGTGACATAAACTTTCGATTTTTAAATGGGACACCTGCTATATTTTTCCTTTTTTTGACTCCATATGACATTCTAAATACAACGATGTGTCACTTGCCACTTTTTGTCACCAAAAAAATATTTTTTTTTCCAAATTTTTTGTTTTATCTAGAGGGCTATGAATACCTTAAAATCACTTATTTCAGTTCTTTAATCTTGGAAAAAATACGATTTTACTATTTTTGGTCCAATGCTATGTGCTATGTAAAATTTAATCTTTAAAGTTGTATAACTCAATTTTTTCAAATGGCAACATGGTGGCTCGTCGGGTTAAGAAAAAAGAGGAATTTATTACGATTATTTTGTTACCATACACTATTAGGTTTTAGAAAAGCTGCCATTAAAAAACTTTAAAAAGTTAACTTAGAACTTTCCTAAAATGAAGCATCTTTTGAGAATAAATTTAGATTTAAATGCATCAAGTAGCCTGGGACCAGCAAAACTGATAAAACAAAATCATGCCTTGAAGAAAATTGAAATGCCAATAGCTTCTGCCAAAGTAAATTAGTTTGTTGTTTAAAAAACATGGAAAATAATCGTTTTACAAGAATTGAAAAAGTTGATATGTTATTATTGTCAAGCTCATTTCGAATTTTCGGAACCAGTTTTGGGTACCTAATAGAGCCGGGTTGGATGACGCCGATTAAAATATCTTTGTGCGTAAAGTCGTGCAGCAGAATTATTTCTACATTCTCCAAACACTAATAACATATCAACTCTTTCGCTCCTTGTAAAACTATTATTTTCCTCTTTTAAACAACATACTAATTTACTTTGGCAGAAGCTATTAGCATTTCAATTTTCTTCAAGGCGTGATTTAGTTTTATCAGTTTTGCTGGTCACAGGCTACTTGATGCATTTAAATCTAAATTTATTCTCAAAAGATGCTTCATTTTAGGAAAGTTCTAAGTTAACTTTTTAACGTTTTTTAATGGCAGCTTTTCTAAAACCTAATAGTGTATGGTATCAAAATAATCGTAATAAAATCCTCTTTTTCTTAACCCGACGAGCCACCATGTTGCCATTTTAAAAAATGGGTTATACAACTTTAGAGATTAAATTTTACATAGCATTGGACCAAAAATAGTAAAATCGTATTTTTCCCAAGATTAAAGAACTGAAATAAGTGATTTTAAGGTATTCATAGCCCTCTAGATAAAACAAAAAATTTGGAAAAAAAATATTTTCTTGGTGACAAAAAGTGACAAGTAACACATCGTTTTATTTAGAATGTCATATGGAGTCAAAAAAAGGAAAAATATACCAGGTGTCCCATTGAAAAATCGAAAGTTTATGTAACTTCCGGTTAAACCGGAAGTTCCCTAATGTTGAGTCACCTGTCAAAAAATGCAGTTTTATGTCGTATACAAATCCCCCGAATTTTATTTCATTATCTTGAAAAACAAAAAAGTTAGAGGGGCGAGCCACCTTTCGTGGACACCCTGTATATAAGTAGTTTTTTATGGTAGGAAAGAAATTTAAGAAACAATTTGTCTTTTTATATTTTTTTATTGCATTTTTTGAGGGGCCGCCTTTTTAAATTTCAAATTGATCACAAAGATCATAGCAGGTTTCAAAATTTTAACATATCCGGAAAATGGTTTTTAAACAAATATTCTGATAAACTGTATAACGCTGTATTTTAAATCTTTAAGGTTATTTGCATAACTTAATAAAAAAACAAAAATTAGAATCATTCAAAATTGCCTAGAATCATTCACGGTCAAGGTAGTAATATCAAATAGTAAAAAATTGAAATAGAGTATTACAAAACGGTGGATGGACTTTCTTACTTAAATCGTGATACCTTGCCCAGTTAAAGCCGATATCGTGGAAAGAGCCAGCGGGGGAGACCAGGATGGGTTAGAGGTAAGGAATAACCAAGTCAAAACGGCCAAACCGGAACCAAACTTACGAGAACATTTTAAGGGCTGAAACCTAAAACGCCGAGAAGCCAAAATGATAATTTTTCCAACTTAACGATAATAGAATCATGTTTTTACTCACTGTTTATTCTATGTTCCTCCTCTTCGTTTAACTTAAAGGTCCAGCAGCGTGACAATGTTTTTAATCGTTTTGGAATTATGAGCAATTTAAAAAAATTTGAAAATGTGAAAATACAGTGTCACCAGTAAAGTCCGCATCGTATGGGATTTTTTTTATTCATAGCTTTATTCAAAATTTGACTTTGGCATCAAGTTCTGCTTCGATCGAGATGAAAATTAAGTAAAAAAATAGTATATCGACGGGAATTATAGAACCCGGTGCGACATCTTGCGTCCCAGTACGGTACCTTAGAAAAGGTTAGTCGTAAAGGGGTTATTCTGTAAAAACAGAAAATTTTGCAAGTGCGCTCTCAAAACCGGTACAAGTGCCGGACCACAGATATTAATGCAAAAAAGTTTTGTCTGTTTCCTTCCGCCAAACTCATCCCCAGACGCGTTTCGCCGTTTACGGCTCATCAGCGAGGCTCAGTTTGGCAGAAGGAAACAGGGTTCGAAGACAAATCACTTGTCAGGATCGATTATCGACGGGAATTATAGAACCCGGTGCGACATAGTTTTGCAAGTGCGCTCTCAAAACCGGTACAAGTGCCGGACCACAGATATTAATGCAAAAAAGTTTTGTCTGTTTCCTTATCTCCTTAAATAGTAGTCACGTGATTTGCCTTATCTGTCAAATTAATTTTTTTTTTCCAAAAAATAATTCAAAAGTGGGGTTTATTTCTGAAAATATCGAAAAAAGTAATTAGAAAAAGTTTTTTTAAACGCAGTTTCTAGCCCACATGCAAAGTCATACACCTTAATATTAAGACAAAAAAGAACACAGTGTCATCAGTAAAGTGTTCATTAAGAGGAAAATAAATTTTAGTTTAACTTAACGTAAAGTTTATCTATTTTCAACGATTTAATTTAAAACCCCTTTACTTTATTCAGACACAAACTACGTTTTTAAAAATACTTATTTTATGAAATTACCTTACAGGGTCAAAACAACTAAACTTTGCATCACATGCGACCAAATTTTAATAGCCCAATTTTGATTTTGTAGAAAACCACACATTTAATATGGCGCTACTTCAAAGAAAATGTACCTGAAATAAAGCCTTGTCAAAACTAAGAAGTTTTATGTAGGTTGCGTTGAGTATTTTTTGCAAAAGTGGTGCAATTTACAAAATATAGGTAAAAAATCAAAATTATCTAATGCAGCATGTGGGCAAGAAACTGCATTTAAAAAAACTTTTTCTAATAAAGGGAAAAGAAAACCATAAAGTCTTTCTCCACAATTTTAATTCAGTAGCTAATAAGCTAGAATCGACATGTTTCGAGTGTAGAAACACTCATCATCAGGATGTTAAAGTAAAAATTATGAACAGCTGATGTTGTTAGCAAAAGAGAAAATATAATAAAGTTAAGGTGGAACTAATCCATAATGGAGCTTTCAATAGCACGCATAGGGAGTGAGAAAATTTGTTTGCAGTCAAGAGGTGAAAATCTATCAGCACGCTGAAAGGTCCGGGACCAGTAAAAAAGCCACTGTGGGCGGGAAATGAAAGGAAAAACAGGACATATCAGTATAATTCCATGTCAAATGAAGTGCTTTGTGGAAATCAGTTCAAGTGTGTGTGATAAGAAAAATATAGTTTGATTTGATTAGAAAAATTCATCCGTGTCGAAGAGGTGTGAAAGAAAAAGTCAGATATGAAGAGGGGGAGAAAGAAAAATTGTGTTTTTTTTATATTTTAGTATAGTTGCTTTCTGTAAAAGATAAAGAAAAAAGAGATGTAATGAATGAAATGTAATAAAATAAGTTAGATTAGCTTACCATTTAGCTTGAAGAAAAATGCTGTTGGGGTACTAAGCTTGTTACGGCCCAGTTACCCCAGCAGGAGTCAAAACTGACACATATTGAAGAAATGAAATAAAAGTTATCACATTATCAAAGGAAACTTTTGATATTTTTTATAAAAAAATTTTTGAAAATAAATTTTTTATTCGTTTTTCATGAACATCCTAGACGGAAGTTCGCTGCTAATAACTTTTTTCGATATTTTCAGAAATAACCCCACTTTTGAATTATTTTTTTTTAGAAAAAATTTAAATTTTACAGATAATGCGAATCACGTGACTACTATTTTTTTGCTCAATTTTCATCTCGATCGAAGTAGAACTTGATGCCAAAGTCAAATTTTGAATAAAGCTACCTATTAATAAAAAAAAATCCCATATGATGCGGACTTTCCTGGTGACAGTGTATAATATTTAATAAATTTGTTTTGAAAAAGATAACTTCACTCGCTTCCGAGATATTCTAATAGGCCACTCAACGTGAATCCTGTATACAAAAGTACAAAGCCTGATTTTCACAAAAAAAGCCTATTTTGGAAAATGTCGGAAACATTATAACCTAACAACGAAAAATAATCTCGGCTAGCGGCCTTTAAAGTGTGAAAAGACTTGCATTTTGCATTGAAGTACACAGGGATGCCAAAAACAATGGACTCCCTGGGGCCGAGTAGACATTGACAGCTGTTTCGTCCTTGTTAGGAACTCATCAGAATGCCACAACCCGAAGCAACTCCACTGATAACACTGCGGCGCATTTAAACCCTGCTTAATAAAATAGCAACTAAGTGTCAGACAGGAAAATTGGAAATAAATAAATTTAAAAAATTAATGTACCTACCTACTATGTAATAAAATTATTATTATTATTATAAAAATATTACATAATTCAATAACTACAAAATAAATAAATAATTGCAATGGAAATTTTAATTACGGCCCATGTAGCTAAAAGTAGTTAAAATTGTTTGAGGACCGATGTCTATTTTATTGTAGACTAATTTTGACCATAATCGGTTTATGGCAAATGTGAATTCACTCGCCGGACAGACTTTAGTAAATAAGCCGCAACGCCATCACGTTGAAATCAACAACAATGTACGGCGTTGTAACAGAAGCACGCACCCTGGTGGGTACTTCTAGTGCAATCTGTTTCTGTATTTGCCAATCAAGCAGACTGATATATACTGGAGTGTGTTTGCTCCGTTTTGTTTTTTGAATCCTTTCACATCCACGTTTCATTGTACAGGGTGTCCCACATAAGATCCTCTATCCCCTTATCTCGAAAGATATTCGATTTATGAAAAAAAAGTTAAATACAAAGTGTTATTGTTTTAAGGGAACTTTTATATTATATACCTTTCACGAATACAGGGTGCTCAGTTTTTCATGGTCAGGAATCAACTCTTAAAAATTAAATGGGACACCCTGTATATTATTTTGGATATGGATTCCTTATAAAAAATAAGGGTGACTTTTAATAAGATATTATTCAGCTAACTCTCGTGGTTTAGGATTTAATAGCCGTTTTATTTATTTTTTTGCTAAAAACGTATTTATTTAAGGTAGTAGGAAAAAATATAAGCATATCATATTTGGCGAAACTGCCATTTTTATATTAAAGACAATACCACAATATATAATTCTGCTTGTTTACTTTGGCTACAAATTATACAGGGTGATGTCAGAAATTTATCCGATCGGGATATATAAAATTATCTGTAAGTCGATAATTTTAAATGAAACACCCTGTATATCATTGCCGATTTCGATTGTTCACAAAAAATTAATGTAACTTTGTATAAAATTGCCTATACCCATCTCTAGCCGTCTAGAAAATATTCGCTCGTAAACATTTTTTATGCATTAAAAAATACCTTTCGTTTAAATTTAAGGAGGAAATACGTTACAAATATTTTTTTAACGATCTGACTGTAGTAGATTTTCAACAATATACTGTAGTTTATAATTTTAACTAACATATCTGTATTTTTTGAGAAAATAATTCACTAGAAATCGTAAAATTAATTCAAATATTGCATGTAATCAAAACCAACTAACGCTGCAAAATCAAAACTGCCATGGAAATTTAGAAAATAGAAATTAGTTAAAATAATAAACTACAGTATATTGTTGAAAATCTACTACAGTCAGCTCGTTAAAAAAATATTTGTAACGTATTTCCTCATTAAATTTAAACGAAAGGTATTTTTTAATGCATAAAAAATGTTTAACAGCGAATATTTTCTAGACGGCTAGAGATGGGTATAGGCAATTTTATACAAAGTTACCTTAATTTTTTGTGAACAATCGAAATCGGCAATGATATACAGGGTACAGGGTGTTTCATTTAAAATTATCGACTTACAGATGATTTTATATATCCCGATCGGATAAATTTCTGACATCACCCTGTATAATTTGTAGCCAAAGTAAACAAGCAGAATTATATATTGTGGTATTGTCTTTAATATAAAAATGGCAGTTTCACCAAATATGATATACTTATATTTTTTCCTACTACCTTAAATAAATACGTTTTTAGCAAAAAAATAAATAAAACGGCTATTAAATCCTAAACCACGAGAGTTAGCTATATAATATCTTATTAAAAGTCACCCTTATTTTTTATGAGGAATCCATATCCAAAATAATATACAGGGTGTCCCATTTAATTTTTAAGAGTTGATTCCTGACCATGAAAAACTGAGCACCCTGTATTCGTGAAAGGTATATAATATAAAAGTTCCCTTAAAACAATAACACTTTGTATTTAACTTTTTTTTCAAAAATCGAATATCTTTCGAGATAAGGGGATAGAGGATCTTATGTGGGACACCCTGTACGTGTATTTTGCATTGTTGTTGATTCCAACGTGATGGCGTTGCGGCTTATTTACTACTTGCTATTTTATTAAGCAGAGTTTAAATGCGCTGCAGTGCACTGATAAGTGGGGTTGCTTCGGGTTGTGACATTCTGACGAGTTCCTAACAAAAAGGACGAAACAGCTGTTAAAAGGTTTGTTCCTACAGCGATCAGAAACAGTCCTTGACAGTCAGGATTCTGCGCAGTAAATATAAAAATATTCCTACAAAGATTTTGGACAGTTTGAAAACCCAAAGTCGCTGTTCCTACACGTTTCTCTGATAGTTTGCCAACTGTCAGAGCAGTTTGCGAATCTTTTGCCAGTAAAATGTCCGGAGCATGCGCGGTTAAACGCTAGCATAACATATGACATAACCTATTTTTGTTAGACGTGTTTTTGCGGTTTTTGCTTTTGTATAAGACTTTTTCTATTGTTAAATTGAGAAATGAGCGACATTGCGTCATCTGATGAAGATTCAGAAATATTTACCTTCATAACTTTGTTCATTCCAAACGAGTTTAATTAACGAAATAACAATAAAACAATTATGAAAACGATAACAAAATATATAAACTTTGAGGTTATGTCCATCGTTTAAAATTTCTTCAGTTTTAAACACCGAACCGAAGTTAGTTGATTTCGAACGCCTGTTCCTACAAGAGTTTGAAACCGGTCAGAAATCAGACTTGCGCCGTAAAGTTGGTTTGAAAATTGTCATGAAGTTGTCGGGGATTCGCTGTAGGAACAAACATGTCTACTCGGCCCCAGGGAGTTGTTTTTGGCATCCCTGTGTCCCAATGCAAAATGCAGGTCTTTTCAAACTGTAAAGTGCGCCAGCCGAGATTTTTCATCGTTGATATAAATTATACGGACGCGATTACTTCACTTTATTATACCTAACATTTTCATGCAAGCAAAATTTTAAAAAATCCCATTGTATTATAAAGTAAGTTTTTTGTTAAATTATTTTGGAAGGTTTCCTTTTCTTAATTGCATATAGTCCGGTCAATTTAGACATTCGAAGATACATAAAGTTACAACAAGCTGAAAATCAGTAAAATTGTTCAAAATATAATTATAAATAAAATTTTTAAGTTCCCCATCATTATGGAAGTATGGAAAGTATGGAAAAAATTTTACTCGAGGTCAAAGGTAAAAAAATGAGTTTTTCGCGATTTTCAGCAGAACGGTAAGTTTTCTCATAAAAATACCCCAAACATAAATTATCTATAAAAAATGTATCAATAGTACTTTTTTTCCTACGAGCCACCGTTTCTGAGATATAACGATTCAAAAAGTTGTAAAAGATGTTATTTATCGTCATAATATGCACACGTCTCCACGCCACCTATGAGGTAGTGTACTTACCGATTTTAGCTCGGTATCTTTCACGGAAACGGTATCTTTCCTCAAAAAAGCTGATGTAGTATGGTTTTATGGGAAATGGAAAAATGCGTCTTTACCCGGTTGGAATGGTTTTATTGAACGTTTAACAAATAATCATATGAATTATTCTAAAACTCAAATTTCATTTTTACCATTTATTCACCAACCAGCCAGTAACTATAATACTATCTATACGACTTTACTTTGTGCATTAGAGAATGCACAACGGTATGGCCACACTTTATGCATCGTGACTTTCGACCAGCCCCTGTATGCTGAGTAGGCCTACTGGGAAAACCAGGTTAAAAAAAACGCGCTAAGTACACTACCTCATAGGTGGCGTGGAAACGTGTGCAGTGTGCATATTATGACGATACAACTTTTTGAATCGTTATATCTCAGGAACGGTGGCTCGTAGGAAAAAAGTTTTATACATTTTTTATAGATAATTTTATGATCTACAATTTTTGTTTGAGGTATTTTTATTATAAAACTTACCGTTTTGCTGAAAATCGCGAAACTCATTTTTTTGGCCTTTGACCTCGTGTAAAATTTTTTTCATACACGGGAATGATGGGGAACTTAAAAATTTTATTTATAATTATATTTTGAACAATTTTACTGATTTTTCAGCTTGTTCCCAGTAAACCAAAGCTGGCGGTAAAAGTTAGGCCGCCTTCCGGCACTGACGGGAAATCGACGGCTCTTGTTGCCGATTACTGACCGCTTCTGGCTATCGCGTTACCTTCCATGCGTCGAACTACCACGGCTAATAGTCTGCCACCTGATGGTGGTAGTAGCACAGCACATGAGAAACGGTCCTTATCTTTCGAATCGGACACGGTTAGAAGATATCTCGCCGGTTGTGACAAAAGAGTCGACGTGCCGTGTACCACCCGCGCGCGGGTAGCTCACTACTACGTTCCTCGTTTTACTTGTTTGGCCACGGCTAATCGCAAGCCAGCCGCGTATTTTTGAAATTCGCGCCGTTGTGCTTCTGCGAAAGAACTGACACTTGACAGGTGAATGACGGTAGACAGAACATTAAAATTATTTTTCCACGAGCACGAGGCGTTCCTTTATTATTATAAAAGCTACATTTCTCAAGAAGATTCAGTGCCTGTAGGCAGAATACAGGATTCATAATTAGACGAACTTACTGATTTCCAAGATAAAAAGACACCCCTCAGACAGATGATTCAGTACCAGAGAACAAAACTATTAAGTGAGTTTAAGTTTCATACCTATATAATTTTATTGCACATTTTTTTATACCTCTGTTACCCTCATAATATGTAAAGTTGAAACTGGTAAAACAAAAAAAATAGTGCATGCTTGGCTATTCTTTGTATGCAGTATTTTATAGTATATAAACTTAACCAAACCAAATGGTTTTTAGGTGCTCTACGAAGAAATCCAATAACGTCCAATGCAACAAATTCAGATATTGTTCTGACCATAGAAACTGGATAAAAATGCTTCCGACAGGGAAGGCGGGCAGATGAGTCGCAAAAAAAATAATAAAAAGTTAAGTGTAAATGAATCAGAATAACGTCTTATATTTGCAGGGTTTGTTAAACAATAAAACTGTTGTTTTCCACTTTACGGTGAGTTTTAATCGTAAGACTTCCCTCTAACCATGCGCGGTCCCTCGCTGGTATTTAAATGAATTGCCAGCGAACCGTCCGCGGTCTCGTCGAGATGCCGCGCGCTAACCAAATCTGTTCAGTCCGCGGATCAGTGGTAAAAAGTAGCGTCTGTACCACACAACCAGGTCAGTTATGTAGCTATTAAGCCGCCCGGCGGCCGAGCGGTCATGCCCTACCTCCACGCCGCCGATATTGTAGCTGGCGGCCCGACACCGACGTTTCGGCAATGCGCCTTCTGTCCACCTCCGGAGCTTTCATGTCGTGTCTACTGGGTTGTAACCTTCACTGTCATTTTTTGGTCTAGATTGACCGGACTAATAGTTTTTTTCTGAAAATTGAAGTGACTTTTTAAAAGTTATGGTCATGTTTCTGCTGTTTCATAAAATTCTCTGAATTATTTTTATTTTTAACCTATTTTTGATAATATACATAACACCGAAACCTCGCAATATTGATACCTTACATAAGTTTTAAACTATCAAAAAAAGATAGAAAGAGGATGGTTGCCACTTTATTAAAAAAAAAAACTGTAAAAACTAGTTTTTACATATAAGTTGTAAAAGTTTTACAACACAAAACAGCCTTCAAATTAAAAATTGAAGCCCGAAAATCTAAAATTGCATAAAGAAACTGCTGACAAGTCTGAAAAACTTTAACAATTTATCATAAAATTTTTAATAAATACAATCCAAATGTAAATTACAATAAGTACAAATCTACAAATATATAACAATCTAATACAGCCCATTTTCCAATATACATTTCACGTTTTCATTAATTCTCTTTTAACCTATTTCTATAGTAAATGTTCATACAAATCATGGCACTGAAAACAGAATCATGCGATAATCAAAAACTACATACAACAATATATTTTAAAAACTGATTTATTAGAAAGTTTTTTAAATCTATCTTTAAGGCGAATGACACACTGGAGAAATAAGTTTCGTGAAATTTGTTGCAAGAAACAGGAAACTTGTTTCAGTACCACACAACCCATATATTTAAATGAGACGGAACACACTGGTGTTTGTGAAACAGGCGACCCGAAATCGTTTCGCATACAAATTTCACATTGATATAAAAAAAAAGTTTGACGTAACTTGTTTCAGCCACAAGTTTCATGAAACTTGTTTCTCCAGTGTGTCACCCGCCTTAGAGTTAATTGTCTTTAATTTTAAACTAATACTTTTTATACCTATGGTGTTTAGAAAATCACAATGCAAGGTAAGAAGAGTGGTGTAAAAGGTCAAGTTACAAATATTAAATAAAACATGTCTTATATTGACATAATATTATCAGCTTTATTCACAGCAAACACAAGAGGCGCATCCGCCAATAGTTCGTTACTTTTTCGTTTTATCCAAAATCTCATAATAGAATGTAAAAAAGCTCATTTTATTTCTAGAATATTTTGTTTATTTTTCGTTTTCTTCAAAAAAGCGGCCGAATACCCGTGTTTGGTTAGCGATTATCTACAGTTTTAAGTAAAAAAAAAGTTAGTTGATAAAAGTAATAAATCCAAAAAAAGTAATTTTGTCAAAGAACTCCTCACGTGGGAGCTTTCGGCTAATTTTTCCGAATTTTTAGCGTTTTCTTTCGAAATAAAAAAATTGGTAATTTTTTTTTTTGATTTTTATAATTTTTAACGTTTATTAGTTATTTGATCCGCCTATAAATTATTTAACATCCAGCACATATTCTATTACTTTATAAGTTAAAGAAAACTTAATGCCTAATTTTCCACCAATAAAGAAGAAAAAAAAGTTGATAGTTTTTAAGAAACAAGTGAAAATTCCAGGCAATGCAGAAAATCTCAAAGAAAAAAATTGCCAACTTGAAAAGGCCATAACTCAAAAACTAGTCATAGAATTGGATTACGGCCATTGACACTTTTACTTAGGACGTCAAGATCTACAAAATACTAAAAACTTAGCCGAAAGCCATTTCTCATAAGCGGTGTGAGGGGTCCTTTGACAAAATTACTTTTATGGATTTATTAATTTATCAACTAATTTTTTTTTTAACTTGATACTGTAGATAATTGCTAATCAAACACAGCTATTCGGCCGCTTTTTTGGAGAAAAAGAAAAATAAGCAAAATATTGATGAGAAAATGAAATAGCGAATGCGTCACCAGTGCTTGCACTTCAAGAAATAAAATGTGCTTTTTTACATTTAATTAATTATGGGGTGAACATGTTTCGATGCTAGAAAGCATCGTCATCAGCACCATTGGGCCCAAGTATCACTCACATGAAGGCAAATTATTTAAAAAAAATATATTAAAAAACATGAAAAGGACGAGAACATTTTGTCATACTTATGGACGATGTTAAAAATAAAATTAAACATAATATGAGTTTTTTTGTACGTGCAAACGAAAAATCATTCCACGTACAAAAACGCGTATTATTTTTAATTTTGATTCTAACATCGTCCATGCAAACACAGAGGTCGTACAGACTCCCTGACTACTGCAGCATTTTCCAGGCAGAAATTTTTGCAGTGGATAAAGCAGTCAACACCCTGCGGGATCACCCTGGCTTGAAAGCAGCTGCGTCTATAGCAATCTATATAGACAGTCAAGCATAAAGGCAATTTGCTCCAGCAGCACTAAGTTAAAATTAGTAAGGCGGTGTCGCAACAATCACTGCACACTTGGTGCTCAACATCGAATCACCCTGTGTTGGGTTCCTGGACATAGCAAAATACCAGGGCAACGAAATTGCTGATGTGCTCGCCAGGGAGGGCGCAAGCAGGTCTGCCGAACTAGCAGAGAATACTGTGGCTAGACCACTGGGATCAGTCAAAGAGGATATAGATCAAATAGCTAAACAACTTGCACAAAGCAGGTGGACAGGGCTGGCAACTTGTAGCATCTCCAGGCAATTGTGGCCCCTACTTGACGACAGGAAAACCGCAGTGCTATTACAACACAGTCGGAAGGACCTAAGAAACATCACTGCCGTAGTCACCGGACATTGCCTGTTCGGTAGACACGCTGAAGGTATGCAAATACCAACTAACGACTTCTGTAGAAGTTGCAGAGATGAAGAAGAGGAGGAAAGTATTCAGCATTTCTTGTGTGAATGCCCCGGCCTCGCTAGAAGAAGGTTCAATGCCCTGGGCGAACCATTCTTTAATGATCTGGAGGAAGTGAGCAGCCTGCAACTGGGTCGACTCACGAAGTTTATTAACAGCAGTGGCTGGTTTAAATGAGCTGTCAAGATTCTTCTACGATCTACGTCACGTCGCGTTAACCATCAGGAGGCTGATGCGGATAGGTTCTGCGGAACACGTGTGGTACCACAACGGTCCTACAGGACTACGTGTGACTGTTTGGTCAATGCCAGAGGTCTGCCACTCTAACCTAACCTAACATCGTCCATAAGTCTGACAAAATGCTCGTCCTTTTCATGTTTTTTAATATTTTTTTTAGTAATAGTTTTCCTTTATGTGAGTGACACTTGGGCCCAATGGTGCTGATGACGATGATTTCCAGCATCGAAACATGTTTACCCCCTAATTAATTGACTTTTAATATATTTGTGGAGACGACTTTGGGTTTAATTTTCCTTCATATCTCAACGGCTCCACTCTGGTCTACTTTCGTAAATTTTTTTACATTTTATTATAAGAAACATTGGTTACGTTTTAACACGTTCAGATGTATGCCTGTTGTGGCTTTCATTATACATATTTTTCAAAATCAGATAAAGGACACAAAACATGTTTTAGATCACCCATAGATAATTGGGAAGATTTATTAGAAAAGCCGGGAAATGACGAAAAAGTTTAAAAAGTTAACCCGATTTTCTGGAAAAACTACTTTCATACTTGAATAAAATATTAAATATTTTTTGATACCGTTTTAATGTTTTATTCTGCTGAGCTCTGGCATGGCCTGTGGTGACCTTTAACACAATCCTCAAGAAAAGACCAGACATTGGATAAAAGAGAAGAAGCGGCGATCTATTATTACTCTGTGCTCATGTAAAATTATTTAATAATTTTTCAAGGCTTGTACATTTGTGTACCCTCAAATATTGGCTCTCCTATTAATTTTACAATCATAATTGTATTCGACTTTTTTGAAGGTCCTTGTATGATGGACTCGCACACCAAGTTTTATTATTTTCTAATAAGCGTATTAAAAGTTATTGAGAAAAAACTCTTAGTAAAATTTTAAAATTAAATACGGCTCTGTTACATACCTCAATGAAACTACCAGTAATAATAATTATGATAATGTAAAAAGTTCATGTTCATGTTTCATTTTTTATCAGTTTCCAAATGTTTACCATATTCAAAAAAAAATAACAATCAGATCAATCAGATGCATATTATACTGAATATACCCCGCATAAGTGGATATACCCCGGGCCACCTGCCACAACAATGCCAATGCATAACAACATCATAACAAGTTTAAAATATTTGATGGTTGCTATAGACCGTTTCTATAATAACAAAAATCCCTTTCAACAAATCAAGTTTTTGATGTTGTCAGATTCATGTCACATTTTTTTAAAAATGGAATCTTGCCGATTCGGTAATGTTTCAGTCGAAAATATAAGAAAAAACGCTGAAAAGACTATCCCAGAAAATACAACAAAAACAAAAAAGTATATATGGACCCAATTCGAGAAATTCTGCTAAACACGGCAGTATATATTGACCAAAAATACAACTATAATACAGCTTGCCGCTATATTGGAAGACTGGGGTTTTAATATGAAGAAAAAAGATGGTTCTGACTACAAGGAAGGGGTTATCAAGACAATGTGGAACAAAACAGCCCAACTGCTTCAAGAAAGGTACTTCAATAAATACAACATTAAATTTGATCCTTTTAAAGATCCTGAATTCCAAAAAGCACGTATGGCTAGAAATTCTAAAAGAAAACTTCTTCAGGCTGATCCAAAAAATCACCGGAAAAGTGCAAGAGCACTAACCTACGACGAGTACAAAAAGATGGTAAAAATTTTTGACGAAAATAACCCCGAGGATTTACAGAAAAAGTTCTATCAAATAGCGGCTGTGGAATTAGCATGGAGAGGAGGAGAAGCCGAGACATGCCTAAATACGTATTTCAGAGAAGAATATTATAGCGATGGTACAAAAAGTAATAGAATGGAATATAACCCAATCTTTTCAAAAACATCCCAAGGCGGAGACAAGAAGCTTTCAAATTCAAAATGGTTAGTGGCAAACACAAAAGATGCCGATTTATGTCCAGTTCGCCTTTACAGAAAACTAATTTCAAAAAGAGGGCAAAATATAACTACCCAAAGACTATTCCTGAAAGTAAATCCAAATTGGAAAATGGGAAATTGGTACAAAAACTGTCCCATTGGAGAAAATACTCTTTCTAATTGGACAAAACAAGCAGCACAAAAAATTGGACTAGATACTGAGAAAGAAAAAATCACAAACCATTCCAATCGAGCCACAGCTGTCTCTACATTAAGCAAAGCAGGTGTGAGCGAACAAACTCTTATAAAAATAACTGGACATAGTAGTGCTGCATCCATAAAGCCATACTTGCAGATGGACAAAACTCATCACGAAAACACTATTCAAGGTTTAAGAGGTCACCCTCCAACTAATGGGTTGGACCAACACGAAGCTCCAGTCTCTTGCAGCTCGAAGATTTTCCAGCAACACCAGCAAGCCACTACTGTTTATTATAATAACTGTGTGTTTAACAATAATACTTATAACTAATTTTCTGTTAGTTTTATTACTTTGTCAATTGTTTAGGTTTTGTTTCGTTTTGTCCGTTTTTCTAGTAGCTACATAAATCATTTTAAAAATCTTGCATTTCGTTGTATTTTTTCTTTTTTTTTGGTATATAATCTCAACATATACCACTCGAGGTAAATATTTTATTTAGAATATTTTTTGACATTTTTCCGCAAAATTTCTATAAAAATTGCCCTCGACAAAAATTCTTTTAAAAATTTTAAGAATTTTTGTCTCGCGAATTTTTGACAGAAATTTTGCACAAAAATGTCAAAAAATATTCAAAAAAATATTCACCTCTTGTGATATAACTTATGATTAAATGGTACTATATGGAAAATTGTTCTCGGAGAGTATCCGAAATGTTCTCTGTGATGTTTACTGACAGATCCATTCCAAGTAAAACAACAGTCCTGGTTGATCGTACTACAGTAGGTACTATGAAGTGATGCTTTCCTACAGTTTTACCAAGAAGCCTGGTGATAATTCCATTATTTTCTTATACTTGGAGTAAAAGTTCTAAATTTGCAATATTTTCTTGTGCTCTAAGCAGTTGCAATAGTTACATTTATTATTTTTAGTACCTTTACTCTCAAAATAACCAACAATATTCAGGACTGTTGTTTCGCTGGGAACGTGTTTGCCAGGAAACATCGCAGAGAACATTTCTGATAATTTCAGAGAACTATTTTCCACTTATCAAAAAAATTACCTTGTCGGACTTTCATTGTCTTAATTTGTTACTTAACACAACGTTTCGCCTAGTTAGTGTCTCTAACCGTTTCCAAGTGTAAACTGTATGTTACAAAATAAAAATAATACCACCTTCAAAATAATAATTTCCATCATTCCACTTGATCATTGTTATTTTTTTTGAATACCTACTGTAAAAAAATGTGGAACCTAATAAAAAATAAAATGTCATGCCGGAACATGAACCTATTGCAGGAAATGAAAAGGCTGACAAATTTGCAAAAAAACGGGGACCCTGACCGGAAAGTATCGAGACAGCTACTTCTGATAAGCAGAAATCAGCTGAGAACCATCACAGGAATTCTGACAGGACACATGGCTGTCAAGAAACACCTGCATCGTATGCAACTGTACAACGGAAATCTAAACTACAGGCTCTGCGGGCGAGATAGGGAACTGTACAGCACACTGGCTCGAAAATGGCACCAAATACTAGGGCATCCAAGACTAGAACCAGAGGATATGTCGACACTCCCCCAGTGGACCTACACAAACTAGCGCAAGGAACTGGAACTAATGAGTGGGTGTAAGACTAACAAGGGTAGGCCAATTCTGGACGACGTGCATTCGGCAAATGGACGGACCCTCGGAAAAAAAATTGGTGGGCTACTCATCATACCGTGCGAGCAAAAATTATTTGTATCAAAGAGGGCCTTGCATCTAGGGACGTAATGCTTAGCCGTAGAGCTTAATACCTGTTGGGTGTCAGTAACTACCTGAATTGACAATCAATCAGTTATTCCGTCATCTTTGACAGTCGTTACAAGTAATTTGATTTATCGGTAATTTTTCCAATTTCTTGAACAATTCACACAATGGGCTTTACGGAACAGCACAAAACATTCATGGTTAAAGCGTATTTTCGATACGGGGTTAGAGTAAAAGGTGAGTGACAATACAATCCGGGTTTGTGCATGGACGATTTTCACGAACATTTTCCTAAGGTTGCTTTTATTGCTAGGGATTTTTATCATTGCCTGAAAAGAACCGTGGCTGTGTTTGGGGAAACAAGTTCTATACAACACAAAAAAGGAGCAGGAAGACCATCTGTAAGAACAGAAGAACTTCATGAAATAATGCAAAGGACGCCAACAAATTGTATAAGACGCCTGTCCCAAGAAGTGGGAAGATCTTATGGAACTTGCAGGATTGCAAACACCAGTTTTAGAACAATTACAAGAAATGATTATCCAAGAATGTGGAAACATTTCTCCAGAGATGCTGGTCAACACTTTCGAAAATATGAAGAGACGTGTGAATTTATGCTTGGAGCATGGCGGTTGCCAATTTCAGCAATTTATGTAATTATTTTTCTTTTTCTTTCTTTATATTCTTACTTTGTTAATTTTGTAAACAACAAAAATAAATTTGTATTTGTCTACTTATTTTATTACTCATTAGTTCGGCATATCATGTGATAATATAAATTTGACAAAATTTTAACCTAGATTTGTTTAGATATATCGTCCCCATATCATTTTGATCTAAACCAAGCCCCACGTTTTTTAATCCAAGCCCTCTTTGATGCAAATAATATTTGCTCGCACGGTACAAAGATCTTCAAAAAAGTTTAATACAATTTTGATGTAGAATTAATAGCCAATTTTTGAGGGCGGCAAAATTCTCATGGAGGTATTCTCAAGTTTACGAGAGTACTTAAATGACGTCATAACAGCCATCAATCTGATACATATTATGGAAATTGTGTCAATTCCCTTAACAGTTTATAAATTCTTGCGGTCACGAGTAGAATTAGTTGGATAGGATTGTATTCCTGTCTTTCAAAGTAACTTTTCAAATTTAAAAAAAAAAACAGGAACTTGTTGCTTTTAATATAAATGACATGATATAAGCTTGTCTTTTTAATTATAAAAATAACTGGCATGATACAGGCTAGTGTTTTTTTCATAACATTATGTGTTATTTAAAGAGTGGAACACAATTCATTATATCAGGATTTGCGAGTTTAAGAAACATAGTCATCTGTATTCACTAAAGAGTTTTAAATATGATTTTTGCGATTAAATCATTTTACCGATAAATAATTTTATCGGGATGTTGTTGCCAAAATAGTTATAGTTCTATTAAGGTAGGAGTATCAACATGCTTGCCAACCTATAACCTATTTCGCGTAGATGTATTTATGTTTTCTAGCTTTTATACAAATTTAAAGAAAATCAGTATCGATTTGATATTCTATAGGTAATAATTGACATATTAAATAAATATCAAGGAATTTCATAACTTATTTTAGGAGAATTGTATAGTAAAAAATATCAGGTAAGATTTTTTTAAACATTATTATGTCATTGTCACTCATTGTTCTTTCACTATACAATTCTCCCAAAATTAGCAATAAAATAAATTGATATTTGTTGTAATATATCAGATACTACATAAATAATGTACCGACGATATTGATTTTCTTTAAATGTTAGTTATTAAAATAATAAACTCAAAAAATCAACGCGAAATAGGTTATAGGTTGGCAATAGATTGAATGACGTTGAGAATTCAACCTTAAAGGAAACATAAAGTCGCCACAGTGGATCTTTGCCCGTGCGTCATCAATCAACGATCAGGACTCAACGTGGTTAATAACTCTGCATCCTTGTTTATTACAGTAACAAGTTTGAATAAAAGCATAAAAGAACGTCTCCAAGATTCCGCAATAATATATTGTGCTAGACAAGAACAAAATTATAAACGTCAATTAATTACTTTTTTTATTTGTTTAGTTGACAACCGTTGTATTTTAGAACGTCATTGTCAACCTTATTTTGATCTGCCAATCTAATTCGTAATTTGTAAATCTGTGTGCCTTAAAACTGTTCCTTTTTCTAAAAATAGTTCTTTTTAGAGCTAATTATACCCACCATCTGTTTTGGCGGTAAGTATTTATGGATTTTTATAATACCTAATTTATTTATTTTAAATATTCTAACCGTGAAAGTTCTTTGAAAAGTTTACGGCAGTGGTTAAATTCTCTTAAACGAAAGGATGTTAAAAATTTGACTTTTGCGATTTTAATAGTCAATAAAACACCAAACTTTTCTAGATTTTAAGCTTTAAAAATAGTATTAAATGTATTAACATTTGTTTGTCAATTTCTTTTAGATAATAGAGAATGCCGGGCAAAACTTAAAATAAATAATAATTTTTCGGGATATTATGTAGGTACGTCAAACGGTAGGCAGGCACGTCCATTTTATGAACTTAACTTAGTTTTGACTTTTTTCGTCTCGTAATTTTGATTTGATTCATACGATTTTGATGACGCACGGGAAAAGAACCACTGTGGCGACTTTAACAATAAATTTTTGCAATACAGGACTTAGTTGACTTACTCTGACACTTGTCATTTTAAACGCAGAACTGTCAATTTAAGACAGTTTCAAATTTAAACCAATTTAGTGAATACGGCTGAATAAGTTTTTCCCATTTGTTTTGGTAGTTGGTAAATAAACAAACCTGTAAATACCTCAATGTTCTTCAAAGAGATCTGTTAAACTTAACAATTTTTTCGGGAATATCATAGTTATAAGTAAATACACATCGATTTCTATATTATATGGTGATTTAAAATAAAATATTATTTGTCAAAATCTACGGTCCCTTTTTGTGCGTTAATTAGCTAGGTATAGAGGGCGCCGTCAATACATCCTTTTTAAATTACTGGTATCTCCACAATATATAGGGCGTCTGACGGTAACCGTCCATTAGAATATTGCGGAAAGTACGACTTGAATCTTGCAAATATGGATAATGGGGTTTTCGGAGAAGCTCTCTTAAAGTAAAATAACAACGATCATATACAATTTCCGGTTAGTTGTGACAAACTTGCTTATTTTAAATAGAACACCCTGTATAATATGTTCTTTGTGTTTCTTTCTTTATTTCCAATAACTTTAATTAAAAGTTTTTGTGCTTCTCTAACAGTGTGGAATTAGATATTATTGCCCTCGATAATGAATTGTCGGAAAATATAATTTTATTTACAGGGAAGTGGAGAAGTTCTGATCAATATTTTTTTTAACTTTATTTTTTTTAAAGACTATTGCTGGTTCATACAATGCATAGGCGAGAACATCTCCTATCTGTACACATAGGTTGTCTGTCCCTACACATAACTAGAATATTTAAACTTATTTACGGTTTTTCGGAAAATCCTGTAAATATCAAGCACATGCGTTTGTAGAAACATATTATTACATTGTTGATCATAGCATTTGTATACGGAAAAGCTCTATTTTTAGAATAAAGATACAAAAATATATAAAGTTACGTATTACAAGATGACGAAAAGAAAATGAACAAATATAACCTACAAAAAAGAAAAACATATGTTATATAAATCGGATTAGACATTATCTATACAAATTAAAACATGCTCTCTTGTACGATCTCATTGGCATTGACAAATCCAAATCTCTAACATCGATGTTAAACCTCATTTGGATTCTGGACATGGGATCGTTGATTCCATGGTTCGTCCGGTGGAACGGAGGTTTGAAAAGGTCACGGTTACGCGTTTTGTGACTGTGGCAGGGTGCATTAAAATTAAGGAGCTCGAGCAATTTCGGTGCATCAATTAAGCCATTAGCAATTTTATATAGGAACATGAGTTCCTGACAGTGCCTTCGCGCTTCCAAAGGCTGAAAACCCAATGTCCCACACCTTTCCAGATATCCCATGTCACAGCCATATGCTCCCGTTCTAAATGCATATGACCTCAATAATTTGACCTGTACTCGCTCAATAGAGTAGATATGAGTTTGATAATAGGGGACCAAACGATCGATCCATACTCCAAGTATGGACGGACGTAAGTACAATATAAAAGCTTTAGGGTATTCGGAGAAAAATCCTTACTATTGCGGAGAATAAATCCAAATTTTTTAAAATCTTTTCCGGTTATATAGTTGACATGACTTCTGAAATTTAGTTCGCTATCGAAAATAATTCCTAAATCTTTAACTTCCGAATTCCGTGCCAGGCTTACACCGTTAATGTCATAAACAAATGATAGTTTTTGTTCCTAGCAAATGTTATCACAGAACACTTAGAAATGTTTAGATGAAGCGCATTTTCACGAGACCATTCAGAGAGCTCATCCAAATCACCCTGCAGTTCTTTGGAGTATTGAATGTTTCTTATAACTCGGTATAATTTTAGGTCGTCTGCAAACCGCAGATGAAGGGAGGTAAGATTGATGTCATTAGTAAACAAAAGAAATAGTAGGGGACCGGAATGGGAGCTTTACGGTACCCCTGATGTTACTATGAATTAATTTGATAAGTAGTTGTTAATTTTGACATATTGATATCTGCCTGTTAGGAAACTCTCCAACCATCTCAATATAAGGCCCTGAACCCCCATAAGCTTTAATTTCTCACACAATATCATATGGTCCTATGGAAGATTTTGCGAAAAACCCTAAATAAATTTAGAACTATTCTAGTTAGGTATAGGGACACCTTATGTGGACAGATAGGAAATCCACTTCCCTGTTTTTAAAATTCCCTTTTTTGACAATTATTCATTATCGAGAGCAATAATATCTAATTCCACAACCGGAATTTCCAATTTTTTATATATTTTTATCTTTGAAATGATATTCAATTTTATTCAATTAAATGTCAAAATTTGAAACATTTTTTTCTCAGAAACGTATAGAGTAGGATGAAAAAATGTTAACAAAAGTTATTTGAAATGAAGAAAGGAACACAAAAATAATAAATTATAGGGAAGTTATTGAAAGTTTAATCATTTAAATCATTGTAACTTCTAAACGACTTAGCCGATTTTACTAAACTTACGCTTGTTGGAAGATAAAGGTGCCTAAGTAATTTTAATTTGTAATAATAACATTTTTTTTATCTCGAAAATTTAAATCATACGGTATAACTATGGCATCGTAATTGGAAAGTAGAAATTTGCAAGAAAAAATATGAAGACCGCAGTTCGATATATTTGTTCGTTTGAGAGTTATTTCCAAAATAATAATTTTTACAATGCTTAGTAGTTTCCGAGATATGGCCGGTGGCTACCCTTAATGAAATACCCTGTATGGGATTGATATGTTCGCTGTTATTTCATTTGAAGAGAGCGTCTCCAAAAAACTGAATATCCAAATTTACAGGTTTCAAATCACATTACTTTCAGAGATATTCTAATGGGCCGTGAGACACCCTGTATAAGCAGGGGGGGATATGTGCTATCCACCCCAAGGGAGTACTTATCAGAAGAAGGGGGCAATCTACTATCTCGTTCCTAAAGTAAACTATCTTAATAAATTCTCTCTCCGCATCTGTTTCCACAGATTGTGATGGCCTGAATTTTCTGTGCAGCCAACCAGCTTTGTACCAATCGTGAAGTGTGGTTTACTGTTATATATTATTTGCTTCTTGTAAAAAAATAATTTATATTGAGGAGTTAAAAGTTCCAATACTTTTACTCAGGACTGTATGTTTCATGCCACACTAACTATTATTCGGAAAATTTAATCTACTCAGAAAATTACAATGGAAGATACTTTTTCAGTTTTCCAATGACATTAAAAAAGAAAATCTATGCCTGCTTCAACAATACTGTGGGTATACAGGATGTCCCATAACTAAGTGGCTATAAAGCAACAGAATATAGTAGACTTGAAAACAGATCGTTTATGCTTAATTTTTTATGATAAAATAACTGTATGGCACCGTAGTTATCGGACACCATGTATAAGAGGTTTTGTTGATAAAATGGATTAGACACCCCCCCCCCCCCCCTCCCGGAAACAGATTTTTTACGCCATCGCTTGCAGTTGCAAAAAAAATATAATATACATACATACATACACATTAAAAAAATTAGCATAGCATATTTAAAAAAATTATGTTTCCTTCCAAGATTTAACATTTAAACACTTTGTCTGTAACGTAGGCAAACTATTCATAGGGTGTCCTTTAAATGGGTGTACAACAAACCACAAATTCCTTAACCAAAAACAAGGCGATCTAGGCAAACTTACCTATATGCAATGTTGCTCCGTTTTGCAGCTACACGGCGCTACATTTCTCAAATTAATAGTTTTTTCGCTGTAATTTCTAAACGCCTTTATCGATTTTCACTAATTTTGGGACTAAGAATAACTACTATCAAAAGCGTCTTTTTTTAGTACCTGCAAATTTAAAAATGGCTTGTGATTGGTAAATAAAAGTTTTTCCTTTTGTAACCCCCTGTATGAATGACTATAATTGTTTCTCTGACGCTAGCTGACTTTATTTGGAAACTTTTTGCCTCTTGTAAAATTTTAGCCATACATGCAGTTTCGATACAAAAAAATTATTTACGATACCTTGTAATTCATCATTGCTGTTTATTCAGAACGAGAAAACATGAAAATACATTGTTGATCATGTTTTCTCGTTCTTTCAGCAAAAATAACTTCTTCTAACTAGTTTAATTCTTATACCCATTGCTTAAAATGTTCACCGTTTTCCTGAATACCTACATAAATTAATTCTTTCCAAAAAATTAAACTGTACTTTGGGCATCGTGTCGGACTTGTTTTTAAAATAATCTGCAGCATTGATAACTCATCTTCCGTAGCGATGGCGGAAGCATACACTTTTGATTTAACAGCCCCACACAGAAAATAGTCCAGAGGCGTTAGATCGGGGAATCTTGCTGGCCAATTTACGGGTGCATTGTTATCTCTTCCGATCCATTTATTAGGATATTTTTCCTTTAAAAATCTTCGTAAGTTGATGCTAAAATGGGGTGGCGCCCTGTCGCGCATATACCACATTTCGGCAGGAAGTTGCAATGGAAGATCCTGCAATAAATCGGGTAGTGTTTTGCAAGAAGTGTAGATAGTCATCCCCATTTAACCGATTTGGCATTACAACTGGTACAATAATAAAATTGTCAATCATACCTGCCCAAACATTAATTCTAAATTCATGCTGGAAATGATTCTCCCTGATGGCATAAGGATTTTCATCGCTATACACATGTTCGTTATATACATTGCTAATTCCCGGTCTCATGAACCAAACTTCGTCCGTAATAGTGTTTTACGTTACAAGACCGGAAAGTAGTGTTTTTCAGGTCGAGACAAGCAATTCCAGGGCAAGCCGTTGGCGAGTCCTTGCTGCTTCCAAAATTTGTTCGGGAATCTCATTTTCCGTGTCGGATAATTCAAAATCTCAATTCATATTTTTAAAAGAGCGATTGGAAAACTGAAGAAACAGGGACTGGAAAAATCTTTTGCCGTTCCCTCACTACCATTTTCTGGTCTTGATCGAAAAAACGTTATTTTCAGGACGAAAAATTGTTCAGAAAGTGTATATTTTCTGGTCGGTCTTAAAAATATAAAATTTGCATTATTTGTTATTTTCATTGTTTGAATGAAACGGCAAAACGTCAGCCGACTTTCAGGGTCCATTGTAGAGAAACGGCATGTCTGGCCAAAATTTTACCAGAGACAAAAAAGTTTCAAAATGAAGTCGGCTAGTGTCAGAGAAACAATTAAAGTTATTTATACGGGGAGTTACAAAAAGACAACCTTTTATTTACCAATCTTACGCCATTTTTAAATTTGCAGGCATTAAAAAAATATGGCGTTTACGTCAAAACATGCTCTTGATAGTAGTTATTCTTAGTCCCAAAATTAGTGAAAATCGATATAGGCGTTTAGAAATTATCGCGGAAAAACTATATTATTTTGAGAAATTTAGCGCCCTGTAGCGGCAAAACGAAGCTACATTGCATATAGGTACGTTGGCCTAGATCGCCTTATTTTTGGTTAAGGAATTTGTGGTTAAGCGTTGTACAGTCATTTCAAGGATTTATTTTTACGAGACATATTATAATAATGCAATAGTGAATGTTTTATACAATATTTAAGGTAGGAAGGTAGAAACTTTAGAACTAACAGTCTGGGTATAAGGCAAGCGTATTTAATAGTGCCTGATTAATTATTGGGATTGAATTAGGATACGAATACCTTGCAAACATTTAAAATACTCGTGAAAGAAGAATGTAGATTATTTTTGGATAATCCCAACGTTTTTCTATTGGTCTATTCAAACTCAAGAGGCTAAATATGTAAATAATTGCACGCAGCAGTCAGCGACGAACTAACTGCGAGTACGAGTCTGTCTAGTCATATTCTGGGAAATTTAATGGCGATTTGGCCAATGGGAAGCAAGGTGATCACAGTTTACATGTGGCCTCTTGGAATTAACTAGACTATAGGTGCGTTGGAGAAGAAAAACTGTTCGTTTGAAAGCCTCGAAAACAGCATTAAAATACATGGGAAATCATATGTCCATATCTTCTCAAAATTCTAACCGTTTGGACTTACTGGGGGGACGTGTTATTCTTGTCAACAATCGCCTTTTTAAGAGAGTTAACTCTTGCTTCAGCTAGATATACAGGCCACGAAAGAAAATAACGTCAATAAGGAAGTCAAAACGGTTCGAGGCACAATATTGAGATTATGATGTACACGGTGGTTAACGCAAGATGACATTCTATCCGATCTCAGAATCTGTAAACAAAAGTTTTTTGGATTGACTTATATTTTTAAAGTATATTATTTTGACGTCTATAGGGTGTTTAGTTTCTCCTGGCCAAGTACCAACTTTCTTTTCGTCAAATTTCCACTTTTATTGACAAACTTTTTCTTTACACGACGCGTTTCGCTACATTACTACTTCTTCGGGTGTATGGTGCTAACTAATTTTATTTCAGTACAATAACAAAACGGTCTAGATACTTATTACTCTATTCAGGTATACACATTACAAGCTTAATTATTTAATTATATATGTTCTAAACACTGTTTTTTTTTAAACTGAAATATTATTGTCGGTATAATGTATCTTAATCTTATGACACAGATTTAGCAAAGGGGAAAATTGTGGCTCTTGTCCAAAAACTTATATAGGCCAAACAGGTCGATCATTTAAAACGAGAATTTTGAAACATAGAAGAAGTTTTCTCAGTCATAAAACCAACTTAACTTATTCTAATTATCTTTTACTAGAACATCATAATTTTGATAACAAATTTAAAATTTTACATATTAAAAAAAAACTTAATCTTTTGGAAAGTTTAGAAATAAATCGATTGAAAAATTCCGGTGCCTTATTAAACTATCAATTAGAACTAAATTGTTCCCCTTTGCTAAACCTGCGTCAATAATCTAAATAGGGTTATTTGGATTTCCCATAGGATTAAGATATATTATACCGACAATAATATTTAAGTTTACAATACCTAAAATGTGTTAAGAACATATAATTAAATAATTAAGCTTGTAATGTGTATACATGAATTGAGTAATTAAGTATCTAGATCATTTTGTTATTGTACTGAAATAAAATTAGCACCATACACCCGAAGAAGCTACAATGTAGCGAAACGCGTCGTGTAAAGAAAAAAATTTTCAATAAAAGTGGAAATTTGACAAAATAAATTGTGTTTCATTGAGATATATTTCTAGCTTCGATTTAAAAAAAAAATTAAATAAACCATCAAACCATTTAAACTCTGTTTTATAACTAACTAGTTAGTAAAGAGAACTGCAAAAGTCGTTTCCTCTTCTCTTAAAATTTATAGCAAAAATAGTGGAAGAGTGTAATTCTATTTCGACTTTTAGCAGTTTTGCAACTTTTCTTTTATTAAGACGTTAAAATTCTACAGGAATAGCTTTTTAAACTATATTCATTAATTTTAGGCGTTTTAAACGAATAAATTATGATATTTTGTTAACGATTGAGCTATTTATCTAAAAAATGCAATAATAATCTAAATATTAGATTTATTTTTATTATTATTCGTCCAACATAACCTTACCAGTGGAAGCATAATTATGAAATGTAAGGAACTACTATGAATATAAAATAATAGATAGTATAACTTTGATATCTATACTTTTATTCATCCCTCCATGTCAACTTGGCATGTACCCGTAACAGGTCTTCCTTACCGGAATACCTAATACCTGTACATCCTCCTTTCTTTATAATACTTTTAACTAAAATAATATAAACTATACTATGGTAAATAAGCGCTTTAAATATCTACTATTTCTTCTATATACACGACCGCCCTGAGTTCTAACGTTATAGGATCTAGGGGCTACTTCTTCTTCAACTTGTGTATCTTCATGCCTATTTGTTATCCATACTTTTTGATGTTTTTCGAATATTTTGAAATGTGTTTATAAACGGTTTTAGCTCGAAATTTTTTAATTTTTCTAATATAAATACAAGTAAACTTTACAAAAAATGCATGAAGTGAATACGTAGCTACATACTTAAACCAAGGTTTAATATAAGATAATTTTTTTTTGAAAATGAGCCTGCAAACTGATGACCAAAGTAAGGCAGAAATTTCCATCAACACATCATGCAAACTACCAGATATCCACGATTTCTGCATTATAAAACCTATCAGTCGTGGGGCCTTTGGAAAAGTGTTCCTAGGAGCTAAGAAAACCAACATGGATGTCGTGTATGCTATAAAAGTAACGATCGAGTGTTTCGCTTGATGAGCGGTAACTTCAAAGGAAATTCAGGAACACGCTTCGACTAGTTGCAAGTTTCTACTATGTTTCTTTTGTGTGGACGGCCGGTTTGTTTAGTGAGTCGCTTGTCGCCGTTGAATATAGCTGATTTTTGTGAATTTTATTTTCCTGTGTAGACACCTGGTTTCTAATAGTTGCGACACGTTTCATGTAACGAAAACTTCCTAAAAAAAAACTCAAAAATTGTTTCGTATATGTGTACACGCGATTTCCTGTTTCTGCGATATGTTCCCTATGACAAGAAACATACTTCAACAAAAGTTGGCATTGTAGTCGCCACTTGTTGCCTCTGTCTGGACGCTGCTTTGGGTGCGGCGACTCGAGCAACCAGAAACATGTAGCCAAAATCGGCAACTTTGTTTCTATAAACTAGTCATTGATGACAAAAGTTACTACTTGTTGCCTCTGTCTGGACGCCGCTTAAAGCTTACCGATTTTGGTTTGTCCAAAGTCAATATTCATAAAGACTTAGAAATTACAGATTTTGAGACTTGCACCCCAAATTTGTGCACTAGGACCCCAGGACAATTACTTAGCCTAATTTCTCACTTGAGCTTGGGTTCAGGAAATTCAAAATTGATATCCAGTAATGCCAATAAAAGTTCGTTTTTCAATCATTCAGAAGATCAGTCACTTTTTAGGGAAAGCAACACTTCTATGCTGGGAAAGGACTCGGTAGACTCGTCTTGGTCAGTTGATGCAAAAGGTAAACACCACAGAAACTTGTCAGGAGTTAACTTTTTGTCTGCAGAGAACCAAACCCCGTTAAAATCGAAAGATAACACTGAGAATTCTTCATATCACACTTGTCCCTTAAGCATGCAGTCATCCATACAAATTGATGATATTGGCAGTTATCAAAACCACCATCATAGCGATCAAATTAATGGTAGTTCTTTATCTCCTATCAGCAGACAGATACCAAGTAAGATTGGACTCTATTATACGGGTAGGGAGACTGAGAGAAATAGGAAATATAGGAGTCCAAGTCCAAATAAGCCTAGGAAGACGGGATTGACAGGAGAGATAGAGATATTGAGACTTGATTCTGTAAGTTCTCCTAAAGGTGTAACATTTTCAACCCAAAAAAACTCCATTTCAAAAACGACACGTTTGAAGATTCCAAATAAATCAACCCCATACAAACTAGAAAAACAAGTAAGCCCGATAACAAGTTAATATGCCACCCCAAAGACCCCCTACAGGACTCCAAAAAGGGCCTGTGGTGTTCTGATCGGATAATCTTGGGTACCCCGAATTATTTAGCTCCTGAATTGCTTCTACGATGAGGGCATAACCAGGCTGTTGATGGGTGGGCTTTGGGTGTATGTTTTTAGGAGTTTGTGACTGGAATACTTCCTTTTAAAGATGAGACACCTCAGCAAGTATTCCAGAATATTTTAGACCGTAATATAGAGTGGCCCACTGATGGTGAAGCGCTTTCTGCTAGTGTGGTTGAAGCTATAGACGCTCTACTGACTCACGATCCAGATCATAGAGCTGATGCTTCTAAATTAATGGAAATGGAGGCCTTTAAACACATTGATTGGACCAATTTTCTATGTATGGCGCCCCCTTTTGTGCCCGATCCTAGTGATTTGACTGATACCGCGTATTTTCAAGCAAGAAATGAATTGTTAAATTTTAATTTGTCTAGTTTTGAGATGTAGGACATGACTCGTGTTATTTTTAAGTGAAAAATGTGTATGTTTTTTAATTTTTTTTAGTCAGAGAATACTAAAATTGGAGTTTTTAAATGCCAGATCTGCTGGTGCTAGGATGTAACTCAACATAGTGTGTTTTAATGATCCAAATATTGGTTTTAACTATTGTGAATTTACCCTTGTCTTATTTATTAAAATTAAGTTTAAAATTAAGTTTAGTAAGGAGGCCGTGGATAATTACAAAATAAAACAAAAGAATAACCTTATTGTCGTTTCACCTATAATAATATGTGACAGTTACTGTTACTGTGGTGATCATCAAGTATAATTTTGTGAAATAAGTAATATTAAAAAAAAGGCCGTTTACGAATGATATGACAATATTTTTAATTGTTTGAAAACGCAGTTTTGGCTTCAAAAGAATACGCTATGCATTATCCTCATAGAGTTCACCATTCCAGAAAAGTTTATCCTGATTTTAATTACATAAATTATTTGTTTATTGCTTTTATTGCAAAACATTGCTAAAAGCCAAATCGAATTACACTATTCCACTATTTTTGCGATAACTAATAGTTAAGCCATAGTTTGTTAAATTCTGTTAACGCAGACCGAAGTTACAGCCTTTTAAGTACTTTTAGTCGTTACACCTCTCCACGCTGTTACCATGGTAACTACCAAAAAATTGTTATTACAAAATTTATAGAGGATATTACGTAGCATATAAAAACATAATTTCTGCTACATTGTATTGCAGTTATTAGTAGAAATTAGGGACATTGCATCATAGCATAGCGACTACGCACCCTAGCGGTAAAATTAGGAACTTAAATTTATTTCCAGTGCATTTTTTTTGCTCATATTTTACAATGAATTTTTTGCCGCAAAGTCGTAGCATGTATGGTGTTGGAGATACAGCCGCTCGCCACCCGTCGTGGATCACCGTGTATGGGGTGTTTAACTTTCAAAATGTCTTTATTCCAAACTAACTTTTACAGTTTATTACATGAAAAGTGACAACATAATATAGAAAATAATAACCATAAAAAAATAACAATAAAAAAATGGAAGTTAATCCAATTTACTTTATTAATAAAATCAATTAAAAGAAATAGTATAAATAATTTAATTTAGTAAATATCTCTTTAATTGTTTTTTAAAAGTTGCCAATTTTTTAATTTTTCTGATATTTTTTGGAAGATTGTTAAATTTTATTATTCCGTTATATAAAAGCGATTTTTTTCCGAAATTACTTTTTACTGGTATAGTTTGATCATTTATACAACGGTATATACTGGTGTTACGATCGTGTAATGTAATATCTTATTCTTCTAAAGTGTTATGTTTGATTTTTTTCTTTTAAAATAATAGAGTGAATTAGAGTACAAATTTTTAATTTATAAATGTTTTGAACGTGTAAACACCCTTTCGGTCTATATAGTTTAACAGTTGGTTATAAATGTGGTAATTTGTGTATACATTTAATAACTTTATTTTGCAATTTTTGTAATGGTTTTAAGTTTGATAAACAAGCACATCCCATGCAGAAGCTAAGTATTGTAATTTTGAATATATTAATAAAAAATATATATATTCTTTTAAGTATTTCTAAGGAATGAAATATATAGCTCAGTACAAAACAGATACCAAAGGAGATATCAAGTTGATAATATACTGGATATGACATTTCCAATTTAAATTTTCATCTAAAAGTAATCCTAAAAATGTTGTCGTTTTGAATATTAAATATTTTCATTATTAAATGTTAAGGGGTTAATGATGGAATTTATTTTATTTTTAGTTATAAACATAAAAAAAGATTTTGTAAAATTTAACGTAAGTTTATTTGATTGAAGCCAAGAAAGCAGTATTTTTAAATCATTTTTAATATCAAAATACATTTCTGCAAGAGTTTCAGCAAAATAAATAATTATTGTATCATCTGCAAATAGCTTTATATTGCCCTTTAAGTTCAATTTGGAAACAGAATTAATGTAAATTAAGAATAATAACGGACCTAATATTGATCCTTGTGGAACTCCACATATTATTTATGTTTACGATCTTTATCTTTCCCCAATTTGAACAAATTGTTTACGATAGCTTAAATAAATTTAAAGATGTTTGTGTGTATTTCCCTTATCCCAATACCGTATAATTTTGTTAATAAAATATCATGGTTTACGGTGTCAAAAGCCTTACACAGATCTAAGTATAGTAAACAGCATTTTTTACTGCTGTCGACATTAACTTGAATATTTGTTATGATATCTCCTACAGCTTTTTCTGTATCCTTAGATCTGTGAAAGCCATACTGATTAGCAAAAAAGTAAATTTGGGCTTTCTAGAAAGTCGCATAATTTATTATTTATTATTTTTTCTGATATTTTTGAAAAGATTGGTAAAACATTGCATTTATATCTTTTATCAGTTTTAAATACTGGAGTTACTTTAGCAATTTTCATTTTTTCTGAAAAAATACCTGTTTCTAGAGATAATTTAGTTAAATGAAATAAAATTGGAGTAATTTAATTTTTTTTTGTTTCATTTAAAATACTGTCAACTAAAACTCACAGTGGTCCGGTATATTTAGGATACTCGACCACTGTGCATTGTTGAGATTGCAACCCACTGTGCGCTATTCAGGGTCAAGTGCATTGCAATCTCAACACTTTTTTGTGTATATAAACCGGGCCAACTCAAGCAACAGCATCGAAGCCTGCCGCTCGATCAAATCATCAATAAGTGACTATCCTTGACTATCGTCAAGTGCCGCACTTAGTCTTCAGTTCTACAATAGGTGACTAGCCTTGACCATCGTCAAGTGACGCGCCTAATAACACGTTAGCCCATTACCCGAACAAGTTACAGACATGCTGGTTTCCCTACTAGGGTAATAATCAAGAAGAGACAATAGACGACCATTTTATAGACTCCAGACTTTCTTTTCTCTACCGCTACGACCCCCACGAAGAGAAACTTCGTGACAATACTTTTGTCAGGAAAAACTAAACACCCTATAGACGTGAGAACAATATATTTTCAAAATATAAGTTAGTACAGTGAGACCTCGATAATCCGGACTAATTAAAACCGCGGTGATCCGAATTAGTAAATAATTCGGATTACTGAAGCTGAATAGTTTAGTAGGTACAGTCTATGTATATGTCGTAGGCTGATAGTGAAATCCGTCATTTCATGAAAAGCCTAGTCACTTCATGAAGCGTCGGCAGATTGTGTAAAAACATGAAATTACACGATCTGCCGCGTCACTTCATGAAGAGACCTTGACGTTTCGGCATATTATGTATAACACAATCTGCCTAATTTTAAATATCGTCACTTCATGAAATGCCACAAAAACAAGGCATATTGTGTAATTCCGTCTAAAAGGTATATTGGCAACTGGTTTGTTCGGGTTTGTCAGAGCATTTTTTTTTATTTTTATAAAATAATATTAGTTGAAAAAATTTAATTAAAAAAAAATGCTCTGGGGAACAACGAACAAACCAGTTGCCAATATACCTTTTAGATGGAATTACACAATCTGACGACTGACATGACATCGTTAGGTACTACATGAAGTGACGATATTTAAAATTAGGCAGATTGTGTTATCCATAATACGCCGAAACGTCAAGGTCTCTTCATGAAGTGACGCGGCAGATCGTGTAATTTCATGTTTTTACACATGTATTTAACTTTCCTTCATAGGTTTTACAGATTCTGAGATCGGGTAATGTGGGCCATCTTATGCGGACCACTCGGTACAAGTGAATATACATTGGCCAGGGGAGTAGTTGTTTTGAGGTTTCGTAGACTAACCGAAAGGTTAGGTAATGCTCTATTGCTTTACACATGAATTTTTTCAGAAAAGTTTGCGAAATATTTCACTGAAACTGTTTTTTACAAATAAAACTACAAAACTATACGATATTAATATGCAAAAGTAGCGGTTTTCGAATACGCTTATAAATAGCCTAAGACTTTATTTTAGGTTACATTTTCGGATTTTAGAATACATAACCTTCAAAACAGCTTTATTTACAACTTGCAAGGTCTCATATCTTGTTTGAAATTGTAAAATGGTTATAAATTGATGTGAAACATTAGAAAAATTCGGATCAATTGATACTTTCAAGAATAATACCAGATAGAAGCAAGGTAATGAGTACAGAGGAACAAAATATAAAATATTTTTTTTGCTCTTAAATTTCCCGATATTATCCAAATTTAACCATATTTCACACTCAATGGTTCCCCATTTTAAATCAATAAAAACAATAACTTTTTTTTTAACAATAAAATACTTTATTGAATATATCTAATAATGACTATCGTGATGCATAATATAAGCATTTGTTAGAATCAACAAAAATGTGCGCTAAATAGATTTAAAACTTAAATCACAATATTGAGCATTATTGGTTGCAAAACTTATAAAAATACATGGATATCTAAACCAAGAACCAAAAGGTTGCCTCCGGACGGTTTTGTTTAAACTTGTTGTCAACTTAGCAATCGGATAAAATATGACAATTCATTATTAAGGATTATTATGGAAATAGACTACCGAGATGCATTGAAACAAAAAGATAAACAAGCATACGCGCTTTAGGAAGTGAAAAAGAGACAAACATATTATGAAATTGTACCCAATAATATTGCTCTTGGTGCGCGCGTGACCGTCGACGCAGTCGGTTTTCAGATCGTCCCGAACCACTATGGAAATACACTGAAACCTTTCAGTAAAATATACTATTTTACCCAATTTTACCAATTTTTTTTTGTGTAATGGTTCACACTAGTACATTTTTAAAAATAGAACAACCTGTATGTTTTCGCAGTTTTAAAATCCACGAAACATGTTTACCAAAAAATGGTAATTGTAAAGGTAATTTCAAAAAGGGCATTTTCAAAAAGTTATAGTGGTGGGCAGAATTTTTACGAAGCATATTATCGGAAAAAATTGTATTGTTAGATTTCGAAAAATACCGTTGTTGGCGACCGTTTCCCCACCAAATAGTCCGAGCTCCCATAACAAAAAAAGGGACGCCATCTCGAACAACAAAAATGTAAAATGGGAAAGAAAGAAAAAACTAAAAGTCTTCCTCCACAAAGTTTAATAGAATAAAAATTCTCTAGGGATCTTTACATGTTTTGAACGTAGAAACGTTCATCATCAGGAGACAGAAAAATTTATTTAATGCTGATGGTGTTAGCAAAAGAGAAAATGATGTAGAACCTTAATGGAGCTTTTATGGACTTAAAAAATTGAAGTGTAGAAGAGACATGAGATGAAGAAAATTGATAAAGGTTAAACCATACTGAGTATGTGAAAAAGCTATTAAGGGGGGTCTAATACAACCAAATAAACTGGGGAAGAAGAAAAAACCTTTTTAAGAAGGTGTGGACGATTATTAAATTTTTTTTTATAAAAACTTTACAAACATATGTCTGTAAGACATTATGAGGATATACAGGGTGGTCCTTAAGTAATGGGACACAGAGCAGCAGTAAATTATTCACTTCAAAACATAACGATTTAGCGCAATTTTTATAATCCGTAAATTTATATTAGGACAGATACAGGGTGTCAAAGTTAAAAAAATTATTTCGAGTTTATTAGATATTTTCAAAAGTTTTCGGAGCATTGGGTTAAAATTTGGTGTAGGCGGGTTTTTCTGGGGCGGGAAATAACAATCTGGGCTCATTTTTCTTCTATCGGATAGAGGGCGCTACGAGCAGCACTTTTCTTACTTTTGAACTGCAATAACTTTTTTGTCACTAGGTATAATAAGACTTATCACTCCTAATTAATAATCTTACGACTTTTTTACGTAAAAAAGGTACTCTTGTCAAATAACGCTAAAGTTGATAGTTTTCGAAATATTTGCTATTTTAATGTAACATGTAAGGTCATACTTCTTATTTTATCCGAACGTAAAACGTATTTTGTAAAAGTTTAACCAAAAAAATCGTTTTCCTATTGTAAAATATTATAAACAAAAGTTTGAAATTTTGTGTTTTATTTACCCGTCAATTATTCAAAAACAACTTGTATTGAATAATTCTTTCTGCTGGATCTCAAACAACGGAAAGGTCATTGAGTATTAAAATAGCAAATATTTCGAAAACTATCAACTTTAGCGTTATTTGACAAGAGTACCTTTTTTATGTAAAAAAGTCGTAAGATTATTAATTAGGAGTGATAAGTCTTATTATACCTAGTGACAACAAGTTATTGCAGTTCAAAAGTAAGAAAAGTGCTGCTCGTAGCGCCCTCTATCCGATAGAAAAAAAATGAGCCCAGATTGTTATTTCCCGCTCCCAAAAACCCCCCTACACCAAATTTTAACCCAATGCTCCGAAAACTTTTGAAAATATCCAAAAAACTCGAAAAAAATTTTTTAACTTTGACACCCTGTATCTGTCTTAATATACATTTTCGGATTATAAAAATTGCGCTAAATCGTTATGTTTTGAACTGAATAATTTACTGCTGCTCTGTGTCCCATTACTTAAGGACTACCCTGTATACAGACATAGGTTTGAAAAGTTTTTATAAAATATTTTTAAATAATCGTCCACACCTTCTTAAAAAGGTTTTTGAAGTGAAAACTTCTTTAGGCGCGTTTAGCACTTTTTGTAGGCACTGAATTAAACTGAGCCGTCACGCGTACACCCGTCACGCGTACACCCGTCACGCGTACACCCGTCACGCGTAACGCTCGGCTGTGTTACGCTCGAATTCGACTCCTATATGCCGCATCAGTCGCATTCAGTATCGACGTGGAAACAGTGTGCGTTGTTTGTGTGTTTAAGATCACAAGATATACACTTGTTGCGTCTCAGGTATGTTCTGGCATTTTTGAAGTGAAAACTTCTTTAGGCGCGTTTAGCACTTTTTGGGGCACTGAATTAAACTGAGCCGTCACGCGTCAGGCGTCAGACTCGGGTGTGCTACGCTCGAATTCAACTGCTATATTCAATCCGAACTGACACTGACCCGAATGAACGTTATATGAAAGAGCATGCCGCCATCGGTCGCATTCAGTATCGACGTATCGACGTGGAAACAGTCAGTGTGCGTTGTCTAGACACTCGTCTGCGTCTCAGGTATGTTCTGGCATTTTTTAAATTATTAAATTATATATTTACGTAGGGTGAAGCAAGGTTTACCGTAATTGCTTATTCCGTGGACCTAATTTATTATGATTTCTGACTTCTGTTGAAGATGTAAAAATTCAAGGGTTGTTCAATTTTAGGAAATATCTTTTTTCGTATGCAGTAAAATTATCCCGTATTTCAAGTTTATGTTATTTTTGAAGTGAAAACTTCTTTAGGCGCGTTTAGCACTTTTTTGTGGGCACTGAATTCACCTTGTTGAAGTTTTCACTTCTGTCGTGTGGTCTTAAGCACACACAATTTTTTTTTCTTCGTCCCCAGTTTATTTGGTTGGATTAGACCCCCATTAATAACATTTTCACATATTCAGTATGGTTTAACCTTTATCAATTTTCTTCATATCATGTCTCTTCTACACTTCAATTTTTTAAGTCCATAAAAGCTCCATTAAGGTTCTACATCATTTTCTCTTTTGCTAACACCATCAGCATTAAATAATTTTTTCTGTCTCCTGATGATGAACGTTTCTACGTTCGAAACATGTAGAGACCCCTAGAGAATTTTTATTCTATTAAACTTTGTGGAGGAAGATTTTTAGTTTTCTTTTCCATACTTTCAACTCCACTTTAAGCATGGACTATTTCTTCAAATTAAAAATGTAAAAGGTGAAAATGGTTGCAAAAGATGTAAAAATTATGTTACGCCCACCAGACTAGTAAAAATTTGTTACTAATTGATCTAAAAAAATGAGTCTACTTTTTCAAAACCATTGCTTTAAATTCACGAAATTTGTAGTAAATAATGAATCATTTTTGCACACATTTGTTATAAGTAAATAATTTTTTTTATGAAAGCTGCTTGATTTGCGTAGTAACTTGAAGTTTAAGATTTTTTTCTATCTATTCAAAGTTAAGGTACAACTTGTCTGGCTGACAATTTTCGTTAATTTACTTTTGACAGACCTTTTGTTATAATTTATTTTTTTCATGAAAGTACAATTTTATAACAACTCCTTGATTTTTGTTTGTTTGAATGACGTAGACATTGTGATATTATCAAAAAAATTACCTTGTCGGACTTCTATTGTCTTTATTTTGTTACTAAACACAACGTTTCGGTTAGTTAGTATCTCTAACCGTTTTCAAGTGTAAACTAAATTATAATTCTAAGGCTACTGTCTTAAATACTATCCATGTGCAATGACGAAGCTTGATGACTCCGCCTACGTGCTTTTTGGAGTGTGAAGTTTGAGCTGTTTGTTTTGGACATGGAGAGGTTTCCAGATATCGGGGATATCTATACTTGGTTTAATGAATATGTGAGTACTTTGCAAATTAATGAACTTTTTTACTTCTGACTTATTATTTATTTTGTTAACATACAAAAACATATTTCTGGACCACTCTGTAGGCTTAAACTAAGATATGACCAAAAAATGTAATGTGTAAAGGCATTTTATAACCGTGCGGAAAAGTTTAATTCAGTAATGTTATAGAGTTTGAAGAAAACAGATTATAAAAAGTCATGTTTCGTTCATGTACAATCTGAAAATAAAAAAAATTATAGGGTGTTCCATTAAAAATAACGATGTTGCCACCTAATTTGTGTAGAAACGGCAACGCCGCATTGTTAAAAATATTTTAAAATGATCGTTGTAATTAATGATTTATGAATGATGGTTTATCGGAGCAACCAAATATTTAAAAAAACGTATCACTGGTTTTCCATAAACGTTTAACGTTCCATTCACCATGAAAAATCCTGTATATTAACAAAAATTGACAATTTTTTCCAAAAATGTCGAATTATTTACCACAAATTTTAATAGCGTGAATTTCAAGCAGTTGTTTTGAAAAGAAGAATAATTTTTGTAGCCAAATTGAGAAATTCATATAAATAATAATTTAACAAATTTAATGTTTACTAGTCTGGCGGGCGTAACATGATTTTTACACGTTTTGCAACCATTTTCACCTTTAAATTTTTGTTGTTAGATGGCGTAGCTTTTTTGTTATGGGAGCCTAGACTAAAACGTCACAAATGTTTAATGGTAAATGAGAATATTGTCAATTTTTCACAGTGAAAAAATAACATTTTTTACGGTGAAAAAAGAGGCGTTTTGTGCATCCATAGCAACAAAAAGTTTTTTTTTGATAGTTGTACAAAAAAGTTTTTTCAATATTCCATCAAAAATTTTTTTTTTTAATTTCCCATATTATTATGCGGCCTATGGCATGGTATGGATGGGCCTGTTGGTTCTGGGTTTAACGGCAAGATCATAAAAAGTAAAAAATAGAAAGGAACATCTTACCTTACTTTATTATTCTTACGTAAATAAAACAGGTATTGCTGGACAGCCTAATATATCGATGTTTAACATATGTCTACATTGTTCTTAATATTAAAATAAAAAAGGTTGTCTGTTACAATTTTAGTATGGCTACGGTTTCTATTTGCCGGTGGGTGGTAGACCGCCCGATTTGTAGTTCCTAAAAAAAATTTTTTTTTTAATTGTCAATTTTTTAATTCTTCTGATATTTTTGGAAGATTATTATAAGTACATCATTATACCTTTATATAAAAGGGTTTTCTCCTAAGTTACTTTATACTGGTATAGTTTGATAATTTATACATTGTCTGGTGTTATGATCATTTGATGTATTTTTTGGAAGATTGTTATACATTATTATTTCGTTATATTATGAAAGCGATTGTTTCAAAAATTACTGTTTACCGGTATAGTTTGATAATGTATACATTGTCTGGTGTTATGATCATGTAATATCCTATTCTCCTGAAGTGTAATGTTTGATTTTTTTTTCTTTTAAAATAATAGAGTGAATTAGAATATAAATTTTTAATTTATAAATGTTTGAAACGTCTAAATACCGCACTTGGGTCTATATAGATTAAGAGTTGGTTCTAAATGTGGTAATTTCTGTACGCATTTAATAGCTTTATTTTGCAATTTTTGTAATGGTTTTAAGTTTGATAAACAAGCAAATCCCCATGCAGAAGCTAAATATTGTAATTTTGAATAATATATTAATGAAAAATATATATTTTTGAAATATTTCAAAGGAATGTAATATCTAGCTCTGTACAAAACAGATTTCAAGGGAGATATCGAGTTTATAATATGCTGGATATGGCATTTCCAATTTAAATTTTTGTCAAAACTAATCCTAAAAATTTTGTCGTTTTTGAATAGTCTCATTATTAAATGTTAAGGGGTAAATATTATTTTATTTTTAATTATAAAAGAAAAGTTTGTAAAGTTTATTGTAAGTTTATTTGATTGAAGCCAAGACAGAATTATTTGTACATCATTGTTGTATTATCTGCAAAAAGCTTTATATGTCTTTTTAACTTTAATTTAGAAACGGAATTAATATAAATGAAGAGTACTGGACCTAATATTGGAACTCAACATAATATTTCTTTTTCCGAACTTTTTTTTCCTAATTTGAACAAACTGTTTACGATAGCTTAAATAACTTTGCAGTAATTTGCGTGTATCTCGCCTTATTCCAATACTGTATAATTTTCTTAATAAAATGTGATGGTTTACGGTGTCAAAAGCCTTAGAATGGTAAACAGTAAACTACAAGTAAGTGTTAAATGACAGAACATCCTTTATAAACAGGGAGACATCCATGGAACTACGTGGGTTTTTCGGACCTAAACAAACGAAAACTCACACTAATATCCCCAAAAAAGTATAATTTTATAATATTATTATTATTATAAATATCCTAGCATACGCCACTGCGTATTAGTCAATACTTAAGAGCTAGAGCCGTATCTGCCATTTCGTTTTTTCATCAACACTTCGTTTTATCCAAATATTGACTAAATACCCATATTTATATACAGTGTTTCATTAAGGTCTGGGCATAGAAACTAAGGAAAAGAAAAATGACAATAAAAGTGGCCATGAGAAAATTCTGGAAATAATTTTCAAGTTCCGCATTTTGCCGCAAGAGGGCGTAATTGAAAAGTAAATTTTTAAATTTTACATAACTCCGAAAAGTCCACATTAAGGTATATGTTTGATAACACCATTTTAAAGCTTGGACAATTATGCATCATTTTGGTTTTATGCTCATTGGCGTACCGACTTTAATAAGAGTGGGGGAAGCTGTTGAAAGTGTAATCATTTAAATCGCTGTAACTTATAAATGACTTATCAGATTTTAGCAAACTAAAGACTTTTTGGAAGAGAAATGTATGCACTTTGACCAGTCGTATTTAGTTGTCCATAATAGTTCTAAAAAAATGCTAGAGGGCGCAATTTGCAATAACAATACATTTTTTGATTTTCCTCCGAAAAAATAAATCATACGGTATAATTATGATACCATAATCGAAAAGTAGATGAAATTTGCTAGAAAAAATATTAAAACCGCAGCTCGATATCTCCGTTCGTTTCAGAGTTATTGCCAAAACAATAATTTTTAAGACAAATGGCGCCCTCTAGCAATTTTATTAGAAACTATCTTGTACATTGGATACGACAATTAAAGGTACTTACCTTTCTCTTCCAAACAAGCTTAAATTTAGTAAAATTGGTTAAGTCGTTTAGAAGTTACAGCGATTTTAATGTTTACAGTTTCACTTAATAAGAGTGGGAGAAGCTATTGAAAGTTTAAACATTAAAATCGCTGTAACTTCTAAACGACTTATCCGATTTTACTAAATTTAAGCTTGTTTGAAAGAACCTTCAATTGTCGTATCTGATGGTACAAGATAGTTTCTAATAAAATTGCTAGAGGGCGCAATTTGTGTTAAAAATTATTGTTTTGGCAATAACTCAGAAACGAACGGAGATATCGAGCTGCGGTTTTAATATTTTTTCTAGCAAATTTCATCTACTTTTCGATTATGGTATCATAATTATACCGTATGATTTATTTTTTCGGAGGAAAATCAAAAAATGTATTGTTATTGCAAATTGCGCCCTCTAGCATTTTTTTTGAAAACTATTATGGACAACTAAATACGATTGGTCAAAGTGCATACATTTCTCTTCCAAACAGTCTTTAGTTTGCTAAAATCGGATAAGTCGTTTATAAGTTACAGCGATTTAAATGATTACACTTTCAACAGCTTCCCCCACTCTTATTAAAGTCGGTACGCCAATGAGCATAAGACCAAAATGATGCATAATTGTCCAAGCTATAAAATGGTGTTATCAAACATATACCTTAATGTGGAATTTTCGGAGTTATGTAAAATTTAAAAATTAACTTTTCAATTACGCCCTCTTGCGGCAAAATGCGGAACTTGAAAATTATTTCCAGAATTTTCTCATGGCCACTTTTATTGTCATTTTTCTTTTCCTGAGTTTCTATGCCCAGTAGTTTCCGAGATATGGCCGCTCTTCGACCTTAATGAAACACCCTGTATAGACCAGGGTCGATAATTTTTGAAACAAAAAAAAATAATAGTAGGATGAAACCCATTAAAAAAGGGAGAGAATATAACAAAAATGAAAGGAAAAATAATTTACGGGCGATCCGAGGTCGGGAAGTTGAAGGGGGTGAGTTTTTAAGGGTAGAAAACGATTTACCTCGATTTCCGGCAAAACTACAAGTTCTATTGAAAAATGTTAAATGGCAAAGTTGTAGGTAATAAAAAGATCTACAACTTTTGTATTTACAGTTTTTTCACATAACCTCAAAATTTAGGTGAAAGTTCAAATAACCAAGTTTTTGGTTTTTTATTTCTGTCTTTTACAGAATTTTCACGAAATTTGGTAAAAACTTACCTTTTTATGTCCCAAACACACTGTAATTTTTTTGATTTAAAATATTTATTTTTTCACCTTATTTTGACTTAATATCGAAAAAGCACCCTCACGTCAAAATATCTGCTTTTTAAAAAAATCGGTGGGCTTTTTGTTCCTTGAAATCGCTACTTTCTGATGGTGTAAAAAAAATATACATTACTATGGTAAATGTTCTCAAAAAATGCAAAGAAACTAACGTCTTATTAAATATTAACTTTATTAACTTATTTGGTTGTTAATTATAGTAGGTAGTATATTTCGACTTGCAATTTTTTGTTTATCAATGTAATATGGAATTACGTTTTTCGATTAATTAAAGTATAAATTTTAATAAATAGCTCAAAATTGTACAGGGTCATCCAACCAGGACTGAACAGGGGCCTATTTTTTTAGTTTCCCTGTATTTTTATTTAAACCAATATAGCCATTTAGTTTATGCTTTGCCGTAGAATCTAAAATTACCATTTAAAAAGCGATCTGACTTAAAACAAAGGAACTGTGGCGTAAAGTTGTTGTTTTTTCAATGGAACACCCTGTATATTATTTATTTTTATGAAACGCCCTTCTTTCCTGATTCCATAAATATATAGTTTGTCCATATTAGCTCAAACCGTTTTTAAGATATGAGCAATCAAACATTTAAAAAGCTGTATTTTAATGCATCGCCATTACGGGGATTTTCTTTTCCAAGGCATTCTAGACGTATTAAGCTCAAATGAATACAGCTTTTTAAATGTTTGATTGCTCATATCTTAAAAACGGTTTGAGCTAATATGGACAAACTATATATTTATGGAATCAGGAAAGAAGGGCGTTTCATAAAAATAAATAATATACAGGGTGTTCCATTGAAAAAACAACAACTTTACGCCACAGTTCCTTTGTTTTAAGTCAGATCGCTTTTTAAATGGTAATTTTAGATTCTACGGCAAAGCATAAACTAAATGGCTATATTGGTTTAAATAAAAATACAGGGAAACTAAAAAAATAGGCCCCTGTTCAGTCCTGGTTGGATGACCCTGTACATACCTAATGATTTTAAAAAAAATTCTGATTCGAGTTTTTTTCGTTTCTTTGCATTTTTTGAAAACATTTACCATAGTAATGTATATTTTTTTTACACCATCAGAAAGTAGAGATTTCAACGAACAAAAAGCCCACTGCCTTTTTTAAAAAAGCAGATATTTTGACGTGAGAATTCTCGATTGAAAATAAGGGTGCTTTTTCGATAAGTCAAAATAAGGTAAAAAAATAAATATTTTAAATCAAAAAAATTACAGTGTGTTTGGGACATAAAAAGGTAAGTTTTCACCAAATTTCGAAAAAAAATTTTTTTTGTAGAAGATAAAAATAAAAAACCAAAAACTTGGTTATTTGAACTTTCGCCTAAATTTTGAGGTTATGTGAAAAAAGTGTAAATACAAAAGTTGTAGATCTTTTTATTACCTACAACTTTGCCATTTAACGTTTTTCAATAGGACTTGTAGTTTTGCCGGAAATCGAGATAAATCGTTTTCTACCCTTAAAAACTCACCCCTTTCCACTTCCCGACCTCGGATCGCCCGTAAATTATTTTTCCTTTAATTTTTGTTATATTTTCTTCCTTTTCCAATGGGTTTCATCCAACTATTATTTTTTTTCACTTTTTACCATTTTCAAAGGCTTCAGCCCTGGTCTAATAGTCGATAGCTTAGTCGAACCATTTTGCTCGTGAAAGGTCCAACGAACTTAACGATAATTTAACAGTGTGAAAATTTCGGCACCTTTACTTACTTGGACTTCCGGCCCTTATTATTATGAGATCTATTATCTGAACTTTGTGTAGTTGGTTGCCTATTTTGGACCACTGGCGGGGTTTGTCGGTAGACATTCGGCTGACCTCGTCCTACCAAACGTGGATCTGCTAAAATTTGGAAAAAACATTTTCAATTAAACTAATTAGAAACTGATAGACATAAGATCCATTCCACAATCGACGGAATGACACACGAATTTTTTTTATTAGTTTCAACCTGTTTTACCGTATTCAAGAAAAAATATGAATGATTATAAATTATTGGACCAATGACCCTATTTCCTATAATGCCACCTCACACATTTATAGACCCTGAATTCTAACAGGCTGAATTTTGTGGGGATTAGAAGTTGCCCAAAAATGTTTATTTTTTTTTCGATTCAACATACCAGCTGCGCTAAGATTTGCCTCGTCGGTAATTAACATTTTTTTAAAAGATTTCTATCAATTTCACGTCTTCTTGTAACATCCAGACAAAACTCTAGCCGCTGTGTCTTGTTTTTCTGTTAAGTTTTGGACTGGTTGAAATTTATAGGGATGATACCGGTATTTTATCAAAATTTCGTGTATTTTTCATAAAAGTTTATGAAAATGACCCGCCGGTTCTGGTACGGAATATTCAGACTTTTCTGTAATAGGTACAACATTTAAGGAATTATTGTAGAAATTAAAAATTAGTATAAAATTGAAATGGTCACCTTCAAAAAACAGCATCACGTTTAAGTCTAATTCCTAATCTCTCATTACTGTCCTCTTTTTCCTTTCTACGCTTTTGGTCTCTTCAAATTTCTTCACAGCATATTTAATAGTGCTTTTGGAAGATAAAATTCTATTGGACAATATTCTGTGATATTCATTACGAGTTGTAGATAAATTTCAATTATTTGAATAATATCGAATTTTTCTGCTGTAGAATATCCCATGTTTTATTCGTTTAATACAAGCAAACAATGACAAAAATGTCATAATAACAACTGTTTTCAATGGCGACAGACTTTATAATTTGATTTTCAAAGCATTCTAAACTAGAAACTAAACACAACTTTTTGAAATTTTGATCGTTTTCATCTTAAAAAGGGCTGGAGTGAATATACAACCCGAACAAACGTTGTATTTTTGGAATCAGGAAAAAACGATCTATAATTATTATAATAAAATAGATACAGGGTGTTCCAATTAAAAAACATAACTTGCTTATTTTTTTCGGCTTTGTAGTAGTATTTTAATAATTTTTTGCCAATATTCTGATTCAGTAAAAATCCTAAAACTTTTACATTTAAAGTTTTTTTCTATCTCTTATTGTTCTCGCTTCAAATAGAGGTCTAAATATAAAAGAAAACCCTGTACGTGTCCATTATGCCACATGGCATTGATACGTTTATGGCACCAAAGGAAGTTATTCAAAACGTTAAAATAATTACTTACATTGTACAATGTAAGGCATGGGCATCCCTTGGTAAAAATTTGGTGGAAATGTAAATCTTTGTCTTTCAAAATGTGTAATATCACTTGCTGGAGTGGGCGACCTGCTACTCCTGGCTGTTCCTGGCGTGGGTCCCCTTTCACCGCTCACCTAAAATTTAAGCAAACCATCCATGTAAGTTTTGTTCCAACCCAGCAAAAGGATCGTTCGTAAACGGTAATTTCCAGCAAGTCAATTCCATTTGGAACTTAGCAAATGGCAAATTAGTTGAGCCACTGGAAATGGCCGTTCAGGAAATCTCTTGCCCAGTTGGAACAAAGCTATAATCAAGTGGTCAATACAAAGATTGTTTGTAGCTTGGCAGTGATTGGTTTGATATACAGGGTGTTTCGAAAATGTGTTTGGAAACTTGGAGAGGTTATTCGGCAAAATAATGGTAGTAAGCATTGAATATCAAACTATAAGAATAGCGGATCTTCGAGAAAACTTGACAACCCTGTTTTAGACTGTATTGGAGATGGTTTGGCCGCCATTGTGGAGTTGATCGTAAATCTATAGTTATAAATGCAGCGCCTCGGCAACAGATGTCTCAAATTCACTGATGTGATGTCGTGGTGTTGCCGCATATCGTATTTTATTGGAATTTTAAAGGATTTAAGCATTTTTAATAGACAATAAAATAGGAGGTTCACAATTCCAGCCGAATGTATGTTTTTGATAATATGTACTTTAGAAAATTATTTAGGGTAATTTTCTTTTAAAAAATCGACTTGTTAGTTTGCAAAAATTTTCCATTAGCGTTAAAATAAGCCTAGGTATAACGTCGTATTTTTTTTAAAATCAATCAGTACTAACTTTTTTTTTATTAAACAGGTCACGTCGTATTTGATCTAAATTTTTTATATAACAAACTTTAATTTTAAATGTTTCCTACCCTGTAGGTAAATACAGAAACAAATACAATAGGACACATAAAAAGATATTTAAATGAAAATTCCATATTTATTTATTTTTAACCTGCTAATAGACCACATAATTGCATACCACTATTTACGATCCATTGCATCTGCCTCTCTTCTTCTACCGGAAAACAAAATAATCTTAATTCTAGGAAGGCGCGAGGCGACTTCCCACATTGAAAATAAGCACACTTGTTGCCAGCCATATCGCGTCACTCAGTCGGATCCTTTTTCAATCAAAAATAAATATAACATATTATGCCAGTGCAAGGTACTCCAGGCACCGCACCGATGCGCGTGACGGTATGGTAGTGTGGGAGAGGATCATGCAGCAAGTCAAACAGATAGGTGGCAACAAAGTTTTAATTTAGCAGTAAAAAGGCTTGTCGTTAGTGGTTGCATCAACACGCTTTTTGTTTTTGAACTCATTGTGCCATCTATGAGTTTGACGTAGCAGATTTAGGAAATCTACTTATAAGGCCTTCTTATAGTTTGATATTTAATGTAGTAAGTAATGAAACACTTTAAAACTTTAAAGCAACTAAATGGATGAAATTTGTGCTTTTTTAGTATAAACCAACACAGCGCAATAACTTGACTAGTTTAGACCAAAAACTTTATTTAAAAAAATTAAGCCCAACGAGAAATAAATCATTTAAAAAAAAAATATTTTATGTGCCTTTAAAGAAACTTAATAAAGGAAAATTATCCTTTTTTCATGTTATCCCAATACAGGGGCACTTTAAAAATAGTCAATAAAACACGAGGGGTGCCATTTAAAGAAATGATCGATCTCGTCATATTATCTCTAATTTGAGACATACTGTATCAATATTTTTTTATAAAAAATACCACAACTTAAAATGTGAATACCCGTGTAAAAGCATTTTTCCAAAAAAAAAACTTGATTTACTGAATTTATTCCAAGTTACAAACCGATACTGCTATTAGTATAGAATCTTTTATGGTCAATTGTTGAACTGTTGAAAAGAACTATTCTTTAAGGTGAACTAGACGAACTAGTTCTCACGTTTAGAACGAACTAGTTCGCTGTGAACTATGAAAGAAGTCGAGAACCATTAACGCTGACGACGGGTGAGAAAGTATTTAATGTAAGCAAGTGTGAATCACCTGAATTTTGCACGCTGCCAAATGTAACATTCTGCGAGCGGAAGAACGAATAGAAAAAGGAAGGACAAATTAGATTAACGTACGTACGTACTACCCCAAGTGAGACACTAGCACCAAGCACGAACTTGCCAGAGGTGGAGCTGAGACCCCATTCCTTGGACCAGAACCGGCTATAGGAATAACAAAAAAGCAGGTAGGATCCGCACTCAACGAGTGGGCTGAACGCCGCTCTAAGGAGCAATGGCGGACGATCCAAGGGTGCAGACAAGCTAAGGACTTTATAGCTTGGCCGAGCAAGGCTAAGCTAGATTGGATTCTAAATAGAAGACGATGTGTCCTAAATCCCTTGATTGGGATACTGACAGGACACTGCAAGCTGAGGAAGCACCTATCACTGATTGGTGTCGAAGACGACCCAATCTGTGCCGGATGCCTGGAGGAGCAAGAGACCCCAATGCATTTTCTGGGTACCTGCGAGGCCCTGGGAAGACTCAGGCACCAGGTCCTGGGATCAGCGGCTCTCCAGAAGGAAGAAATCACGGCCCTGGCCTGGAGCGACATACTCAACTTCATAAAGAGGTCAGGACGCTTTGGCGGGGGCCTAGGTGGTTAGCGTGATTGGGGGAAGACTCTGGGGTAGGCAAAAAGGATCGCGGTAGGTCTACTTGCCAGGTTTTCGGAACCTCCCCTCAATTACTACTACTACTACCCCAAGTGCCATTTATACTAAGGAATGTAAAAAATTAAAAACCATGAATGGGACGAGGACATTTTGTGTGCTTAGACGAAGACATATTAAAAAGTGGTAATAAAATTCGAAAGGAATTACTTTTCTTTTCCTACCCGTACATAGTAAACAAATTACAAACTGATTGTACTGACAAGACAAGTCAAAACGGAGGATATAAGAAAGTAAAAGTAGTGACATCCAACAAAGTCAAGCAAAAGCAGCAAGTACCCAATAATAATGGGAACTGGCGTCAACAGTGCAAAACGTGGTTTTTGTAGCTTGTAGCAAGAAACGGGCATCTAGTGGCGATAGTAAAAAGTAACAAATCAAAGTTGCGGGCAAGAAGGCGAATAAAGTGCAGGGACAAAGGTAAGGCTCAAAACCGCAAGATGGATGGGCGGCGCCATCATCTAGAACATTTCAACATTCAACAATAGAAGGAGTAGGAGGAGAGTATAAATTAATGTGGCTATCTAGTAGTTAGTGTCTAAATTAAAGGTCGGAAAGAAGGAAGGTAACGGTTATTAGAGAAGTTCGTGCGTTAGTGAAAAGTAAAAGCTTTATGGTGGTCATGGTAGATAGAGAATGAGTAAGGGTTGAAAGCAAAAACTAAGGGGTTCAAGGTAGGGGAGGCAAGAGAAATTAGTTTGATCATTAACACAGGTGAGGTTGTTATAAGAAGAGCCTTATGGATTTCCATCATTTCAAGAAGGTTAAATTTACCGGCTTTATTACAGGAATAAAGGAGTTTAGTGCTATTTAAGGGGTTAAAGGAGTGATTATTGCAGAGAATAATAATATGAGAAGCAAAACTAGATTTGAAGTTGTGGTTAGAGAAATCAGTGTTTCGGAATTTATCTATTTCTTTACAGTGTTCGTCGACTCGGGTTGAAAGTTTATGCCCTGTTTGGCCAATATAACAGACATTACAGTTCTGAGTGCCACAAGAGAGTTTATAAACACCCGACTTATTTAGTAGAGAAGTTTTATCTTTGGAGTTACCCAAAAAGGTAACATTTCTTTACAAAAGGTCCTGGCCCCATTCATGGTTTTTAGTTTTTAATTTTTTTTACATTCCTTAGTATAAGTGGCCAGCGGCGGATTTAGGGGGGGGCGACGGGAGTTCCCCCCTCCCTGAGCCTTCTTAACCACACCTAAAGTCAAATACGTCATTCGCGAATTCCTGTGAAATAAATATAAGATAAACCTTAATTTCAAATTCACATAATTAATAATAGAAATAATAGAATATAAAACAAGCCAGCCAATGATATAAATAAATTTATTGTCATGTTTTAAAAATAAAAGAAAAGATCAACACTGATACCGCGGTATGTATGCATTGATAACTGTCGATGCTGCCGAAGCAGATTAAGGGAGCCGCGTACTCTTAACTCGCCGTCGTCACGCCCTACCTAGATACCTCACTAGCCAGACTACGAACAGCATAATAAAAAAAAAACTTAAACATGCGGTAGTGCTTTCAGGGATTTTTATTAGGTACAATTTTTTGACTCAATGAATAAAAATCTTTTTTTAAGTTTTTCAGAAAATTTCCCAAATAATCTTTTAGATAGTTTATGTCTAAGGTACAACTTTATAAAAAAAGAGTTGTTAGTTTAGCTTATTTTTAACAGTTTTTTTTTTATAGTGAATTTTTGAGAAATTTTGGGCCTGGTCACGAAAATTTTTCTCCCGACACTATCCTGCTCGTCTCTTTGTAGGTAGGTAGATATTTCAGTTTTTAGTTTAACATTATTTTTAACATTTTTTTTTCAGAGTGAATTTTTAATTTTGGGTGTGGTCGCGAAAAATTTGCGCCTGCGGCGCATTTTAGCGCCTACAACGCTTCATTTCTAAAAGTTAGTCGCCCCCCCCTCAGCTAAATCCTGGATCCGCTACTGTAAGTGGCACTTGGGGTAGGTACGTTAATCTAATTTGTCCTTCCTCTTTCTATTCGTTCTAAATTTATTTTAGCCCTTCGGTGCTGATGATGGTACTTTCTAGTACCGAAATATGTTCACCCCATTAATTTGACTTTTTAATATATTTGTGGAGACGACTGTGAGTTTTTTCCCCATATCTCAACAGCTCCACTTTGAGATAATGGACTACTTCCGGAAAATTAAGAACGAATAAGCCCATCACTAATTTATACACTAATGCTAAAGCTATAACCAACCTGTCTAAAGAGCCTGGGCGCCATCGGGTATCCAGGCTGATGAAAAACAAACTGCGGCGTGGGCGGAGTACTGGGCGGGGGCGTCCGGTACTGCCCGGGAGCGCCCGCGCTCTGGGGGCAGTACCCGGCCGCCACCACAGTAGCGGCGGGAGAGTTCGTGCCGGTGCTGCTCTGACTGGAACACATTAGGAAAGAGCGTGGCGGTTTTGTAAAGTTCGGCGGCGGTTTCGTGAGGGAACCGCGTCTGGGATCGAACTGTTGTGGACCTAGAAAGAAATTTGTTCGGGTTTGTTCCAATCACCAATCACCCTAACAATATGCCAGGTGTTTCGGGAGAAACACTCACCACTATAACTTTTTTATTAATATAATAAATATGTTTATGTTGTCTTCTATAAACTTTTTCTTCGATCCCCTAAAGCTGAGCTTGTTAGGGGCAAATCTTATTTTTTGTTTTAGTATGTAAAATCATAAATATGTATTAAAAATCAAGTTTTAAAGTAAAAATGTTAATTTATAGTATAAGTATAAACGCAGTTTTTTTGAAGAAATATATTACCTATAATAAAATTATTAATTTATAATTTTTAAGTAAAAATATTACCTATATAAATTTATTATACAGACTGTCCGCGGATACGGTTTACAATAACACACAAATGGATGAAAAATTTCATTTTTTGGGAAAAAGTAATTCATGATAAAGAGTTTTGCTTGTAAAAAAAATGCAATTCATGAAGAGAAAATTTTGATTTTTTATACAGGGTTCGCAAAAACTTCAAAAACATGATTTTTCTCCAAGAGTAAACTACCTTTATTTTTTATTTTTGACCAAAATGCCAATTAGAAAACTTATTTAGAATAACGTTTGTAATATAAGTACGAGATTTAAAATAAATCTTCGATTTTTTTAGTTTTTTTAATTTTTAGAGGTAAATGGAAATTTTGCTGCCTAATAAAAACATTAATTTAAAATTTTATTAGACTTTTAAATGCATTCCTACCATCTTTTGTAAAAACAAAGAATTTTTTTACCTTTTTATTACTTTGCTTTACGTATGGGGCAAATTTGAAGTTGTCAAATATAATTTGATGTGTTTTGAAAATGTTGACCTTAGAACAAAGGGTTTATTAAGTTCAATGTTACGGTGCGGGCGAAAGTTCTTACAACTTTGTGATTGAGAAATTTAATCAAAGATACCCTAACGTTTACGTCTCAAAAATGGGACTTCATAAATCATTAGGGAAATTTCAGCAAACTGGTTCAGTTTAAAATAAAAAAAAAACTATGATCAGAATGACGCAGCTTTCCTAATCGTATTGCAGTCTGTTGCTGACAATCCTACCCTTTCATTAAGAAACCGAGCTCTAGAACTTGATGTAGTAAAAAAACTAATATTCAGTATTCGGTATTCCGGTTCTGTGGCCCCCAAGAAGTCCCGATTTAACTATTTCAGATGCCTATCTTTGGGGGCGCCTCAAACAATTAGTGTACTCCCGTTCAATTGATTACGACGTACAGCTTCTAAAACAGCGAATTGTTGAAGCTGTTCAAACAATTTCCATTGAAGAAAATCGGAGGAGTTTTGACCACATTCGTTTACAGCTGGAAAAATGTGTTGAATATGGAGGGGGAGTGTTTGAATAGCAAATTATGAAATTATTATTTGTTGCTATTTTAAGATTTTTTTGTTATTTCATTTGTGAAATTAATAATACATATTTCTGGTAACACCAAAAATCAGTTTTTGAAACTTTTTGATACCCCTTGTCATTGATAATGTATGTATTTCGACCGCTAATGCTGCTACCCAAAAAAAAAATTATTTTACCTCTAAAATTAAAAAAAAACTAAAAAAATTTGAAGATTTATTTTAAATCTCGGATTTAAATTACGAACGTTATTCTAAATAAGTTTTCTAATTGGCATTTTGGTCAAAAATGAAAAATAAAGGTAGTTTACTATTGGAGAAAAATCATGTTTTTGAAGTTTTTGCGAACCCTGTATAAAAAATAAAAATTTTCTCTTCGTGAATTGCATTTTTTTACAAGCAAAACTTTTTATCAAGAATGACTTTTTCCCGAAAATTAAAATTTTTCATCCATCCCAGACAGCACACAATGTCTTAAAGACGTCGATTTTAGGTCTTAATTATGTCTGAACGCCTGCAGACCTACAAAAGACATCTTAAAGACGTTTTTTTCAAGACATACATAAGATGTTGTAAGATGACGTCCATAAGATGTCGCTAAAATATCGTAAATATGACGTTCGTGTTTTTTTTAGGTTATAGCACAGAAAGAGATTTGTCTCTCTTCTGTCTTTGTAGTATTCCTGTCTTTCTCTAGCTTATATGTTTTTTAAATGGACACTTTGGATTTCCGCCATCTCGGATCGTCAGCCCGAACAAACCCGACCGTCGCCGTTCTCAGAACTTTTATTATTTTTTTCTTATACTTGTCTAATCGAATTTAAATGATTGTTACCAATTCGGACGTTTTCTTGAATCGTTTTTTTTGTAAACGACAAACAATAGAGTTAAATTTTAGAATCGGTAAATTTGGCAACATCGCGAACAACTTAGGATTGGCAACAAAGCGCTCCCCCCCCCCCATTTGAAATTGACGCAAGGTCAATACTGTCAACGGGCTTGATTTTTGATAGTTTTGCTGATGATGACTTGCAGTTTTTTACTTTCTACTTAGTGAACCGTTAAAAGAAAACGAATTGTAGATTAAAAAACGTTTTTTATGGTACATATTTTTCTGTGGTGTGGTGTTTGTTTTTACTTTTCGAATAATTAAAATTGGTCTATAATCAGTGGATGCAGTGTCAATAAATCTGCTGACAAAACATGGCTTCAAAACAGTAGAAAAGATGCCGAGGATGCCATCGCGACGTGGCTAAGAAGGGCCACAGATAGGCGAAATTCATTATTAAAAAAGTTTTAATTATGTAATACGTTAATAAAACCAATTATTAAGCAATATGATGTTTCATGTTTAACAAACAAAACAAAATGTTTTAGGGCTCTGCGGTTTGGCCTATAAAATGTATCTAAGGTGTCCATAAGACATGTATAAGGTATTCATAAGACATCTATAAGATGTTCATAAGACATCTATAAGGTATCCATGAGACATCTATAAGGTGTCCATAAGATATCTGTAAGCCGTTCATAAGATGTGGTATAGACGTTGGGTTTTGTAACATACGACCTTTTTAAGATATCCATAAGATGTCTTGGTGGCGTAAAGAAACGTCCATAAGACGTCATGAATGTCTATTGTTGACATCTTTTGGATATCTTTAAGATGTCTTTGTGCTGTCTGGGATTTGTGCTATTGTAAACCTTATCCGCGGACAGTCTGTATATTATTTATTCAGAACAATATTAATTAATTAAAGCATTCTAAAAATATTTTCAAATTGTCTGTTTTTAATATTCATGTTTTAATTTCAACTTAAAATTTTTTTAATGAAATCAATTTTTTAATTTTTGTTGGTAAATAATCGTTTAAATATTTGAAATTCTTTTGTCCCATGGCCTTATTTATTTTAGGTTTTATGGTTATTTCATTTTTATGGCGTGTAGGTATTATGATTATAGTTTTTAAATTGTATAATGTTTTTATTTTTAAATATATTATATTAAGATGTTATAAATGTAAAGTTGTCTTATGTTCAACTTTTTGTTTTTGAATATAATTCTTTTGAAGGATAAAGATAATCTTTATTAAATATAATTTTTAGAAACCTTTTTTGTAATATTTCTAATTTTTTAACTAAAGTTCTATTTATTCCTCCCCAACCTAAAATTCCGTAATTTAAATGAGTTTTAACTAACGCGTAATATAATATTTCCATGTCTTACATTTAAAAAAATTTAATGTTTTTGAAAATCGGTAGTAAACTTCTTAATTTTTTAATTAAGTATTCAAAGTGAAAATTCCAATTTAATTTACTCTCAAAAATAATTCCTAAATATTTTATTTTATTAACTTATAATTTGTTTTATTAAAATTAATTGTTAATACATTTTTTTCAAACTAATTTTTCATAATTTTAAAATATTTTTTAATTTTATTATTTAAGTTAGTAGAGCTAACTTTTCTTAAAACAAAGCGTTTCGACAGAAGACAGCGACATTTGACATTAACAGCTGATCTGGTTTCGTCGTTAAAGTTCCCAGATCAGCAGTGGGCCGAAGCAAGCTCACGCGTCAGGTTGCGTCATATTATTTTTTTACGATTTTTGTGTTTTTTAAGAGTTTCTATGGCTGTTCTTTGTGTAGCGTGTGTTTTAAACATTTTACTTTTGGATTTTATATATTTCAAAGACAGATTTTTTGGTGTTTATTATTTAGGTTTAATAGTGAGTACAAACACCATATCCACCATCATTATCAAATCTATAAAGTGCCTAGTTAAACTATTTACTTATTGTTATATACGGGATGTCTCATAACTAAGGGGCAAATACAGCAACAGAAGACTTGAAAATATGTCATTTATGTATAAGAACGCACGGTTAATTTTCAATAAATATGTTTCGTTAAGAAAGGTGTTTATTTATATGTTTCTTGCCATCTAGCATTTAAACGCAATTATCTCAAAAACGAACTGAAATATCGATATGAATGAAGTACAACTTTTTGAAAGATCCCTCTTTCATCATTTGAGGTAAAGCGATCAGAAATTAAACAAAAATATATGCGAAAATTTATCACTCACATTGTGTAGCTAGCGTTCTCTAGGAGGTATCTTAAAACGCATTAAGGAATCCTTCTTCTTGCCCTCAAAAACATAACTACACCAAATTTGATTCATATCTGCTTAACATCAAATCGTCGCCAAATTTATAAAGTAAATATTTACTTGGATCACCCTGTATCTTTTTTCGGTATAAGAAATAAAATTAAGTGACATATTTTCAAGTCCACTATCTCCTGTTGCTGTATAGCCCCTTAGTTACGTGACTACCTAACAGTGGAATGTTTGCTAAGGACACCTTAATTTACATTAATGTTTTAAATACTTTCGATGATCTAAATACTCTAAATTCTGAGATAAATATATAATTAAATTGGCTAAAAGTAAATAAATCAAAATTAAATGTTTCAAAAACGAAATGTATGGTAATGGGTAATAATTTAAATTGTCAAAATATAAATGTTGTAATTGATGGTGAAAAATTGGAATTAGTGAACAGTTTTAAATATTTAGGGATAATTATTGATTAAAAATTAAAATTTTTTAATTATTTTGAAAGTATCATATCGAAGATTGCCCGAAAAGTAGGTTATTTTAAAAGAATCAGTTCTAATTTAAATTTGTTTTCTAAAAAAACTGTATTTAATACTATTATATTACCACATTTTCTTTATTGTTCTTCCATTTTATATTGTGCTAGTGAGGAAATATTTGACAAATTACAAATTTTACAAAATAAGGCAATGAGGATTATTTTAAATTGTGACAAATATACAAAAATAAATGTTATGTTAAAAAAATTAGATTGGTTGAATGTCAAAAATTTATTTTTATTTAGTATGTATCTTTAGGTATACATAAAATTAAAAATAATTTATTGCCTGATTTAAAAAACTTTGGTTCTTTTAATCATGACCATCATAATTATAAAACAAGAACTAATCAAAACTTTTTTGTGGATAGAGTGTCTAAAACATAAGCTTATAAGTCTATTTTTCATAAAGGTTTGATAGAATATACTAATTTGGAAAATTCTATTAAATCTCAAATAACATTAAAACTATTTAAAAAAACTTTAAAATTATATTTAATTAAAAAACAAAATAATACGTAATATTTGATACAATTTGCATAATGTTTAACATTTCTGTCTGTTTTTTGTTAAAAGAAGGTTCCATTTTAAAATTAAAAATGAATCTATAAAAATGTTGTTAAAAAAATGTATTAATAGGTATTTTTGTATTAAGTGCGCAAAATAGGTGTCTTTTTAATGGCACATGAGATTGTAAATTTTTACCGAGACCGTCAGGTCGAGGTTAAAAATTCAATCAAATGTGCCATAAAAACACTTTTGCGCGCGAAATAAAAACAACATTTTTTCTACAACTGTTTGTTGTTAACTATTTTTTATCGTGTTTAGAAAAAAATCTAAAATCATAATTCATTTAAGGTATTATTTCTTACACCTGTTCCCATTACTATGGAAACCTAAAATTGTTTAAATTTTATTGATTGTCAAATCTATCGTTTTTCGTGTCAAAAGTTTATAGTTGTTTGCTCAATTTTGATACCATTTAAATGTCTGGAAGTGATAGTGAGACGCCTCACGAAATTACGGATGCGGCAGAAATCGTTATATCAAATCTTTTGCCCGTGAAATCAAGAATAAAATATGAGAAAGTGTACACTCAGCTTCGCGAATGGTGCAATATAAAGAAAGTAAAAACAGTAACAGAAAATGTTTTGCTCTGTTATTTGGAGGAAAAGTCGAAAATTTTAAAACCACCTACACTATGGAGTACCTATTCGATGCTTAAAAGTACCCTAAATATAAAGGAAAATAATGATGTGCAGCGGTTTACTAAATTGGTTCCATTTTTAAAGAGCAAATCCATTGGATATAGAGGAAAGAAGTCTAAAGTATTAACAAAGGAGGATGTAGCAAGATTTATAAAGAAATTCGATGATGAAATACATTTACTTATGAAGGTATACAACATTTACAAGCAAATATTTAAGTAATTTAAAGACTCATTTTACTATTTTATTGTAGGTTGTTTTAATCTTCGGGATAAGTGGCGCTTGCCGTCGCGAAGAATTAACCAAGATGACCATTGATAACATTGAAGATGTTGGAACTATATTAGTTGTAAAAATACCAGATACAAAAACCGAACCTTTACTATATCCAATTTGGAATATATCGATATCTACAGAAGGTATACATCTCTGCGACCGTCCCACACTTCAAGTAACCGATTATTTCTAAAATATGCTAAAGGAAAATGTATAAATCAACATGTTGGAGTCAATAAAATACGAGAAATGTCAAGTCTTATTGCAAAATGGCTCGGCAAAGAAATGTTCAAAAGTTATACAGGCCACTGTTTCAGAAGAAGTTCTGCGACACTACTAGCTAATGCAGGGACGACCTGATTTCTATCAAACGTCACGGAGGTTGGAAATCTAGTTCAGTGGCGGAGGGTTACATAGAGGATAGTTTGGTGAACAAAGTTGAGATTTCCAATAAAATTTTAGAAAGTTCTTCCAATAAAATCTTAGAAAGTTCATCTGCAGTAAATGTATCGCACAAAATATCTAATAGTTCTTGCGTTTCCGACCAACAATGTGTAACATCGCCTACTGGAATTAATATAGGGAACAATTGCATAACTGTTTTTATAAAAAGTGTTTTGGAAATTAATTTTTGCATTTTTATACGAAAACATCAATCAGCTGAGCTTGCCGTGAAAAAATATCATTTTTTCACGGTGAAAAAATGACATTTTTTTACGGTGGAAGAAAGCGACGTTTTGTGCATCCATAGTAACCAAAAAAAGTCTTCTTTTTTTGACAGTTGTAGAAAAAAAATATTTAATTGTAGCTTTTTGCTAAATAAAGCATGTTACTGCTACTACTACTACTAATAAAATTATAAATGATGTGTGGGAACGGGCAAGACTTATCGATGATTCAGATACTCTTCCCCTTATTATTAACTTGGACGAATCTGATATGATGATGATTTTGGCGGAGATGATTTGTTTTAATTATTGAAAAGTATTTTGTCATTTTTTATTACATTTTTTTTATGACTTTATAAATAAATTGAAAATATTTGATAGAAAATTTATAGACTGGTGCACTAGAGATGCACTATAAAACATACATGATTTAATTTTAAATTTTATAACTAAGTTTTATTTATTTTTCAGTAAATTTAAATTAATTAAAAATTTCATGAGTTTTTCCGGTTAAATCGGAAGTGTCAAAATGGCATCCGTCATGTCATAAATTGTAAAATAATGTCACATACAAACCCACCAAATTTCATTTTTGTGATTAAAAAAATAAAAAAAGTTATAGTGTGAGCGTTCCTCCTGAAACAAACACGGTATTAAAAAACCCGAGAAAAACCGGACCTTAAATTATATTGAGATTAAGATGATGTGACAATAATTATACCGTGCGAGCAAAAATTATTTGCATCAAAGAGGGCTTGGATTAAAAAACGTAGGGCTTGGTTTAGATCACAATGATATGGGGACGATATATCTAACCAAATCTAGGTTAAAATTTTGTCAAATTCATATTATGACATGATATGCCAAACTAATAAGTAATAAAATAAGTAGGCAAATACAAATTTATTTTTGTTGTTTACAAAATGAACAAAGTAAGAATATGCAGAAAGAAAAAATACCGCTGTGCTGTAACTGTGTCATGGAAAAAAATAGGACCAGCAATTCTTCTTCGGGAAACAGCTAACCAGACACCAATTTTTTGAGTGTGCAATGTGGACTCTACAAAAAAATGGGGATTTTCACTACTCCACATGCGTGTATTCTGAGAATTCACATAACCGGAGAGGTGGAACCAGGCTTCATCTGAAAAAAATGTCAGGTCTAATAAATTTTGGGTAAACCATTGAGAGTAATTCCTGCGTCTTTCAAAATCTGCGGGTTGTATTTCTTGGAATACTTGCACTTTATAAGGAAATAAATTTAGCTGTTTCTTAAGAATAGTCCTGCATGTTCCATAAGATCTTCCCAATTCTTGGGACAGGCGTCTTATACAATTTGTTGGCGTATTTTGCATTATTTCACGAACGTTTGCAACAAGTCCTTCTGTTCTTACAGTTTCCTTTTTTGTGTTGTATAGAACCTGTTTCCCTAAATACAGCCACGGTTCTTTTCAGGCAATGATAAAAATCCCCAGCAATAAAAGCAACGTTAGGAAAATGTTCGTGAAAATAGTTCATGCACAAACCCGGACTGTATTGCCACTCACCATTTACTCTAACCCCGTTTCGAAAATACGCTTCAACCATGCATGAATGTTTTGTGCTGTTCCGTAAAGCCCATTGTGTGAATTGTTGAAGAAATTGGAAAAATTAGCGATGAATCAAATTACGGAATAACTGATTGATTGTTAATTCAGGTATAGTTACTGACACCCAACAGGTATTAAGCTCTACGGCTAAGCATTACGTCCTTAGATGCAAGACCCTCTTTGATGCAAACAATTTTTGCTCGCACGTTATTTGGATGGTTACATAGTCACATATCAAGCTACATGAACCTCAAGACTTTTAATGAATTCTATGTACCGGGTGTACAACTAAAAAGGGACACCGACTACATCTCGGAAACCGTTTACCGTACAGCTTGGGGAAAAATATTTATTACAAAAGGGACTAAAAGAAATTGCTGGAAATTATCTTTCAGTTTGTTGGTTTTAGTCGAGGCATTAGACAAATTAACCACGGAATAACTTTTAAAAATAAAACTTTATTTTGGCATTAAATTTACTTTATTGTGTTGAATAATGCCTTGATTGTTATACTCTCAGACCAAGCACTATGGTCTGAGGGAAAAGACATGTCCCGCACGTGATGGGTACAAATTTAAGTTTGTTCTACGAACGCACAAGTTGGAAAAAAGCGGATTGTTTCTGCACTTGTGCGGAAAAGTACACCTTTCTACCGACAAGGCGTGTGGTGTCACTTTCTGCACGCTAGAGTAGAAAAATTATTTAAAATATAACGTTTTCATGTCATGTCATGGATGTCCTTTAAAAAATTATAAGTAAATTTGTGTCTATTTCTATTTAAATAAGCAACTACCGGAAAATTAATCTCAATATTTACTTATATTATATTAAGAATAATTATTTTTATATATTATTACTTATTAAAATAAATTACTTAAATTTATCTCTGTAACCTATAAACCGATGTAAAGTTTGTTTGTTGGGACTTGGGAGTAAATAAATAAGAAAATGGAATTCAGATTTTATAAGGTAATTATTTAACATTGTTAAACCCAATGACTTCTGTTAAACCGCTTTACCAAAGCTAGATTATGTTTCAATTTAATAAAATGGGCCGATCCCGGCGGTACTGCAATACCGGGCCAACCCGTGATAGAGGTGGAGCAAGCCCCTAACCTCCATCAGTTTCCAAAAATCAGTTTAATATACTGGCCCCGCATGCGGGGCGTATCAGATATTAAGCTGATAAGAACAGATACTACACTTTGATCTTAGCCAAAAGGCCGAGAAGCGATACAGAACGAACGAAAACTCAAAAACTTAAACAACTTTTGTATTTTCCAAGCGGCGAAATATAAATCTCAACGCCATCTATGAGAAAACGATACAACAAAATCAACACCGCACGCGACAACTACATATACACCAAACTTGAATTAATATAAACGTTAAAATAACTTGCATAAAACCGGTTTTAATAATGTTTTTAATATAACTAGATTTTAAAATATTTATTGTTTAAACCGGTTTAACATATTTTTTAAACCGTCAACGGTTTAACAATTATTTTTTCCTTAAAATAATGTGCATTTAATAATAGTTTTATTATTGATACTTTTGTTAAAGCAATTTGAATAGAAAATGTAGAAACCGGTTTAATATATTTTTAAACCGGTAATTAAGTACGTAAAAACCGGTAAAACATATTTTTTAATCTTCCTCTTTAAATATATTATATTGATCTTATAGTTGCTTTAAAGGGATTATTCGAAATTGTACAAACCGGTTTTTTATAAGTTTTACGGCAGTTTAAAACTTTTTTTAACCGCCTTTTTAAGATTTTTTTAACTTAAAGTTATAAGCATATGTTACCACTCGCAGTTCTAGACATTTGTTAAACCAATTTAGATACTTATGCAGAAACCAGTTTAACATATTTCTTAAATCTCCTTTTTTTAATAAAAAAATGTAATTGCTTTAAAAGGATTATTCGAAATTGTAGAAACCGGTTTTTTATAAGTTTTAAACTGTCGGTTTACCCCTTTTTTTTAACCGCCGCTTTAAGATTATTTAAACTTAAAGTAATACGCATATGTTAACACTCACAGTTATAGATACTTGTTAAACCAATTTAGATACTTATGTAGAAACCGGTTTAACATATTTTTTAAATCTCCTTTTTTTAATAAAAAAAATTTAATTGCTTTAAAATGATTATTCGAAATTGGGGAAACTGGCTTAACACAAGATTGAAATCGCCGGCGCCGTTTGAACTTTTATTAAACCGGCGGTCTAATACTTTTTTAAACTAAATTAAAACGCATATATTCACACAGTCAAAGAAATTATTAAAGCAATTCAGATACGTATATCGATGGCCTATTGCTAATAGAACGTATCTACGATTTGGTAGTTTTTAAAGAACAACGAAAAACCTATATCGTTGAATTTGAACAGTTTTAAGTTTCCAAGTTTTTACCGATGAATTGAAATGACTGCACATATTTGATTTTAGTTTCAAATTGGCTAATTTTTCCTATTTTTTCTGTATATTACAATTACGTTCTATTAGCTTTATTTTTTTTTCTGTTATTTAAAGTTACGTTCTTTTGTAGCTAACAAACTTTGTTTTTATGTTTGGTAAATATAAAAAACCTGTTATAATTTTTACCTTAATATTTAATCTACAAGCCAAACACATTATCGTTTATTACATTTCAAGATATTATTAAAATAATAGAACGTAACTTGAAAGTTTTTAAAAATATATCGGTTTTTCGTATAAAAGCAACAAGACGTATCGTAAATGTAAACTAATCAAGCGATTTAAATTGGAAAATAACTTTTAAAAAAATTATAAATATATGTATTCGGTATAATAACAATGCTACTTTACTTATAATATCAAACTACTATAATAGTACTTACATTTACATAGAAATATCGATTTAAAACAGGAATAAAAAAATTATGCGTTTCGGGAGCGTGTTGTGCGTGTAAATAAAGCAGATACGTTCTATTAGCAGCACAATTTAGAGATGCTTCATAACGTGTTATTGTTTCGAGCAAACTACAGCGAATTTTATTGGTCGGTGGTAATAATATGGCGGTAACACGGATAGGAAACATACCGTTCTATTTGTTTTAACCAAAACATTGAAATGCCTAATTTTGCAGATACGTTCTATTAGCAATAGGCCATCGATATGTAAACGTGGAAACCCAACAAAACCAAACAAATTTTCCAAGCGGTGGAAAATAAATCTTGACGCCATCTATGAGAAAACGCTACAACAAAATCAACATCGCACGCGTAACCAAATAATATACACCAAGCATGAATTAATATTAACGTTAAATAACTTGCATAAAACCGCTTTTAATAATGTTTTGAATATAACTAGATTTTAAAATATTTATTGTTTAAACCGGTTTAACATATTTTTGAAACCGACGCCGGTTTAACACATTCTTTAAACCGCCGCGCCGCCGGTTTAACAATTATTTTTTCCTTGAAATAATGTGCATTTATTAATACAAGTATTATTAACACAAGTATTATTAATACTTTTGTTAAAGCAATTTGAATGGAAAACATAGAAACCGGTTTATTATATTTTTAAAACGGTAATTAGGTACAGGGTCTTCCAACGAGGACTGAACAGGGGCTCATTCTTGAGCTTCCTTGTATTTAAAGAAAAATCCAAAATAGCCAATCGATGTACTTTTTCCTGCAGAATTCAAAAATGAAACCAAAAATTTATTTGAACCAGAAACAAAAGAGTTACGCTATGGATAAGTTGTTTTTTAAATGTAACATAGCTTTTTTTATACGATTTTTGGAACGAGTGATTTTTTTTTGTCCGTCCTGATTGAAATATTTAATATTGTGACAGTTGTTTTTATTAAATTTTAATGTTTTATATCCAGTATAATTTAACTTTAACCTGTTTGAAACATACACTAGGTAATAAAGGTATAATCACCTTTGAATTCTTCAAAGTCAAAATTTTTTACAAATTTACTATAATATTGCCGAAATGACTTTGAAGGATTCAAAGGTATTTATACCTTTATTACCTAGTGTATGTTTCAAACAGGTTAAAGTTAAATTATACTGGATAAAACATTAAAATTTAACAAAAATAGCTGTCACAATATTAAATATTTTAATCAGAACGGACAAAAAAAAAATTACTCGTTCCAAAAATCGTATAAAAAAAGCTATGTTCCATTTAAAAAACACCTTATCCATATGGTAACTCTTTTGTTTTTGGTTGAAATAAATTTTTGGTTTCATTTTTTAATTCTGCAGGAAAAAGTACATCGATCGGCTATTTTGGATTTTTCTTTAAATACAAGGAAGCTCAAAAATGAGCCCCTGTTCAGTCCTCGTTGAAAGACCCTGTACGTAAAAACCGGTAAAACATATTTTTTAATCCTGCTCTTTAAATGTATTTTATTATATTGATCTTTAAAGGGATTATTCGAAATTGTAGAAACCGGTTTTTATAAGTTTTAAACTGCCGGTTTACTCTTTTTTTTTAACCGCCGCTTTAAGATTTTTTTAACTTAAAGTAATGAGCATATGTTAACACTAACAGTATGGATACTTGTTAAACCAATTTAGATACTTATGTAGAAACCAAGTCAAGAAAGCAATTATCCATTTTGTCGCCATTTTGTCAATAAACACATTGACTTTTCTAACTTCTATAACTCGGCACATGGTCAAATATTTTTGAATTTCAGATTTTTCCCTACATATTGGAGGCATTATCTAGAGATGTGGAAAATTATAGCTTCCTACCTCACCTGGAAGTTCGTTTTATTTTTTTGGAAAACACATTTTTTCGACTCAGTTTTCTATTAAATCGTTAAAACAAAATTCATTGAATTCAAATTTGGCAAATTATGATAAGCCAAACCAAAGTTGTTAATATTTTGTCATAGCAATATTTGGTCCCCCCCTTAAACAAAAAGGTAGAGCAAAAACTTAAAAACAAAGAATTTGCACTATACGGTTTACCCTTTTTTTTTTTAACTTAAAGTAATACGCATATATATGCTAACACTCACAGTTATAGATACTTGTTAAACCAATTTAGATACTTATGTAGAAACCGATTTAACAAATTTTTTAAATCTCCTTTTTTTAATGAAAAAATGTAATTGCTTTAAAAGGATTATTCGAAATTGTGGAAACTGGTTTAACACAAGTTTGAAATCGCCGGCGCCGTTTGAACTTTTTTTAAACCGGCGGTCTAATACTTTTTTAAACTAAATTAAAACGCATATACATATATACACACAGTCAAAGATATTATTAAAGCAAGTTAGATATACGTATGTGTAAACGTGGAAACCCAACAAAACCAATCAAATTTTTACAAACATATTATTTTATAAATTGTTTTATACTTGCTTCAAAAGGATTATTCAAAATTGTGGAAACAGGTTTTTAAATCGCCGGCGCCGGTTTGTCTTTTTTTAAACCGGCGGTCTAATACTTTTTTAAACTAAATTAATATGCATACACGCAATCAAAGATATTTTAAAAGCAACTTAAATACTTATGTGTGAACGTAGAAACCCAACAAAACCAAACAAATGTTCGAAGACACGTCGTTTATAAATTCTTTTATACTTGCTTTAAAAGGATTAAATTGTGGAAACCGTTTTAATACAATTTTAAAATCACCGGCGCCGGTTTACCTTTTTTTAAACCGTCGGTTTAATATTATTAATTAATACGCCTATTCTATATTTATACACATAATCGATATTTCTTAAAGACATAGAACCCTGGATTAACAAATTTTTTTAGACATCTTATTTTATAAATTCTTCTTAAATACTTGCTTTAATAGGATTAATCGGATTTGTGGAAACAGGTCTTACAAAAATTTTCAACCGCCGGCGCCGGATTTCTATTTTTTTAACCACCGGTTTTATAATTTTTAAACTTAAAGTAACACACATTACAGTGGGTTTGTTCGGGTTTGGTCGGAATTTAGCCGCCATCAATCTGCTTAATCGCTCCACGGCCATTTGGCTAAAATCAAGTTTGGCTACTCGGCTTTTTGGCTAAGATCACAGTATATCTCTTCTCAGTCTTTTGGCTAAGATAAAAATTTACCACTTCTTGACTTTTTGGCTACGATTACAGTACATCTCTTCTCAGCCATTTGGCTAAGATCAAAGTGTATACCTTCTCAGCCTTTTGGCTAAGATCAAAGTGTATACCTTCTCAGCCTTTTGGCTAAGATCAAAGTGTATACCTTCTCAGCCTTTTGGCTAAGATCAAAGTGTATACCTTCTCAGCCTTTTGGCTAAGATCAAAGTGTATACCTTTTCAGCCTTTTGGCTAAGATCAAAGTGTATACCTTTCAGCCTTTTGGCTAAGATCAAAGTTTATCACTTCTTGACTTTTTGGCTACGATTACAGTACATCTCTTCTCAGCCTTTTGGCTAAGATCAAAGTGTATACCTTCTCACCCTTTTGGCTAAGATCAAAGTGTATACCTTCTCAGCCTTTTGGCTAAAATCAAAGTGTACATCTTCTCAGCCTTTTGGCTAAGATCAAAGTGCATACCTTCTCAGCCTTTTGGCTAAGATCAAAGTGTATACCTTCTCAGCCTTTTGGCTAAGATCAAAGTGTATACCTTCTCAGCCTTTTGGCTAAGATCAAAGTTTATCACTTCTTGACTTTTTGGCTACGATTACAGTACATCTCTTCTCAGCCTTTTGGCTAAGATCAAAGTGTATACATTCTCACCCTTTTGGCTAAGATCAAAGTGTATACCTTCTCAGCCTTTTGGCTAAAATCAAAGTTTATCACTTCTCAGCCTTTTGGCTAAAATCAAAGTTAACACTTCTCAGCCTTTTCGCTAAGATCAAAGTGTACTTATACCTTTTCGGTTTTAGCTAAGATAAAAGTTTTTACTTTTCGGCCTAGAGTTAAGATCACAGTATCTTGTTTGTGTTTTAGTTTTGTAATATTATTTTATTATCAACTTGTGATTTATCGCAATTTTCCAATTCGTCGCCATTTTGTCAAGAAACATATTGACTTTACTATAACTCGGCACATGGTCAAATATTTTGGAATTTCAGATTTTTCCCTACATATTGGAGGCATTATCTAGAGATGTGGAAAATTTTAGCTTCCCACCTCATCTGGAAGTTCATTTCCTTTTTGGAAAACACATTTTCTTTGTTACATTCTGCGTTAACACATAATTTATAGCTATTGCGTAGTTATATATTCTGTGGAAAGAAAAGATGCCCATCATCCCACTTTTATTCTTTTTTATCCATAAATTGCAACCACTCAGACGGCCACATCTCCGTAATCCATCGCAAGCGACAGACTGAACGATCATCGGTGACCATCAGACCCCTCGAAAGAGCAGTCTAAAGTCGTATCTCACGCTCAGAAAATGTGACTGCGTCTCATCCTCATGGTTGCGATAACTCTACTTTTGAGTAAAGAGATTGCGAAGATATACTACAGAAATGATCCTGTGAAGTATGATCTTGACTTTTGAAAAGCATTTCTATTGTTTTGAAAAATTTATTACGATTTCGATTGGATGGTTATTAAAACTGACGCCATCTTGTGACAGATATTTCATTCCCACTAGCTGAGTCATCGCAACGCAACGCAACACGAGTCTTTTTCCCTGTTCATTTTATTTTCAATTTAGAGATAAATAATGGAACAACAAATTGAACAAAATTTCTCGTCATTCCATTCGCAGACCAAGCGCACAATGCCACTCGTTATAAGTTACAGACGATGCGGGACGGGCGAGGGCGTGCGGTACAATTTATTATACACGGATCTTTTTATTTTACACGATTTGAAAAATATGCCGACAATAAAAGAACATATACGAGTATACAACATTTCAGATAAATTCTATAGGACAGACAGAGAACCTAACAGAGATAAGAGCACGTCACTTACAGACGCCCAAACCGTTATACTACAAATTATTTTGAATAAAAGACAAACACCAGAAAACCTAGAATACCTGAGCCGCATTCGATTCGCAAGTTTAGATCGATCCGGATATAGTCGGATCTGATCTTATCGTGCGGGTCATACGATTCAAGAAAGACATACTCTCAGTTTTTGTTTTCTTTACTTGCGTTTAATTTTACCATCTAAATAAACTACGTAAGATAAATGAGACAGACTTATTACATTTTGACATGAAAAAAAGGATATGTATTTACTTTCCAGCGATTCTTAAAAAGCTTATAATAGCACCAGCTATGTTTTATTTTAAATACGCCAGTTTTGTGACTTTGACAGTTTGTGACAAAATGAAACAATTTTCTGGGATTTTGCATCCCCAATCAAAAAAAAATGGTACTTAATCTGATAAACTATTTCGAAAATGAAAGAAAAAGTGGAAATTCGCCAACCAATATTCAGGAAACAGTAGCCAAAGCACTGGGAATTAGTTTAAGACTGTAGTTAAGGACTGTGCAGAAAGATGTGCATGAAACAAAACATAACATAATACCCAAGAATACTAAAAAGTGTAAACGAAGAAAGCCAAAGACTGAGGATTTAAGCGAAAATATTAAAATGGGAGTTCGAAATGTGATTTACGATTTATACAAATCAAAAACCAATGTAACTCTTCCAGTTTTACAAAAAACATTAAAAATTCGGGGTGTTTTGGAAATTGGACTTGAAGCGTTATTAAAATTAATAAAAAATTTAGGTTTTCGCTATAAAAAAGACTGTAACCGAAGATTTTTATGTGAGCAGCCACAGATAGTGAGTCAGCATGTTCAGTTTTTAAAAAAATATACACTCACAGTTATAGATACTTGTTAAACCAATTTAGATACTTATGTAGAAACCGGTTTAACAAATTTTTTAAATCTCCTTTTTTTAATAAAAAAATGTAATTGCTTTAAAAGGATTATTCGAAATTGTAGAAACCGGTTTTTTATAAGTTTTAAACTGCCGGTTTACCCTTTTTTTTTAACCGCCGCTTTAAGATTTTTTTAACTTAAAGTAATACGCATATGTTAACACTCACAGTTATAGATACTTGTTAAACCAATTTAGATACTTATGTAGAAACCGGTTTAACAAATTTTTTAAATCTCCGTTTTTTAATAAAAAAATGTAATTGCTTTAAAAGGATTATTCGAAATTGTAGAAACCGGTTTTTTATAAGTTTTAAACTGCCGGTTTACCCTTTTTTTTTAACCGCCGCTTTAAGATTTTTTTAACTTAAAGTAATACGCATATATATGCTAACACTCACAGTTATAGATACTTGTTAAACCAATTTAGATACTTATGTAGAAACCGATTTAACAAATTTTTTAAATCTCCTTTTTTTAATGAAAAAATGTAATTGCTTTAAAAGGATTATTCGAAATTGTGGAAACTGGTTTAACACAAGTTTGAAATCGCCGGCGCCGTTTGA